>CM053766.1:82163453-82223311 GCA_028658305.1 Pachyuromys duprasi
GGCATTTGCTCAACCATGTTCGTAGCAGCTTTATTTGTAATAGCTAGAACCTGGAAACAACCCAGATGTCCCTCAGTTGAGGAATGGATACAGAAATTGTGGTACTTTTACACAATGGAATACTACTCAGCAATTAAAAATGAGGAAATCATGAAATTTGCAGGCAAATGGTTGGACCTGAAAATGATCATCCTGAATGAGGTATCCCAAAAGCAGGAAGAAACACATGGTATATACTCACTTATATAGATCTATAAGATAGGATAAACATACTGAAATCTATACACCTAAAGAAGATAAACAAGAAAGAGGACCTGGGGTAAGATGATCAATCCTTACTTAGATAGACAAATGGGATGGACATTGAATGTAAGATAACACAAGTAACAGGACAGGAGCCTACCACAGAGGGCCTCTGAAAGACTCTACCTAGCAATGTATCAAAGCAGATATTAAGACTCACAACCAAACCTTCGTCAGTGCAGGGAATCATATGGAAGAAGGGGGAGTTAGTAAGAGTTGGCGAGGACAAGAGCTCCACAAAGACCAAATATATCAGGGCACAGGGGTCTTTTATGAGACTAGACTGTTTCTCCAACCAAGGACAATGTATGGATATAACCTAGAACCCCTGCTCAGATATGTCTCATGGTAGCTCAGTATCCAACTGGGTACCCTAGTAAGGAGAACAGGGATTATTTCTATCATGAACTCAATGGCTGTCTCTTCGACCTTCCCCCTCCCCTGAGGGAGGAGCAGCCTTGCTAGACCCCAGAAGAGGACACTGTAGCCAGCCCTGAAGAGACCTGATAAGCTAGGGTCAGATGGAAGGGGAGGAGGTCCTCCCCTATCAGTGGACTTGGGAAGGGGCAGGGAGGAGATGAGGGAGGAATGGGGAAAGTGAGAGGGAATGAGGGAGGGGGCTATGGCTGGGATGCAAAGTATCCCTGTGATTAATATAAAAATAAATAATTAAAAAATTAAAAAGATATTATCCACCATGACCAAGTTGGCTTCATCCCAGGCATGCAGGGGGCGTTAAATTTATGGAAATCCATCAATGTAATCCACCATATAAACAAACTGAAGGAAAAACCCCATATGATCATCTCCTTAGATGCCAAAAATATATTTGACAAAATCCAACACCCATTCATATTTAAAGTCTTGGAGAGATCATACCTAAACATAGTAAAGACAATATACAGCAAGCCTATAGCCAACATCAAACTAAACGGAGAGAAACTTAAATCAATCCCACTTAAATCAGGGACAAGGCAAGGTTGCCCATTGTCTCCAAATCTCTTCAACATAACATTTGACGACCTAGCTAGAGCAATAAGACAACTAAAGGAGATCACGAAGATACAAATCAGAAAGGAAGAAGTCAAAGTATCACTATTCACAAATTATATGATAGTATACATGACTGACCCCCAAAATTCTACCAGAGAGCTCCTTCAGCTGAGAAACACCTTCAGCAAAGTGCTGGACACAAAATTAACTCAAAAAAAAAAATCAGTAGCTCTCCTATATAAGAAAGACAAAAGGGCTGAGAAAGAAATTAGAGAAACTACACCCTTCACAATAGCCACAAATAACATAAAGTACCTTGGTGTGACTCTAACCAAGCAAGTGAAAGACCTGTTTGAAAAAAAATTCAAGTCCCTGAAGAAATAAATTGAAGAAGATATCAGAAAATGGAAAGATCACCCATGCTCATGGATTGGTAGGATTAACATAGTTATTAACAAAGCAATCTACAGATTCAATGCAATTCCCATCAAAATACCTACACAATTCTTTACAGAACTTGAAAGAACAATTCTCAAATTCACATGGAAAAACAAAAACCCAGAATTGCTAAAAAAAAAAATCCTGTAAAAAAAGAGATTGTCTGGAGTTATCATCATCCCTGATCTCAAGCTGTACTACAGAGCAATAGTAATAAAAACTGCATGGTACTGGCATAGAAATAGAATGGTGAATCAATGGAATAAAACAGAAGACACAGAAGTAAACCCACACACTTGATTTTTGACAAAGATGCCAAAACCATACAATGGAAAAAAGATAGCATCTTCAACAAATGGTGCTGGTCTAACTGGATGTCTACATATAGAAAAATGCAAATAGATCCATATTTGTCACCCAGAACAAAACTGAAGTCAAAGTGGATCAAAAACCTAACATAAAACCAGACACTAAATCTGTTGGAACAAAAAATGGGGAAGAACCTTGAACTCATTGGCACAGGAGACTACTTCCTGAACAGAACACCAACAGCACAGGCTCTAAGATCAAAAATCAATAAATGGGACCGCATGAAACTGAAAAGCTTCTGTAAAGCAAAGGACACCCTTATAGGAACAAAACGACAGCCTACGGAATGGGAAAGGATCTTCACCAACCCTATATCTGACAGAGGGCTGATATCCAGAGTATATAAAGAACTCAAGAAGCTAAAAAGCAACAAATCAAGTAATCCATTAAAAATGGGGTACACAGTGCAACACAGAATTCTCAATAGAAGAATATTGAAAGGCAGAGAAACACTTAAAGAAATGTTCGGCGTCCTTAGCTATCAGGGAAATGCAAGTCAAAATGACCCTGAGATTTCACCTTACACCCATCAGAATGGCTAAGATCAAGAACTCAAGTGACAACACATGCTGGAGAGGTTGTGGAGAAAGGGGAACCCTCTTCCATTGCTCGTGGGAAAGTTAACTTGTACAACCACTTTGGAAATCAATCGGTGCTTGCTCAGACAATTAGAAATAGTGCTACCTCAAGATCCAGCTATACCACTCCTAGGCATATATCCCAAACATGTTCAAGTATACAACAAGGACATTTGCTCAGCCATGTTTGTAGCAGCTTTATTCATAATAGCCAGAATCTGGAAACAACCTAGATGTCCCTCAATGGAGGAATGGATACAAAATTGTGGTGCATTTACACAATGGAATACTACTCAGATATTAAAAATAAAAACATCATGAAATTTACAGGGAAATGGTGGGAACTAGAAAAGACCATCCTGATTGAGGTATCCTAGAAGCAGAAAGACATACATGATATATACTCACTTATAAGTTGATATTAGATATACAATATAGCATAAACATACTAAAATCTGTACACCTAAAGAAGCTAAGCAAGAAGGAGAACCCTTGGTAAGATGTGCAATCCTCATTCAGAAAGACAAACTGGACAGACATCGGAAGAGGGAGAAAACAGGGAACAGGACAGGAGCCTACCACAGAGGGCCTCTGAAAGACTCTACCTAGCAGGTATCTAAGCAGATGCTGAGACTCATAGACAAACTTTGGGCAGAGTGCAGAGAATCTTATGAAAGAAGGGAGAAATGAAAGACCTGGAGGGGACCGGACCTCCACAAGGAGACCAACAGAACCAAAAAATATGGGCCCAGAGGTCTTTTCTGAGACTGATGCTCCAACCAAGGACCATGCATGGAGATAACCTAGAACCCCTACACAGATGTAGCCCATGGCAGCTCAGTGTCCATGTGGGTTCCCTAGTAATGGGAACAGGGACTGTCTTTGACATAAACTCACTGGCTTGCTCTTTCATCACCTTCACCTGAGGGAGGAGCAGCCTTACCAGGCCACAGAGGAAGACAATGCAGCCAGTCCTGATGAGACCTGATTGGCTAGGGCCAGATGGAAGGGGAGGAGGATCTCCTTATCAGTGGACTGGGGGAGGGAGAAGGTTATGGGAGAAGAAAAGGGAGAGAGGGTGGGACTTTGATGGGACAAGGGAGTGAGCTATAGATGAGCTACAAAGTGAATAAATAAAAAAAATAAATAAAAATAACAAAAAATACTTAGCAGGTTATCAAAAGTCAAGCTCAGCAGTTAAAAGTATATGCTGCTCTTAAAAGAGGCCTTGAGTTTTGTTTCAACACACACATGAAAGAGCTCATAACTGCCTGTAACTCCAACTCCACATAATCTGACCACACATACTCACACACAATTTAAAATAAAAATCTTTTAAATCTTAAGCTGGGAGAGGATAGGTTAGCAAAAATAAATCTTTAAAGCAAGATAAGAGGCATTTTCCTTTTCACTTGAACTCTTAGAAACAACTGTAATACATTTACCCAATGCCAGCATTGTTGTGTCTCGGGAATAAGGAAACTTGTGGGGAGAGAGATGTGGGTTAGCCAGATTCCACACACGTATGTAGTTCAGCAAGTCTCCCAATAGCATGGATCAATAGTCGCTGATCACAGATCTGGACCATGACTCAATCTTAGGATATGTCTAAGAGACTCTGGGCTCAATCTATTTTAAAAAAACTCAGAAAAACTGTTCTTCACAGACCACCAGGAGAAATATCATAAAAATGTTTGAAACATTATTAGAATCACCAAAACATGACACAGAGATACAAAATGCATTCATGCTGTGGGAAAAAATAAACCAAAAACCTAATAAAGACTCCTTGTAAGGAGTCTCACAAACATTCAGTATATTAAAAAATACAGTTTATGGGAGGAGCTGGAGAGAGGATCCTATGATCAGAATATATCTATGAAATATTTTTTTAATAAAAATTAAAATTTTTACAAAAACAAAAAATACAGTATCTGCAAAGCTTAAAAAAGTAAAACTCAATGAAACAAGTATATCTCTGTTTTATTTCTAAATGACCTATGATACCTAGTATAAATACTGTACAAGTAATTACTATATTCTCTCATTTAAAAATGAAAATAAAAATATTTTTCCCACTTTCAATTGCATTTGGTGGCATTTTAGATGCAGAACCCATGGACATCATAGCCTACCATATGTCTTCCTTGTGATCACTTATCTTGATAGAGGAGATTAAGACAGCAGGAGCTCAGCCCAGAGGCCACCAGGTGTGCCTTCAGGGCATATGCTTTAGAGCCTGTGGCATGGAGTCCATGTTGCTTCAGTTGCTTCAGACTGTCTCACGCAGAAACTGTCAGTCTGCGCCGGGTTCATTCTTTCCCCATTTATCTCTTGTTCATCTCCACGGCTGTTGGCAGACAAGATGAAGAGTCAGGAATTCTGTGTCTCACATAAACACTTCTAATTTCGGATGATCTGAGGTCAAACATGATTTTTATTATGTTTGAGACCGAAATTGGTACTGTGCCTCTCCGAAAATTCAGAGGTGCCAGAAAATTCATATAGACTGTCTTTTGGCTGTTACAAATATGAACTGGGTTGATTCATTTAAAACACAGATAATTTAGTGAAGTGAATATAATTTTGGAAGAGCAATATAATTTCATCCATCACAGAGTTCAAGAGAGAAGCATTGAAATAGGTGCTTGTAGGTGACAAACCTGGATATAGTGGCCTAGGACATCCCAGAATTTAGGGTGACTTTAGGTTCACTTGCTCCTCCTCATCATTCTTAGAGGAGGGGCAGGTCGTGTTAGTTCTCTAATTTAACTGAAGCTAGAAGGGTAGAGTTATGAACGCTGGTGATGTTCATTATTTCTCCCACTCAATTATTTGTATTTAAATTATAATTTTTTCCTAGAAAGAATAACTGTGCCTCACAAAATATCCTAACTTCCTTATATATGATACCAAAAAGTCCTGGAGGTTTTTTCAACCTCATAACCTTTTTCGAGACTTAGTCTTGACTGCTGGGTTAAGGAAAAAAATTACAAAATGACCAAGAATGGTTTATCTTGGTAAGATGATGGGGTGTGGATACATAAATACTTACCAAGAACCGTCAGTATCGTAAGTGTGCTTTACAGCTTACTTTTGTACATTAAATCATTGAATCATCATAAAAACTCCACTGTGTGGCTACATTGATCAACTTGCAGATAATTAAACTGGGCACAGTGAAGGTATGGCATCTACTCTTGTCTACAGCCAAAACAATTAATGCACTTGTTATTCAAACCCAGGCAACATGGCCCTGGGAGCTAAGTCTTATCACTAGCCTAAGCTGCATTTTGAACAGGGCAGATGGCGTGACCATTGAGGCCGTTTTATAGACTCCATTCTTGACAAGAACACATGATCACAGAGAGTAAAGATCTCTTTGTCCCTCTAAAGCATATGCTTTTGTTCTGTGCGGCCTTTTTATATCTGTGGGGATGAGCTCATGAATAATTGATATATAAGAATCTGTGTTCTCTGTACTTGGAAATGTCCCGTAACAGAAATGGCTGCCATGACTGCTCTAAGAAACAACTGCAGTCAGCCTGGCCCTGGAATGAAGTTTTAGGTAAAAGCACATTTTCCCCTCTCGCATGTGGAACATTTCCTAGCTGTATTTAATGACGCTGTTCACCACATACCTTATCCACATCCACAGGTTTGCATGTTACAGGTCATTACCAAACATGGCTCAAGTTGGCTTCTGAAACTGCCTGAACGTATTTTAAACATCTATAAATAGGGCAGAGGAATTAATGACAAATGTATGCCACTGGTATACCCACTTCTCCCATTCTGGTAAGAATAGCCTGAATTTCCTTGGAAAGTTATTCCTCTCCTTTATATGTACTCGTCTTCCAAGTTCAGAGATGGGCTCACAGGTGGGTTTACCCAAGCATTGGCTTATTTCTCCTACACTGATTTGGGGATGGCAAACTAACAGGACTAGACCTACTTTAAACAACAGCAAAAATCCATTTCTCATAGTTCTGATGAAAAAATGTTTTTTCTTTGATGGATTTTATTGATATTTCGATGGGGTGGGGGAATTGGAACACTATAATGAGAGAAGTAAGTCTGCTCGTGGAATACAGACTTCCATGTGGAAGCGAGTGTGGTGGCATCATTTTAGTACCTGAGGATTTCTCTGGGGTGATCCTGCCCATTTGTTATAGTGATTAAAATAGGTTAAATCTTCTACTACTGTTCAAATAACAGTTTAAAAACTATTAAAATGAGAGAAATGAAGCAAGGACCAGATTAGAGTTGTTACATAAAATGTATTTTCATGCATCAAGCTGTCTACTGAGTTGGGAGTGAACTTTTTAGCTAACAGTAAAATACACAGATAACTCAGAGTTTACAGTGTCGAAGGATTCCTAGAACTAGGAATCTAGTGGGAATTCCTTTTATGGACCTTCATAAAGAATAATGTATTGGGAGGCATTATCATGATAGCACAATAAGAATTTCTAATCTTTTTCACCTCACAGAAATAGCATATATGTGACTTGAAAGTCATCTGTGTGTGTACATAGTTTCATGAGAGTCACAGGATCCAACCACACTCATATAGAGCACAGAACTGAGAAAGGAAGGGTGCATAGAGTCACCTCCCTAGATCATTGCTTTCGTAACTTTGGATATCTCAAGACCAAGACAGGTACACTTCTCCAGGAGCTCTCCTGGGGGGAGTGGGAGGAGTCAACTTTGAGGTGTCCCAAAATTCCAGCCTGTCATCAATATATTTAGCATCAAATCTATCCCATGGAACCCCAGTGCCAGACATCCCACAGACACACATATCAGAACACCAGTCTACAGGTGTAGATGTCAGGGCCACTTACCCACCAACCTTAACAGGTCTGCCTCTAGCCCAAACCAGCCAGCCTTATCACTCAGATTCCCGAGGAAGGCTGACTCATAAAGAGCTTTCCTTGCTCAATAAGTCCATAAACACTACCAAAAAAAAAAAAAAAACTTCTTCAAACAGGTAGTCATCAATGCCTACAGCATTAAAATAGTACAGAAACATATCACCCAAAAAGTAATGCAAAAACATCAATGTTTACCCTAAGTAATGGAGATCTGTGGCCTGCTCGACAAAGGGTTCAAAGTCAATCATCATCATAAAGAAGCTCAGTGAATTCCAAGAGAATTCAGACAGACAACCATCAAAATTAGTAGAATCAACCAAATTACAAGTCCAGCCAAAAGATAAAATCCATAAACAAAGAAACAATCAGAAATCTTGAAGGAAAAGAAGACAATCACTGTAAAAATTCTATGGCAGTTTAATAGCAACCCTGATTAAACAGAAGAAATAGTCAATCGGCTAGATGATAAATATTTGAAATGACTCTGTAGGATGAACAAAAGGAAAAGAGACTGAAAATGAGTGGGAAAAGTTTATAGGACTTTATGAGACAATATCAAGCAAAACAACACACACTTTACAAGATTCTTGGAATGAAACCAAAGGGAATGACAGACGTTATTATTTAGCAAAATGGTGGCTGGAACTTTTCAAATATGAATACATTGCATATAAAGATGTCGATATTAAAATAAAGTACAGGCAGGCAGGCTGAAGACACCCAGAGGCCTGCCCACCATGTGGCCTGCCCACAGCCGGAGCCACTGCGATGCGCATGTGCTGGGGAGAAGTGGAATGGCTTGAGCACCGTGGAGAGAGGCGGAACTAGAGAAGGGAGGGCAGAAAGGAATATCCTGATGTGGTAGCCTGCCCTGCTCCCTGCAGCCAGGGTGAAACCCCATCCCTTGCAGTCACTGAGGGCCATATCTGGGTCCATGTCCATGTGTCAGGAGGGGTTTGTGTTAATGTCCATAGCTCATATTATCACCAAAGACCATGTGGACACATCTCTGGTCTGGGCTACCACCTCGGACCATATTGATGTCCAAGGGTCGTGCAGAGCTGGTTCTATTCCTCACTGGCTGTGGCATTCAAAGGAGCTGGCCCTGCCCTTCACTAGTCCTGTGGTGACACTGGAAAGGGGGAGATGATCCTCTGACCCCTTCCCTCCTGAGAGGTGGGAGAGCATCCCCTGGGGTCATGAGAGTGGGAAATCTAGCCTTGCTCCTCACTGGCTGCAGCACCCAGGAGAGCAGGCCCTGTACCACTCCTGGGCAGCACAATAAAGCTGACCCTGATGGCACAGGGACAGGTAAGCGTGCCCAAGGGTGTGAACTGGGATTGCTGGCCCTGCCACTTGCTGGCTGCGGTGTGTCATTGGGTTAACTAGCCAGGGCAATGCTGGAGAGCTCACCCTGGTGGTGTGAGTGTGGGGGAACTGGCAGGCTGACCAGCCCTGCTACCATCCAGGCTCAGATCCGGGGCTCTGAGCTGACCCACCCCAACATCTACCTCATCTACAAGCTGCATGTGAAGAGGTCAGTTTCTGCAGATCTGAAGCTGCAGGATCTTCATGACAAGGGTAAAACAGAATACCCAAGAGGAGTCCAGGTAAGGATCCAGTTTTGAGAGTGTAGCAGAAGTCAGAGACCTCAAACCAAACCAACGACTCATTGCAATGAACATTTGGAAGTAAAGATGTGTGAACAAAAGGGTATATTGTGGGAACTGTGACACAATGCAGCTTCCATGATAATATTTTTGTGGTTTTTCTGTTTTTTTTGTTTTGTTTTAATTTTTTAATATTCTTTTGAGGGATGTGGGAAGGTTGCAAGGGCAGAGGGCAGATGTGGAGGGATAGGGAAGATGAGTGGGATTGCATTGTATGCTGTGAAATTCACAAAGAATCGATAAAAAGTTGGAAAAAAGTATAATCAAATTATTGAAAGACAAAAAGAAAAAGTTCAAAGAAAGAAAAGTATTACATTACAAGAATACTGACAAGGCACTCAGTAGGTTTCTGAGCATAAAGCCTATGTGGAAGAAATGAACATTTTGATACAGTCAAAGGCATGAGGAAAGAAGACTACCAACCAAAATTACTATACCCAGCAGAAATGGCCTTTGTTTTTTTAAATGAAGAAGAAAAAACTTTCTTAGAAAAAATTAAGGAGGCTCATCTCTGCAAGCCTTTCCTTACTACAAGTCTCCAAAAAGGTTCTTCAAGTTAGAGCAGAAGATATTAGTCAACAACGCAAATATCTGTGAGAATAAAACTGTAGGACAGTTCACAATCAGAACTAAGAAGAGCTATGACTACAAAAACTTCCCATGCAAACACCATTCTCAGCTGCCAAGAGCATCCTCTGCTGATGACTGACTGGGCCTCAGAGAACTGGCTCATCCTAGGTCCTACCCCATCTAAGCGTTAGCTCATGATTAGTATCTCCTAAAGGATTAAAGTGGGAGGGCCTATAGAGGCCCAGCTTCAGTTGCCTCAATTTAAAACAAAGCCAAAAAGTTAGCCCGTTGTTGATGGCTACATTGGCTCATAGGATTGCCTACCTTTGAAGCAATTATATTGTGGTCCAGCTTCTCCCTCTGGTCATTTGAACTCCCGCCCCCAATTTCCCAACAAGTGAATCTCCCAAGAATATCCCTAGTCAAGCTGCTGTCTGCAGCACTTCGCCTTGGGGTCTTTTGCAAGAAGCTGTAAGACAACCTTCTCTTTTTATCTCTGAGGAGAAATGTGTGATTCATTTGGGGAGAAATGCAAGAGCTTCTTGGGTAGTGCCTGTGTACTGCTGCTTTGCAGCATGGAGCTGTATTATTTCTATAAGACGGTCACCTCTTCATACCCTGCAAGTGTTACCCTTCAGAAACAAAGGGGAAGTGAGAAAATGACTTCCATTCCTCAAGGAGAGAGGCAAACTTTACTTTTAGGTCAGATAAAGTTGTAGCGACACATGAAAATGGTTCCTTCTAGCCTTTTGGTACCCTGAACCCTGCACAAATACCATTCTTCCATAATGCAGATACCTTTTAGCCATCCTAGCTGGGACATCACACTCATTAGCTATGTCTGAAGCTGTATGCACTGAAGCCATGAGGAGCATCAGAAATGCCCAATGCCCTCACCCGACATAACACCACCAACTGAGAGCTGTCAGGTACTGTTTCACTGTGTGTCCCAACAGGGCTGCATCCTTCATGTAGAATTCTTTTCTCTTTAGACAAGCGGTGAAAGCTTTGCTTTGTGACTTGCTAAGGCCAAAGAATTGTGAGTGCAAGCAGAGGTTTTAAGAAATGCTGCGTAACTCAACATTGTCCTTCCTTCCAAGAAGCCCTGGCAACACTCAGGCCCCAGAGGACAGAGGGAGATGGCACCAGGCACAGGTGACCCAGAGTGGACACAGAGCATGGTCAACAATGAGCAAAGTTTTGTTGCTGTGAGCCACTGAATACCTCAGCCATTTGCTATGGAGACGTAGCTGAGACAGGTACAGAGTTTAGGAGGACATCTTGAAAATCTAGGCACCACATGAAAGCTGCTGAGCAACTGCACAAATTCTTGTCACAAAATGTCTGTCAGGCACCGTACTACTTCGTTCATTTAAGTTGACATCACAGTGCACACACAGAGAGAGGGAAAAAGTGAGAGAGGGAGGGGACAGAGGGAGGGAGAGAGAGACTGAAGGAGGAGAGGAGGGGGATGGAGAGGGGGAGACATATAGGCAGAGAGACCAAGAGAGAAAGAGAGAGAGAGAGGTCACTTCTGGTAAACAAACACTTCCTAGTAGAACTTTTCTGGATAAATGAAAAAACCCCAAGAAGAGAAAAAAAATACATAAAACAGTGATGGTCGATTTAGTATTTCTTAAAAAGTGGCTTTGCTTCCAAGATGTTCTTCAGAAGCCCTCTGCAAACAAGCTGCGAATTTTTGCTCAAACCACATTTCTTGCTCTCGCACATGAAAATTGTCTGTGACTGCTGAACAAAGCTGGAGCCTCCCTTTTCATCTGGACCCAGCAATTGAAACATCTCCCAGGCTCATCTGACACCCCTTCGAGAATAGTCACTGTCTCCCCCACCAATCACCTCATTTAAAAAATATCCAAAAAAAGAGAGATTTTTGTCATTGGAACTCAGAAGCAAGCCTAATAGAGATGGAGGGAAATGCTCACTGCTTCGTTTTTAACTTGCATAAACACCCAGTGACAGCTGGCACACACACACACAAAAAAGAACTTGATCAAATCAAATCTTCAGATGCTACATCAGGGCAGAATGAAAAGCTTTCCTTTCAGATGCATCCAGGCCTTATCACTCCACCCCTCACACTTCCTTGGCCCACCCCTAAATCCTCCAGGATTTACTGCAGATGCACCAAGCTTGCTGGAAATAATGGTACAAGCGAAGAGGCTAGTCAGCGATCGACTCCAAGCTCTGGATGATGACCAGTGGGAAATGATTAGCACAAAAGGTGCGCTGGGGTGACAAATGAACGGGGGTGGGGGCTGATCCATTGGAGACGACAAAGCTTGCACACTAATGCCACAGGGCTTGCTTTGTCTGATTACTTCTGGGGACGGTGGCTCCGTACTCTTCCCCTCTGGGTCTCCTCACCCACCCACATTACCGTAAAAGACACAGGTTCACTTGCTTGTTTTGGTGTGCAGTCTACCATGAAATGGTAATCTAGAAAATCACTACGTTTCTATCAACTACAAAGCGTTGCACGCCCGACAAGAAACAAATTTCAGATCAGCAACACATTTGTGTTTATATTGTTGACTGAAGAAAAGCTAAACAGAAAAGTGTTAAATTAGGACAAAGGAAAAGAAAATTGGCTTTTTTTTTTAACCCAGAAAGAGTACATTTTTAGCTTAGACACAATTTTGTTTACACCAGTTAGACTGAATTTATAAAATCACTCAGGAACATAATGGCAATTCATTTGTCACTCACCTTCTTGCAGAAAAAAATGAGTTTTTATTTCCCCTTTAATCTCTCCTTTTATTTTTTTTTCATTATGTTTGCTCAGTTTGCCTGTCTCTCTAAGCAGGTGGTAGAGCCAAATGCTGTGTGATGTAAACGGGGCTCAGAGCGCCTGCTATCAAAACCCCTGCTCTAGAACTAAAGAAGAATTATCCTTGTGAACTGTTTCTCGGTTTGCGTAATCTCATTTTCACAGAAAACAAAGTGAGCGTCTTTTATCAGAGGCTGGACTAACTGCTAACAGTTTAAACTGGATTTCATCAAGATGAACTGTTCCTCTTTTCTTTTTTTTTTTTCAGTGACCCTTCTCAACTTGGGTAAAAAGTGGAATGAAATGAAGAACCATCCACTCTGACTTGGCAAATGAGATGTTCTAGTTTGGTTTGGGAGAACGAAGCTTTCTGAAGAATGTGAAATGACCACTAGGAAACAAGAAAAGCTCGCTCTTTTCTTCATATACTCTTGTCATATACTCTTGAAATCTGAATTGTATGTAATATGACGTAAATGCTACGCAATGAGGTGTATCTCAATTTTCCTGAAACATCAGTAGTCTCCAGGATATTCTTTCCATTATATGAGGAACAAATAGCTCTTAATTGCAGCAGGACCTACAGCAGAAGACAACACTACTTGTGTAACTCAGGGGTGGTGTGCACACCTGTAATCTCAGCACTTGGGAAACTGAGGCAGGAGCATCATGAGTTCAAGGCCAGCCTGATCTACATGGTGAGAGCAACCTTGCCACATTAACAGAAAAACAAACGAAAGGTCCTTCTTTGTCTTTTAAAGCCTTTGCCAGCAGGTGGAAAGTGAGTATATTTACTCCTTTTAAGCTTGTCCCATGTAATCCTTAGGGGAACAAGATTAACAAAAGATGGTTTTAAAAAGCTACCAAAACTGGCCATGAATAAAAGAGCTAAGTCTGATTCACATGAAGCCTAGCACCGAGCCAAGGTTTTCACAAACAGGCTCCCAGAGAAACTTTCATTCCCAAAGTTACCTTCCAAGAGGTGTTAGTCAACTTTCCAGTTCTCACATGCTGCCCCTGTCCTTGCTTTCCTGTGTCACACATAGCCATCAGCCCTTCAGGCCTGGATTGAGCTTTCAACTGGAGCCATTTTTTGTGTGGGTGGGTGGGTGGAAAGAACTGTTTGCCCACTTTGATTCTCAGTTCTTCCTACCCGAAGAGTGTCTTCCCTACTAAAATTGTAATTTTTTTTTCTTATTCAAGTCCCACATACACATAGTAACATAAGAGTAACGGAACAAGAACATTTAGACATGCGGTGACAGTTCCCTGTGTGGCTGTTCTCAGCCAGCTCTTTGAAGATAGCTGTGGTGGAGCACACCTTTAATCCCACTACCCAGGCAGCAGAGGCAGGTGGATCTGTGTGAGCTCAAGGCCAGCTTGATGCTGATATACAAAGGAAGTCCAGGACAGCCAGGCCTATTATACAGAGAAACCCTGTCTTGAAAAACAAATAAACAAAAAACAGTAGCTATTGGACCCTTGGCGCTTTCGTTTTAAGGTGGTCGTTTCAACACAAGAAATTTAGAAGGTTCTCACTCAGCGGGCCATTATGCATTACATTTTAATTTATAAAATGTGTCTAATAGCTCCAGTTTTGTCCCTCTCAGAGGAGGTGTTCTAGAAGAAACTAACTTCCAGGGAGCCTATGAAGGGGACCTGTACTGAGAAATAAAGAGCTGAGTTCCACCATCAGCCACTGGAATGAGAAGGGAAGCCAGTTCTCCACGCTTGAAATTCACAAGGCTTAAGATTTGAAAATCACAGTCTCGCATGGCAATTTGGCAAGTCTTTTAAAGACACATGCATACAGATACCTCTGCTGGGTATCTGTCGTTCTTCAGTTCTTAACATAAACAATAGAAGATAATAATAAAAGTCCAATCTTTGAAGCAGCTATGTTTTAGGAGTGTACATGGTCTAGCTTCTTCTCTGGCTGTAATAAACACTGGCCAAAACCAAGATGGGGAAGAAATCCTTTATTTGATTTACATCTTACATGGAAGGAGAGAGCGCAGAGGGTTTATTGACTTTCTCTCAGAGACTCATGTACTTTTCTATCCAGCTCAGGCCGGAGGATGGTACGGACAGTGGGCTGGGACCTCCTGCATGAATCAGCAATGAGGAAAATGCCCCACAGACATGCACAATGGTCAATCCAGCTGAAGCAATTCCTCGACTGAAGTCCCTTCTTCCCATGCGTGTCAAGTGTATGACAATGGGTCACACAGCAGCTGGTGACTAAGGCACCTGCCAGGGTCAGGCGGGAGTTTTATGCTTTTCTCAATCTTATCCTTTGCTTCCCTAACATTTTCTTTTGAGGAGTAATTTTGTGTTTGTTTGTTTGTTTTATTAAATAAACAATGAGTTTTAAGAAAACTCATTTACACTTTTCTTTTTTAGAGCATGCTCTGTAAAAGAAACCTTTCCCTAACCCAGTCTTACAAAGATGTTTCTTCCACGTAGTTGTCGAGAAGTTTGGCAGTGGTACCTCTCATGATTACCTGGTTTATTTTGAATTAAAATTTTCCAAATGGTATGAAATGAAAATAAATACGCTTCTTTTTTTCCATAACTGTAGTCACATATACATTTTCATTGTGAGTCTCTTGAAATATTTGGCCGTATGCTATGGGTCTCCTCAACGCCACTCAGCTGCGTATCTGATCTGTGATCTGACCTGTGTATTATGATGTCATCATTGCTGTATTGCTTTAGTGATATGCGAGCTAATTTTACCATTGCTCTGATGAAAGCAACTTACACAAGGAAGCATCTTGGCTCACGGTTTGAGTGTGCAACAGTCCCTCACAGCCGCAAGGGAAGCCTCTAGCTGGAGCAACGAGGAATGTGAGGCCTGTCATGTAACTTCCGTATTCCTCAGCAAGAAGGACAGATGCTGTCCTCCTTTTCCTTCACGGTTAAATTGATGTCAAATACTCACACTATTTTTATGTAGGAAAGTGTTATTCTTTTATGAGTCAAATACAGAGCCATAATTGCATTTCCTTTTTTATTTAACCCTTTCCTTTCAGTCAGTCATTTCATGGAAGTTGTTACCCACATTCAGGGTGAGTCTTCTCACAGTTAAATATCCCTGAAAACACCCTGAGAAAGAGAGAGAGACACACACAAACACATACAGAGGGGTGTCTCTTAGGATACTCCAAATCCTGTCAAGTTGACAGTCGAGATTAACTATCACATGTTGATCTTGAAATCAAGAACACAAAATTTCTAAACTCATTCTTTTTTTTAGATTTTGTTGCTGTTGTTGGAGAGGAAGAAAGCTGTTCTAGGCACTTTGGTTTTTATTATGCGTTTTAGAATCAGACTATCAATTACATTTTTTAATCAGACTAAAATTATAACTGGGATTGTATTTTAAAGTAATTTTATTATATTTTTGTTATTTGAAACATTTTTAAATTTAAATATATTTTGGTCATATTCTTCCCTTCCCCCAAGTCTTTTCAGATCCTCTCCCCATCATTACCAATTTTAAGTTCTTTCTCAAAAAACAAACCAAAAACCCAATACAACAACAAAACCTAGAAAAAAATACAGCAACCCCCCAAAGAAAAACACACACACATACACACACACACACACAGAGAGAGAGAGAGAGAGAGAGAGAGACTGTAACCAAAAAGAGCACACAAAAAATCATGGAGTCCATTTTTATGTTTTTTAAATGCACATCTATACTTTAAAGTTTATTTGTTCACCTTGGGCTCAAGGAGGTTCATACAATATAGTTAGTATTTCCTTACTTTTAATTTATGGGCTTTTTCATCTTTAAAATTTCTAAAGTATATTTTATTGTGTGTGCGCACGTGCATGCAGAGCTGCTGGGGAAGTCAGAGGACACGTGCATGAATTTGTCGTCTTCCTCCATCATGCGGGTCCTGGGAATAGAACCCAGAACCTCAGGCTTGGCAACAAGCGCCTTTACCCATTGAGGCATCTTGCTGGCTCTTGTTTTCTTGTTTTGAAAAAGATTCTTATTACATTTACCTATTTATTTACTGTGTGTGTCAAGGCACATGTATGGCAGTCAGGGAGACAATTTCTGGGAGTAGGTTCTCTCCTTCCACCATGTGATTCCTGAGCCTTAACTCAGATCATGAGATTCTCAGGCAGGTGCCTTGAGCAAATAAGCCATCTTGACGGTCTGCTTTTGTCTTTTAACAATGTTGTAATATCGTCAGGGAAACAAAGTGTTTGTTCTGTAAAAGAACAAACCTTTTGAGTTTTGGTGGCTGTGTCTCTCAAGTGTGGTTCGTCATACCCTTGTATGTTTGGTAAAGTGGATCATCTGATGAAGACTCGGTCTTAGGAAATAGGATAGTGATGAGAGCTATTCAAAAGATCATGATGTCCAATGGTTTCTTCTAATGTGATGTGAGCAGCCACCAGCAACCATTATCTCTATCCACTGAACCATTAAGGCAGGAATTCATTCTGTTATTTCATCCCTACTTATTAACTGAAATAAATCTGCAAAGGCAATGTTTGCCCTTAAAACCTATTTGTCTCTCCTGAAGCAAGCATATATGATGTCTGTAAAACTCCTCCTGAACTTAACAGTAAATATATGATTCCAGGTACAGTTCCACATCTTTGATTATTTAGTGCTCTACTTATTAGATTGTATAGTAAGTGTGACTATATATACAATCTATGCATAAAGGAAATAAACATATGTGCATATATATGTGTGTGTAGGAAGATATATGAGACTATATTAGGTTCGTCTATAATCTCAAATGATAACATGATTAAAGTTGCACAAAGGTGAAACAAAGGCGATGCAAATCTCAGGTTAGTACCACAATTATGGCACAACCAAAGGCAGTTCAGATCAAAAACTACAAAAGCAGAGATGAAGGCAGGCAGGCTAATCTTTCTGGAATGAATTCTGTTTTGCTAACATTGAGGCTATGTGGTTTGCCACTAAATATATTCATACATACATGCTGTAAACACGAAAGTTTCCTTTGAACCTTGTTCTGTAGCAATTCAAGCCCTCCTGGAAGCCTGCTAACCTGTTTGTATCAAGTTGTTTAACCTTTCTCCAATAAGAGATGGCTGGGGGCTAAGAGCACAAGAGCACTATTTGCTATTCCAGAGGACATGGGTTCAATTCCCAGCACCCACTTGGCAACTCACAACCCTTTGTAACTTCAGGATCCCACACCCTCACACAGACAAGCAATACAACACCAATGCAAATTTAAAAGAAATTTTTAAAAAGGAAATCTAAAAACTTAGGTCTCTTTGTGATTCAAAATACAGATAGTCTTAGGTGGGTATTCGACCCCTAGAGTCCTGTCCTGGTTCTGCCAGTATCATTCACTGGAGTGAAAGCCAGTAATTCTTTATGCCTTCTATGTCTTCTGAGAGTTGGGAATGATAGTATGTATCCCTGCATCATGTTTAAGGAAAACAAGAACACAATATGTGGCACAGTGCAGGCCCAAAACAAGTGATCCTACACATTTGACATACTAAACTGATTCACTGTTACTTTACAATGTTGACCTAAAAAATAAGATCACCGCTAGAGCTCTGTAAAAGCCATTGCTCTGTAAAAGACTAGGCCCTCCCTGCAACTTAAGTTAGAATGGGATGTCCCCAGTGCAGCTGGATGCAAGAATCAATGGTTATGGTAGAAGGAGACCACAAAACAACAAGCAAACAAAAGCCCTAGTGATTCTCTGCTATCTCCCTTGCATAAGCCATTTTCATGCTCCACCCAGACCCTAAGCCCCATTCTCTCACATCACTATCATCTTTCTCAGACCAAACCTGTCAAGAAAGCACACTTTGCTCTGAGCATGACTACACCTTGTCTTCCTAGATTTAATGTTCCAGACAGCATTCTTCTTGACCAAAACTCTTCCTAAAATACCAAAGTCTCCATAGCACCATGCATTTAATTCAGCAGGATGAGTCTTGATAAGTATTTATTGCCTGGAACATAAAGTACTGTTTCTTTTCCCCAAAATAAAAGGCAAAATTTCAGTGAAAGGAAATAAGTATTTCTTGGACCCTGATTTGTGTCAAAACATTGCTGTAGATTTTTCTTCTTACCATACTAACATAAATATTGACACTAACATTAGTATTGATACTTTTAGAATACTACAGATTCTAAGACTATTATAGGCATTAACACTAATATCACAGCTAATGTATAATATACCCAATAAAAACACAAATATAGCAAAGTTGTAACTGGTAATAGTATATTTTTTTTCAGAATTTATTTCACTTGCAGAGACTAATGATAAACTATCACTGTTATACTCTCTTATCCATTCTCAATGATTCCATAGAAAATTTACTCCCTTCGATGGAGAAGGAATAGGATACTTAATGGTGGAAAGGTAATAGCCACTGATCACTTACTTAAATAGTTTACTTAAATACCCCTGCAGATAGATTTCTCCTCTCAGACTCCATGAACAAAAGGCAGTGATCCTGGATCTGAGATTGGCCGTACAGATGGCAACCAGCCCATTGGACTGAGCAGCTAATACACTTCAAACAGCCTTTCTCCGCACACAATACAGCTGGTGTTTTGATGTTCCCTTTGGGGCAGGGTTAAAATGCACAACATCTGGAACACAGAATACGAGATTTTGACCATTACTTATTTAAGAGAAAGCTTACTACAAGTTTCTACATTTTGTAAGAAGGCAGCCGTGTTTAAATGGTTCCTACTTTAAAAGGGGCAACAGAAGTCATTTCCCCACACCACTTCTCCCACATCCAATCAAAAACCAATGGTGAATCAGCTTCTCCTCGTTGGAGAGCTCTGCCACTTCTTTTTAAGTCCACAGATGGATTCTGTGTGATAAGCATGAACTCACTTGCTGGTAAAACAATAGCAATGGCAGACAGAGGGCCAAATTCAGATACCCTGTCAGTTTCCCCAAAGACCAAACAATATTTCTTTCATCCTCACCCAGACCTTTTCTAGTTTAATAAATTTTAAACTCCTAAACCCAGAGATATACTATAAGTACTCAATATTTGGAAAGCTGCTTCCCAGAGATTGGCTATAACTGTCTCTCTGCTGTCATTGCCCACTCCAGAAGATGCCACACATCACTGGACATCAATTCATGTGTGAAAGTGGTCAGCCTTCATTAGCACTTCATTGCCTGTGGCACATAAAACAGAGGTAAGTGTGCTTTCTCCTGGAGAAAGTACTGGATCTCTCTCTCTCTCTGGCTTCTTCCCCCTTCTTCCCTCCTATCCTCGTTCTCTTTAACACAGCCTTTCCTTTTTCCACAAACAGGCTCTTCCTTGTGTATCTCCTGAAATTCAGGTACACTTGTCCACCAAACCACTCACTTACATACTTCATTACCTTTAAATGTAGTTTTAAGAATCTATGTTCTCAGTTTCTGAGGCCAGGGAAAATCCTGAAGCTGCATTTGGCCACAGAAAATTAGTGATCAGATGGTGCTGGGCCTTCAAACGGTTTGATGCTGACAGTGACCAGCTTCTGTGTATTTACATCATGAATGTTCTTTGACCATTTGATGTTGAGTGCAGAATTTGGAACTGGAGTCCACAATATTTTAAATTTCAAGGCTTTGGTATTGTAAGAAGTGCTTTCTTAAACTCCTGAGTCTGTCTTAACTATTCTGCTGCTAACAAGCAAGAGAAAGTCCGGCCCAGGCCCAGGCAGAGGCACCTTTCATTTGAACCAAAGTGAAGCCGAAGCCTGTGACAGATGTTTGGCTCAGAAGCAGACAATACTCAACTGCATCAGTGAAAGACATGGATGTAGGAAGAAAATGAAAAAGTCTGTTTTTATTTTCTGGCCATTTCTATAGTAATCTGAGGTTTCCAATGTGCAGAATGATAGTTCACACACACACACATGTGTGCACACACACATGTGCACACACACACAGACATACATACACATACACACATACATCTTAGAAGTAAAGTGAGATGGTTCCTTCAGTGCTGTGGTGCAGTCTCAGAACTTTGGACAGAGGCAGCTCCTTTTAATATCTGGAAGTGTTAATAGGCAAGGTAAAAGTCAGATCCTATAAGGCTATGAACAAAAAAGTAGGCATTCATCATCAGTGCCATAAAGAGTGCCGTGTTGTTCAGGTGGTAAAACTTCATCCCACAGAAGAATGTCTTCTTGCAACTCCAGGAGGTAAACTTTATTATCATTGGTAATTTTTAGGTGAAAAGGTTGAGGATAAGATCAATAATTAGCATTAAGTGACTTACTGTGTGCAAATTGTTTGAAAGGTCTCCTGACACAGCTATGGGGGTAGATTTCAATACATCAGTGCATCAGTACAATTTCTTAACTCATATAACTTACATGTGATCACACAAGTCGAAGGTGACAGAGCAGATTTTTTGTTACATACTTCTTTATTCTTGAGCATTTCACACGTATGTGCAATGAAATTTGATTACACCCACTCTCTCTTTCTCTTCCAACTCCTTCCAACAGTCCTAATTTCATGTCCTGTTCCCTTCCCTCACTTTTTTGGTTAGCATGGAAGATCCACCTGCCTCTGCTTCCTCTGCTGGGATTAAAGGAGTGCACCACTATACTCAGCTACTGTTTTCATTATCAACTAAGTCTGCTTCTGCTGCCATATGCAGGGATGTGAATCCACCCACTGGAACATGGGAAACCTACCACTGGTTACATCCTGACATACATTGTCTTCTTTTAAAGATTTTTCTTTCCGCCTCCCTTTTTTTTCTGCTTCTTAGACAGGGTCTTGCTAAACAGCCCAGCCTGCTCTCAAAGCTGAGATCTTCTGCCTCCTGAGTGCTGGCATTGCAGGAATGCAATGGCTCACTGGGCTCTTAAACTAGTTTTACTTATTTACATTTTATTTGAGGGTGGAGTGTGTGTCAAAGCCAGAAGCTGGAAACAACCTAGGTGTTCCTCAGTTGAGGAATGGATACAAAAATTGTGGTACATTTACACAATGGAATACTACTCAGCAATTAAAAACAAGGAAATCAGGAAATTTACAGACAAATGGTGAGATCTAGAAAAGATCATCCTGAGTGAGGTATCCCAGAAGCAGAAAGACACACATGGTGTATATTCACTTATAAGTGGATATTAGACATATAATATAGGATAAATATACTAAAATCTGTACACCTAAAGAAGCTAATCAAGAAGGAGGACCCTGGATAAGATGCTCAATCTTCAGACAGAGCAGATTTTAACTCTGATTTCAGGTAAAAAATGTTTTATCCCAAATACCTAAAAACATTGGTCGTGTATTATTGGTTCTTACTGTTTCTAATCATCCTTGGGTATTTAAAAATGCAATTAACACATATTTTGACTTCTCAATGAGTAATAAACCATTCTAATTTTTTTTGAAGTTCTAAACTTAGCTGTTAAACTGTCAGAATGTTATTGAGCACTTTAGCTTCTCCAGAGTTTGTTAACGTGGGATATCAACTCTCTCCTGTTGCTGTGCCCGGTATTGAAGGAACCTGTCTGTTGTTCATACTTCTGAAATTAAAGAATTCAGCATGAAAGCCTCTTAACCATCCACTGATGCCATCACAGAACAGATTTTCCTGACAAGATATAAATGGAAACAAATTCTTTTGTCATCACCTACCTCTTGCTCTCACACTGGGAGTACTACCTTTCAGCACCCAGTTTTCTTAGATTAAATGTCACTTCCTCAAGTGCACCTGCACCAATCCCCAACACACGGTAGTGGACTTGTGTTAAATATTCTCATTGGATCATATGTTTCATAACGGGCTACATGAGAGTAGGAACTGAGTCCTTCATAACTGTGAATGCCTTTTATGTGTCCTCTTCCTTCTTGTTAGACCATAAACTGTGTAAGAACATTTATGTTATCTCACTCAGCTCGTACCCTCACAACCTTACCCAGCTTTCAGTGTATGGCTGACGTCAACACATATTTTCTTAAATGTAAAAATAAACACGCTTTTGAAGATTAAATATATGTGCATAGTTTTCTCAATGCTACTTAAGGCAAAAAAAAAAATCTGGCAAGAGCAGAAATGTCCAGGATCTGAAAGATGAGCCAAAGGCCTTTTAGGAATCATCAGATAAAGCATAGCATGCCAGTTTAATGTGAATTTCAGATAACTAGTGAATAACCGTTTACAGTAAATTTATCCTAGATACTATGTAATCATTATTCATTTTATTAATTGCACATTTCTTGGGTATTCTATATTTTTATTTTATTAAACATGGGAACAAAACTAAAGAGGAAATAAGACAGAGAAACATGAAACTCAAATGTTTTATGAGCCTTAAATAACAGTCCACAAAAAGAGTGGTTCTGTTTTAGCATTATGTACTTAGATTATTTGTCCTTTACCTTCAAAACTTAACAGCCACTGCGCTCTATTGACTTTACTGGCATTTTTGAGCAGACCTTTCTGCATGAAAATGACTGCAAAAGCCACTATTTTGGCAACCAAAATGTGGGTCAACATATGCAGATAAAATAAAACCAGAAGTAGTAAGACAACAGGAGTGAAAGACTGAATTCTTTGACAATCAGAATCAGGAAACCCATATTCCTATCTCTTTTATCCATTGCTCTTAATCCTGTCTCAGAGGAACCAAGCACAAGCCTGCACACAAACCAGATTTTAGGGAAGCAAACTGTCCGTTTAAAGTTTCACTGAGTGTCTTCATCCACAAATGTAACATTCTACTAAAAAGAAGAATATAAAAATAACTCAATGATTAATTCCATGACCCCAAAATCAGAGGAAAATGAGACCTGTTTTCTTCCATGTTTGCCAGAGGGGTGGGGAAATAGAAAGTCTAAGGCTGTGCAGTGGCTGTTCCAAGACCCCACAGCTAAAAATGGGATGTCCGCACTTGAATTAGTGCATGATGAACCCCAACCCTAAGCTCCTATGTATTCCACACTCAAGGTATTTCTAACATCGATGAACTTTTTTGATCTAGAAAATTCCACACTTTCCTCCTCTGCCAGCTGCCTCAGCTTTGCAATCCATCTGACAGGCACCTAGCCTGCCATTAATACTCTTTAAAGAGGCTCCAATAAGAGCTTTTCCCTTTCTTTTGGCTAATAAAGATCACTCTTAAATGGATCAAACAAAACAGTAAGTCAAAAATGAATATAATTGATCAAAATATTTTAAGACTTTTGAATGTAACTGTCTTCCATTTGTAGACATACCAGATTATAGTGAAGATCTCTCTTTTTATATTTTTAAAAGGATGGCAGCTTTGGCTCAATAGTGTTAGGGAGACAATCCCTTAAGCTGTGTCAAAACGCCACTTATCCAAGATGCCACCCAGATTTGAATAATTTAGAGAGAGACTGACTCACAAGGCTTTTGAGGGGATGCCTCCCCCAGCCCCTCCCTCCTTCCTGAAGCGTCTTCCTTTCTGTTAGCATTGACAAGTGCCAATCAAGCCTTGGGTGGCAGAGGGAGGGGAGGGATGGGCAGAGGAGAAGCCAGGCTTGGGGAAGGCGGAGAGACATAAAACGCTTCAGAACAATCGCTCAAGGGAGTTGCCCTATCAGTGTGTGGTCTGGGGGAAAGGAGTTTTTCCCTTTTTTCAGCTTCTAATCTCTAACTGACTATTTACCTCTTTTTATAAACTCCAATCTCTCTGTCGCACCAAAGGCTGCAAAACAAATCGCCAGTCAGCCAGGATTAAGCCGCTTTGTTGGCGCTGATTAGCAGGTTTGCTTGTATTTTTAACATCTTCAGCAACAGCCAACTGTCAAGCAACTGGGGAAACACTAGTCTTACTTCTATCAAAGCTAAATGAATGCTGAGATAACTCAGAAGGAAAATACCCCATGAGGAAGATTACAGAGCATTGCAGAGAGGCAAAGTTAAGGAAGACAAGTGACTGTCAAAATATGTACAGTCCATTGTATTTGATGTCGTCATTTTAAGTCGTGTACTAATCCAAACAGCTGCCCTCTGGAAATACCCTACAAAATGTCCATTATGTCCCAAACTCTAGGAAATGTTTATGCCTGTTGCCATAAAATTTTTAGTGCTGAAAACCCTCTTAGTGGTCAGTTCATGCTGACCCTGGGGTGGGTACTGTGCTAAAATGAAGCATCTCAGGCCCAGATTTCAATAGGTTTCTATTGCATTCTCTCACTATGTCCATTTCAGCATTTAACCCTAAAGATTAAAGTGGTGTCGTTTCCTAGAAATTTTCCTACGCTCTTTGGAGAACCTGATGCGATCCTGGTACGTGTACTGGCTGGTTCTGTGTGTTAACTTGATACAAACTAGTGTCTTCAGAGAGGAAGGAGCCTCAGTTGAGGAAAGGCCTCCATGAGATCCAGCTATAAAACATCTCTCAATTAGTGATCAATAGGGGGGAAGCCCAGCCCATGGTGGGTGGTGCCGGCCCTGGGGTGGTGGTCCTGGGCTCTGTAAGAAAGCAGCTGAGTAAGTCATGAGGAGCAAGCCAGTTAGCAGCGCCCCTCCATGGTTTCTGCATCAGCTCTCCTCCAGGACCTGCCCTGTTTGGGTTCCTTCAGTGATGAACAGCAATGTAGAAGTGTAAGCTGAATAAGCCCTTTCCTCCCCAACTTGCTTTTTGGTCGTGGTGTTTTATCACAGTATTAGAAACCTGACTAAGACAGTGCACTTCACATTGATCTCCCAGGTGAGCTGCTCAGGGGTTGTCTCTCCCCTCTTAGCAACACTGCTTCGAGAAAAGCATTGGTTTACAATCAGGAGCTTTGGATCCAGCACTCTACCTCAGTTTATGGCAAAAAATGGTGTTGAGTGAGATCACACAGGCCCAAAAAGGTGAGATATTCATTCTCAAATATGGTGGCTTATAGTTTGTATCTTTGATTTTCTATGTCTAACCTGAAGCACATTTGGTGACCTGGAGACTGGAAATGGGCTATAGGTTCCTAGGGGTGGATATTTTAAGAGGAAAAAGTTAGTAAAATACAGGTAAAATGACAAATAACTGTTTGTGTGTGTGTATTGTTGAATAGATGTCATTTGTATGTGTGTGCGCAATTTGAACAGAACTACCTTGAATGGATGGACAAAGCTATTCCAAGAAGACACAGGTTATTAGATGAAAATTTCTGTGCCAGGCATGAGATATATCCTTACACACCATTAGTCGGGAAGGCCCGAAGCTATTGCCATTTCTCTTGGTTGTTCACAATAGCTAGAAATTAAGACTGTGTTGCTAAAGAGACTACTTACCTTGGATGAAAGAAATGGAGAAACCAACCTTGAACTGACCAGAAAAGTCTCTCCTTGCTGACTAGCTTCCATGGTGCCAGTAGGTTCCATGCAAGCTGCTGGGATTAAAGGCATGTGCCACCACATCCAGCTGACCTGCATGCTATAATACTGACCTGTTTTCAGGAGGTACCCATTGTGTCATAATGTCTTGGAGTTTGGGAGGATAACCAAGCAATTTCTCATTGGATATGAGACCTATTTCCACAGGAATAAGTCTCATGCTAATACTGTGTAACCCCTCAACGGTGGGGTTTACAGTACTACATTGCTATGTGAACTTGTTGTCAAGATAACTTCTATTTATGTTTATATGTATTTTTGAGGTTCTCAACCTTTGTCAACAGTTGGTAGTGGTTAATACAGACCGTAGTAACTGCTCAAAGAGTCAGGTGTAAGAAACTATGAGGGGCCATTTGTGCCAACCTCCTAACATTTGAGTATACAGAACTTCATGGGAGAAGGGCTGGAAAGAACATAAGAGCAAGCAAATGTGGAGGAGAGCTGTGAAATGCTGACGCCTGGACATGGCATGGCCATTGCACAGGAGCCCACAGAAGCCGTGGTTAACTGCATTTGACCTGCAGAAAATCATGCCAGTTAAAGTGCCAGCATGGAGGTGGCCCGGGCCCCCAGTCCTAACCAAGGCACAAATGGCAGTTAATGGCTGCCGAGGGAGAGAAAATTACTTTCCTCTAAGCTGCTTAAGGAGCTGCTCGTGCCCCAGTACTAACTGGATTCAGGCGTTATTAATAACAAAAAATTAAAAGGAGGAAAGTAGTGACAGACTAGTATGATCAATGAGCATTATGTAAATATATGAAACTTCCAAAGAATAAAGCAAAAAATTTAAAAGCCCTTAAGGCTAAAATTTGCTCTTTCTTAAATGTTTCCAAGAGCCTGCAGGACTCACCTGGACCTGATGTTCTCTTTGGAAGAGGATTTTAATCTACAAAATCAACTTCTGTGCTGGCATACATTACTCTAAAATCATATTTATTTTTGAGCCCGATTGCTTACCCGTGTATTTCTAGAAAGTTTTCTGATGTACTAATAGATATGTCCTTTTTTGTTCCTAATGTTGATAAAATGTTCTACTCTACACCTTCACGGATGCCATCAGAACCATGGGTGATGCACTCTTAAAGTAACTAAAGTTTAACTCTGCTCAGTCATGTGCTTGCTTTCCCTGTCATCTATTTTTGCTTCTTGTATTGAATGTTTTCCTTTTATTTCTTTTGGTTTATTACACTGTTTTCTTTATGACTTGCGCTACACATTTAGTACTTAGTTCATTAATTGACTTATTACACTGTTCCCTTTATGACTGTGTTATCCATTTAGTTCATTAATGGCAGATATGACTTTTGCCAGGTCCAAGCATTCATGGCTACAAATGTCTCAGAATGCATTGCTTCCCATGTTCTGATAAGCACTGTGTTTCATTGATTCATAGTATTCATCATATAATTGCCACTCTGGTTTCTTCCATAATTCTTCAAATATTTAAATGTGTGATTTAAATTAAAAACTGTACAGGATGTTGAAATTATGTCCGTTTTGTTACCTTTATTTCATTGTGGTCTCTGACATACTATTTTTTAACAGGCTTTACATTTTAAAGATCATTTCATTTGACACCAAAGCTGAGCAGAAAAGACAGACATTTTGCCATATATCCTCTGCTCTCAAACATGCATTACTTTACCCAATATCAATGCAGCATCAAGAGTTCTGCATTCATAATAACTGATGAATCATTATCACCTAAAGCCATGTTTACAAGAGGGTTCACCTTGATATTATATATTCTTGAGTTTGTACAAATTTATGATACGTGTGTTTACCATGTAATGAGAGGGTCCACATAGTCACCCTACCTCCTCTACCACAGATGATGAAGTATTTTTTACTGATTCCCAAAATGTTCTATTCCAAGAATGTGAAATTGTAGAGATGCAGTAATCTTTATGTGCCTCCTTTGCAGGACAGCTACTGTTCCACCTATGCCTGCTGGACCAATCCTGTCAATGCAGTTGTTCTACTTACTCTTCTGCAGAGCATCATTATCTTAAATGACACTGTTTTAGAGAGATTTGTCATGCTAATGGATTGTGGTTGGGGTGCTGTGCCCAGTAAGGAATCAATACGACTGTCAAAAGCTTTCCTATGTTAGCCACATTTTCCTTGACAACATTAACAAAGCCAAACTGCCCAGCACATCCCTCCTACATCTTTGTGGTCTCAAGTCTCATACAGCTTATACTTAGTTTAATTTCCAAAAATTGTTCACAATAACATTGCTATGCCTCGGACTTGTTTTGTTCTCCAAAACAAAGGCTCAGCTTACCTTTGTTTGCATTAAGTCCTTCTCTCAGACATATTTCCACACTCCAGGCACATATAGGAAAACTTTATTCTCCTTTTAAGAGTCTGGCCAGATTCCTCCCTTCTCTGAATGTTGATAGCATTTATTTTATTTCTCAGTTGCAAATGGTCATACTTTGCATTTCATGTGATTTTTTGTGAATACATATCTTTCTTCTACTGAATTATCACATACCTTGAAGTTCAGAAGTTCATCTCTGTCATTCTGCAGTGCTGCCAGAGGAAGGGCTTAATACATCAGTGCTGAAAGAATGCTTAACTTTCTATGTTCAAATGCAGGATCACTCATAGCTTTAACTTCACTAATTAAGATCACTGTGAACATATCTGCCTGGATATAATGAATGTTCTAGGTCAGAACAAACTAATTGTGGAGCAAGAATAGATTTCCATAAATACACTGACATTGCTCCACTAGTTGTTATATAACTGAAGACCCGAATGTTCCAGGGTTGCTGCACTTAAACCACTGGAATCAGTTTAACAGTTCAGTTCCGACTCAAGGCAGGCATTGCCACAAATCAGGTCTCACTTCCCATGTTGCTAGGCTTGTTCCCCTTTTCTGCAATATGGTAATTTAAACTTATTAAAGGTAAAGATACCAAGAGAGGTTCAGGTCAGAAAAAATGATAAGTTACTGATTGTCACGTTAACTCTGAAGGTACCCTACATGATAAAAATTGCTTAGAAATAGCCGTGTAGGTTGAATAAAGAAATATTTCCAGTAATATAAGACTTTTTTTTTTCTTTCCTGCCGACATTGGATTCCAGGTATTGACCACCAAAATGCTCTGCGATTAGGAAATCCTGTTTCCCAAGCACGCTGTCATTTTTCCTTGTCTATAAACAAACACATTTAAGCCTCCTAATTAGCTGTCGCTTTGTAGAATCCTATCATCTGTTATGTCGTTGGAAGATCTTGTACATGTTCTAAGTACACAGCTGGTTTTGACTTTGCATGTCAAAATATTATTGTAATATAGAGGTTCTAAACATGCATTGAGATCATAAATTCCTGGGTCAGATTTTTCTAGGTGAACAAGTTCTTTCAACTGGAAATCTTATTCTTCCAATAGCTTAAAAGAAAACAAGCACACCTCTGAATACACTCACTCTGAGCTCAATGCATGAAAGTGTCTTCTTTAATGACTGAGATGTAGATTTGCAGTTGGATGGTGTTTGGGATTATCTCACGTCACTGAACTGCAAACCTGATCATTCTCCCCAATTAGAGTGGCTGTGGCTGCCTATTGCTCAGCAAGAATCACAGAGGGTTTTTAATGGCCAAGATTTCATTTCTTTCTCAGAATATTTTATATGATTCAGTAATCAGTGAAATTGGTTCCTCTACAAAAGGCCTCCCCTATCATTAGCGAGAATTAGTAAAGTTCAATTGTTTTTTTTAAGGGATAAAGTGGTCTATTACTCTGAATGAACCTGTCTTTTTGTTCTTTTTTCCTATTTTTCTTTGTGTGTGTGTGTGAAGACTTAATTTGAGGAGTGCTTTCATGCTTTTGTATTGTGAATTAAGTCACCATCTCATGAAGTTTGTCCTTGTCCAGGAAGAGGGGAAATCAACCCTTCACTAAATCTGTGTAAGACCAAAACATATGCTTAGGAAAAGACCCAGCTACATGCCCTAGGCTGGGAGTCTGGGAGAAGCACGTCTCTAATGCCTATAAGCTATGGAAAGGATGATAGTGTCTCTTTCGAGGAGGTACCAGACACTTAAAGTTCTAAACCAGTAAATGTGACAGTATTCCTACAGAGCTTGTCCGATTGTGAATCGACTGTACTGGGGGCTAAATTGTGTGTGCTTTAAAATGAAGCCCATGCAACCTGACATGAGAGAAGCACACTCCTTAGAAAGTCTAGAAGCTGCAGTATTAGGATTTTTTTTCTAATCTAGAACTATGTAGAACTGCTAGATAGTTCGAATGCTCTGTGAAAGTGTGTGTATATTTGAAAGTGTGTATGTAGATTGAGAACAATAAAAGAAAAGAGATTCAAACCAAGGTGACAATGTTGGAACAGTGGTAAGAGCCCAACATGGGAAGTGAGTTAGAATCCCAGCTCTCATCTACCCACTATGCTGCAGTGTGGAAGTTTCCTAGTTGGACCTTAGCTGCTTGTCTGTAAATTAGACATGATATGGAATTCTCGGGTTAGTTCAGAAGATTCTTGATAATGATTATCATGTAGCAGCTATATCAGTTAGCTTTGACTGCCTAACAAACCAACCTAAATTCTGTAGCATGAAATAAAAATTATTCCATATTCTCATGATGCTAATATTTGGCAACTGAGGTGGAGTTCAGCTTGGCAATTCTGGTCTTGGCTGGACTCTTCCAGGCAACTGCCAATATGTCTTCCTGCAGTTGCTGGGATACATTGGCTTCCTTCACTGATAAATGCAGGTTTGCTCCTCCGGAGCAGACATCTAAGAAAGCACATGGGAGGAAGGCCTCTTATGAGGCTTCATAACGGGCACAAGATTAACATAGCTGGCTATGTTATACTAGCCAAAGCAGTTTAGAAGGAAAACCCATAGACTGAAGCAAAGGATAAATAAATGCCATAATCTTAAGGGGAAATATGCAAAGTCACATGCAAAGAATGTAGTCACAGGGAAAACATTTATTAGGTCTCTAAGTGCCATCAATACAGTGCAGTGGGGACACAGTGGACTGTGGCTCTAACTATTGAAAGAGTAGACAAAGGCATGATCCAAAGGTGGCCACTGCTTGTTTTCATAAATAAAATTCTATAGGAACACCTTTGGATCCCTTTGTTTTTGTACATCTGCTCACTTTCACATCAAAAACAACCCAGGTCACTGTTTGTGATGTGGATGAATGGCCATCAAAGCTTAGAGTACCATCTGGTTGTTTAGATACAAAGATCTGCTTTAGAATTTTGCTGCTCCCAGTCTTGTCTATGGACAAACCGCTTTGACATCACCTTCGATCTCCCTAGAAATGCTGAACCTAAGCACCATATCAGAATCTGCATGGCAGCAAGATTCCCCTGGGGTAGTTCACAGGGTTTGAGTAATGCTAGACTAGAGAGCAGTTAGATGGCTTGCACATAATATAGAGCGTGTGAAACTCAGTGATGAATACTGATGAGCTGGACCCCAGGAAGCATTGCTTATGGTGACAGTCAGGGATGCTAGGCTGGTTCCTGGTGCTCTGTCCTCCCTGCGGAGCACAGGCCCTTTATCCAGGGATACAGCAGGAGTGAAGACCTTGAAGTTTAGAATGGTCAGGATGAAGTTAAAAGACACATAATTGCCAGAAACATGGCCTACATAAAGCTGTAGGAGTCAGTTCCAAAGCTCACTGGGATCCAAAAGCATAAGAAATCCCAACGGAGGATTACCCCTAACACTACAGGAATGGGCTCTGACAATTTATGGGGAAATGAGAATAGGCCACTAACCTTGTACCCAAGAATGTGGCTGAGTATGTCCCTGTTCTCACTGTCTCCGTGGGGAATTTAGGCTTTTCCTCAAGTATTTTGGATGAGAATGGGCACACACGGTGGAGGATGGGAGTCTTTGAGGCTACTTAGGGACTCTCCACAAAACTGGATGAGGGGAAAACATCTTTGTGGATTTGTGAAAACGGGTTGAACTAAACCAGAAAACAGTTACGTAGTCTAGAACATACAGCATTCTAACAAAATAGTATCCATTGTTACAATCGTTTGTCTTATGGTTCACGATGACATTAGGACACCCATGAGAAGGAACTGCTGTTTCCGAAAAACCTCTCCCTAGGTCACTCTTCTGAGTCCTCCCTGCCTGGTCCCTGGTTCCCTCCTCCGCCTCTCTGTCAGCAAGCAGCATTAAGGAGCCACTTCATTTACTTAGATCCCGTTTTAGTGGGTAAGCACTCAACTAATGGAGCTGGCCCGTCTTGTTCAGAAAGCAAACAGATCGAAAGGTAACTACAACTAAAGCGGTCTGGCATCCATGTCCGGTGGCTGCACCTGCCATCCATACCGCTCTCCATGGGTAATTTGAAAAATATCTGGCAGGCGTCTCTATTTACCTTCCGAAGGTAGAAAGCAAAGAGCTCTGTGACACGTGTGGGGAAATCTGGGTCAGAGCCAGGGCTTTGATCTTGAGGATAGAATGTCCATCGGCTGGTCACTTTCTTCTTTGAGGGTCTTTTTTTTCCTGTCTTTAAAATCATCATAAGACCAAATTACCTCTAAAGGCCTTCCCAGCCTTAAAATTATATCCTGATTTATTTAATGTGTATTTGCCAAAGATCCCACCAGAGTGAGGGGAGGGGCTGCAAACACAGCCTTCTCAGGGTGACAAGCTGTCCTACACGTTCAGTGTAGGCAAATTTGCTTAGCTGACTCCTAAGTGACTTGGAAAGCCCTTTCAAAGACAACCGAAGAAACAAAAATCTCAGGGGAGCCTTTCTCCATGCTTTGCCTTTTACAGGTCCCTCATCTGGCTTTGGATGGTTCGTGGAGCCAATGAATCACAGTCTTTCCAACCTCCAGCTTCAAGCAGCCAACAGAGGAACTAATTGTTGACCTTCTCATGGATGTTACACATTCAACACCAGAAGGCAGCTCTGAGGCCCACCTGCTCTGCGAACGGAGACACTGAGAACTCTCTAGATTGCATTTGTGCTTGACCTGAATCTAGTTCCTTTCAGATGTGATACAAAAGCATTATCACCGACTTCCAGGCAGTCTGAACTTTTAAAACAGAAACTCTTAGAATGATAGCTTGGTTGTGGTTTCTACATGCAATAGCTTTGTTAAAAAATGGTAGTAAACTGCATGGAAGTTTTTTATTCAGCTGTGAAACACTGTTTTTCACTGTTTTTACTAGATTATGACACTTTGTGCTCTCTCAAAAATGCCATTTATTACAGTTTTAAAATTATGTCTTTCTTTTTGCCCAAAAACATGCTTAAGATTATCAAACACTAAACATCTGGTCCTTGAGAAGTCATTTTACTGTATTAACTATCTGAAAAACAAACAAACAAAAAAACAAACTGTCAGCTGTAGGTTCACAGTACACTATCACCCTAACATTCAGAACAGGACAGAAGTCTATCTACTTGGACAGTGTGATTAAATATATGCTTTAATATATATATATATATATATATATATATATATTCTAATGGTTACAGTGGGAAAATCTGTTACCATTCAAATTTGTACAAGTAATATACATGTGGTGATTTATATTTTTTCAATTAAATTTTCCTTTTTTTACATTAATTACATTTTATTCATTTCAATGGCTTAAAATGATAGATGTCCTGATGCAAATCAAAGAAAATTTATTAATAAAAGTTCTCTTTAACTCCATCTTGGGTGGCACTTGCCTGCAATGGAAAGTATGATCTCCATCAGAGTTACTGCCTTGATAACTTTTACTCTGTTTGTCTATCACAAAATCAAAATTAAACCTTCTGGCCTTCCACGGGGGAATCATTAAATACTATGATAAATCTTAGTAGTCAGGGTATTTGAAATTAAAAACTTAGAAAATAAAGAATCCAAAAGATAAGTAACTAAGAAATTCCTCTAAGCTGATATTCAAAAAACACTCACAATATCTCATTATAATCACCAATGTAATTTATAACGGATATAAATGCCCAGGGGGAAGTGAGCCCCAGTTTTGTTCAGGTTTTTCAAATCTTCTCCAAAACATTAAAATTATTTAATATTTACCAGATGGTATTCAGTATTATATTAACAAATTAAATGATTTCACAAGTATAAAATGCATCTTTTTGTAGGCAAAATTTATAATGAGCCTAACAACATACAGGTAATTGTTCTTGGTCACTCAGTTTGGTTTTATAAAATGCTTCAGTCCTGTCGTTCTGGCTACAGAAGACAAAGTGAAGACCCAGTGTGAGAAGCGTGGCTGTAACTCATGGTGTTGTCTGAAAGTGAGGAGAATAAACTGAATATGTGTTTTATCAGGAAGAAAAAGCACTCTAGGGCAGGGCTCTTGATGCTGGCTGCCATTAAAATTACTTGGGGGAGATTCTAAAAAGCCAATCCCATAGGCGATCCCCATTTTCCATTCAACTGTGGGATATGGCCAGATATTGCTTAAAGCTCTAAGGGTCAATTTTAACATATAAAAAAGGTAAAGTCTAGGAAAATAGGACAAGGAAAGTGAAAATACAAATCTGATTTCTGTCTTTGTGTCCCACATCTCCAGTGGATCAGATCAACAAAGAAGCCATTTAGCCACCAGACTTGGATGTTCTGTTCCCATAGCAGGTACACTCCCCAATTCCCAGCCTGCCAGAAGAGTTAGTTGATGTCAACCTAAAAGGGTTCCTCCAGTGAGGACCTGATGCTCCCCGGTATCATGAGTTACCTATTCCAGGCATCCCTGAGACCATCTGCTCAGTGTGCTTCTAATCCATGTGTCTTGGTTTATGAATGGATGCTCAGACTTGAATAGGGATGTTCTCCTTCCACGGCTCCAGGAAACTTTGGCAGTCCATCTCAGCTTCTGAAGACAATAGTCACCTAACAAATGTCCAGAATTATTTGGAAAAGAAAATACAGGCAAAACCCCTCAAGTTTGTATCAAGATAAAATTCTGATAAGCAATGATAGCACCCACCTTTATAACAACAGCAGTTAAAATACCCTACCTTTGGTGTCTTGCCCAAAGCCTTGAACAGATGTATCTTTTACTTAGATACAATGTACTATTCACTTTCTCCATTTCACTTCCCACTCCTTCCATTTCACTGAAGTTTTCTCCTTTTCCTTCTAGAAATCTACTCAGTATGTCAAAATGCAACATCTTTGAACAAATGTTTCTGCACAATAACCAAAAATGAAGCCAGAATATGTAAATGCCATCACAACCTTTACTTGCAGAACTTCTCAGAAGCAAACATACCATTTCATTTCTTAGAAGAACACATAACAGTATGGGATAAACAGTAAAAATGTTTTTAAAAGAAATTTGTATATTCTTCTGTTTTTTACCAAGGACTGAGGACAAATATAGTCAATAAATGCATCAGATGACAAAACTGTTTATGTAATCCCCAGAGCGGGAGTGACAACGCAAGCCTAACCCAGAACTACAAAAGTCTCTAAATGACTATGGCTTTGAGATGAGGCAAATTAATTGGAAATAGGCTTTGAAGGTCTGACGTAGCAAAGAAGCAGAAAACCAGGCCTTAGCAATGTTTTGCATCTTGTTTTGTTTTGAACCATCCAGCCTTGGGCCAGATGGTGAAGCTCTCAAGTTTTCTTACACGTTCCGTGTCAGATTTCTTGAAGGACATTTTTGTTTCACAGAAACACAAGCTATGGACCCAGAAAGACATATTGAGCTCTATCAGTTCAGCAATCATAGGCAACTTAACTCACTGCACCAAGAACCCCATTTTTCATGTGAAAAGGCATGAACATCATACATAAAAAGTTATTTTTAAAACTTAATGAGACAACTAATAAAATGCATACTAATTAATCAATAGGAACAGACTAAGCAGCTTATCATTGGTACTTATTATTACTTCTCATAAAATTGAGACCTACTAAAATGATTAGTCAGTATAGGAGCCAAATACTGAACTCCTCAATTATAAATTCATTCCTAAAATGTGCATTTAGCTTTGATGAAGAGAAGCCATTGAAGAAAAATAATAAACTGCTTTTCCCTGAATCAGCTTATGAGATATAAAACACATATGGGAATATCAAGTGAACTAGAAAGTGTTAATGACTGTCCCTATATGAAGTGAGAAAATAAAACTCATGGGAGTTTCCACCTAGAGCAGTACAGAGGCTAGAGGAAAGAGAGGAATGTTGAGCAGGACATTGCCAGCCCAGAGGACTAAAATGTGAGTGAAAGATGTCCAAGTGGCATAGACATATATTAACCAGCAACATTCCCAAAATGGAGAACAAGGTTCACTTAATTTGACTATATTTTGGATCAAAGTAAAAGTAATCCTAAAATTGCTCAACTTGGCCCCAAATTACAGATTCAGTCAAAACCAACCAAAATAAACTAATACAAAAAGCCAAAACATGGGAGCAATTCATAGAAAGATGACAAGGTACAAGTGACTTGAAGGGAAAATGGGAAAACGGAGGGAAGACGGCTTTAATTGTGTAAAGGAGTCAACAACAAGAAGGCAAAACAGCAGTAAAGGTGTTTGAAAAAGTCATAACGAACCATACTATTATCTATTTACTTTAAATTACATAAATCTGTATGTATAATATACATATACACTTTGAATGAAAATGTTCCACAATGCCAATCTCCCTGAAAGAGCCACCAACCATACAATGAAAATCTCTGCAGGGCATAAGAAGCCCCCTCTTGAGTTGTTGATCACGGTTGTTGAAGAGACTCCCAAGTCATTACAGGTTGTTGTCATTGCCCTTGGTTACCTCTCAGGGCTGGAAGGTGATCGCTGTAGCTGAAGACACCACCCCCTGAGTACACAAAACCTGAGGCATCTGATACGAAAGCCTCCTCCCTGAGGACTAGCCTTCATGGTACCAGAAAGTGCCATGCAAATCTTCCAAGGGAAGGAAGAAACCAATGGTCTTTCCCACCTCTGAAGCTTACCAACTACAGTAATCACCATGGAATAATAACCCTAAGGGTATGATAGTGGCATAAATATCTTGGAGGCAACCAACAGTTCTCTGATTGGACTTAATACCTGCTCAATAAGAGGGAAACCAGGCTTGGTTCTGAAATATAGCCAACCACCTGGGGCTAAAAATAGTCATGAGTATTAGAAGAGACCCCACAACTGCCACATTAGTAAGCCATCATAATTATAAACTTTATTCTAAATACTTATACCCACAGATATGTGTGCCTCGCACCCCTCATCAAAGAAACTCCTCTTTGCATCAGAAAGAAACTTATAGAGGAAACCACAACTGGTCAAAATGTAGATATGAACTGATCATGTGTGGCCCAATCCCAAATGATACATCTATAACAGAACTACTGTGCAGGCTTGGGGAGCATCATGGAAGAAGGGACAGAAAAAATTTGTGAGAGCCAGAGAAAGGTGAAGCTTTTTTGTGAGGTTCTGTCTCAGAAATGTCAGAAAAGCTACACCATGAAGTCTCAAAAATATGTCTACTTAAGAACTGCACAAAGACAAGGCCAATAGACATGCTAATATGGAAGGGGCACATCTCACAGGGCCCCACCATTAGACAAAGAACTAGGGATGCCGAGAATGAGAGGAGTAGTCTTCTCGAGAGAGGAGGGCCCCAATACATTATCTAATACCAAGCGCTTGGCTCAGAAAGCCCACAAGTAACAGTACATGGGATGAGCAGGTTGTATTTGTAGACTTAAGAGTACATACAATAAGCAATTGAATATATAAACTATATATATAAATATATATATATATATAACAATTAAAGAAAAAGAGAACATGAATTTGAAAGAGAACAAATAGGGAATATGGGAAGGGATAGAGAGAGGAAAAGAAGGGGGAAATTATGTAAATATATTTTAAGTAAACAAATAAACATTTAAGCATTAAAACAAACAATAACAAGAAAACAAGGCGAAGAAAAGAGATGGCATGTGGCTGATTCTACAGCTCTCCCATCCATTAAACTTCACCAGCCCATTTCTTCTACGATACCGGCCTGCAAACCAAGGACATTTTCATGATGGGAAGTCCTACCGGATAAACATTTACCATACATTAGTATATTTCTTTTGCAATTAATTCTTTGATAAAGGAGATGAATTTAAAGGATTTGGAAGAAAACCAAAATGTATTCAAATGATCTTATGCCATATGACTCTGTACCATATGTGATCGAACTTAATTAAACAAGTTTTTTGTTGTTTTTAAGGATGCCACTGTTTGCCTCCAGGGTGAATATAACCCTCAGAACCTAGACACTCAAATACTGGAAATGAAGTCATAAAAGTAGCTCAACCGTACACAAATGTAGTATCTTTTTAAAGACATAGACCTGAGAGAAGGGATTATCTGTTCATATAGTCAAGGTAAACAATCCCCTCTGTGCCCAACAGATGGAGGCTTTGAGTCCCGGGGAGAGAAAGCACAGAAGATTGAAAATGCAGAGCTTAAAGTGACTATTTGGATTATGTCTTAGAAGTCTCACAGAGCTCATTATTACAGGTATGAGAAAACACAAAATCTTCTGATCATACAATTTCTTAGCCCATATTATTTACTAATAAATGTCTTGTTTTTAAGTTAGCATAGCTAACTTTGTAAGTATGAAATTAATGCTATTACCATATTCTACATCTCCTTGTTCTCAATAATTTACTTTTATTCAATTAATATTTTATCTTTGTAAAGTTATGCCTTATTTTTAAATGTATACTCTTATGCTATATAAAAGACTATTAAAGCAAGATTTAATAAGAATTCTTACGACCCAGATGACTATTAGATTCTCAGTGGGGCCCACCACCGTGCTGCACCTTTTCACCTGATTTTCACTCTTTCCTCCCAACAATCCTACCAGCTGTCACTGTTACTGTGTCTCTACAGAAGAGGATGACAAATCTTGAGAAGAATTGGTTAATGAGAGCAAGGCTGTGCAGAAAGGGATCAACAGAGAGAGCTCAGCTCAGCTCAGCTCAGGTCACTCAGTCTCTATTCCATTCTCTTCATCACCATGGTCCAGGTCCTTTCTTCAGAACTTACCTATACTTCAGATCTCAAATTCTGATGAGATGTAAATTGGGAATGTATAAGGACTTAGTCCCAGTGAGATGGTTCAATGGGTAAAGGCACTTGCTGCCAAGCCTGGTGACCTGAGTTATGTCCTTGGGGTCCCATAGTGGACGGAGAGAATAGGCTTCTGCAAAGTGTGCTATCCTCTGAATTCTTTTTTTTAATATTAATCATAGGTTATTAACTTTGAATCCCAGCCATAGCCCCCTCCCTCATTCCCTCCCAATCCTGCTCTCCCTCCCTCATCTCCTCCATGCCCTTTTCCAGGTCCACTGCTAGGGGAGGTCCTCCTCCCCTTCCATCTGACCCTAGCTTACTAGGTATCTTCAGGACTGGCTGCCATGTCCTCTTCTGTGGCCTAGCAAGACTGTTACTCCCTCGGGTTGGGGGTAGGGGGAGTAAAGGAGCCAGTCATTGAGTTCATGTCAGAAAGAGTTCCTGTTCTCCCGACTACAGAAACCCACCTGGTTACTGAGCTACCATGGGCTACATCCGAGCAGTCCCATAGAGGGTCCCCATGTCCTTGTGGAGTTCCTGGTTATATTAACTCCCCTTTTTATCATATGATTCCCTGCACTCTGTTGAAGGTTCAGCCATGAGTCTCTGCACCTGCCTTGATACACTGCTAATACACGAAAGAGTCTTTCAGAGGCCCTCTGCAGTAGGCTTCTGTCCTGTTACTTGTTTTCTCCTAGTTCCGATGTCCATCCCATTTGTCTTTCTAAGTGAGGATTGATCATCTTACTCCGGGTCCTCTTTCTTATTTATCTTCTATAGATGCACATATTTTTGTATGTTTATCCTATCTTATAGGTCTATATAAGTGAGTATATACCATGTGTGTCTTTCTGCTCCTGGGATACTTCACTCAGGATGATCTTTTCTAGATCCCACAATTTACCTGCAAATTTCCTGATTTCCCTGTTTTTAATTGCTGAGTAGTATTCCATTGTGTAAAAGTACCACGATTTCTCTATCCATTCCTCCATTGATGGACATCTGGGTTGTTTCCAGGTTCTGGCTATTACAAATAAAGCTGCTACAAACATGGTTGAGCAAATGTCCTTGTTGTGTACTTGAGCTTCTTTTGGATATATGCCTAGGAATGGTATACCTGGATCTTGAGGAAACGCTCTTACTAATTGTCTGAGAAAACACCAGATTGATTTCCACAGTGGTTGTACAAGTTTACATTCCCACCAGCAATGGAGGAGGGTTCCCCTTTCTCCACAACCTCTCCAGCATGTGTTGTCACTTGAGTTTTTAACCTTTGCCATTAACACTTTGCCATGGGTGTAAAGTGAAATCTCAGGGTCGTTTTGATTCGCATCTCTCTGATGGCTAAGGACTTTGAGCATCTGTTTAGGTGTTTCTCTACCATTCTTCATAGACCTTGAAAGAAAAATTCTCAATATCATATGGAGAAACAAAAGACCCAGAATCTCCAAAATGATCCTGTACAACAGATCACCAGGAGGTATCTCCGTCCCTGATCTCAAGCTGTACTACAGAGCAATAGTAATAAAAACTGTATGGTATTGGCATAGAAACAGAAAGGTAGATCAATGGAACTCAATAGAAAACCCAGAAATAAACCCAAACACCTATGAATACTTGATTTTCAACAAAGAAGGCAAAACCATTCAATGGAAAAAAGACAGCATCTTCAACAAATTGTGCTGGTCCAACTGGATGTCTACAGGCAAAAAAAATGAAAATAGATACATATTTATCACCCTGCACAAAACTAAAGTCCAAGTGGATCAAAGACCTCAACATAAAAGCAGATAAACTAAATCGGTTAGAAGAGAAAGTGGGGAAGAACCTAGAACTCATTGTCACAGGAGACAACTTCTTGAAAAGAACACCAACAGCACAGGCTCTAAGAGCAACAATCGATAAACGGGACCTTATGAAACTGAAAAGCTTCTGTAAAGCAAAAGACATTTTCATCAGAACAAATGACAGCCTACAGACTGGAAAAGAATCTTCACCAACCCTAGATCTGACAGAAGGCTGATATCCAGAATATATAAAGAACTAAAGAAATTAAAAAGCAATAAATCAAGCAATCCAATAAAAAAACGGGGTATAGACCTAAACAGAGAATTCTCTGTAGAGGAATATCCTCTGAATTTTATATGTGTGCCATGACACATGAATTTATATACACACACACAAGTAAATTCAGCAAAACTTTCTTTAATAAAAGAATTTATGGAGAAATATTTTCTCTTTAAGCAATGATTTTTTTCTCCTCAAATGTCTAGCTCTCTAGCAAATAAATTACCAATATCAATTTATAACTGCAGACACCATCACAATTTGAGCATCCTGGTCTGTAATTATAGTGAGTCAGTAAGAAAGTGCTCTGAGGAGTGTGGTTTAATTTCCTCTCCAGCAGTCTTCAGAGTTAGCTGGTAATTCAGAAAACCCACCCGAGCAACCACTCAAAGTTTCTACAGGACAGTGTATGCTCAGTTTGAAAACTAGGTTGTCTTTCTTTTAAATGGTGTGTGGGTGGGTGGGTGTGTGGTATGCATGCCATATATATGTGTGTGTGTGTGTGTATGTGTGTGTGTGTGTGAAAGCAATTTTTGATCCTTTTGGAAAACACAGACATGGTAGTGATAGAATTCAGAAGAAGGAAGTCAGAAAGTGAGTTTTCAGTTGCTTTGTAAAACTTTTCTTGAAATTAGTAAAGATAGAGTAAGATCTTGGTCATTTGTCCCCTGGCTGTGGAGTTTGCACAAGGCATTATTCTCTATCTAGTTTTTGAGTTCTTAGCCGGGCAGTGGTGGTGCATGCCTTTAATCCCAGCAGAGGCAGAGAGGCAGAGGCAGAAGAATCTCTGTGAGTTTTAGGCCAGCCTGGTCTACAGAGCAAGTTTCAGGCAGCCAAGGCTGCACAGAGAAGCCCTGTCTCGAAAAACAAAACAAAACAAACAAAACACAAACATATCTCAAAAAAGTATGACAAGGTATTCAAAAAACCTTTAGGTTGTTTTGTTTTGTTTAACATTTTCCATACAACTTTTGACTACCCACCCTTGCTAATGCTGTGGTTCATTCCCTCAGAGACTAAAGATAAATTCAGCTTCTAATCTGATCACAGATGAATGGGTAATAACAATCAGAAAACCAAGAAATAAGAAATAACGTGCTGGCATTGAGATAAGCACAGACAGCCTGGAGAGATGGCTCAGTGGTTAAGAAAACTGGCTGCTCTTCTAAAGAACCAGGGTTCAATTCCCAGCACTCACAGGGCAGCTCATAACTGTCTGTGTCTCTAGCATCCTCCTACAGACATATATCTTCATAAAGATATATGCAGGCAGAACACCAATGCACATAAAAGATAAAATGGAAAAACAGTTCTCCTGAGGTAAGCACAGCGTGAAAGGAATGGGTTAGAATCAGAACCTCGTGGGCCTCAGTGGGTCAGAGGACTTGTGTGTGTGCCAAGAGTGAGAGGTAAACAGGCCTGTGAATGCTCATCAGTAGCAAGTTAAATTTTTTAACACACATTTGCAATAGCAGAGGTCTGATTCCAGGCTTTGTGAATGTTGGGCAGGGCTCTGCCCCAGAGCTATCTTCTTTTCTTATGCTTTCTTGGCTACCTCTAACAACCCTGCAGGGAAAGCATAAAGGGTATTCCTGCTCTTCAAGTTAGGAAACTTCAGGGCTTGAGAGTGATTATCAGGGTGGTGTAAGTATGAATAACAGAAAGGGGGAATATCATTATACTATGATCGGTGAAGGATGGTGACTGGCTGGGACCATGAGTGTCAGAATCTCAGCACACACGAAGAGAGTCTTGGAAGGAGTGAAAAATCATTCTAACTTGGAAAGCCTGTTCTCACACTAGCCCCATCTCTGTTTTCCTTGGTCCAGTTCAATCCAGGAGGGAAGCAGTCACTCACAAGAGGCCGCTGAGCAAACAGGGACTACCCAGTTTCTGTACAGACCATATTAAATAGGAGAACAAACTCAAACACACGGGCCGACAATGAGAAGGGATGCAAATCAGCCTGCTTTATGTTATCATGCTGAAAGACTAATATTACCCATTCGTTAGGAAACAAAAGCTAGGGTGAGTAAGCAAACCATTCAACCCTTAGATTTTCTAACCTTCCAGGAAAGAGTTACATATGTCAACATTGACTCAGGAGGGCTGCTTGCTAGTCAAAGAAAGAGTCATTTTACTCGTGCTAATGTAGAGGAACATCAGTTTCTGTATGTTTGGAGTCGTGATCTTGCTTGATAGAAATGAAAATTTTTGCCACTTTTGAGAAATGAAGGGTATATATGAATATGTATGCTTAATTTTATAAAAGAAATCTGGAGTACTCATTTTCTGACATGTCAGATAAGACTGGTTAGGTCAAGATAAAAACCCAAAGAAGTTTATCAGCTCATAGAAGTGAGATGAGGCTGGTCCCAGCAGTAACCTATTTGGGAGTTCAAATTATGTTACCAGGACACGCTTTTCCAGATTTCTCCTCCATGCTGGTTCCACCTTATGTTGTTTAAAACGCTTTGACAGAACTGGAGAGATGGTCCAGCCGGTAAATAAAAATGAGCAAGATTTTCTCCACAAATTGAGATTCCAATATAAGTTCAAGCGGTATAACTTAAAGCTCTGCCTACCTCTAGAAGCTGATCATTGTAGACAGAGACATGCAAGATGTTGTCAGCTCAGGATAACAGGGGAAACAGAGAGTGCCATGAATTATTGTTCAAGAGTTCTCCAAACAGCAAAAGGAGAGGAAAAGATGCTGATCTGTGGGAATTTCCTTACTTTAACACAAAGTTGTCTTTCAAAGTGTTGCTCTTATTTGCTCAAATTTAACATTTTCTTAATTTTCTTCTTCTATTTATGCATTTTGAGAATCTGTTGGGGTTGGGGTTGGGAATGACCCTAAGGGCTCATATGGTAGAGGCTTGGTTCCCAGTGTGGTGCTGGGAAAGGAGCAGGGCTAGTAGAAATGATTGAATTATGAAGGTTCAAAACTGATGGAAGGATTAATTGATGGGCTCCTGATGTGATGGGATTATTGGGAGATGCCTGGAAACTAAAAGATGAAGCCTGGGTGGCTGAAGCACCTCACTGAGGCTGTGCCTTTGTTCCTGGCCTGTTCCCCTGTCCACATTGCAGAACTCAGACTTCTCTGATACACGCTCCTTCTGCCTCACCTTCCAGCTAGCCATGCATTGAAACCCGTGAGCTAAAATAAGTCTGACACACATTTGAAAAATACATAGAATTAAAAAAAATAAACACTGTTGATCTGTGGAAAGACATTGTATCTGGGCATTTACCTTATAGCCGTAGCTTTCTGTAATCTTTGCTGATTTAAAAATCTTGCAGCATTCCTTGGTCCCTCATGTCTTAGACCATCATTCATTTGTGTGTGTATGTGTGTGTGTGTGTGATAAAGAGAGAGAAAGAGAGAGAAATCATGTATGAAATATATAAATATATATGAATGAATGATGATATATATATATATTTATTCCGTACACAATTGTGCTAGCTGAGAGCACTGCTATGATATTGACTTGATGATGAAGACTCTTCAACATACTTGTGAGTTTAGACAGAATGGTCATGCGTTTATATATGCATAGCTTGCTTCAGATTTGTAATCTATGACAGCTCTTCCCATTCAGCCTGCAACGTCAATGTACTCAGCATCCTACTGTCCCACCTTACCCATCCCTCCACTGATCTGGTCTTAATTAATCCTTTATTCACTTTGCTTCTCCAGAATGTATTCTTCTCAGGAGGTGCTCACTGTAACAGTATTACATGAGTCCTTAATACTGGTAATATTTTAGATGTTCTTGTAATCTGCAAAGTCAGCTATAGCGAATGTGAAAACCTTAGCTTAGACATTCTTCTAAATATCTTAATGATGCTATTCGGTTTTATTCTGGAATAGCATGGTGATGTTGGAGGTTTTGAAGGAATATAACTTTAATTCATATAAACCATAAATTGCTCTTAGGTGCCCAAAATGTGCTTTAAACTGCATCAAGGTATCCGTGGGAGGTCTGCTGGTTTTTGAAGGGAAACAGGTGTAGCCAATCTTGGCAAGAGGGAGGGGGCTGAGGCAGTGTGTGGGGGAAAGCAATCTAGATGTAATGTATGAGAGAAGAATTTAAAAATCCAAAATAATTGCATCGAGATGTACTTGATCTTCAGGAAATACAAGCAATGTGTGCAAGACATTAGATGGTATGAAGACTAGAGACTAAGGGACTGCGGGGGTGCTCTTCTCCGCCTCCCAAGGTTTAGGGGTCATATCAGAAGAGGAGATGGAAAGATCACAAGAGTAGGAGCCATGGAACATGCGTATTTCCTGGACACAAGAAAGCAGTTGCACAAACTCCCAGAGGCTGTAAAAGCAGGAGCAAGTCAGACAAAACACAAGCATGGACACGGGAAGCAGAAGGCAAATCACCACACTATGAGTTGCTGTTGGTAACTGAGGACTGTTTGAATAAGAACTTGTTGTCTCCAGGGATATGTTCCTTGAGAGACCATACACTCCAGTGGATGGCCTTACACACAAGTCATACTCACAGCACTGAGTGCACTTGGTTGGTTGTTTTTTTTTAAGAGCACATGAAATTGGTAGAGAACAAAATTGTATGTTGGGAGATAGGGGATGAGTTGGAGGGGAGGGAGTAAGAATGACCCTGATCATAGCATTGCATGTGTTCATGAAATCCCCAAGCAATGAAAGTTTAAAAATAGAAAGATCAAAGAACCAGTAAAAAAATTTAAATAATGAAAAGCATAAAAAGAAAATTTATTCAGTGTGTCTGTATTGCAAAGATACACAGATCAAGTGACACCCCAAGTCTATCCTTTGGGTTTAAATAGAAGCTAAGATATATGTGCAGCTAAGCAGGCCATACAAGATGTGGTCTTTAGATCACCACTGTCTGAGCTCAAGTCTCCTGCAAGGTCATCTGACAACTTGTAAACAGTTCTCCAGGAGACAAGGGTCCAAGCCACAAGGAATCTGGCTGTAGATTCCTCTCTGTCTATACTGCCCTCCTCTAACTGCCCCCAAGTCTTTGGTCTTAGCCTCTTCCAACCAATACCTCACTTGGGATGATCTTTTCTAGTTCCATCCATTTGCCTGCAAATTTCATGATTTCCTTGTTTTTAATTGCTGAGTAGTATTCCATTGTGTCAATGTACCACAATTTCTGTATCTATTCCTCAGCTGAGGGACATCTGGGTTATTTCCAGATTCTGGCTATTACAAATAAAGCTGCTGTGAACATGGTTGAGCAAATGTCCTTGTTGTGGAGAAAGACACACATGGTATATACTCACTTATAAGTGGATATTAGACATATATTATAGGATAAACATACTAAAATCTGTACACCTAAAGAAGCTAAGCAAGAAGGAGGACTCTGGGTAAGATGCTTAATCCTCATTCAGAAAGGCAAATGGGATAGACATTGGAAGAGGGAGAAAACAGGGAACAGGACGGGAACCTACCACAGAGGGCCTCTGAAAGACTCTACCCAGCAGGATATTAAAGCAGATGTTGAGATTCATAGCCAAACTTTGGGCAGAGTGCAAGGAATCTTATGAAAGAAGGGGGAGATAGTAAGACCTGGACGGGACAGGAGCTCCCCAAGGAGAGCAACAGAACCAAAAAATCTGGGTCCAGGGGTCTTTTCTGAGGCTGGTACAAAGACCATGCATGGAGTTAATCTTAGAACCCCTGCACAGATGTAGCCCATGGCAGCTCAGTCTGTAAGTGGGTTCTCAGTGGCTGTCTCTTTGATCACCTCCCCCTGAGGGGAGGGGTGCCGGCAGCCTTACCAGGCCATGGAGGAAGACAATGCAGCCAGTCCCAATGAGACCCAATAGGCTAGAGTCAGATGGAAGGGGAGGAGGACCTCCCCTATCAGTGGACTGGGGGAGGGGTATAGGAGGAGAAGGAGGAAGGGAAAGAGGAAGGGAGGGTGGGATTGGGGGGGGATGAGAGGAGAGCTACAGCTGGGATTCAAAGTGAATAAATTGTAATAAATGAAAAAATAAATTTAAAAATTTAAGAAAAAAGGATTTCCCAAGGAAATTCTAGTCCCTTGGGCTCAATTGTTCCCATAATCTGATAGTCAAAGAGAAAGGAAAAATCATCCCTAGAATACCACCCGTTCCTGCCAAGCAGGCCAGCTGCCTTCCAGTCTCTGCTCTAACACTCAGTTGTATGGTGTAATACGACTGTGCCCCAAACAAACACCACGAAGAGAAAACAAGTAGGATTCAGAGTTAGAACACACTCACTTGATGTCAGAGTACCATGATTAAGAACTTTTCCTCATAACCTGTTGGTTTAGAGTTACTTTTGGAAGGGTAGGCACAGGCAGCTCCATATTTTTAAGTCTGAAACAGGGTCTCAACATGAAGCCTAGCTAACCCCCAACTTCATTCTCCTCAACTAATCTATAAACTCTACATAATTCCAACTCAAACCCTACCAACAAGCTGATCCCAAAATTTACATAAGGAATCAACAGACCAAGAAAAATTATTTTTAGCTAGGTGGCATTCTCACCATACAAAACTCATTAGAAAGTTGTAAGAATTAAGAATGCAGCCTTGGGACAAGAACAGATGCATAAGTAAACTGAGTAGAACCCAGAAACCGTACCACACACCCTGAAGTTTGAACCTTGAGGTATGATTATTTCCTGAAATTTTGTTTCAGTCTGAAATCATTATTTTTTTTCAGGGTTCAGGTTTCACTGTTTTCTCAGCCTCTGAGCTGGGACTGGATCATAACAAGACCTGTTCTCAAGGAGCCAGTCTGTGGTCTTGCCTTCATACACATAAAATGACATAAAATTGGGATGCTCAATTTTTATACAGGCTTTTCTTTCATATATATTTTTTTTCAATTAAGTACAAAATGCAACAATAGAACAAAAGCATTGCAAAAATTCACATGTATCTTTCATCTTCAAAACAGATTAAAATAATAATAATAACAATAAAAACAATAATAAAAAATAGCTGCTGGAGCTTGTCTGTGACTCAGAGTCATATAATTTATAGTGGCCAAATCTAACTATAATTACAAAGGCAGGTGCAACTACCATCCTTGTTTTGTGTTGGGCACAGCAAAGTTTAGAGAAGAGGAAGATGGGTGGGATGGTAAAATGGGGCTCAGATGTGTGTTTATGTCTATGAGTCAGAGTGGCCTCAGCTCCTTACTGCTCTACAAAATGTTTCTGTTGCCTTGACCTGAGACCTTGTCAGCCTTCACACCAGAGCAAAGAGAACATGAATTCATGAAAAGTAACCAGTCATGTTTTTTGGAAATACCTTTTCAGATGAAATCAATTTTATTTTTAGGCTAAAAATTATTTTATTAGCAAGAAATGTACAGGTGACGTATAGGAGCTTTCAGAAAACAGATTTTTAAAGTGTGTGAAAACTGGAGATCGCTTCTTCCTGAAACAGGAGAAGCAGTGTCCTGTGTATGGACTCGGCCCTGCATTGTTGACACACAAAGAAGCTCTTTTTAATTAACTGGCCAGGAACCTAATATCTTCACATATGCAAGGCAAGTCGACCAGCCCAGGCAACCAGATACAGCGGCTTTGTCTCTTAGTTCTGCTGCCGTGGCCTGCCAGGCAGCCTCCTAAGTCAAGGGCTTTAAGGCTGGATCTTAAGTAATGGTTTTGTACTCGAGTGTTCCTTGGGAAAATTAGGATATGCTGAGCACTGGCAAAAAGTACAAAGTGACCTAGCAAATTAAAAATCAAGAACAAGAAGAGCAAATCAAAAGAAGTCAGATTAAAATATTCAAAAGATTAATTTGCTGAACAGCATGTGAGCCTCGCTGAATGAGAGATCTTTGGAGCTTTGGCAGACTATGGAACTGGAATTAAACATGCCATCCATAAGCATTATCTGCTTTTGCCTAGCTTGTTCCTAAGCCATGCCTAATAATCAGAAATGTGTGTTTTGCTACCTTGGATCATATTTTAAAGGCATATTTTCCATCTTAAGGTGAGTACCACATTCTGGCTCTGTGTCCTTACTGGTTATCCTGAAAATATGTTACTATTTCTTCTTATATCTTTATTTTAAGATTTTAAACTGCAGATAATTGCACCACTGCACTTCTGACATTCTTAGTCATGTTATACACATATTTAGGTTTTTCTTTGCCCCTTTCTGTTCTCTTTCATCTTGATTCACAGATTGTCTATTTGTGAAATTACAATTATCTGAAGGTCAGTTACTACAATTCTTATGTATTCATAAACTCCTGCTACCAGAATTCATGTATGGTTTTTCATTTTAAAAAAGTTCTGAAAACATACATTATTCCTTGTTTATATTTCTGTAATCCATAAAACTTAACACAAGTTATTACCCAGGGAAGACATTCAGTAAATGATTCTATGAGTGGCATATGCTTTGCATACCAAATATTTTTTCCTCAATAAATACTTATTAAGCCACAATAGGAGTAAGTCTGGAGAGACCAGTCAGAAGGCTGAATGGACAATAAAGGCAGCCTACCCGAGTGTCAGCCTAATGTGGCCACTGTGGATCACTGGTAAAGAGTGGTTCTTTGAGTCAGTAGGAGTCACCAAGTAATGGAGACAGGCTAGTAGGAAAGGCTAACGTGGGCAACAGGAAAGGACTAGACAAAGCCCCAACTAGACATCGTATGCCTCCAAGTAAAACCTCTGTTGCCAGGAGTGGGTTAAAGCTTGTTGAGTGTTGGCCATAGGAACCCTATAGACCCTACCCAAACATCACAGGCTATTGTCAAGGCTACTGGTTTTTCTCTACAACCCGTTGCTGAAGGTCAAACATGGGGAAGTAGAGCAGGTGCCTATATAGAAGTTTCACCGCTACTGACAAGCACTAATGGCACCAAAAAGCACATTGCATGCTATTAGAGGAGAAAAGCAATCATCAATATTTCCCATGCACAAACCCTATTACCTACAACAGTGACCCACCTAGACACTAGTTCAATACTGGCACAAATGTTGTGGGAATAGCCAACCACGTTTTATTGGATTTACATGAGATATAACCCATATTTAACACCACTAAAGGTGCTAAGAACCTGAGGCTAGATAGATCATGTTCCCAGGGAAAACTACTATTAATCTGCTAAAGAAGTATACCAATAAATGATTTCTAATGATGCATTGCTATGTCAGTAGATCAGTATGCTGCTCACCCCTCATCAAGGAAGTTTTTTCTTGCAAGTGGATGGGAATTAACACAGAGATCCACAACTGGACAAGGTCAGAGAGTGAGAGATTTTGGAGGACTCTTCCTAATGGGATGTGGTCCCCAAACTCCTCCCCTAAAGGCTCAAGGATCTGTGCAGAGGACAGAACGATTTTAAGAGCCAGAGGTGATAGATGAACCCAGGGAAACAGAGTGTTCTAGAAACAGCAGGACTGATGCACACGTGAACCCATAGAGTCTCTGGCAGCATACAGAAGCACCAAAGAGGGTGGATACAGGGCCCTGCCCCTAACCCAGGGGCTATTTGCAATAGATGCCTTCTAGGAAAGGAAAAGTCAGGGTTTTCTTTCCCCAGAGGAGTGTCACTGGGCATCAACCACGCCTCAGGGCAGGCACTCCAGCAAGAAATAGTTGTCCTGCACAAACTGGACACAATGGATTTAGGGTTCTATTTTTGTGAGCTTTTTGTTTCATTTTGTTTTTTGTTTTCTTTTGTTTTGTTTTGTCATATTGGGTTTTGTTTTATTTTACTTTTGTTTTTGCTTTGAAGTGAAGGTGATGAAATAGGATAGATAAGGGCTGAGAAGGCCCTGGGAGGAGAAGGGGTATGATCCAAATACACCGCAGGAAAATTTTTAAAAAGAAGAAATATTTATTAAGGTCATATTTAAAAATACAGTATATTTCTCATAAAGTATTTTTTAAGATGTATAAGAATACAGACTTTTAAAGCAAGAAGGAGATTTGGCGTATTCTAGTTACCATGCCAATTTCAGAGATGAGGAAATGTTGCAAGGATTTTCAAAAGTGAGCTTGCAAAACTAAGTTTACAAGAGTAATAAAAATAGCTGATTAGTGGTAAAATTAGAATTAATACCCAGATCTAGTGACTTTGCTACCAAAACTTCTCCACTCATGAGCTAATCAAAGTGTTTTCAAAATATGTTTATGAATATGAAAATCTTATGAGCTCGTCATTTACTGTAACAGGAAGTTGTGCTTGGTTAGAGTTTGTCATGATAAAGCTACTTTAATAAATGTGCGTTTTAAAGCTTTGTAATCACAGTCAAGAAACTTAGCACTTGTACCCTTTAATTCATCAATTTTACTTTAGGATATTTCTAGACACAATAAGAGATGCATGCTGAGATCTGTGAATAAGACAGCTAATTGAAGGTTTGTTACCAAAATATTCAGTTAGAGATTATGATACAGCTACATGATAAAAAAAAAAACAGGCTCTTTTAACAGATGTGTAATCAGACATCAAAATATCATATACAAGGTAGGATATTAAGGACTTGCAAGGTATATTTGGTGCAGTCCAATTCACCTTCTGAATAGTGAAGTTGCAGGAGTGCATTAATGTGTTCTTAGGAATAAAAACCAAAACTTTAACTCATTATTTCTGAATAATACAATTACTAATAATCTTGATTTTTGCCCTTATTATTATTATTTATTATTTTATTTTATTTTTATTATTAGCTACATTTTATTAACTCTGTATCCCAGCTGTATCCCACTCCCTCATTCCCTCCCAATCCCACCCTCCCTCGTCTACTCCCTGCCCCTTTCCAAGTCCACTGATAAGGGAGCACCTCCTCCCCTTTCATCTGACCCTGGTTTATCAGCTATCTTCAGGACTGGCTGTAAACTCCTCTTCTGTGACCTAGCAGAGCTGCTCCTCCCTTGCAGGGTAGGGAGGTCAAAGAGTCTGCCATTGAGTTCATGAATTTTTGTCCTTTTTTAAAATATAAAAATATTTTTTTGCTGTCCAGTCTTGTAAAATAAGCATGAATGAATACGTAGTAAAAGAATGTTTTCTTGAGAATATACTTTTGTTTAAAGTACATCTAGCAAGTAGCCAAGCTAAATGGCCACCTAGTGGGTTTAACTGAGGCTGTCTGTATGAGCATGGGTAGGTTATTTACGGGAGCCTGAACAACTTACCAGTGGCTACCCCACCGCAGAGAGTAGCACCCGATCCACAGTCTGACACACAGCCGTTCCTTTGTAGGTCATTAGGTCGGTGACTAGTAGTTTTTACTAATTACCTTAATCTTATTATTCAATCATATTGTGGCTGAAAGGCAGTTGGATTTAACATGGTTTCCTCTTGTTATGATCATATTCATCCGCCATTACCCACCCTTATTCCTCTTCCAATCCTGATCACCCCTTTCTACTTTCAAGCTAGTTCCCCTCCTACTTTCCTGTCTTTTGTTATTGTTGTTGTTGGCCCACTGAATCTAAGATTGTTTGTCGGAGAGCAGGTAGGTTATTACTTGAGCATGGACAACTAACTATGGGCTACACCATTGAAGAATATCACACGTCTCTCACTGGCATCAGTCAAATGCTGCCAGTGCCTTGGAATAGCAGAGCCTCTGAGCCCCGCTCTGAGCCGTAATCCACAATGCCTAGTCTTGCATAGACTCCCACAGCTGATTACCGTCTGCTAAAATGGCAGGTTGGCAACTTCACGTGTTTCACTGTAATAGAATGAGCATTTTATAATAAAATAAACTTTCGGTTCTGATTCAAAAATTTATGTAATAGTTTCACAACCAATATCTTACTGGATGCTCTAAAAAAATAAATAAATAAGCCTGGGTGAAGAAGGGGGGGGGTTGGCGCTCATGTCATTGCAAGATGACAAAGCCAAGATGAAAACCTAATGATGTTATCAGATTTGTTCCAAGGGTATGAAGAGAGTGAGACTTACCAGGGGGTGGACCTGGGAAATGTCAAGGAGAGAGGAAAGCAGCCACAAGTGCAGGAAGGGCAGTCCATGCCCAGAGTCCATCTTTGGAAAGTTTGTTTGCTTTGCTTTGGCCTACAGAACGATGACAACCCTGCCTGGACATTTGCTTCTGTCAGTCAAAATCATCCTTCACATTTGTCTTCGAAAACTATCTTTCACTTGCCTATTTGTGAGAAGATCCTCCTCACAGTGTAATTGACCCGAGAACTAGGCAGCTTTAAAAAGCAAAGACTGTGATCTCTCCTCAGACAGCTTATGAATGTCATCTGATATGGGAGTTGTGCCCCTTCTGTGGGGGTATGCCTTCTTTATTAACCTCGGCAAATGCTTCCAAAAGCATTAAATGAGGGTGTCCTTATGTTCCCTCTAATATCAAATCTTGATAACTAATTAGGGGAAAAAAACCGCATCTTTATTTGTAAAGACCATCAACATTCTGAAAGTCGGGTAACTACAATGGAATAGAAAGTCACAGCAAGCAAACTCTTCAAGATCGGCTGTATACATGTGTGTCTTTATGCAAGTGGCCAGCATGGAGTGTGGCTAGTACCTGTCATTGTGGGAATGTGTGCTGAGTCCTGTCCAGATACAGCAAGCCCGGAGACCATCTCCCAGGTTACCTGGCCTAGTCAGCACCTTCTCAAGGCTTTTCTTTCTATGGTTGAAGTAGCTATCTCTGTATCTGCTGTGGCTGTCAAATTCTGAAGAGAAGGGTGCGGGAGCAAATCAAAGGAGTGCTAATTTGGTCATGACAGAAGCAAAAACTCCTCACCCACGTCCATCCAAGACATGAAGCTCAAACCCAGGCAGATGGTGGCCTGGCTGACCTTGGATGCTTCTTGCTTCATTTGACTATTTAAACTTTTTAATTGGGTTCTTTTCTGTTCTACACCTTTTTTTTAAGGTAGATTATTTTTAGACAAAATAAATAACATATTTTATGAGCAGGTGGAAAGCTAAAAAATTCTACTCACCAGGTGTCATACTATCAAACAGTACACCAGGTGTAAAAAGTAGAAAAACAACCTGAGAGGGTGTCTGGAGAAAAGTCCAGGAAAGGTCAGACAGTCATTACCCTAGCCCTGGCAGTTACTTTGCTTCACAATTTAACTGCAAAGAAATTCTAACTGCTAAAAAGGTATATGCTAATTACGAACCCCTCCAAATCCAGAAGAAATTCTCAGCAGTGGGAGTATTTTCTCCCCTGCTGGTTTCAGAGAGACCGGCTCACAGCCACCTTACTCTTCAGCCTCAGCGCCAGCCCGGCTTCACCGCCCGTGGAAGTCCTGTCTGCCCTCTACTCTTCCATAGGAAGCCATCGCTTCCAGGAAGCTGTCTCATGCTCAAGTCAAACAGACAAACTTTTGACATTCACCAATGTTGCGTCTGGTTCTGAGGGAACAGAGCTGCAAAAGCAGGCATGGATTTTACGGCGGCGAATGAAAAGAAAGATTCCAACACTCAAAAAGCATGGATTGAGCAAAGTGGTGCGGGCGTTTAATCCCAGCTCTCAGGAGACCAGAGGCAAGTGAATCTCTGAGGCTTTGAGGCCAGACTGATTACACTGTGAAAACTTGTATGAAAAAAAAAAACACGAATTAAATTGATAGAATACTTGGTGCAGACCACACGCTCTTCTATGGACACTAAGTATTGTGGGTGAGTGTCACTGCATAATACTGAGAAGAAAGCCTGTGTTAGTGCATTCCTATACATACTTGCATATACATATATATTACATGTATACAGTCCCCCCTCTGTATCATCAGGAAATATGTTCCAGGACCCCCAAGTGGATACTAAAAGCTGCACGTTCTCAAGCCTCTTTTATGAAGTAGTTCAGTACTTGCCTTCAACCTATGGCAAGCTTACTGTACTCTTCATATCGTATCTAAATTTTTCTGAGGCGAGTAAAGGCTCATCCTGCTATTGTCTTCATAATAAAAACAGCTTAGAACTGGGTTACTCGACCCTTCCTCTTCTTGTCATCCCCCAGTTCAAAATGCTCTCATCTCTGAACAGCCTGCATCCCCTTAGGTCTGTAGCTGGGCTCAGTACACTCAAGCCTCGGCAAAACCTTCTCTGTAGTTTCAGTCATTTTGGAGAAAGTAGGCTTAGGGTGCCCACTGAAGCCACACTGTTTCCTGTCGTAATCCATCTTTCCCTGGGCATACTAAGAGTCCTTGCCTTTTTTGTACTTTGTCACTTTGTGGAGCTGGTGCTTGCCATATTTCTTACAGAAAGTCTGGCAGGTCTTAGCAATGTTCATCATGTTTGTGAGAACCATAATAGGCACAAAAAGAGGCAGAACCAGCAACAGAATAGGGGTCATGTCTAAATTACTAAATTACTAATGATACCTAGTGGAAAAGCTATGTGAATAGCATTATATTGTTTAGGGAATAATGACAAGAGAAAATATATCTACTTGTCATATCATGGTTTTCCAAAATACTGCTTGGTTCAATCCACAGGTATAGAATGCATGTTTATGAAAGGCTGTGTGTCTGTGTGTATGTACAGCTATCTATCTAGCTGTCTGTCTATCTATATACATATCTATCTGTCTATCTATACATATAGGTATGTATAGATATAGATACATATAGATATGTATAGATAGACATATCTACACCTATAGTATGTATATATGTGAATTTATGCAAATAATATGTATGTATGAATCTATATAAGTCATAAATACATATGAATTGTTGCAATTGTTTATAAACATAACAAAAAATATTAATAAAATAATAGTAGATAACATATTCACAGTAAGTTACAAGTTGAAAGGAATTTCACATCAGTATTTTATTTGATGCTTTGAAAAGCCTCAAGGGATAGAAAGGGTGGCTAATCGTAATGGCAAAATTTTACACAAGATAAAACTGATGAGCAAGCAAGTGTGGTAAGCTTGAAAACAATGGGTTATATTGGAAAGCACATAGTCCTGGACAGAGGTTCCCTCTAGGGAGATAGAGGGGAGCCAGGTGAAAAGGAGGGTGGAAGGGATGCCAAGTCTATCCAAGTATCCTGGTCCCTTTATTTAAATGACACACAAAGCAGAAAGAACAAATGTTAAATGTACAACAATAAATATACAGTTGTCCTTCCAATAGAATCTGCTTTTCTGTATTTCCACACATTCTTTTCAAAACAACAAAAAAGACAACATGACAGAAAGAAGAATTAAAGTCCTCTCCGAACTTGTACTCCTTCGCATTCTCAATATGTAATAAACATTACCTATGATCCTAGAGGCACCCAATAATAGTAATAGGCACCCAATAAGCTGACCTTTCTCGCCTCTTCTCTAATACTTTTCTTTCCTTCCTTTTTTCTCTGTCTCCTTTGACTTAGAATGGAATCACCCCTCATCTATTATTATTAGAGCATGTGGTTAGGATGTGTTCTTCCACTAATAGATTGTGACCATCTTGAAGGCAGGAACCCTGTCTCAACTGCCCAGCATCTCCATAGACCAGCACCAGGCCTGGCTAATGGGTAAATAGTATGTGTGTTCTAAACACAGAATGAACATCCAACCTGAAAACACTCTCACAGCCTGCAGGATGCAACCTGGAGCAGTATCAGCAAATCCTGCTTTGTTCTACTTTGCTTTCTTTATCAGTCTAGTCTTTATTTACAATCAGGGGTAGGGGGTGGAAAGAAAGAATAAAGTTTTCTTGAAAACTTCAAGATTAAGTTCACAGTCTCTTCAACATGGCTCCTTGAATTACAAGTTCTCCTAAACTTGTAAGCAATGTTTGGTTGCATTGTACCTCAAGAAAAATGAGGACTCAGTATTGATTTTTCCCCCCCTCGAGTCAAAGAGAGTGCAGGTGTTTAAGCACTTATGAAACTGATTGACTCCTCTCCAGCAGCCAATTGACAATAAGTTTAAGCTTTGGAGTGAGGCTGTAAAGGTTTGATTATATTAACAATACCAATAGTTATGGGTTCATAAATCTTAAGAGAAAGGATGCATATGTCACAGAGAAAGCATGAAAACGTTGCTCTTTTAGCACGGATAACCCTCTATTGTGCGGAGACCCGGTTGATCAGCTATTCCATTATTTGAATAAGTATCTGATGTCTTGTTTTCTTTCAAGAAGGCAGGTGCAGGATGAAGCAGGAAGCCTGCCAAGAAAGATGATAAATTACCATTTGGTGCTGGCGACCAGGGGTGTGGAAATGCAAGGCTGCCGGGGATAAAGACAGGGAATAACTAGAAGTGAGAGGGAAGAATCCGAAGTAGGACTTCAGAGGTATTTACTTCATTTCTTCATTATCCTTGGGGTGGTATTAAGGGTCCATGTTCATTTTTGCAACCTGCAAAATGAAGTGCTGTTGGAAACAGCCGTGCACCAGCTCCAGATTATATCACAGCTGCAGAGTTCAGTTGAAAATTCAGAGCTGAGGAGGAGCTTGACAGAGGAACCAAAATGACCGAGGCAGACAAATGACGCAAAGCAAAGGGAAGCGGTGGAACACCTGGGCCACGGTCGCAGGAGGCACGTGGCCCACACGAATTGCACTGAATAGAGGTACAACTCTGTGTACTGTGTTCCACATCCTAAAGCTTTGAAGAGTAAGACAGGCCAACAATAGCACTGACAGTGATCCCAAGTCACTTTAGGACTCTGTCTGTCCTGTCAGGATTAAAAACTATTGTTTCATGCTCATCCAATGGCAAAGGCTGCCCTCCATGTGTTGACTGCAACAACTAAATATCACTTCACACTTGGCAGGGTGCTTAGGACAGGACTGAGACTCATGAGCGAATGGAGGAGAGGCTAGGGAGAAAGCTTCACCTAGGACGCCGGGAGGTGTGAGAGCTCTGCCTACAGGCTGGAAGCCCAGGCTCCTGGGAGGGTGGCCTCTGACCCTGGGAGGGTGGCCTCTGACCCGGCAAAGGGCAGAGAGGACACACATCCTAGGAACTCAGAGAAAGAGAGCTAGAGGGGCAGATAACTGAGTTTCTGGGACTCAGGATGGATGGGCGGGTGGCAGAATATGAATCAGGAAAAGTTCCCAGGGCTTACAGCACAAAGGATACTGGACTTGAGTCTAAAAAGTCTACACGTTATTCTGTTGCAGATAGAATGGAAGTTACACAGGGAATCTGCACTTGGTGGTAAGTATTTATAATGCAACATGATTGGCAAAGACATATGACCTAAATGATATGAGAACGTCACCAAAAAAGGGCCAAGTTACTCTTTCTAGAGAAGTTCACACTGAGATGGGTCGTGGGGTGGGGTTGGGGGTCACTAGGACTTGACCAGTCACAAAGAGATGGGGAGTATTTCTCTTAGATGGAAGGAATGGGGGAGGGGCAGAGAAGGAAGGAAGCAAGGGAAGGAGGGAAGGAGGGAGGAGGGAGGAAAGGAAAGAAGAAAGGAAGAGACCAGTAAGGGGGAAAAGGGAAAGGGCAGAACAGAAAGAATGGGAGGGAGAGAAACCTTAGTTAGATTTCAATACTGTTTTGGTTTAAGGATTTAAAAACATCTAGGTGTTTAAAATGGGACAGGGGGTATTTAAAACCCGGCAGAATGATAAACAAGGGAGTGTGGCCTGTTTACACAGAGCGTGTTGGCTTTGGTTACCTACAGTACCAGCGCATGGTTCTGGCCGTTCTCCAAAGCCAGGTCGGGAAGAACGCTGAAACATGGGCTGGAGAATCCAGATGTGGAATTTAATAATTTGCTTTGTTGGTGACAGAGCAGCAGTTCGATAACACCACAAGGTGATCTCACAGCTCCCGAACGGAGAGGGAGCCTCGTGTCCCGAGCCGGCCATGAGGCTCCCGCGGTTTAGTGTGATCCGGAGGGTGCCTGTGCACCAGAGCTGCTCACGTGCTGTCTGCTCTGTAGTGAGGGGCCGCCCGCCGTGTGCCACAGTAACAATCACACAACACACACTGGACTGCGGTCTCTGGGAAGACGCAGCGGTTAGAGACAGTCCTCATGCCCACTGCACTCTCGTTTGCATGCACAGATGCATGGACAGCAGCTGCGAAGCTTGCAGCTCCAAGCGCCAGGCACCACCTTGCCTCTGCCTCTCACCAGCAGCTCCAGCAGGGACCGTCTGACCTGAGCTGACTGTGAAAAGGAGAGCGTGGCGCTCATCTCACAAGAAGCCCCTGGCACTGCGACCCGAGCTTACACACTGCTAGGGAAGCAGGAGTTCTCAAACAATGACAAGTTAGGAATACTTGAAGACTAAGACTAAGCACACACAGACATGGGCAAACACACACTCGCACTCATATACACATACACATTCATACACACACTCAGACACACATACATTCATATATACACTCTCACACACTTGTAAACACACACATTCTCACACACTTGTGCACACATTCCACTTATACACCTATACCCTCACACACTCACACACATGCATACACACACAAACTCATACACACTCATGCACACATTCACACACACTTATACACCTACATCCTCACACACTTACACACATTCATTTACACACAAACTCATACACACTCACACACTCATGCACACACTCATATACACACACATACAATATGAAAATAGAAGGGAAACGTGTTAGGAAAAGAGAGGGAATCCGGAGTGGAGTGGAGACAGAAGAATGTAATATGGGGTGGATATAATTCAACTTACATTCTGTGCAATGAATGAAAATGGAATAAGGAAACCTGGGGGGGAGTGTGTGAGTATGGAGCAAGTGTTTGTGAGTGTGGGGGGGGGTCACGGGAGGGGAGTGGGGGGGAGCATGTGTATGTGTATGAGTGTGTGTCTGTGTGGGAGTGTGGGAGAGCTTG
>CM053766.1:82223811-82302377 GCA_028658305.1 Pachyuromys duprasi
TTGTTCTAGTTTATTTCTATAGCACCTGTGTGTTCCCGGCAGACGTGGGTAGAGGAACATTTCCACACAGGTTGTTTTCCTCTCATTTCCTCAAGGCAATGTGTACCTGTTAGGATTTAGTCATTTCTCTTTTGTTTTTTGCTGGTGTGACTTAGTGTGTAACCATCTGGAAGCAAAAAAAAAAAAAAATCACCATTTAAGCCTAGATCCTCCACTGACCCATAAAGACATGACTAGGAGCCTTCCCAAGCCCATTTGATAAGGGAACAGGGGGCAGTCTCTTCCACCTGGGGTCATCAAGTTGATGTTTTAAGCCAGCATAACCATAAAGTAACACGAATAGCAATGTTACACCAGCGTTGAATATTTAGTATATTCCATCTATTTCCTTACTGTTAGAGGACACGTTCTAAGCCGCTCCCCCGAGCTGTCATCTTAGAACATCGCCTCCATCTCCCAGACTCTGTTCATCCATGAAAGGAAGTTCTGGCTCCTCCAACTCCCAGTTTGGCTTAAAGGCTGTCAAGTTGAATACATAACTTGTATTCACTGTCACCGGTCATTCCAACTATAAAAATTTAAGACCAAGAACGGAAAGCAGAAAGAACATCTTAATAGCCCCATTGTACACATTTCATGCTTCTCCAAGCTGGAGAAACGCCCTCCTAAGTGTGGCCCTCTGGAGCTCCAGTAGCGGGACATCAGCCCAGCCACAAACCTTCAACCTACAACCTGTCCTGCCTGCAAGATGCAAGATGCACTGTGACAATGGAGGGCAGAACTTGGGGGAGTGGACAACCAATGACTGGTCCCATTTGAGGTCCATGCCAAGAGAGGGAGCCCATGCCTGAATGACCAGTGACTGGAGGCTGGATAGCCCAGGGACCTAGTGTAGAACCAGACACAACTGGCTAAATAAATAAGAATTCAGGAAAATGATTCCTAATGGTATCATGCTATACCCATAGATTAGTGCCTACTCCAGGCATCATCAGGAAGGCTGCCTCTGGCAGCTAATGGGAGCAGGTGCAAAGACCCACAGCCAAACATTAGGCAGAGAGAGAGAGCCAAGGTTGGAGGCCTCCATCGGCTCCTTGCCTTGGAGCAAACCCCCCAAAAGGGGAGAAGGAATCGTGGGTGGCAGAAGGGTTAAAGATGCTAGAAGAGCACAGGGAAATGGAGACAACAAAGCAGGGCTCACGGAAGCTGAAGTGGTGATTGTGGGGCCTTTGTGGGTCTGCACTAGGTCCTCTGCATACAGTTGTTGTCTTGGTGTGTTTGTGGGGCTCCTGATTTGTGGGAGTGGGGATGACTCTGGATCTTTCATATGGTCTTGGGACCCTTTTCTTCCTACTGGGTTACCCAGCATTCTGAAGTCAGGCTCCTCTGCACTTCCCAGATGAGATACGGATCTCTGGGTTTGTCTTAAAAGAAGCCCACCCTCCTGGGTTGTAATGAGGATTAAATGCATATGATACTTGATATGTCCAAATGGATTAATCTTTTTTTATGGTTAGAAGTCTCAAGAAGGAATAGCCAACCAATGACTGGCCCAACTTGAGACCCATCCCATGGGAGAGAGCCAACCTCTGATACTATTAATGATACTCTGCTATATTTGCAGATAGGAGCCTAGCATAACTGTTTTCTGAGAGGCTTCATCCAGCAGCTGATGGAAACAGATGCAGAGACCCACAGCCAAACAATAGGTGGGGACTCAGGGAGTCTGGTGGAAGAGCAGGGGAGATTATTGGGGGGTGGGCAGAGGGACCAAGGATACCACAAGAAGACCTACAGAGTAAAGTAATCTGAGCCCATAGGGGCTCACAGAGACTGAAGCACCAACCAAAGAGCATGCATGGGCTGGAACTTGGCCCCTGTACATATGTAGCAGCTTGGTCATCATGTGAGTTCCCTAACAAGGAGAACCACTACTCAAGAGCCCACTGTTCTGTACTATCCCATTAAAGGAGTATTTTTAGTTAAGAAAACCTTTGGGTTTTTCAAAACGTATTTATTGAAAGATAGGAATTATATGGGTGAGAGAAAGAAATACCTTACCAGTATTTTTTAATTATCTACACAAATGCTATTACCAAAGGCAAATGACATGTTCACAACATACATGAGTACACATACACACACACACACACACACACACATATATATACACACACAGGGAAGTCAGGAGATTCAGCTCAGAAGATCCCAGTCTAAGATGAAATGTCTCTTAAATGTTGTCTTGCCTTTAAGTGTCACATACATGATGTTTCATTCTAGACCACGTTCTGTTTTACTTTATACAGAAAGATGCTTTACACTGCCTTCTGGAACTCAAAGAGTTTCCTAACATTTTGTCCTGCGCCTTTGCATGGAACCACATGGCCCACACAGACAGCACTCTCAAATGCTGCAGAAACTCTACACACACTTTTATAATAGGGATGCGGGTGTGGGAAGCCTCTTGCCCATTTCCACAACTGATGTCTTATTGCAAGTTGCCACCCCATTTCCCTGGACCTCAGCTGCAAAGCTTCCAAACCAACTTCCTGCTTCTGTTTCAGTCTGCCCTGTTTTCTGAATTCATGGTCTAAGTCTAATGACTTAAAATCCTCAGTGCTTTTCATTACAGTCAGGACGACATAAAAACCTTTAGTAAGGCCTCACGGTCCTCCCAGCTGACCTTTGCTAGGTAGTACAAGCTCATCTCTGCCTGGGCTCGCACAGCTTGGGCTCTGTCCTAACACACCAGCCCTAAGCATAGCCATTTGCTTCCTCCCCAGTGTCTTGAACCAGCTAGGGATCACACTGACACATTCTTCTTCTTGGCCTTTGTTTTCTGTGTACCTCCTGAATAAGTCCATTTTTTTTCTCCTGCTATCCTTGTGTTGTGTGTCTCCTACTCATTAGCACAAATCATAAGGCAATAGGTAATGTCTTGGCTCAAGACCCTGCTCCCTGCTTCCTTGACATATTACAGCTACACAGAAAATATTTCCTACATGACTGCATACATGGAGGAGCTCAGGAACAGGCTTCCTTCTTTCAGAGGAGGAGTTCAGACCCTGAGTACTTCTCAACTTTCCTAATGCTGCAGCCCTTTAGTACTATTCCTTATGTTGTGGAGAGCCCAACCATAAAACCATAAAATTATTCCGTTGCTACTTCATAACTGTAATTTACTACTACTTTATTACTGAATCATAACATAGAATATCTGATATGCAAGACCCCTGTGGGGTTGAGAGCCACTCGCTCAAAGAACTTGAGTGACTTGAAACAATGTTCAGAACTAAAACAAAATGTGGTTTTTGAAAGACCCTCCTAATTACTTAAAGAGGAAAGGTGGCACAAATAGTTGGTGGCCACTTTGGTGAGGCTTGGGTGAGAAAGAAGTTGGAGGGACAGAATCTTGCCAAGGACAAATGATGAAGTAATCTCCTGAGTGTTGGGCACCCAGTGGAGCTTCCCAGAGGAACAACATGGAAGTGCAGGCCCTCCCACATTGCTCCAATTGCTAAAGGGCTGGAGCTAGGAACTGAGATAGGACCCCTAAGACGTGGCTCCTGTTTGGAAACAAAGATGTGGTGTTGGCAAACACCATCCAGTAACAATCTTACTACTGAGGCAAAGTGGTGGACCCCAGCACACTCACTCACCGATCACGCCACCTTCAGGAGGTTGTTCCTGTACTAAAAGGCAGACAGGGACTGGCAGACCCAGCTCTGCCTCTACCCTGTATATACCTCACAGGTAGCGAGGGGTTCATATCCCACCAGGGCAGACAGAGCTACACAGCTACTCTATCAGCCTATCAGCGAGGAAACACGGAGGTGAAAGCGTACTTTACACCCACACATCGCTACTCCAAAGAAACGGGGTGTCCTCATCACAGAGGACAAGGATCAGAGAGGCATGACACACTGTCACAAACAGAGGTCATGAGATGCTAAACCTCAAAACTTGCTGCAATGTTGGAGATTCTAAACTCCTCCCTTCCCCAACCCCTCACCTCAGGCGGGAGGGGGGGCGGGGAATGAGGCCAACCTGTCAGTCAAGTGAGAGCCTTTGTTAGGTGGCCTTTTCTGAAAAGCCAGCCCTAGGTAGGACGCCGAGAAGCAGCCCAGCTCTTTAATGGCCACTTGCCCTCTCCCCTTTCTCAATGCAGCGAACGACCACGGAGCCTTCTGCTCCCCGATGGCCAAATACCGAAAATAATTTTCTTTGAGAAGACTTTGTTCAACCTAATTTGTGAGTAAAATTTCCTAAGGGCAGCAGTGAAAGGCCCAAGATAATGAGGAAGTCTTCAAACTCAGGGGCGCCGATGGGATCTGCTCTTTAAGTTACCACACACCATTAATCAATTGTTACTAGGCAGAGTCACGAAGCCCAGATAGAGGTCGCCAGACCACATGGCCCACAGCCCTCCCCACACCCAGTGTCTCCCAGCTTGCGTCACAGCATATGTGACTTTGTAATTTAGGAGAAGTCATAATCTACGTTGTTTTTTTTTTTTTTAAATCTTCCCGAGGCTTCCCTTCAGCCTTTGGAGACTTCCCGAATGAAGCAGAGTAGAAACCTGAAAACAGCACCAGAGATGAGGGGAGGGTGTGGAGACTGTTACCAAGAAAACGGGACATGTTGAAGATACACCTCTCAGGAAGCAAACTGACACAAACTTGACTTTTTTCCATATCTAGTTCCAATCTGCCCTCATTTGACTGGGCCTTTTTACCGACAGGATAAACATTCAAATTTAACCTTTTTTTTTTTTCAGTGCAAACCACAGATTGTTTTACCCTGTGCACAATTTTGTCTTTTCACATCCTCTACAAATCTGTTTGTCAGACTCATAAAAGGTCCTGCTCTGCCTTGACTTCCCTCCCAGTACTGGTGTTAAGGAAGCTTTCAAAGGTAGATAAACGCCTCAACATCTCCTCAAGCTATTTTCTCCCATAAGCCCCTAATCCAAAACTCCCTATTATTTCATTCTTTTGCAGACCCTAGAATTTTCTTAGTATTATGGAACAGCGGGGGGCGGGGGGAGTAGCCAAAAAGATAAACAGCATCGCTTCAGGAAGAATAGAGCTATTCTTATTTTCTTCACATTTGAAACATGGCCCCTGTGTCTATTCTGACTGCCCATGTTAGGTGTTCTTAGAACACAGGGTGTTGGGCAATAACCACATTTAATAGAAACATGCAAAATGCCCAACCAGAAAAAGGAATTAAGCAAATTAATATGTTATTGTTGTACCATCTCAGATGTGAACTGAGCTCTTATAATTGCGGGCTCAGAGCCCACAATTACAGTTCCCAAATAGAAGTCCTCTAGTTTTTTTTCAGATTACAGAGTTGTCCACATTTACACAAAAGCATAAAAACTCTTTGTAGATTGAATCTATCTAAGTCAAAACGAAGATGATTTCACTTAGAATCTCTGTGTAGAATCATGGGTCAGAGTATTTTCTAAGTAACATCACCATTTCTTAATTTCTACAAATAAAGAAAGCACATTAGATAAAATGCTTACAAGTTAGTTTGGATCAGGAGAAGAGTTACCAATTTTAAGAAGCAAACTCCATAATTACGAATTTACATCATAAGTATGATGAGTATAAAACAAAGCTATATAAAATGTATTTACCACAGTTCATTGTGATGGAGGAAAAATGAATTTATAAAGCAATATGTGTAGTATAAATTTATTTTTATAAAAATATTCGTGTGTGGATATGCCAAGGAAAAGGTTGGAAAAGATATGCTCCAGTATGCAAATAAATAATTGTGACCATTCGACAATGGGGCCGTATATAATTTTTGGCCTTTTCATAACCTCAGGTAACTTTTGTTTCATTTAAAAAGAATAATGAGGAAACTATGAAGAAAGCGATTTCCATTTTTTTTAAAAGGAGATGAAGCAGAGTAGTGGGAGGCTGTCCTGCACTATTGCTGGCCTGGCCATCTGGGTTAGTGACATGCGAGCAAAAGACCTAAAGAGAGAGGTGGAGAAAGGCAAGCAGGAAGGCTTCACCACACTAAATGAAAAGCAAACAATATGCATATCAGCATCCTGAGATGTACCATTCCGCTGGGAAAAGCCAAGACAAAAGAATTATCAGACACAACAGTTCAAAGCATATTGCACCTGTCAAAATGTCTGTCATCTTCTATAGAAATGCTCCTTTCTCAGAGAGAAAGGGGAAACTTCAGAAAAGTCACTCAGGAACAACAGCTTACTTTGTCCCCTTCCTCTTGCCAACCCCTCCATCTGAAAGCCTGTTGAGCTCCGTGCTAAAGATTGCCTGGAAAGACTGACAATAGGAAGGTCTCTTTCATTGTCAAGGACAGTTACACTTTGAAGATGACGCTCAAAAGAGGTTAAAATGGGTCAACAAGCAATTGTTGACCCTATGCATGGACATGTGAAGAGAACATTGTTAAAGTCACACACGCGCACACACGCGCACGCACGCGCGCACACACACACACACACACAAATCTCAAAGAATTCAGCTTTAACCTAGAGGTTGTGGGGAGGGAACTAACATGCAATGCTGATTTCTGATTTCACCCCGAAAAAGCATTAAATGGTGAGAGATCAGTTAACAGACAGTTTAGGGGTAGCTTTTGCTATTCCAAACACCCAGATAAACTCTGTATTAAGAGATAAGTGCAAGACAGGGCAAAATGAAAAATGTAAATTTAAAAAACATGTAAGAAATGTAGGCATTGATGTCATCAATATTTATATTTTCTGGCCAGACACAGTGCTAATTTCAGCACGTGGGAGGCTGACACAGAGGGATTGCTGCAAATTCAAGGTCGCTATGGACTACAACCTGAGATTTAGGCTAGCCTGAGCTATGAGACCTTGCCTCTAAAAATTAGGTTTTCTGGCTTCAGAAAAACGTGTGCATCATTTAACTGGACGGTTTATGATTTATAAGCAGCAGGTGCACAGTACTTGTAAACCATAGTTCTTACATTTGTGCAATATCGAGCAAACTTAGAGGCTGGAGGACAGCTGACACAAAGAGATGCAGCTGAGGAGATGGATGGCCTGCCTCCGCCTCATGCCTCACTCGTGACTCTGGACAAGTAACCTAAACTCTTACTCCCAGTCTCTCCTTGTTAAAGGGTGAGGAGGGAGAGATAACCCTGGCCTTCAAGGTGAACTTCTCTCACAATAAAACCAAAATGATTGAGTTTTGAAATTGGTAGAATAACTTATCGTGCATATGTGCTTCAGAACTTTACATCCTCAGATGGCCACTGCCTTTAGAAGTTTCCTCTTAGCCTTGAAAATAAGTGAGGTGGGGCTGGAGAGTTGGCTTGGCAGTTAAGATCACTGGCTGCTCTTCCGGAAGACCTGGCTTCAAGTCCTAGCACTCACATGGCAGCTTACAACCATCTGAAGGGACCTGAACTATCCAAGGGATCTGACACCCTCCTTGGGTAGCAGGCACACATGTGATGCACAGACATATATTCAGGCAAACACCCATACAGAGAAAATCTTTTAAGGATTATAAGAACAACTTAAGGCTGGAACGGAGCAGGGGCATTACAATAAGAGGATTAAAATAGTGCTTGACACACTTAAGGGCCCGACACACAATGACTATCAGAATTATTTTCATGAGTTTGTAAAATATTTGGGAAAAAAACTTTCTAAAAGAATACTGAAATCTGCTATAATAGTCAAGATTGAAATTGCTCTTTAATTGCAATGTATTCATCTAAATATTTTTAAATTCAACTCCATCCCCTGAAATATAAAGGTCTACCCCTAAGTAACCCCTGTTCACAATGAAATGCAATTCCTCCTCTCTGTTGCATTTACGACTGTCAGGGTGTTAAGCTTTAGCTGTAATTGACTAGCTAAAGAAACAAACATGAAAAGACTAGGCCATTCCTTCCAAATGACACAGATGGATTTGTTCTTCCTTGTTTTGTTTTCAGTGATATGGGTTAAGTCCACAGCTAGATTCATTCTTTAAAAATGTATTTGGAATATTTACCAAAGACTAGCCATATTATGCCTCCATTTACTTTTAAAGATGGCTTGCTTCGGCTATTAATTTTCAAAGTTACAAGCAAAAGCAAACAATAAAGCACAGAAGCACTCCCATAGGACCCCAAGCCTTCTCTTCTTCCCACCCCCCAGGTGACAATACATTTATTTATAAATCTTTAGGTACATTTCATTTGATTTTTTTTAATTAGCCATGCCTTTGTTCTTGCTCAGAAATGGATTTACAAAGCTCCCAGTGAGATTTAAAATTTGCAAATATTCGTCATACTTTTGCATTCTTTTCCCTAAAGGAATGTATATATCCTTAGCAATGGGCAGAAACACCTTGTTGGTGGTGGTGTTCTTATATCAGTCAGGAACAGAGCAGATTAAAGTCTTTTGTTCATCCTAGCTTGATGCCTGGATCGGTGGCCAAAGCTGTTTTATCCCTAGGATTCACAAAAATCAAATCAAATCCAGATAGCACAGCACAGCATAGCATGGGAGGAGGAAGACAGACAGAGACCTGCAGACCACCATGCCACCACAGACCTGCTTTCTAGCGCATGGCACAGGCAGCTGTCAACACCCACTTGCCAGACTACACAGCAGGGATGAGATGTCACCCAGGGGCCTGCCAGCCATGTGGAGCCTGCAGTAGGAGCCACCACAGTGTGTGAGGGTGTGGTGGTCAGACGGGAGAGAAAGTGAAGTGGAGCAACTTGAGCATTATGAGGAGAGATGGAACTGGAGACTCAAGGACGGAGAGGAGTGGCCTGCTATGAGTGGCCAGCTCCGCCACCTGGGGCCATGGTGAGGCCCCAGCCTGAGCTGACACCAAGGGCCATTTCTGGGCCCATAGCAATACAGGGGTCAGTGTTGATATCTATGGCTAGTATTACCACTAGGAGCATGGTGATGTCCCTGGTCAGGGCAGTTGCCTTTCCCAGCCTTGCCCCTCACCACTTAAGGCAATCAGGAGAGCTGGCCCTGAGGTCCAGAGAGTGGGTGATCTGTCTCTGCTCCTCACTGGCCACAGCACTCAGTAGATTATGCCCTGTACCTTACCTGGGTAGCATAGTAGTGCTGGCCCTGTTGAGGGGACACTGGCCCTACTACTCATCTGCTGTGAAGTGGTGTGGGTACAGGAGTGATGCCCTGCCCCTCCCCCTTCCCACCTGTGGTAGTCAGGAGAGCTGGCCCCAAGGTCATGGAAGCAGGAGAGCTAGCTTTGTCCCTCACTGGCTGTAGTGCTCTAGAGAGCTGTCCCTACACTTTGCCGGAGCAACACAGTGGAGCTGGACCTGATGACCAAGGCATGGGTGTGCTAACCCAGAGTGTGAGAATGGGCAAGCTGATTCTACTGCCTGCTGATGGCAGTACTGGGTGGCCTAGCCAGAACAGTGCTGGAGAACTTGACCTAGTGGTACAGATTTCGGTCCACTCCAAAATCTATGTGATCTCCGAACAGTTGGGAAAGTGCAAAAGGGTCGTCCTGATGACCCAACACCGAGGGTTCTCCACTACACAGGGCAAGAAGAGGGTAAGGGGGATGAGTCCCAATGAGGTTCCAATACTGATGGTGTCACAGAAGCCAGAGATCTCAAACAAGATCAATGACTTGTTACAATGATCTCATTGCAAGTGAAGATGTGTGGACAGGGCAGCATACTGTGTGGTAAGATGTTTACCATGCTTTGGTTTTTTGTTGTGGTTGTTGTATCTGTGTATGTATGTATGTGTGTGTATATGTGTGTGTGTTATTTTTGGGAGGGTTTGCAAGGGCAGAGAGAAGATAAGAAGGGATAGGGAGGTGAGAAGGACTGAGGTACATGATGTGAAACTCACAAAGAATAAAAAGTTTTTTAAAAGGTATATACCTCTGAATCCACAAATATTAGTTGGCCCCTGGCTGGTCCTTCCTACTCTTCAGGTCCAGTGGAGCTGGACCTGATGACCAAGGCATGGGTGAGCTAGCCCAGCATGTGAGAGTGGGCATGTGCCCCAAATAATTTACTCTTCAAAATTAATTAAACTCCACCCCTGGAAGCCTTCTGTAATTATTCAAACCGAAATGACCCAGGTTCTCCACTGTATCTAATTCACTATAAAATTTCAAAATCCTCCTTTCAGAATCTTCTGGGTAAATTGAGTATGGGGTTTGGGATTTGGGGAGGTATTTTGCCCATAAACTATACTTTGTGTAGCTAATCCCGTCTTGTTTGACTTGTTTGACTGGTGAAAGGTAATGCTGTAATCAAAACACATAACTGAGATAAAGAGGCAGTTTGGTTTGGTTCATAATTGGCAAGTGAACTTTAAATGATTGATGAATTTAGACTCTAGGACAGTTGCTAAAGGACTAGTAGCATGAACATAACTAAGGCCCATCACTGAGACTGACTTGGCCAAAATGGCTTTTCACTGTTACATAAAACAAAAAACCCTAGTACATAGTCGGTATCCAATTAGTTTTATAGAATGAAAGAACTAATTCTCGTACTTGGTCTAGCTTATTGAGGAAACGGATTGTTTCTCTTTTAGCCCAGCTCCTGGAGCCACATGAAATCAATCATTGCTGGGTGATTGGTTCGGTTTGCAAAGCTGTTACCAGCACTCCGGAAAATGGTAAGTGGTCAATCAATGCTTCACCGACTAACTCTTCTAGATTTGTTGATTCTGGAGTTACTAAGGTACAAAATCAGATTGATTATCTGAGGGAAAATCCTGTTGGGGGGATTGGAGAGAGTAAGGAGCTGGGGCCTAGTCAGAGGGCAAAAAGGAACTTGGAAAGTGTAAAAGAGTTGATGAAGATGATAATATTTCACAAGGCCTTTGGACTATATAAAAGAAATGGCACACACCTTAAGAATTCTGAAGTAGTTTTCCCAGTGTCCTCCTTGTCTAACTACCTCCTCTATCCTGGGCCCTTCATTACTTCTAATCTTCAACATACATTTATAGTTACAACTAGCATTGAATTTGGGCTGAAGCGATGGATTTGTTCTTACCAAGACCCCAGGTTTGATTCTCAGTACACTTGAGGTAGTTAACAATTGTAGGTAACTCTGGTTCCCCAAGATCCAGTGTTCTCTTCTGACCTCTGTGTATGCGGCATGCAGTGCACAGACATGTGCAGACAAAACATTTTAGAAATTGCTTTATTCTTTCTCTGTGTGAAATCTCATAATCTTTTGTAGAGAGTCTTAAATATCACACCTGGGGAATGCCAACTACCACTCCTTAGGACAAACTTTTCTAAAGTGAAGGTTTAGCCAGACACAGCAACCTGCAAATTCAATACTCAAGAGTCTGACACAGAAAAAAAAAATTAGTTTTGGCTAGCCTGGACTACATTGTAAGACCACCACCCCCACTGAAAAGAAATATAATTAAATGCTTTGAAGGTTCTAAGCAAACAGATAATTGTTATGAAACATAGAACTCGCTTTACACATGATATTGTGGTATAGTGATTGTAAGCATGGGTGAATCAGAGGCCCTGTGTTTTAGTCCCTGGTTGGTAAATAGTATCCTACTGCCGCACTCCTGATTCTGTGATGAAGGATAATAATATCATATCTGTACTAAGTGGTTTTTTGTGTCAATTTGGCACAAGCTAGAATCATCAGAGAGAAAGGTGCTTCAGTTGAGGAAATGCCTCCATGAGATCCAACAGTAAGGCAATTTCTCAATTAGTGATCAATGAGGGAGGGCCCAGCCCATTGTGGGTGGTACCATCCCTGGGTTGGTGGTCCTGTGTTCTATAAAAAAGCAGTCTGAGCAAGCCAGGGGAAGCAGGCCAGTAAGCAGCACCCCTTCATGGCCTCTGCATCAGCTTCTGCCCCCAAGAGCCAGTCCTTCTTAAGTTCCCGTCCTGACTTCTCCAATGAAGGACCATGACCTGGAAGTATAAGCCAAATAAATGCTTTCCTCCCCAAGTTGCTTTTTGGCCATGGTATTCTCATCACAGCAATAGAAACCCTAACTAAGACAGTATCTTAAAAGTTCTCAGAGAGGAGCATGAGAGTATGATCTTCAGAAGCAGTGTGTGACATAAGGCAGATAGAACCGCAAGTACCATCTACTGGCCCAGCACCACCAGGTGTCATAGAAATGCTATTATTGACATTACTTATATATCAGTGCAGAATGATTTGCACACTACTCTCTTTTTCAAGATGCAAGATTGGTTTTAGAAGCACATTTCATCTTCAAATTATCCTTTGCAGCCAACAATACAGGTCACCCCAGTTTAGCAGTGTGGAAACTTGGGTCAAATGGAAGAAGTAGTGCCCTCCTCCAGTCACAATTACAGAACACGTGTGTGCCTTCTATGGTGTTCTCTTCTGTCACCTTCAAGAGTTTGGTGTTCGGTAATCTTGAAAAATGGTGCATAAACTCCAGATTATATACGTTCCCCTTATCTTCTAAGCCGTCATTCAGAGTTACTGTCATTTCAAAGGGCTGACTGCTAAGAACCCCTGAGCCCGCTTTGCTGTGAAACGCATTACGTGTGTCAGCCCACATTTATGATCTCCTTCTCCCCACTATGTCCTCAGGAGGTTAGAGGATTTAGGCCCCTATTTACCTCACCTATGGATAAATAGCATGACATATAATTTGAATTATAGGCACTAGTAGAGTGTACATATACCCCAAACATGCAAATATACTAGTTTTAATAATCTATATAGGATTAAATTTTATAATATAAGTTTGAGGTTGTCTTTTTATATATGTATATAATTGTTATCGTTAGAAATAAAGCTCTCTTGTCTGTGAAATGGAGACAATAGAAACCTCATGAAGTCATTGTAAAGAATAAATGAATTATCAGTGAATACCAAGTACTTAAAACAGCCCCTAATAAACATTAGCTCACTAATTTTTTCTTTTTTAATTATTTATTCTATACATTACAAAATGATTCCTGATTTATGAACATTCTTCATCAAAGTCTCTCTCAAATATCTTCTTCCCCTAAAGCACCAGTACTTTATGGCCATTGATATACTTTTAAACATAGTTTTCAGATAATTATTTTTCCATGAAGAAGAAATTTTATATTCATTATAAGATACTTATAATATGTGGTAATGAACGTGCTTTAAATGAAATCACATATCCTTGTAGAAAGAAGAGCAAGCTGTGATTCTGAACCTAGAAAACAAATTGCCATTGTATGGAAGACCTTATTCTTGTCCTCACTGCCCGAGTTGTGCATTATAAATTTCCATTATGAATGTATAGTTCAACACTTTTTCCCCAAAATAATGGGAAATAGCTCTGTACATTTATCTTTGCTCTAGTATCTAAGTTCTAGTATTAGTTTTGGCATGAAAGCCCAAAGCCATTACAGTTTCTTATCCATCGTTAAGTATGTTCAGAGCTGGACCAACTAAGTGTTCTCCTAAATGCATGTACTGAAAAACAGGAAATAGCCAGACACATCTACTTCACTATTCAAGCAAAAATAGGTTCTTGAAGCGTTGCTTGGCAGTCTCTGATTATTGCCCTATTTATTTGAAAACTATGCTTAGAGCTGTCAGCAATGTTTTCTCAAATATTGTTTCCTATGTATTTCCCAGAGCATTAGTGTCACCAGATATAAATTTATATTATTTTAAAAATATACATACATGCTGGGGAAACTTTAATCTTGGCACCTTGGAGGCAGAGGCAGGAGGAGCTCTGTGAGTCTGAGGACAGCTGGTTTACATAATGAGTTCCAGGACAGCCAGGAGTACATAGAGAAACCCTGTCTCAAAACAAACAAACACAAAAATGCACGTCCACATTCAATGGTCCCCGATAGATAAAAATGAGGTGCACTGAGGTAAATCGTTTATTGAATTTTCATTGTGAAATATATCTAGTGTCTGATATGTTAGTGTGGCCCTCTGAAAGGGATCACAGCAAACCAGCCCTCACAGAATTGGGCCACAGCATGTCCATCTCACACCACATCTTTCTGGTTCTAGTATTCCATGAAACAGAATTGGAAAGCTGTTTCAGACTGTAACATATACATGATTGCACTTGTTGTCTGTTCTTTTTCTCAGTTCCGGGCAGAACTGCTTTTTCTGCACTGAGTTTTTAGATCAATTCACTTATTTGCCCCTCTATAGGTAGGGAATTCATCTACCATGTCAAATCTAGTTTCTGTTTTAGCATCAGTTATTATGGATTTTAGTGATTGTTTTTGAATCTCCTTAGGCAATGCTCCTGCTCTGAAAACACTGTGCGCTAACTCATAATTGAATCACATGTTAGAACATCCCAGAAACTGGACTCCTACAAAGCCATCAGTTTATCTACACACTGCTCCCCATCCAAAAGGTGTGAACATAAACTTTGGGTTATCACATGGAATTTGATGGGCAGATGCCCAGAACACTCAATCAGCATTGAAGATCTATACTTTCTTTCATAACGCACCATGCTAATATCAAGTAATAAGAAAAGCATTTCATATTAAAAACTGCATTAACCAGAACGCTTTAGAGTTTGGATATACCACTCTTTCTAAAGTTTCCTATCCACAGAAAATACTGCTACTTCAAAAAATTAAAGTAGGTTCCTAAATGCAATGCTCTTTTCTTACAGCAACACTTCATTTCCATTGAAATTCTGAGGCTCTGGAGCTGAAGAGATAGATCAGCAGTGAAGAGGACCAGCTGCTCTTGCAGAGGACCTGGGTTCATTTCCCACACGGCAAACAACACCAGCAATTCCAGTTTCAGGGGAGCCCATGTCCTCTTCTGATCTCCCTGTGTAACAGGCATGCATGTAGTGCAATACATACTCGTAGGCAAACATTCATACATGTAAGATAAAAATAAATAAACCTTTAAAAACAAAATCTGAGACTTAAAAATTTAACATGAAGTATCATGTCTCAAAGATAAGCATACTGTTACCTGTATATAGGTATGTACACTTACTTTGAGCTGAAATGAAAATATTAATGTGGTTAATCTTTATAACCTTCAAGCATTGAGCATACCCAGTCCAAGCCTCTGAGGAAACTGTAAGACTCAGATCAAGACTCAGACTCTTGATCACACTGGTTCCCATTTCTCCACGGACATTAAAAGAAACAAATGTCCCGTAAAGTCACTGAGAGAGCTATCAGACATAATCTTGTGATGAAGCACAGTCATGTGAGTCTGTTAAGTTACCCAAAAACAAGTCTAAATATTTTAAATGTGTTGTTTAGGGTGACCGATTTGATAGTACATTCCTTAAGTTGTCAGACTTTTCTATGACAAGTCAGAAACTTTGGAATCTTCTCTTTTAAATTAAATCAAATCAAAACAAACAGGAAAAAAAACATTAAACTTACTTCTAAGTATTCAAAGACACTAGCTACTATCTGGCTTCATGTTTCTGATACAAAACCCCTCATATAGCCTGAAGAAATTTCCCTAGGCACTTCAGGAATAATCAAATTTCATGTTAGCTATTAAATTACAGGCATCCGATTACGTTTTCCAAATGTCTCCGTAGAACTCCTAAAGGCCCTTAGAAAATATGTTAGCCCTAAGCCGAAGCTGGCAAGTGAAACCCTTTACCTGTAAAAGCAAAACAAAAGCCCGACCTTCAGATCCCAGCAGGCCCCTCTGCAAAGTGGCACGCGGTGCGCCTGGTCCTCATTGTCCTGCGCAAATTCTTTGTAGCAGTGGGAGACACTGCAGAACAAAAATACTATTACAAATCCTTCAAAAAGAACATTTTTTTTTTACTCCGATAGAGACTTTTTGACATTATTTATTAGGTTCAAAAATGCTTCACAGAGCTTAACAATGGTTCTGTGGAAACCAATACATCTGAGGCCCTTTCTGTTGTTCTGGGCAGGCATTGATTGGAAGACACGCAACGCTCGCAGAACAATCCCTTCCCAGCAGTCATTGTAAATGAGCATTCACCACCGTATTCACCACTGGCCTCACAGTCCGTGTACAAGTCGTATGGAAACGCTGGGGTGGGCGCGGGGCCGGGGAGGAAAATAAACGGGTAGAAGAGCCCACGAGCAGAGGCAGGGGCTCTTTGGCTCTTTGGGAACGGGTACGGAAGAAGAGAGCTGCCTTTGACCTCCATTCTGAGGGGAGATGAAGATGTCTGGGGATCGTCTCTGGTGATACGGCACCCGAGCTTCTTGCTAATGAATTTCCGCACACCCTTAGGAAAGCTGTGTTTTTCAGCGACCCCGAGGCTGTCTCCTTATCCTGCTGCACAGTTTTCGAGGAGGAAGTCTTCGAGCTGGTTTGCTGGGAAGAGGAGTTCTGACTGACCCTCCGGCAGAGACCAATGGCCGTGAAAGGTCTCGTCACACGACCTGGAAGGCAAAGCAGAGCGGTAGCAGAACTCTAGCCTGGACGAGGATGGAGAGAGATGAGAAAAATCCCTGGCCGCCCTGTAACGACCCTAATGCTGACTATTCCTTTGCTGGCGCTGGAAAGAGGATCTGGGGTACAAGAACAGTACTTCGCAGGAACCTGTTCAAATCTCCCGAGAGGAGAGAAAAGACTTTGGTGACTGAAGCGGGACGGGGTCTTCTTACCTGAGAACTTTGTAAAGAGAAAAGTTACTGAATCATGTTAGATATGCTACAAAGGATCAATGGCCAGCTCAGGCTGGCAACTGATCATCTGAAAACAAATCCAAAAGCTACTTGCTTCAGTGATTTTATTAGAAATTGTAAAACCAGATGGAAATGAAAACTAGGTAATCCTGAAGCTGAGTCTCTCCCACCGACATTAACATCAGGTTAATTTTTCCTCTTTGCTCAAAGTATTTCCATTGCTATATGTTCTACCTGCATTTTTATGTGTACAGTCTTACAGTTTTTATTTGAGAAATTCTACACATTGACCTATACACATTGAAAGACGATTCCTTTAGTAGTAAATTGAGATAATTTACATGTTTTAAATTATTCTCTGCAAGTCTCTAATGGTCCTTTTAGTAAAAGGAATATTCCTAGAATATTTTAAACAACCCACAGAATTATTTTCAAGTTCAAAAGTGTGTAAAATTAGAATGCGTAATAGTGTCTTCCTAACACAGGATGTCAAATAGCCAATGTATCTCCATGGAATGAAATTCATTTTCCACCACATTACTGTGTGCTTACTGAGAGTCTCCTCCTGTGTACTTAATATACCTGACAGACACACAACACAGCAGCTCAGTGAGTCTGTCTGATCCAAAGTGAGAATTATTCCTGAACATAAAAATGCAACATCATTTCTAAATGTCTAAGTGAGTGACAGCTTTCAAGTCCAGAGTGACGCAAAAGACTAAGAAGCCCTGTTAGTACAGACTTCCAGACCTAGCAGTTGAGCCATTTAATTATTGGCCATATTTAGTGCATGAAAAATCTACTGAAACTCTGGAATTTACCATATTAGGACATGACATAGGCAGAGTGTGTTGCCCTCTTTTAAGCTGAAAAATGAACATGTTTTTTTTTTCTTTTGAAACACTCCAGTAACCATGATGATGCATTCGGCAAGGAACGGGGTGAGTGTAAGGGTCCAACCAAAATCCAGGCCTTCAGAGTCCAATCCTGGAACGTGAGCTGGCCTAAGCGTCCTGGCTCTTGCCGGGAACATGGAACTTTTAGTAGCTATGTCACTTGATTGCTGATGAAATTAAATTTGTTCATTCATTTATTCATTGGCTGACATTCAGGAACCTGGTAAGTGGCCAAGAGCATTCAAAACATTAAAAATACAGAAGAGAAAAAGGCAAGTGATATCGCTGCACTTACACAGCTTATATTCTCTTGGTGAGAGGAGAAGGGGAGGGAATCGAAGGAAAAAGACTCATGAATTCCTTTAAGTTTAGAAATCTTCATTTGTTGATAAATTGTAAGAGAAAAATAAAGCAAGGAAGGAGATTAGGAAAGACCAAGGGTGTCACACTTCACTAAAGACTTGAACATGGAAAATCAAACCGATTAAATATGTGCAGGAAGACTATGACAAAGGGTTAAGCACTGAGAACATGCTGAGTGGGGAAGACCTGTCATTTCCCTGTCAACCTCTTAGCACAAGGGTGCTCCGACCTGGAACGAGAGGGAGGAGCACGAATCCTGACTTCAACCCCACAATACCAGAAGCCCAACAGGCCTCCGCTTCTGCTTCTAAACCACGAGAAAGTGACCTTTTCTATCTCCACAGAGGGATCGTACAGATTGAAACGGAGGGTATGTGCTCACATTGGTGCATTGCCTTACACACAGCAGTACTAGGAGGAAGCTAACCTGGTGGAGAGATGGCTCAGTTCGTAAATGCTGCCTCTCAAGCACTACATCCGAGGAGCCGTGTAAAACCCCCAGTGTGGGAACAGGTGTCCAATGTCCCACAGTCCCCGGGAGGCTCCAGCCAGCTGGGCTAACCTAGTGAATGAGAACCAGACCAACAGACCCTGTCTCAAAAGGAAGAAGACTCCTAAAGGCGAAATTTGAAGTTGTTCGCTGGCTGTCACACACTCACTCATGTGCATGCATGTATGTGCACGCGCGCGCACGCGCGCGCGCGCGCACACACACACACACACAGGTACTTGTACACACACTTTTTTTTAAAGTGTTAACCAACTTGCACAATCGCCATCCCATCACTGAGTCCAGCATCCCACAAATGAAAGAATCCCAGACTCCCAGACTCGTGAGCAAAGCATCTTACATCACCCGTCTTAGCATCAGGAGTGAACTCTCTCTTCTCCCCCACCAAAACTAAAAATAAGAAATTCTGTCACAAGAAAGCTGCCCAGTATCAACCCGATCCTTCCTTCCACGTGATCATTCCCAGTGCTTTCCTTCCATCTCCTCTCTGGTTTGAACATCAGCGCCATAAGCACCACGGACATCACAGAGTCTCTGCGGTGTTGAGGGAACTTTCCTTAAGGAACCTTCCTAACGATAATTACCCTGGGTTATGAATGAGAAGAGAAAGCCCAAGGAGCGTCCATGGAACCGCACAGTGGCTGCAGAACTGATGCTACAGGACACTGAGATGGGGCTCGAGGTCTCCAGTTCCAAAACCCATTCCTCATGTTTTATTTCCTTATACTTAGTTATTTTTTTAAAATCTGTGTATGTGCACATATGGGTGTGGGTGCACCTATGTGTGTGCTTGTGAGTGTGTGTGCCCAGTATATGTGTGCATGTGTAAACACACATGTGAGTGTGCAAACATAGACTTGTGCACATGTGTGGAGGTCCTACTTGAGGTTTTATGCCTCACCTTTCTCCTGGTTTGAGACAGCCGCTCTGTTTTGTCTGTCTGGTTGGTTGGCTTTTCACCGCTGTTTGTGTGGGGTTGGCTGAACTGTGAACTCCCAAGCATTCTCACGTCCCTGCCACCCCCCATTCTAACTGCTGAAGCGCCAGTTACATACATGTGCTTGCATGGCCAGCTTAAACGGGTTCTAGAGGTTCAAACTCAGCTCTTTCAAACACCTTAGCCACCGAACTACTTCCCAGCCCTCTGTTCCCTTACTTTCAATAATTTCTCCTATAATGGCAGCTGAAGCCGAAACATTTAATTTGTACACATATTACTCTTCTTAATTCACCTTAATAGTTTCTATATTTGTAAAATGGAAAGATTAACTGCCTAAATGTTATGTGTTTGTCTTGTAAATTGGATAAAATGCTCACCATGGACTGTAGCGCATGATAACAGCTCAGTTTGTATGTAGGCTAGAAAGCTATCACTGCTGCTGTCTGGCGAAAAACCTGGGTTCTCAGTAATTTGTCATCAGTACACACCTGATATCTCCTCAAATGTCACACGTGTCAACAAGTAGTCTAATGCCTAACTATCACAGCTCTTATCACACTTCTAGAACTTGGCTCATCACTCACCACTGAGTAAAAAAAAGAAAAAAAAGTGGTTATGTTTATATTGAAGTTAAAACCAGAAAGTGGTAAGTTGAGGGGAAAAAAAAGGTTAGAAACCACAATGTGATACCTACCAGAATCTCTTTTGGACTTGCTCAAAGGATGGTTCTGAAGTTGTATATGTCTTCCTTCAGCTTCCAGAGAAATGGTATTCACTGAGTGTGACTTTTTAAGGGCCTTATTTGCAGCTTGCATTTTCACAAATGGGCTGACCCAGACCTGCCTGAATGGTCTTCTAGGTTTTTTCTGCAGTTCTTCTTTGACAGAAAAGAACAGGCCCTCCTCATCCATTTCACTGGATGGTGACAAGCAAGGGCGGGTTTCTCCATAAATTTCTTCATCCAAAGAAAGTGTGCTCACAGGCGTGTTGGGAATTATGTACTGGTGAGGGTAAAGTAGTCTTTTACTAATCAGTGGACTGTGAAATCCTGCAAATTCTGTAAAAGGGAAATACATTAGTAACTGGGGTAGCTATAAGGGAGAACAAAAAAAAATGATGGGAGTAGTGTAGAGAGAAAAATAAAGGGTCATGAGTGGTTAAGTTCGGGTATGTAGCCAATACTGTATAAGGTCCTGAACATGGCTGTCACTTAATCTTTGCAAGATCCATGACTAGCGGAGTATTGCCTCCATTTTATAGTCAGAACACTAGCTCAAAGCATGTAAGTGCCCCCCCCAAGTCTGTGTTGAAGTTGTGATTTGTAATACCTGCACATGTGATCTTCAATATTTGCACATGTGATCTCACTAGAGAATAAGGTTTTTAAAATATAAAGATGAAGTCATGATAAATTAAGGTTCATTTTGTTTATCCATATCAGAAGGTTGAGACACATGAGTGCATATGCCACATGAAGGTACAGACACAGGTGAAGCCCAGGAAATGTGGGACAGGGGTTAGGAGAACTCAGGGGTCTATTAGAAGAAAGAGGTAACACTTCTCTAGAGCCTTCAGAGGAAGCAGACCAAGGCAGACACCTTCATTTGGGACTTCTTTTTCCTCCAGGATGAGAAGAATAAAGTTCTGCTGTTTTAAGCCACCCATTTTGTGGTCACAAATTGTTCCTTACAACAGCCCAAAACAACATAGGCTTAGATGGGGGGGCTGATCCAAGATGACATAAATATTAATTAGCAGAGTTAGAACCGTAGCCCAGACCCACTCCACAGCGCAAGCCCAGTGGTCAGGACACTTCTTTGATGCACTTGCAAGGTGAAAAACACATTGCTTAAAGCATTAGAGGGTGAGGGGGGTGCTCAGTCAGTCAAGCGCTTGCCTTGCAAGCATGAGAAATTGGGTCAGATATCCCAGAACCCATGTAAAAATTGTATATATACACATATATGTATATATATATACATATACATATACACACATACATACGTAAGGCATATTTGGAATCCCAATGTTGTTGAATCAGATGTGGGTAGATATCTGGGGCTCAATGGCCAGTCATCCAAGACTGCTCAGCAAGTCTCAGGCCAAGGAGAAGAGTAAATCTGAGTGTCTCCGATAGTTAAAGATGGCCAAAGACACAGCTAAGGCAATAACAACTTTCCCTGTCACAGACAATAGCAGTTTGGAAAATATAGGGAGAGGATGGCATGAAGGGAGAGATAAGAAACAACTCTGACCTGTTCGGCAAAACCAATGGGTGAGTTATAAATGGAAGAAACAAAACAAAACAAGTAGTCTGTAGAGTTTGCAACTAGATGGAGAGTATAGGGGTATGTGTGTGGTGTGTGTATGTATGTGTGTATGCGTGTCTGTGTGTGTCTATGTATACATCTGTGTGCACATGCATGCATCTGTGTGTGTGATTGTAGGATAATAGATAGAAAGCAATTAAGTCTTTTTAGGGTTGAGAAGTGTTGGGAGGGGTAAGAGAATTGACAAAGCTTATTTGTTTTAATCTAATTACCAGATTCAATCTTCTTGTGATTCTGTATTTTGTGTAAATAAAAACATAAATGTTGGCTTCTTTTTAAGATGTTGCTGTCATTTTAGAACAGTAGTGAAGGTCAGTGAAAGTGCTACAACCTGAAGCTGGGTGTGAATCATGGCTTTATGCAATTCATGGCTCAGGAACCTGGAAATTTTTTCTTTAATTTTACACAGCCTCGGTTTCTCATTCATAAAATTTGGAGAATTGCACCTACCTCAAGAATATTATAAAGAACAGATTATATTATAAAGAACAGTGTACATAATGAAGTAGTTAGAATGTAGAAAATAAATATTAAATATCAACACTGTTACATAGTAACACTGAGATTACATCAAAGAATAACTCTAAAATAGAAAGATATAAAGTACACAATGAAAACAACAAAATTTGAAGAACATAAACCAAAAACAGCAGTTCAAATGTTGTAACTTCTATGAATCTTTAATTAGACAAAATTAAAATTTAGAGAGTTAAAATAGTTTAGCATTCCTACTACAGATATATTTAGTTAAACGTCCTTTCACAACACAGTGACATAAAATGAAATCTTTATAGGGAGAGGTAGTGTAAGGAAAGAGACATTTCCAGGGCTTAAGAATCTGCCTGGGTTCAGTGCTAAGCAATATAGTTTTGAGAACTGAGGGGAAACTTACAGAAAGTCATTGAGCCTGTGGTAGTATGACCAAATGGCCTAGTTATTTATGGAGTCAATTGTGTCCTTTAGAAGATTTATTCAAGCCTTGAACTTCAGTATCTGTGAATCTGCCCTTATTTAGAAAAAGGTTTTTACAGATAAAAATCAAGTTGGGGTAATCTTTAATTCAATGTGACTATTGTCCTTATAAGAAGAGCAACAGAGACACAGATTTAGATGAACACCACAGATGGTAGAGAAAAGGTTGAAGAGATTCTCCAACTAGTAAAGAAAGGTCAAGTATTGCCACCAAAAGCTAAACAAACTCAATAAATTCTCCCTCAGAAACTTCAGGTAATGCTTTTTCAGTCTTGCTTTCCAGACTGAGAAAATAAAGTCTCTTGTTTTAACCTGCCCAGTTTGTGGTAATTTCCTACAAAAACCACAAAACTATTACATCCATTATAGCTCAGATTTATACATATTATCCCAAAGTTCTTACTAATCAAACTTTTACCCCAAAACAAAGTATTTGAACTTTGAGAAAGAAAAAAAAAATACGGTAGCTGTGGTACGGGAAGGGGAAGAGCTGGGTGGATGACTTGTGTCCCTCCATGCAGAGCAGCTGGGCCAGAGTGCCAGGAAATAAACTGTGCATGTTGAGTCACAAGTGGCAAAGAGCATCCTGGTCACGCTGACTGCCGCAGTCTGCCAAAACGACAGCCTTGTACACTAAGAGATAATCATAGAGAATGCTCTGAGATCCAAGTAAAGTGGGGTTATTCTCAGAGAATCTGTCATCTCTGAAGGGACCAGAGACCTTCCAATCCTTTAATTGCCAAAAAGAAATAGAGTTCAGCAACAGCAGACATTTTAGAGAGAAGAAGACATTTTAAGAATGTAAAAACTTCTGGTTTATAAATATTGATATTTTTATCTTCTAATTATGTAGTGTAGAATACACATGACACAACTCCCCTCTGAAAAAGCACACGCTACCAGCTTCTGTCTTTGTCGCAGAGCTGGACCTGTGAGGAGTAACATTCATTTACTTCCTCCTATAACTGCTTTACCCTAGAACATGATTGTATAAATATTCAGCTTGATTCATTGGGAATGCAATTGTAATGTCTTTCCACAGCAAGTTTTAGATCTAGATATCTGCTCTACCTTCATCACATTAACTTAAATGTCTGATTTTCATTTTTCATTGTTTTTTGTTTCACCTGGAATCCCACAGTTTGACATAGTGGAACAAAAATTAGCCTTTTCAAAATGCAGAGAAACATTTAAGATCTTTCAAACTTGTAGTTTCAGGTCTCATGGTCCAAAAGGAAAATGAATACCACTGTAACCAATAGTATTCAATTCACTCTTGTTTGGTTGTTCAAATATTGTGACTTGGATGGAAGGCTAAAGCACTTCAAATAAATCCAATTACCCTTCACATCTAAGAAGTTAGGGATCAAGAGAATTTAAATGTCATCTGAGAATAGCCACCTTCAACATCCAACTCTGTATAAATACTTTGGGGCAAGGCACTAATTTTTCACACCTTTGATCAGATATTCCACTGCTTATCAGAAGAGATAGTAACTTTGCATTTGTAACATATTAAGGATTCTACATACAGGAAACAAAGGCAGTATTGTGACTTTAAAATGGGTGGTCATTGTGGTTATTTAGTTATTTAAGAGTATTTTTAGGCATCTCCCGTAGGTTAGATTCTACCCCAATGGTGGAGATTTATACAGGCCAATAGAAAAAAATGATTTTAAGACAAAACTTACTAGTTGATTTACAGAAAAATGAAGTTGAGCCTATAAAACTAGATTATTCTAGTTTCACAGATTCTTGAATCTATTTCTAGTATCTTTAATGATACCACTGCCAGGTCACCTGGGCTAACAGAATTACCAGTTCTCTTGGACTTTAATAAAGAGAGCAACTATTCAAAGTTCTTTCACAATCTTCAGTGGCTTTTAATATTTTTTCTTAATTTTCCTTCCTAGATAGTGACAAAATTTAAGCCAAATTCCATGGCCTGTGGCATGAAGTCCAGCGCTTTTTGGTAGGTTACACACCTAAGTCTAATTCAATGTTTCCCTACCCTGGATATATACTAGACAATATATATTAGACAGCAACATACTGGACATGTTTTTTGAACTATGATTCAGGTCTTGCCCAAACTGGCAAACCCAGTAAGAGGGGTTCGCTGTGAGGCTTCTTTGTGGTTAAAGCATATAAGTAGTGTGGACAATCCTTGATCTGTGTAAATTATATGGGTTTCCAAGTGTTGCTGTCAGTTTTATTCAGTGAAATAATCATGAAAAGTCAGCGTCATCTTTCTCCTCAAGCCTTTCTACACCCAGACACCATCTCAGAATCCAGCAAATATACGCCTTATAACCTGTGTGTTCCTTACATTTTACTTGTTTCCATGCCAATAATCTCACTTGAGCTTCCCTAAACTTCTCTAGCTTACTAATCTTACTGAAAAGCTGAAGCTGACAAAAAATAAGTATCTTGGTCATATCACTAGCTGATCTGAAAGCAAGACCCAGGTCTTTAAATTTGGGGTAAGGAAAATTGGTCTGAAATTCTCTTTCTTTGCTGAGCCTTTGTGTGGTTTAGGTATCAGGGTGACTGTGCCTCATAGAATAAGTTTGGCAATATTTCTTCCGTCAAAAATATGGACTGAGAAAATGACTTACCAAGTAAAGTACTTGTTGTGCAAGCATGAGGACCTGAGTTTATATCCCTCGCACCCACGGAAAACATGAGGCATGGTGTACCTACGACTCCAGCACTGATGGGAAGAGACATGTGATTGTTTCTGGCCATCAGAGACAATCTAGCAAAAACAATGAGTTCCAGGTTTAGGGAAAGACCATGCCTCAAAACATATAATGGAGACATAATCAAAGAAAACACACCAACATCAGTATCTGGCCTACTTCTGCTTGGATGAGTTCACCAGTGTGCGCGCGCGCACACACACACACACACGAAGAAAGGGGCAATGTCATACATCACAGCCTACAAAAATAATACCAAACTCACCCTATTTCATTATATGGAAATCCACAGTTTGTTCATTCATTCTCTTATGAGCATTAGGAGTATCAGAGTGGCATCTGGCATGCAAGTAGGCACGCTTACCTCTTACCTTATTACAGAGTACCTATTTCATCCTAAATGTTTTATCAACTTACACTCCCACCAGAAGTCTACTCAACTTCCTACTGTTCCACACCCTGTCAGTACTTGCAGTTGCTTATAGTCAACACTATTTATTTATTGCCATCTTGGTGAATATAAGATGACATTTGCACTGCGATTTTACTTTATATTTTCCTAATAAAGGACAGACTCAACCATCTCTCCCACTAAATCTTTCACTGGAATAATCTGCATGTGTATAATTATGGACTGACTTTTTATCCTCCTCTCACTTCTATTCTGTGTTTTCTAACCAGCTGGAACATAGTGACAGAGCCCAAAAGAACAATGTAGGTAATCCAAACTTAGGTAAGAACACTTAGGTAATCCAAAGTGTTGATAGTCTGCCACGAAATGAATAACCAGGGACTGACCGCACACAATTCCAGTCTGGTCAAGCACTGTTTGTATGCAAGGAAGTACTTGAATGGTTCTTTCATCTTAATGATTGACTTAACTTCAGCCATAACTGGCTTGATTTACAAAGGCCAGGGCTTCCTGCCTGTCCCTCTGAACAGTGCTCAGCTTTCTGAGAAACTGTTTTCACAGCTCTCATTTTGCCTGCAGAAGCATGTGCAATGTTGCAGTGAGTCTTCTAAGACACAGAACTAATCACACTGGAAAACAGGGAGAGATATTTATAAACATTTAAAATCACAGCATTTGATGGTCCAGAAAAACAACTCTTCATTGCATTTACTCTATAATAAAAACATGAAGTATCTTCTACTAAAGTTACAGAATTCATCTGAGATGTTTCTTAATTGGTTTCATGAATAAATAAATCTGATGAATGAAGTGAGGAGGAAGCTGAGAGGAAAACATCACATACAGAGCCAGAAACAATTGAAAAAGGAATTCAGGCTACCTCCAACCCCAGCCCAGGCTTCACCAGAGATCTGTATAGATATTATTTTGAAATTTAGAGCTACAACTTGTGTGAACATGAATCTCCATGCTGAGTTTTTGCACGCCTCCGTGAAATGGCAAAAAGAACCCAACCGACCCTATTCTTGCATTAAAGTAACATACCATGGAAGGCCTGAAAATAAACCATCTATGCTTGATTAATTAGGTTTGTAAGTATTGTTTCAGAAGCAAACAATATTTCTAAAGATTTCAATAGTTCAAAGATTGCCCTATGGCCACTTGGCCAATACATCTTCCAACCCATGCAGCTTACAAGCATTTTTCTTCCCAATATGTTGTCTTTGGTTGGTGCGACATTGTTTGAGTGTGGGGCTATTTGGGTCATGGTAGTTTTCTCCTCTGCACAGCAGTGGTGCTGAGCACAGCACTTTGACCATACATCTTCCATGTCATTTCCATCAAAGGCACATGACACTTCCTGGCGACCAATCAGGAGTGGTCCAGCATCCTAACAGAGGGCATATTGGCAAGGCAAGCTTTCTTAAGGACAGCCATTGTTCGAGTCCAACAAAAGGGAGGTCCTGAATATTAACATGTAGCCTTGTGTAAAGGTCATCAGTATGGCACATCCATCATATTTCACAGCTGAGAAAGAGAACTTTATATATTCCCTCTAAACCTACTCTTGTTTAAATAAATGTAATGGGCTGACAGCTGACATTAACGAGGCAAATGATCTTGAGTGATGATCATCTCTTTACACATGCTTTTTGCTTCTTTGAAGTGGCAACAGACATTATTGGTAAGATACAGTATTTGAGGAATATACCTTGGGGACACAGGGGATTTAAGTAAAACAGGCAACCCAATTAAAATGCCAATTTAAGAACATGGAATTATTATGCCAAATGGCATCTGCTTCCAAAAGGCATACTTTCTGCACTAAAGAAAGAAACCACACCCCAGCATCTTGAATAGTCTTCTTATTGGTAAATATCAATGGGTCCGTGTAAAATCTATCAGTAAGATTTGGACTCAATATAATTGGAAGAAGAAACTCAAGGCCTTGCCTCATTGACCACACTGTCATTTTTAGTTAAATGCTAAACAAAGTAAACCCCAAAGGCAGAACTTGTGGAGCTCAGTGGTGTCCCAAGCATTTAAATACTACAATAGAAGAGCAAAAGATGCATTCTCTTTCTTGTCAATCTTGTTTAGAAAACATTCTGTTTAATAGAAGAAATATGAGATGATGGGTACTAAATATTATTGCTTAAAAATAAAAATGTATTGCCTCTTTTTAAAAATCTAGGGTAAAACATGCAAGAACCAGAAAGATTAGTGAATAGGAATGGATATCTGTGCTCCCTCTGGCTGTACCATCATGGGAGGGACAGAAAGGAGGGTAGAGAAAAGTAGGAGAGTCGAGTCCTCTTCAGTTCCATGGAGAAGGCATTCCTTTTTATCTGGAATGTTCTCCTCAGTCCTTTTTTCTCTAACTATCCTAATCCTTTTTGGGATATTTTTTTTCCATTTGGATCCTGTTGCTGTGTATTCTCACAGTTCCCTAGATTTGTTTTATTATAACTCTCAACATTTAGAAGTGCTTGTGGATAATCTTGTCTTTCACAGTCACCCCATACCCAAAAGGAGAGAAGCAGAATGTTTATTTTATCACTGTGGATGCTCTAGAAACACTTGTGTATAAATGGCAACTTGCAAAGTGAAAATGAGATCCAAGTCTGAGTTGAGCATTTTTTGACTTAAAATGTATTTCTTCTTTTCTTTCTTTATTTTCTTATTTTATTTTTAGTCAGGGTCTCTATAGATAACCTCAAATTTCCCATTCTCCTGCCTCAAACTCCCAAGTGCTGGTATTATAGGTGTGTGCCCTCACACTTGGCTTGACATGCAATATGTCACTGTAAAATGACAAATTCTCAAGCTCAGGAAGAAAAAAGTCAGCACTGCAGCAGTTTCCTCTTATTATTCTGCAAAAAAAAAAAAAAAGTCATTAAGGCCTCACTGATTCATGTTCCATTCTTGAAGAACAAGGCCTTTGATAGAGGACAGTGAGAAGATCATTTTCAGGTAAAGGCATTTGCCTACACACCTGAGCTCTCAGTTCCCAGGACCCACAAGACAGAAGGAAAGAACTGACACAGAGAGAGAGAGAGTGGGAGGAAAGGAGGAGAGGCAGAAAGAGACATATATACATACATACAGATTTTCCCTTCAAGGCCAAAAGCAAGCACCCGCCTTTGGTTCAGCACAAGCCTTCTGTTCATGCTCACATCCATTTCCTTGTCTTCCACGCGGCTCTTTGACTCTTCCACATGAGTCTTATTATAGGACACATTATAACCCAAAGTCTTCAATGACCATTACTTTTGTTAATTTAAAAAAATCAACTCACTAAAAGAAACTTTATTGTTTTCTGAATGCAGCAGGGTATCTGCCTAGCGTGCTGCACTCTATGAATTCTGTATAACTAGTTTGTAAGTAAACATGTGAACACACAAAACAACCATTCTAAGAGGCCAAGCAATTACCTTAAGAAAAATATAAAAATTCCTTAAACTATACTATGATCATTTCATTCTTCCTCTCCCGCTCCAAGATCTATGATCCTACAATTTGAAAGGTTTGAAATGAATGTCTTCTTATTCTTAGATCTTTCTCTTTTCTAGCTACAAGGAGGAAAAGTTTCCAAGATGCTATCCAGCCTTTGCTCGTGATGAGTAGGTCCAGGTTTCAGTAATTGAGCCACACTTAGTCGAGCAGATTCCTTCCATGGACTTTTGATCTTAGGGCCTCAAAGGCAACATCTTAGTCCTAAATAAAGTTCAATGCTGGAAATATGCTCAGAGAGTGACTGGAGCCAGATTTTAGGCCGTTGAAGGGACTACAATGAGGAGAGTAAGGGCATGTAGTAAGAACAAGAAACACTGTGTCTTAACGGGTTCAGAAGACTCTGGGTCAGATCTTCCCCTAGGCCCACTTTATTCCAAATTCCATGTATTTTAGATGTATGCACCACCCTTTCCCTCTCACTAATGTCATTCAGATTGACTCCATGGTGTCAAAGCAAAATATTTTTAATAAAACTAGCCCTTATTGCTGCATCTGATTTGCCACACGTATTGGTGAGCTCGTCTCACTTTCACAGATGTCTACTTGTGAGGTGCCATTACGCTCAGCAGTGTGTTTGCATGAATGGAGTGCTGGGAAGCATACTTGATGAACTGTGGAGGCTTTCCTTCCTCGTAGATGTGACTCCACGCATCATTATATCTTGTTGAATTAAAAAAGAGCGACAATGGCAAAGCCCCAGGTAAAGATGACATGTAATCACGAATTTGCTATTGACCGGTAGAACAGTGCTCAGTTCTGCTCTGTCTGCCACAGTCTGCAGACAGTGAAGAAGTGGGCTTTGAGAAATAAAGTGTTACTTGTTTAAAGTTGCCCAATTTTCCAGGCTCAGCATAAGGTACACAAATCATCATTTCACAGTCCACAGGCACATATTCACTAACACCCTGGGCCCCCTCTCCTTAAATTCTGACCCTTTTCTATTCTACCCCTCCCCTTGTAGCTGAATCCTATAATCCACCCTTCTCATTTAGAGCAACCCTTACCCTCTCTGCCTCTGTTTCTCATCAGAAAGGAAGACAGAAATAGTTATTCTGTTCATCCAGAAAAAAAGGAAATTAATGGTTGATTAGATGCCTGTTCAGCACAATGAGAATAAAAACCAGTCTTCATGGTGAATTATTGAATTAGGGGGCAACTTTCAGTGCCACTGTGTCTACACAAAACCAAACACCCCATAGATGCAGCCAAAAAGAAAAAAAACGTACAGTTTAGCAACAGAAAAAAAAAATGAAGTCAGTTGATCAGACAAAAGATGACGAAACCCATGTCAAGACAGTAGCAGATTACAGCCCAAACAGAGCAATGAGAACACAATTCCTGATGCTCGCACAAAGATTACAGAAACTCAGTGGAATATGTAAAAGAAAAAATGCATTAAACTGCTTCTGGGAGGTATGTGTTTGCACTGATATTTTTATTTCATTTTCAAAACCCAAGTTTAAGATCAAAATCAAGAGAAGACAAAGGCAGTGTCCGAAGCTGCCAAGATACACCCCAGGCCAGGATATTAAAAAGACACTATTCTTTTGATAAGTCTGGCATAGAACATGCTATAATGTAGTCATTCAATCTGCCTTAGGTTCATATATAGTGAGTTAAATATTACCCTCATTTTCCATGACCCACAAAAGTATATTGAGATGCATTTTATCTATAAAAGTTCTAAATCACAAAACTTATTTGGTGTCCCCACTGATAGCAAAACCCAGAAAAATGTCTGCTTGACTCTTTCTATGTGACTAGTTGGTATAATTGAGGGTATAAATATCCAATAGCATTTTAATATCTTATATCATTTCTGCCTTTAATTTGATTCAATGATGAACAATATCACTAGGCCTAAGCACTAGATGGCTGTGAAACTATACTTAGTTGTCATGTGGACTCAGTTGAGTAGACGAGATACTGACCCATGAACATATTCAACTCCATTAAGATACAACTTATAAAATATGCAAGTCTTAATAACTCATTAAACTCATACATCCCACACCTCCACAAATCTAAAAAAGCCAGACCTGGTTACTAGACAAAGGAAATAGTCAAGACAAAGAGGAAAGGACTATTTTGTGAGCTGCGTCCGAAGCTCCAAGAATGAAAATAGACAGCTGCCATTGATTTCTGTTACCTTAAATACTCCTGGGCCATATGGAGCCATGCTGAGGACTGTCTATTTGAAAATGTTCTGTTCATACATTATTCTTTTCCATATGTCCCTCCTCACTTCAGAGCCACCATTCATTTTCATAAAAATAAGATCTTGGTTTTACAAGTGTTTGTTTCCCAAGTCCTCTCTTTTCTATTACAGCCACAAATTTCCCCAGCTGTTCTAAAACCAAATAACTGTAGTAAGAAAAATAGAGAATTATGTGGAAGGAAAAAAGCCAGGTGAGATGATCTATGGGCTGCACAGTTCCCATTTCTTTGCTTCTTCCAAATGAACCAATCAATGTAGGCAATATGGAACCTAACACTGGTGTCAAACTGTTTTAAAATAAAGCAAATGTTTACAGAACTTATTCCTGGAAAGCCTGAAGGAAATGCTAGAGAAAGCCATAATCTGGTTAGCCAAAAAATAACCAAAGTATGCTTTCTGAAAAGGGGGCCTCCCTGGAGTTCAGGGTTGACTTGGAGCAATTATCTAAACAAAACAGTTGGCATCTGTGTTGGCGACAAAATAGTGTTTGCATCAAGTAGAAGGAGGGGACAAATATGCATGAAAATTAAATTTAGGCCTTGGGACCACCCTTTGGGGGCCATAGACGGGCTGATTACATGTTCACAGCTGGAACCGGTGTTGGCAGAGAAGGCGTTATTCATGGGCAGAGGGAGGGACTCCCTTTTGAGTGACATCATGGTGGCAAAGCAAGGTTGACGATATGAAAGGCATCTGATGGTCACAGAGCTGGAGCCCCTGGCCCCACACTTTGTGGATCTGATGACTAAGCTGGAGTTTTCTCCACTGACAAATCAGTGCTGCTTACAGGGATGTGTGTCTGCTCTGGAACAGGGTCGTTCCCACATCCCTGAGCGCATGCTCATCAGATATAACGCATTAAGCAACTTTTCCACTTAGAAGGCAGCAGATCTGAGCCAAGAAGTTAGCTGGTATTCTGAACAACAGAAAAGGGAAGTCTTGCAAAACCAAAGTTGAAGGCTGAAACTATGACTCAATGGAAAAGCACTGGCCTCGAATGCACAAAACTATGGTTGCAATCATCAGCACTGCACACATGCACACACATGCATGGTGCACACACAAAAACTCATACACACATGTACACATAATCACACATACACTCACACACATATACAGAAGCACACACACACATGCACACACACATACACTCAAGCCCATACACACTCACAGCTGAGGTCCAAAAGAGACTGAACCTGTCTTAAGGCAAAGTCTTTGTGGGTGTCAGTAACAGGAAGTGTGTGTTCTAATGGACATTTGACATCTAAATCCTAGGTTTCTGGTGGCAGGTTCTGTGCAATGCAACATTACCCACCTTTTAGACAGAATATTCCCTGCTCTTTAGTCTGAGTTAGACCTATCATTTGTTTTGCCCAATAGAACTTGACATGAATGGTTAGTGCTTTCTACAGTGGTGTAGATGCTCCCACACAGCTGTGGTGGTTATTGCAGTATTAAAATGCACCAAATGACACAGAGCCACTATCTGATAGAGGAGGGTGACCTCCTACAGCATGTCCATAAGGTCCCCAGGGTCCTTTCTGATGAGCTAGTGCTAAATATATTAAAGCCCACCCCCAACTGTCCTTAGAATTCTTTTAATTCAGTGTCCAGCATCTCATAAAAAGGTGTGCATGGATAGATGGATGGATGGAATAAAAAAAAATAAGATGGGTAAACATTAGTCCAATGAACATATAACTGTGCCCTATGGCAAGAAACAACATATTATGCTGAGTGATGCTAAAAACCAAATTCATAAATCACTTTGATGTGCTAGGAAGTAATCAAAGCATTGTGTTGTAGTAGCTAATTTAGTTCCCCAAACAATCTGAGGAGGTGAATTATTTCCTGGTTCCCTCAGCACTCTCCTCTAACAGCCTCGGGCCTTCCACTCAGGTTTCATGCCTGTGCTGTCATCTGCTTAGCATGCTGCTTCTCCAGACCTCTACATTGGCTCTGCCTCTCTCCTCCCTCAAGCTCAGCACACTCATCACCTCTTCAAAGAGGCCTTTCTTGGTCACATCTCTAAAATGTCAGTCACATTGGTCTGTTCTTACCTTAGTTCTTCACAGAACTTACCACTGTTACTACGTGATTATGTGGTTTTTCTGTTTGTTTTGTGTTGTTTTGTTTTTTGTTGTTTTGTGCTCTTTTGTTTTGTTTTTGGTTACTTCTTTCATACTCAGCTCCCCTAATAGGAAGTTTACTCCATAGACAGACCCTTTGATATTCCTGTTAGACCTTAGATGCCTGGCTGACACAGCAAAAATAAAGAAAACTAGAATTAAATCAAATTCAGATGGATGTTGACCTTGCTATGTGCACCATGCTTACACTAACACATCCAAGAACACACTTGGCCCTGTGTTATATCTGAAATCCCTATGTTTTACAAAGAACGATGGGGTCATTTACGTCAAGTCGAGCCCCACTGCCCTGAGTGTCTCTCTCTGCCAGCGGCTTAAACTGCAGGCCACACAGAAAGCTTCACTTTAGGCGATCAATCTGGAGAAAGCAACTTTGTATGAAGAAGGGACACAAGGCCCATGAATATGCAGATATTCAATTGAAAAAAAAGCCCTCTAATCTCTGTGGCCCTTAAGCCACAACTGAGAACAAATGATGGGCACATCAGAAAGCTCTGATTCGCTCTAGAAACAAAACATTTCCAGTAAACATGGATGGGCACGAGTGGAACGGGTTACACCTCACCGTTTATAAGCTGAAAGTATGGAGACCTAGCACATTCCAGACATGATCACAAATACCAGTGGTATGAAGACAGCTGCGGTTCTTTCCCTTAACAACATTTCATCCCGCTCAGAGAGAAAAGGCGATGCAGGGGGCAGCGGGCAATGGTGTGAGAGCAGCGAGGCACACACACTCAGTGCTGTGGCAATGGAAGAAGGTGGCACAGGTGTCTGGAGCAGCAGAACCTACAGCCTACACGTTCACCATGTAAAATAAACTAAACCAAGAAAAGACACGCATGACTGCCTGGGGAAGGACACGGAAGCCACGTGCCTTCTATCACTGCTATTCCCAAATACTTGGGTTTCTCTCCCCAACAGCACTTGCTTTTTGTTTCTCTCTGTCCTAACTCCCCACTGGCTCTGTTCTCACCACCTGCATCATCTTGAATTATAGGAATCTTGTCTTTACTTGACTCTGGTTTGTGAGAAGTATCTGTCTTCCTCATCAGTTGGTTTTTTTTGTTTGGTTGTTTGGGTGGTTGGTTTTGTTATCGTTGTTTGTTGTTGTTTTGGTTGGTTTGCTTTTTGTTTGGGGGGGGCTGGGATTTTGTTTGTTTGTTTTGGGGGGCTGTTTTGTTTTGTTTGTTGAGACAAGGTTTCTCTGTGTAGCCCTGGCTGCCCTGAAGCTCACTCTGTAGACCAGACTGGCCTCTAATTCAGAGATGCGCTGGCTCTGTCTGTTGAGTGCTGAGATTAAAAGTGTGCACCAGCATCCCCTGGCTCATCTTTCTATCTACTGCACTTTATCTATATAAACTCAGTCTGAATATTTTATTCCCAGATTTGCTCCTCTTTAAAGACAGGCTGATGACAGTCAGTCATCTCTACACAGCAGACAGCCTTCCTGTACTCTGTGACACTTCTGCCTTCCTGGTTTATCAGGTGTTTTCAGTCTCCCAACTTTGCCAGTGGTTAGGAATACGAAGGCTTTGGTCTCATTCTACATCCCTGCATTTTCTCTCAGTTGGGTGGATGGAAGGGCTGGTGACTGCCATGCCAACTGCAGGCACCAACTGCTAAGTGTGCCCCAGTGAGAGTGCGGTCAGCCCCAGTGAGAGTGCGGTCAGCTTCCTGTCACCTGGACCCACCACATCTGGAAAAGGCCTTTGCTCCAGGCGTCATTCATTCTCAAAAAAAACTTGGAACTTATAAAGTTCACCCACCAAATCATTTTAATAGCTATTCTATTCAAGGAATGGGATCATGACTATTGTTACTCCTACTATTATGTAGGAGTGATTAGTTAATGGAGCTCAGTCTCTAGAATTCTGAAAGGCTTCCATTTAGAGAAATGAGGATAAGTGAACAGCCACTCATAGTTGTAACAAAAGCTTCATAAGAAAGAAGCACCTCAAAGCACTTTTGAGATATACAATGATACTAATGCTCCCATCTTACAGATGGGAAATACTGAGGTTCTCAAGAGGTAAGGCTGTCAGGGATTCCATGGCTAAACATAGGCAGATAGGGATCAAGAAAGCTATAATAATTTGTATTTTTATGGCAGCGTATCACCTCTACCGTACTGCAGGACCTCACTTGTCCTGGAGGAGAAAGTTAGGACAATTGAAGGAGTTATCTATTATTACCATAAATTCTTACCAGACTTCTCTATAACATATAGATCCAACAAGGTCCTAGCTCACTCTAAAATCTGACCAAGCACCTGATTTTAAATCAAGTTCATCAGCCAGTTCAAGGCTGGGTTGCACTGCTATGAAAACTAAAATTGTAATAGCCAATGGAAACATGAAGTGATTATCAGCATCCATGACTCATGCTCACCAGCAAGCTGTCCCATGAGCTCTTCAATCTGTGGCTCTTGTGGAAGAAGCTTGTTTGTGAGATATTGCTTGTATGTAGTAGAAAAGAAACACTATGCCCCTTCATCATTGCTGCTTAGAAGTGAGTCACTTCTATTCACACCTCAGTAGCTAGTGTTTGTCTCATGGCCAAGCTTACTATCAGTGCCACACAGATTTATGATTCTTCCATGTGAAGAGAGCATATTTTTTTAAAACACCCTTCCATCTCATTCATGACCACAGACTCAGAGCTAAATATACACAGGCTCTCCACTGCAGGTGAGCTGAGAAGATTCTCTGTGATCCAGTATTACCACCTATAAACAAAACAACTACCTAAGCTCTATTCAAAGAAACTCAGTGGCACCATTCAAGAGAGCTTCCATAAAAAGTGTCTGGTCTCACCTTCAAGTAGCTGATCTTGTCCTGTTGCTGATATAGGTGAACATGAAGATACAGTAAACTCAGGTATCTATGGGCCATGCACATAAAACAAAAAGCTAAAACAATAAATTCTCTTTTCTCTCTTCTCCCCCATTGACTCTCTCTCTCCCTCTCTCTTTAGTATAAATCAGGTATATCTGAAGACTAGATCTGGCTGTAGAACCACTGCAACAAGACTAGGATGAAAACACCTAGCTGCACTGACTCTTATCTCTCATGTGAAAGATAAGAACTGGGCTGACAAGATGCTCGGCAGATAAAAGCGCTTACTGCACACACCTAATGCTCATGTAATATTGAACCCACATAGTAGAAGGAGAACTAACTCCGGAGTTGTCTTTTGTCTTCGCAGATAAAAGCGCTTACTGCACACACCTAATGCTCACGTAATATTGAACCCACATAGTAGAAGGAGAACTAACTCCGGAGTTGTCTTTTGTCTTCCTCATGTGCCAAGGCACATGTGCCCAAGCACACACATACACAGTACAAAGACAGTAATGTTTAATCACATTTTCAAAATATATTTTAAAACATAGAGAACTTTACGGTTAATACTGATCCAGTCATTAACTACTTGATCTACTTGATCTGAAGGTAGATATTCCTTTGTTTCTACATCAAATGAGTGACTGCTGTGTGGCAGGGCTGAGCCAAGCTCTGCTCTCATTGAACATGTAGTATGGTGGGAAACCAGCCACTCACACTCATGTAGAATGGTGAAGACAAGGCAAGTCTAGGAGAAGCATGGAAGGGACATCAGGGGTCACAAAGCAGTTCCCTCTGCAAACTAGCTATAGGCAATACAAAACTGAAAACAATCAGCATAGGCCCTCCACCGGCTCCACAAATTAGGATACAGTGCGGAGGTCCTCACCAGATGCTGCTGTCCTACTCTTTAACTTTCAAGTCTTTATGATTATAGATTGAAACAAACCCCTATACTTCACAAATTAGCTGGTTTTAACTATTTATTATAGCATCTGCAAACAGGCTGAGACAGTGTCAACAGAAATTGGGAGGAGAGAAATCCAAAGGATACATAAAAGCAGAAATTAAGAACATGATGATAAAACTGTTGAAACAAAGGGAAACCAAAAGATAGTACTGGAAGTATGCAAGCTGCTGGAGGGGAAAATCACTCAACAACCCTACCTGGCTGTGCTGGGTAGACAGCAAGAGACCCCCAAAGGTGAAATAGTGGCAATTATGTCTTGGAGATAACTGATAGCTGTCTAACTGGGCTCAAGGCATACTCAAGAAAAGGGAACCTATGCCTTGCACTGCAAACCTAGCCAACTACCCACGGCTGGTGAGGTCATGGACCCCAGAGGAGAATCTACTACTGCCATTTTCGTAAAACGTTATAATTTCCAATGGCATTCTAAATACTAATTCTTAAACCCATAGATAAATGTAGCTCTAATCCCTCGTCAAAGAAGCTTCTTTTGCAGAAGATAGAGATCGTTACAGAAAGCCACAACTGGCCAAAATACAAAACACGACTGACTGTGGGATGCCCAACATCTACAGCACAACCCCTACACCTAAGACTCGGAACCACGGAGGAGGGGACAGAAAGAGTGCAAGAACCAGAGGAACAGGGGTCTACTCAGAGACCGGTGTTTTCTACGTGGAACAGGGAAGCAGCACCCATGGAATCTCAACAACATGATCGTCTAATAAATCAATATCAACAGCAGTTAGGGTGCCAACAAGGATGAAGGAACTCTCACAAGGCCCCAGCCATGGACCAGGACTTACAGCCATTAATGACTGCCAGAGAGAAAGAATCAGTCCCCACTGTCGTTGCGCCTCTAATTGCCACCCCTTAAAAGCATATACATATGAGCACTACTAACTATTGGATTGAAGTATTTATAAACAGAAGTACTGTTAATACAAGAAACAAGAACCCAGTCATCCTTACGAAGGTAAGGGGTGGGCTGTCTGGATCGCTGGCTATGGAACTGATTCCTAAAGAGATCATAAGGGGATGGTAAGATCACTGTCTGAAGCCACTTTCTTGACAGTGAAGTTCAGGGTGACTTTGAAATGGGAATCTGGAGACAATTACTGGAAACCGCTGATTTAGCATTTTAGGACCCCTCAACAGCAATCTTGTGGCAATTCTACACTCCCTAGACAGTTGGCATGCTGAAGCAGTTCAAGTCCAGGCTACAGTCAGGATCAACCTGCACAACTTAGAGAAACTGTCTCAAATAAAATCATTAAAAAATGGCTAGGGATTATATGGTAAATTCTTGCCTGCTGTGCATGAGATCCCAAGTCCAGTCTTCAGAACAGGAAAACGAAAGAAAGAGAAAAGGGGGGGGGAGTGAAAGAGGGCGGGGAAAAGAGAGAGAGAGAGAGAGAGAGAGAGAGAAAAGAGAAAAGCAAACTGTCAAGAGAACACACAAGCTCCAAAGGCACGTGAGTCTCTGTGTTGTTACCCTATGTTACTCTATGTGTACTTTTCTAACTAGCACTCACCTGCATCAGGAAACATGTATAGGATTCTATCGGCACAATAGGTCTAGCTAATGTGCTGCTGTGTCTTCAGTGAAGCCTGTGCCTGCAAGGCAGTGCTATGGGATCAACTGCGCTGTCCTCCTGAACGTGTTCAACTTTTAACAGCCTATTCCCCCAAATGTGAACTTACCTGTAAAAGGCCCTTACTGATATAATTAAGATATAGGAAACTTAGACTCTACAAATGAATTCCAACCCACTTATACCCTTGAAAAACCCAAAATAACACAACTACAATTTTGACTTTGGCTGATACATTTGCTGAGCCTAATGGCTGACAGGACTCCTGTACTGTTCTGTAAGGGAAATGTTCAGAAAAACGCCCTATCAAAAGCCTGGTACACAGAGGCATTTCAGGGGAAGGGAGGGGCGATGGACACATATAAGGCCAATTATGGCTTGGAATCTCATAGAGTGAGAAATGAAAGCTACCCAGTGTGAGTTCAGAGTGACAGAGGCCTACAGTGATCTGAGAAGGCTCCCTGTCCCTTCACTACAACTCCTAATGTCACCATGGTTCTTCAGAGAGGAAGCCATACAATACCATGATTGCAAATGACAGTGTTTGAAATCAGATAAAGGTGGTAAAGCTGCTGCTACCTGCTTCCCGGGTTCAAGGATAACATGCATTAGGTTCTCACAGAGTGCCTGTCACACAGCAGCAGACGATGCCCAGTGTCAGTCATCATCATGTTCCCAGAGCCAGCATTCCAAGGCATTAGTTCACATAACAAGAAACTATAAAACTCATATTACATGGGCTGGAGAGATGGCTCAGAGGTTAAGAGCACCTGCCGCTCTTGCAAAGGACCCGGGGTTCAGTTCCCAATACCCACATGGCAGCTCACCACTGCCTGTAACTCCAGTTCCAGAGGATCTGATACCCTCAGACATACAGGTAGGAAAAGACATCATTGTATATTAAAACAGTTTTAGGAAAGTCATTCTGTAAAGAACAAAGCTTTGTTTTCAAAACACAGAAGTTGCAGTAGATGTCTCAAACATCAAAAACCAACTGTGAAAACAGAAAATAAATGAAGAATGCAAATAATCTTTTCCCTTTCATAAATTTCTTATTAACTAAAATCAAAATTTCAGGGACAGCAATCCAAAATGCAAAAGGGAATAAAAGCAAACCCAGAACTCTCTTCTATTGCAAGTCCCAGGCATCTGAGCTTTTATGAGCACACAAACTGGGAATCACCGTGGCCTGGGTCCAGGAGGCTTCTCTGTAAGGTCATCCCTCAACCATTTTCCATTCAACAGGACACAAACGATGTGGAATATTGACTGTAAGTCCAGCCACATGCCAGCAGTGTGAGTTCCTGCCTGGACTGTCACTTCAGTGCCCTAACTTCAAGTGCAGCTGCTTCATTAAAACTCAAGTTTCTGATTCAGACAAATTTGGCTCGATGAACATGAACCCTCAATGCCCAGAAATGCCCACTTTGCCTCTGATTGACAGCTTTGACCCCCTTTCATTCTGTTCTTTTCCAACAATGTAAAAGAAAAGTCCCTAGGTCCTCAGCCTGTATCCATACCATGTTCATATTCCTTTCTGCTTTCCTTCATCAGACCCATAGATGAAGGAAAATAAATAAAAGAATTCCCAAGAGCTCTCTGTAGGAGCTTTGAGGGTCCTGAACCAAACCCAGCGCTTATCTTAACTTGCCTATGTGAGATTTATAAGCAAGAGGAGAACAAATAAGGAGTAATTTAAATTTTAATTTAAAACCTAGCCTATTTTCTTATCCCTTATCAAACTGCCAGCATTTTGCCTCCTGACAATGAGCAAGTGTCACTGCCATAGGCCAGACCCTACCCACAACCCAGGAATCTCTTTCATCTAAACCCCTGATCCCTTTAATAAACAAAATACGAAAAGGCAGTCAAAATTACGCTGTGCTTTTATAAAAAGAAGGCAGGGAAATCCTCAGAGTACAATCCCCTCCTTGTTATTCTCCAATGCCATGTGACTTGGAGTCATTCTGAAGGATAAAGAGGCACGGGCTGACTAGATCTCAGCCATGACTTCCCCAGCATTCCCAGCCTGGCCCATCTGTTCTCCAAGGGCCACATGAATGGCATATGTCAAGAGAGTCAGAGCTGTGCAAACTGCCCAAAGAAATCACTCAGCCAACTTCTCTTTGCTTCTGCAGCTTCAGAGATTGCTGCCGAGCCAACCACCATATGGTGAATAATTAGTTTTTCGACCCTACTCAAGAAAAATGTCCGCTTCATTGCCAAGCCTCAGCAATATGCGTATTAACGAGCGGTGGGTGCTGAGTGCCTATACATTCACCGAGTGAGAAATGCTCTTTCCTTTTCCCTTTTGCTTTTCCTCTTTCAGCTTCTAGCTCTGACCACTTTTGCTTTGTTCCCCTTCAACAAGGTGACAACATCCAAAGTATTTAGGAATAAACCATATTTTCTTTCTTTCTGTCTGTCTGTCTTTTCTTGCTTTCTTTCTTTCTTTCTTTCTTCCTCTATTTATTTTTGAGATTCTGCAACCCATCAGGAAATGGATTGTCAGAACTAAGTGCCTTCGTTTTACCTGCCTATCTAAACATGGTGAATTCAACCCCTCTGAAGATCAGAGTCCTTGAGCTAGGAAATGGGACGTTTTCTGCCATTTACGTGCAGGAGGATTGATACACAATATTGAAACACAACATGCTCTGTAGCCAAGCAGAATGCCTTACTGGCCTCCCTAAATAAACCCTTAGCCTCCTCACTCTACCTGAAAACACACAGAATACTTCAAGCACAAAAATCAAAGAACCCCATGAGAGTTCACTGCCCCCAAGAGTGCTCAGTGTCCCATTGCCTTAAAAGACAGTGTTCACAGTCATCCACAAAATGTGACTATTTTTCAATCATGACCCACTAATGAAAGATCAACACATAATTTTTTAAAAACATATATGTCCCTTCCATGGTTCAAGATTAAATATATGTGTTTGTATCCATTTTTTCTCGGTTTGTTTTGGAGCACTGCCCATCCCACCCCCATCGTGGTGCTGACTGCTTTCTGACCTTGGCCTTCACATTCTCTAAATGCAGAGATATCAGTCCTGAGGGGGAGAAAAACAAGTAAGAATTGAAATGTTCCCTGATGCAGGTCTCAGGAAATCCAACCATAGATCAGTGGCTCTCAAATATCTTCAATTTACAGACCATCATACAAAACAGAACAAGCCTCCAAAGGTCCTTTCCGCACAAGCTCTGGCTGAAAAGACAATGTTTTCCCAAAATAAATCAGAGGAGGGGTGATGATAATGACACAGAGAAAGATCTTACAAGAGAGTGGGAATTGGGTAAGACACATGGCAGTTCTTTCTTTTTTCTTATCTTCCTTTTCTTTCCTTTCTGTCTGTCTGTCTTTCTTTCTGTCTGTCTGTCTTTCTTTCTTTCTTTTATTTCTAACAATCAGACTAGTACCTCTAGGATCTAAATTCCCAGGGCATAGATGGCTTCTGTTTCCAGCAATCTCCTCTCATGACCTAGAGCTCAGTACCCAGCTGCAGGTGTTCACTGAGCAAATGCTGATACTGAATCCTGTAAGCAGCACCTTGGGAACTAAGTTTTGTTTTGTTTTCTTGCTAGGTTTGTTGACAACCTCAGCTGGATGGATTATAAGCTGACAGTGAGCACAGCGTCCTGTGGCACCTTGAATTTCATCTAATCACCACTATCCCCACACTCACGCTCTGTCTCTCTGCTCTAAAATCACTGGGCAAGCGTGTGCCATTTGTGGTCCAAAAGTTCCTCATCAAGTGTTTTCCGCATGTTTACATCCAGAACACTTGGAGACAGTGCACAATTGTGAAACTACCCCTCTCACTCTACTCCAAGATTCACCATCAACAAAAACTCCCTCCTCATCTCTTTCTCCATTCCTTCGATTTCCTCCTGTTCAGAGAAAGAAGGGGAAGAGAGAAAGACTCCCTCCTTTGTAGCATTTGGTGGGTTAAAAACCAGATTGAACAAACTGCCCAATAAAATGCACAATAGGTCATCCATAAAAGGTGACTTTTTAAATCATGATCAATTATTATATTCTCAAAGGCACTGTCTGTTTAGTTCCAGGAATCACAAGAACTTTAGACTTTAAAGGAATTATTAATAAATACTTTTTTGGAATGGTATATATCATAGACTACATATATATGTATATATTTTAAAATATATTATATATAACTACATATATATAAACTACATTAGAACCTAAGAGTCCTTGACTACCTAATATTTTTAAAGATCTAGTTATATTTTATAAAATTGAGTAAGTGAATGCCTGGTGCCCACAGAGACCAGAAAAGGGCACAGATCCCCTGAAATAGGAGTTGCAAATGGTTGCGAGCTACCATGCGGATGCTGGCAAACAAACCTGGCCTCTTGAACACTGAGCCATCACTCCAAGCCCCACTCTCCTAATGCTTTTGAGCAAAATTTTTAAAAAGCATATGCATATATAGTCAGAAAATACTTTCACCTTTAAAAATTACTTTTACTTTTACATCATTAGAAAAACGAAGAGCTAGCCCAGTGTGGTGGTGCACACCTTTGATTTCAGCACTCCAGGAGGCAGAGACAGGCAGATCTCTGTGAGTTCGAGGCCAGCCTGGTCTACAAAGCAAGTCCAGGACAGCCAAGTCTACACAGAAAAACCCTGTCTTGGAAAAAAAAAAAGTCATACAAAGACCTTAAAGTGGCTTTCCATAAGGCAAGCACTGTCTCTAGCAGCAAAGTGGCAATGTTCCTCACTCAGAGGCAAAGCAAAGGATTCTCAGGTCCCTAGAACCTGTCATTCCACATCCAACTTGATTCTTGATAGAGCCACAGAAGGAAGGATGGGGTGGCACTGTGATGTCCTTGCTGATAAAGCTGCTCCGAACAGAAATAGTTCTGTGGCACAGCTAAAATTGTCATGTTGGGCTCAATAGAAGCTGGTCAAAGCAGAGTTGGTCAGATCAACCCATGGGCAAGAAACATATTCAAGGAGAAGCCAAAACCAAAGGGTAAAGCAACTGGAAATTATGAAGTAACCACCTGCAAAAGTGATCTTTTCCCTGTGCTACCTGGGTAGGTGTCCCTTTTCACACAGTGGAAGCCCATTCCTGTCTACAGGTTTGACACGGCCTGCCGAGGAGAGAGGGACAAGCCTGAGACCCTGGCCAGAGGCAGATAGGAAGTCTGGTGGGTATCTCTCCAGGGGAACATACTCTTACAATCCACACACACGCTGGCACCTTCACACCACTCACTCTCACAATCCGTGCACACGTTATCACCTTCATGCCGGTCCGAGTTAGCCGTCTTCTCCTTCCTCCCCATGCTCACTAACCGATGGCTAAGTGGCTCCTTTGATTCTTTCTCTCGATGTCCCTCTGCGAAGCTCCATTCTGCTTCCCAATCTAAACGAGCTGGTTGAGTGAACAGGAGGTGAAAGTGAGGGTCAAGCCTGTAAAGACGGCCAGGGCCCTCCTTCGCATGAGAGACGGCTGAGGTATGGAATAAGGTCTCCGTGTCTCTACTTGGGATGACTGACTCTGAGATTTCACTCATAGAGATAGCGTGGTCAGGGTTAGAATATCACCTCCGGCGAGTCTCCGTTTAGAATATCACCTCCAGCAGGTCTCCGTTTAGAATATCACCTCTTGCAGGTCTCCGTTTAGAATATCACCTCCGGCAGGTCTCCGTTTAGAATATCACCTCCGGCAGGTTTCCGTTTAGAAGCAGACATTCGAGATGGAAGGGATGCCTCCTTATTCCTTGGGCCTGCGCTGCTTCTGGAGTTGTTGTGATAACACATTCATGAAGACTGTCTTCCAGAGTGAGAGCCTTCACATCCCCGATCTCTCTGAACCACACACCCACTCCTTTTTCTGTCCCCCTTTCGTTTTGAAGACTCAACCAGCCTCTTGTGGCCTTCCTGGATATTTGTCACAAGACAGTGTTTGTGTTCTGTCCATGTTTCCACCAGAACTTTTGACCTCTTCTGCCATCCTTGTACATAACTCCTCTTTAAATTAATGTTCTGTTAGCCCATCCTTTTCTTTCTGTTTACCAGGTGCAGATGGGACTGTAGCCAACAGCGAACACTGGCTTGTGGTCAGTAACGAAGATATGAAATGTGGTTAGGACAGGGGGCTACATGACTTGTTCTCAGGGAAACGTCCTGGAAATAAACACTGACAGGAGCTTCCAAACTTCCCAGACTAGAAAATCTAAGAGAAAGTAAGCCTCGGGCAAGGTGAAACAAGGAAATGACCAAAAGGGAAGCTGAGGTAGAAAGATGGCTCTGTCAGTAAAGTGCCTGGCACATGACCATGGGGATCCAAGGCAGCCGAGGAGGCATCAACCTATGTAAGTCCAAGCAATGAGGAAGAGACAGTCAGATCCCTGGAACCCACTGGCTGGTCAGCCTAGCCTGGTCAGTGGCCCCAGACCAATTAGAGACCCTATCTCAAAATAAATAAATAGAAAAAAACAAAGAAAAGTTGTCCTCTGGCCTCCACACACATGGTCATGCATCAGCACATACATGTGCATACATATATAAAGCCATACACATACAAGATAAAACCCAAAATTCCATAAAATATGTAACCGCGAATCAACTCTCTCCAGGATTATCAGGAAAAGTAAAAATGAAGAGAAGATACAAAAGAGGCGACACTGTAAATGCCCTTTAGTGAATGACTAAGCATTAAAAAATGGAATATGACCCAGTATTACAAAGGAATGAAATATTGACGTGAGTAAGAAGTTGGATGAATCTCAATATGAAGGACGGAATAAGCCACTCGCAAAAGGTCACAGACTGAGTGCCTTCTATTTGTACTACATTCTGAAAAAAATTAAAACCTCAACGACAAAACAAAAACAAACAACAACAACAAAAAACCCAGACCAGAGAAGAGAGTAGAAAATAGAGAATATGTGGGAATTTGTGCAAGGAGCTGTTCTGCACCCTGATTACAGTGTTGCTCCACAAATCTGCCTGGCCATTAAACATAAAACTGTGTGCCAACATTAACATAAACATAAAACCTGTGTGCCAGGTAAAAACAAAATTAAAAGATGGTATCAGAAAAAATATATAAAACAAGGTCAAACTGGGCAGCGGGGACACACACCTTTAATCCCAGCGCTCAGGGAGGCAAAGGCAGGTGGATTTCTGAGTCTAATTCAAACCACCACCTATTCTGCATCCTGGTTCTCATAGGCGCATGACCATACCATAATGCAAAATGCACCGCAGTCCAACTCTAAAAGGACCCACAACCTTCCAGTCTGAGCACTGTATAAAAGCCCAAAGTCTTCTGAGACTCAAGGCAGTCTCTCTTGGTTTTATTTATTTATTTATTTATTTATTTATTTATTTATTTATTTATTTATTTTACTTCTCGACCACAGTTTCCCTCCTTCCTTTTCTCCCAGTCTCTTCTCCCGCTTTTCTCCTTCCCCCACCTTCTAGCCACTTCTCCATTTCTCTTCAGAAATGGATATCAGCCATATCAAGGTGCATATTAAGTTGCAGTAAGCCTAGGCACCTCCTCTCATATTAAGGCTGCACAAGACAACCCAGAAGGGTCCCAAAGGGCCAGGCACAACTCCTGTCCCCACAAAAAGACCAAGGTACACACCTGAAACGTGCTAGCTCAGTCCCACACAGGCTCCCTGGTTGGTGGTTCTGTCCTTGTGAACCCGCTATGGGCTCAGATTAGTTGATTCTGTGGGTTTTCTTCTGGTGTCTCAAGGCAACCCCTCTCTTTTCCCCCAGACAGAGTTTTTCTGTGTAGCCTTAGCTGTCCTGGATTCACTTCGTAGGCCAGGCTGGCCTTTAACTCACAGAGAGGTGCCTGCCTCTGCCCCAGAGTGCTGGGGTTACAGGCGTGCACCACGCTCAAGGCGATCTCTTAATTGTATATATGAGTGTTCTAAAGAGGAGAGAAGAGAGCGTGTTGAGGGAACACTGAACCAAAGCAAGACGTAAATCCAAGAGGGCAAATTCTGTAGCTACGCGCTGTCCAAGAGCTTGGACGGCTCCACTCCACCATCTTCACTGGTGCCACTTCCTGCCTGCAGCTGTCCTTGGCAGATGTCTCACGACTCTGGCATCTCCAATATCTTGAGGTCTCCAACACAACCAAGTTTATTTTCACAGCTTCATGCCTTCCTCTCATAGCCTCTTGCCCTCTCAGGGCCTTCATATGTAAGGACTACCCTGCCACACAATGCCTGACCGCAAAGGTTCTCCGCAACAACAGAGGGAGGCTCTAGAGCCCCTTTATTCGTGTATCATCCGTGAGTCTGAAACCAGCAGCATGTGAACAACACCGTCAAGTTTGGCCACCAGTCTAGGCTGGGCTTTGGCTGCCCTGAGTTACATTTGCAACAGCGTCTGTTTCTCCTTGCTCCTATAAAGGAGCATAAAGGCCCTTAGGATTCTCTGCTTGGAGGGGTCTTGCTCTGAGGAAGCCCTTCCCTTATTCAAGTGCAGATCAGGCCTTGAAAAGTTTTGGCTGCAACATTAAGTTCTTAGTGCTATTTTTCTCTTCAAACAGTATGTTTCATATTATTTCCTACCCTGCTTGTTTTCTTCATTATAAACCTCTGTACCAGCCATTAGTAATCACACCACAGATTCACTATTATGCTGCCTTGAAATTACCTCCATCAGAAAATTAATCTGTTGGTCAAAGGCCAAATCTTTAAATAAATGATGTTCACATCACTCTTTTTCTCAACTCTATCTGAGCCACACTAAAGCAATATTGAAATAAAGCACGTAGCTAGTCATTGACATTTGATTCTGCCCCAGAATCCTCAGGGTGGCTTCCTGTGGCTCTCCTACAGAAAGTGTATGTTTCCCTGCTGATGATCCGAACCAGGGTGAACAGCCCTCAGTTGCTCCCTCTCTATACCAGACCCTCAAGGCTACTGGTCTTGTCAAGTCTATTAAACATTAGATTTTATCTTAGCACAGCTACAGGCTAAAGCCAAGGCTGGTTCACAAGGTACTGATAAAGATAAGTTTCAAACAATATAAAAACAAAAATGCATTTTGCTAATGTGCACAGTCATTTTCTAAGTCTCAGTAATGCAGAAGGGAGAAGAATGGACTTGTTTCAAAATCAACTGATGAGAACCACAGAGCAACTTGATTGCCACCTCCCAGAGCTGAGCTCACTGCTTCACTAAGGCTTTCTGTAACTGAAGCTGCAAAGCATTGACAAGGCAATGGGTTTCCAAAACGCATCAGGACCCAGAGAAAGTTTACCACTGAGGAAGCAGGATGAATGCCTAGCCATCATTCCTACGTTTAACCTCTTCTTCCTAAAATCAAAGTCTGGAAAACCATATACTGTATCTGAAGAGGCATTTATTAAGAATAATAATAAGTTGCTGTCTTGAGCCGTTTCCTGTTATAACAACTGCTTAGCACAAACTGGGCAACTCACATAAAAGGTTTACTCGAGTATATGACAATGAAATGAGACAGATACACGCCAAGAGTGGGGCAGAGTTCACGACACTATTTAATTTTCAGTGGACATTACTTAACATTATTATTGCTTTTACTTGCCTTCAATATTCAAAGAAATTTCAGCACACCAGATATAGCATAAAGACACTACTTTGTATGAACAGTTTTCAATAGTGAGCATTGGCCAACCATGTATTAACAGTGTTTGGGGGTAGAATATCCCATGTAGGACAGCAAACCCATTTCATCCTGAAAAACATTCTCTAGGAGCAGTTGAACCATGGCAAAGATTTAAATATCTCTTGAATTTTCAAATACTGTTACAATATATATTCTGTTAAGCAATCTGCTTCATTTGACATTAGTAAATTAGAGATCATTTAATATAATGTGATAGTTTGAGAACTGCTTTTTCCACACGTAATTTTCCTCACTATCTTATTATCTGAACCACCTCTAAGAGAAATCTGTCAAGACATAGAAAAACCAAGGTTTTTTTCTGAAGGATTCTGGTGGTTCCGAATATAACACCAAGAATTCACCAAAGTTTCTGTACAACAAAGCAAATGATTCTGTTTTTCTTCAGCTTATGAATAAAAAAAAAACTTTACAGCTATGTGCCTGACTGAGGATTAATATCCTCATGTAAAGAACTCAAAAAAACTAAACAGTAAGTGGCTAATAAAATAAACAGAATTTGATCAGAAGTGCAACTAGACAATAAAGTTATGAAAATATCCAACATCTCTAGAATTGAGGGAAATTAAAATTAAAACTACATCATGATTCCATCTCTTCCCTGTCAGGATGGCTATAATTAGTAAGTGACAATAAATGTAGACAAAGATGTGGAGGAAAGGGAGCCTCACACACTACTGGGGAGTATAAACTTACCAGTATGGAAACCACTCTGGAAGATCCTCAAAGTAACTGAAAATAGAAACCACCATATGACCCAACTCTACCACTCCCGGGTGTTTACTGCAGGACTCTAAGACAACATATCACAGGCACACCACACACCCATGTTCGCTGCAAAATTATTCACAGTAGCCAAATCACAGGATCAAACTAGAAATCTGTCAGAAAGCAAATCGAGAAGGAAAATGTATACAGGCACAACAGATTTTTATTCTGGCATAAATAAGAATGTAATTATGTCATTTGCTGGACAATGGATGCAACTGGAGACATCCCATTAATTGAAATAAGTCAGATACTTATATTTTTTATATTGCGATACTAAAATTAACATAAAATCTTGGAGAAAAAAGAAGAGGAGGTCATGGTTTAACAGGAGTCTGTTCATATGTAGAGCTGAAAAGAAATGAAGTGTCCTAGTTAAGTGTCCTGGTTAACGACCTGTCAACTTGACAGAGTTCTGGATCATAAGGAGGAGTCTTCACTAAGGAATCCCTGAGATCAGCGAGTCCTGTGGCCACACCCATGGGGAATTGTCTTGGAAAATGATTGATGTGGGAGGGTCCACCCTACTATGGGTAGTGCCAGCTCTGGGTGATCTCCTGTTTTGGCTTCTTTGATGATGGACTATAACCTCCAAGATGATATAAAATAAAATAAATTCTTTGCTTCCTAAGTTGGTTTTGGTCAGTGATTTATTATCGCAACAGAAAGCAAACTAGAGCAGATACATTGGAGCTGGAGTGGAGAAGCAGTTTTCTAAGCCACTCAATGAGGGTGATGAGAATAGAACTCTGGTCTTCTGCAAAAGCAATAAGGGCTCCTAACTACTGAACCATTTCTCTAGGCCCCCGGAGGTTTCTTATGTAGTAGACACTTAAAAGAAACTACATTAGATATAGAGAACCTTACAGTGGATAAGTGGATTGATGTTACTCTTCTTAAACAAAACACCTCAGCATACGGGCCACTTTTCATATCTACATGGTAGATACATAGCAGAGCTTATAAATCCCATACTAGATATTCCTTTAATGGAAAACCATGCTTGCTCTATTGCTGCAGAAGTTAAAGAGGAGTGTGCCTGTTTGGATGCCAATGTGGGACCAAATTTTATGCCTTGGGTGAGGTTGCACTATGTCCCACTATTGCTCTTGGCGTGTGTGGTTGTCACATTATGCTTACAGAACTTGAATCATCACTATCAGTTTTGATCTCTTAGACTGCTCAAAAACTGAGGAAGCACACCTTTAGACAGAGGGAAAGAACAATGTGACTAGTGAATGTTATTGCCAATATAATTAATAGGGGAAAGATAATAAAAGCTTACAAAAGGTAAAAAGTCAGATAAAAAATACTACATATTTTATCTTACTTGTTGCTCTTAGAATCTTTATAGATCCACAAGTACATATACACATATATGTCATATAGGACAGGACATGACAGGATAGGATAGGACAGGATAGTAGAAAGGAAAGAATAGAAAGGGAGAAGGCTAACAGAGTAGGACAATGGAAGGAAGCACTACTAATGAGAGCAAAGGGGAGGGGTGGATATGCTCAAAGCACGTATTTGAAAAAAACTTTTCATTTTTTAAAGTATAAATAGAAAGTAAATGTGATTATGCAGACACACCAACTCACAGAGAACAGAACTGTAGAATATGCCCGGCCAATATCATTTTCTTCTCTACTCAGGTCAAACCGTATTTCTGCCAAAGATAACTGGAAACCTAAATATTTATGCCTCCCAGCTTTACACACATGGATCCCCCATGTATTTCCTTGTATTTAACACCTCAAAATTTTTTAAATTATATTTTAATTATAATTATATAAAATTTAAAATATTTTCATTGTAATATTTAATAAATATAATTATGTTTAAAATATATACTCAACTGTTTTTAATAGCCATTCACCTCTCCTTTTTAATCCCGCCAGCACCTTTGTTAAGACTGTCACTATTTTATAGTGTTTCTGGGTCATGCCGTGAGTGACCAACTCCCTACCCAGTTTTTCTCACTGAAGCGTATAAATTATTTTTTCAGAGCACAGCTCTAGTTGTATAATCATAAAAATAACTGATTTCTGAGCCTACCCAGAGCCATCTCCCTGTCATTTCTAATACTGCATGAACCCCAGTTTGTGAACAAGTGTCATGAAACTGATCCTGGAGGCTGTGTGAACTATTGCTACCCAGAGAAAATAGCAGAGTGTATCCAATGTATGAGTGGTAAATGGTATGGCCCAGCAATGCTCATCAGTACCTCTCCAAGCCTAGCCCTTTCCTCCTTGAAACTTTGCTTTTTCTCCCATGGGGAGCTGCTATCTTGCTCTCTAACCATTTCTTCCTCTACATTTTTCCCCCTATAAATTTGAAAATAAGTGTTCTCCAGCTCGTGGAGAAGACAATGCTGGGCTGAAACAGGAGATCATTTGCCCTTGGAACCTCATTTCTTTAAAGAAACAGTGTATTGGGGAACATTAGAACACAGGCTTGAAGCTTTGTATCATCTTCAAGGACACTGTGAGCCAAGCTGAAGCAAACAGGCTATGGGACAGATCACCAGATCCTAGTGAAGCGCCAGTCTAAGTTTCCTCAACTAGACCCCAAGAGAGACTGACTGCCTCTGTTACTTTATCAAAACTCAAAAAATGGAAAGAATAATAATAAGATTTCCTATAGAGTTTCTATGAGGCTTAAAATGATGGTTAGGACATGAGTTCAGTGAGTGTCAGTTACTACTACTGTTTTATTAGACACAGTCTAAATAATGGTTTCCCAGGGAAAGTGGAACATGTTAAACACAGTTTAACATAGCTTGCCTAGCTAAGTCCTCACTTACCTCTCCTTGTGGCTCACTCAACCCCTGCTCTGACTTGCAATGTAAAGAACTACAACATTGCCACTTTTCACTCAGCAAAATGACACAGAACGTAAGCCCTGGAAGACATCCTAAATCATCTGCAAAGCCACGCAGGCGCAAACAAAGAGTTTTACACGCTAGGAAATTCAGAGAGCTCACCCTTCGGAGGGGTGGACCAGCAGGCCAACTGCCTTGTTCCTCACAAAATGCCATTCCTTTTGTTCCCACAGAGTTTCACAGAATTCAAAACCAGTGTTGGGGAGGGGGAGGGGGAGCACAAAGCCTAGGAGGCAGGAGTGAGTGAAGGCGGCTGTGTTATTAATCCACGTGATTAATCCAGCATGCTAAGGAAGGCTGCAGAATCAAAACCTGCGTAGTTTTGATCCACATGGATTAGAAAACATTGCTGCTTTCCCTTGCCAGTGCCTCCCTCCTTGCTTTGTGCTTGAGCTTCATTCTTGGGAGTCTGGAAGGCACAAAGAGGAGAGGGCATTCACAAGAGGAATCCTCAGCACAAGCACTTTGACGAAAGTCCTTCCCCTCTCTGGGACACACTTCCTGAATTTCCCAGAACTAAGCCCTGAAGTTTGTATTTGCATCATTTCCTCCCAAAAGCTGAACATCTGGACGCTGTCCTCCAAGTACAGATGTCTGTCAACCCATGAAAAGTAGTTTTACCCCAAGAGGTGGGATGTCAAATCCTATCCCAAGCTCTTCTGCAAGATAAGTGGTGAGAGGGGTATTTCAGATCCTGAGGGGATCCATCCTTTTGGGGGTGAGCAACCCTGAAGAGCTCCCAGAGAATCTGAGCATTTTCTCATGAGCTTGAGGGAGTAGAATGAAAGCTGTTGGTTGTGCCAAAGAAAGAGCAAGAAATCTTCAGAGAAAGGGAGATGGCAAGAAAGACACTGTCTTGCTGTATTGCCTTCTGTCCATTACAGCTTGACTCCAATGTTTGTGTATAAACAAGCTCAGATATAAAGCCAAATGACAAGGGCAAAACAAGGGCCTCTCTGGGAAATCACTGTGGCCTTAGCCGAGGGCTCACCAAGATTTGTGAGGCTTTAGAAAAATAAATTCTGCTGAGCTTGTTATCCTGCTCTGTCTACAGAATGGTGACTCCCCCCCCCCCAAGAAACACAAAAAAAGCTTCCCCAAACCTGTATAGACAGTTCATGCTTGATTCTGAGCTCTAGGATGAACGGGGACTCCAGGCTAACAAGATCCCAGCTCTCCTTCTCACTTTCCTCTTCCTGTCTTCCCATTTTCTCCACACTCTCCTTCCTCGCCCTACTGCATAGACAGAGGCCAACAGCTGGGAAGGTGCTGCTCAGGTGACGCTCTGGGGTCACCTGAAAACTGGATGCTTTCAGAAAGCCAGATGCTTTGGTGATCTCCTTTTAGAAAAACTTTATGCTTCCCTCTACCCTACACTTTATCTGAAGATTTGTCTTAGGGCTGCTGTCAGTGTTCAATATGGAGCTTGATATGAAGCAAGTGTTTACTATCACTACTGAACTGTGCCAGAAGAATCAGTCTCCGCTAGCAACCATGGCCTTCAGACAAAGTCCCCGTCTCCCTAACTCATCCTTGATGAATTTGTTTGTGTGACTCTCATGGTCTGTGGCAGAATGAACTTACTGAGAGTTTTGTCACACAGATATCTGGAGTGTGTGGTTTCGGGTTCATGTGCTCTGTGTGTATGTCTGTGTGTATGCATGCACACACTTGAATACACTATTATTACCATTTATATCTATGTGTGTGTGTAAATGTAAAAGACACCAAGAAAATGAGCAATGGGAAGTCCTAAAGTTTGATTGGTTGATATCTGTGTCTGAAAAAAAAAAGAGAAAGAAAAAAAAACTTTTCTATGGCATTCTGCAGGCTGTCTAAAAAATGTTTTTCAAATGTTTTCAAATGAGCTCCTCTTCCTCTTGCTTTAGACCAGAGGACATTACAGAGAAATTAGGCAACCTGCACAGGGTCACACAGCTAATAGTTAAGCTGGGTCTGTGCTGCCCTGGGCCTCATCTACTCCATATTCTTCAAGTGTCAGCCACTCAGGTTGAGCTCCATCTGCTATAAACCAAGACTTCCCAGCAGCTAAAACAAATGTGTGTTCCTGTTAGAGTTCTTACTTGCTTACATGACGCTAGCTACCCTCTCCTTCCTTTTTAAGTTCAGGACCACATTTGAATGTCGAAACAACAGTGCTAACAATTATTGGATATTAAATGAGGTCTAGTCACTGTCTCAGGAACTTTAACTATATCATGACATTTCTCACAATAAAATATAGGATTCAGGTTCAATTCCCAGCACCCACATGGCAGCTCGAAACTGTCTGTAACTCCAGTTCCAGGGGACCTGACACCCTCACACAGACATACAAGTGGGCAAAACGCCAACACACATGAAATAAAAATAATTTTTAAAATTGACAGCTGTGGTTGACCTTTGACCTCTTCTCTCTCTCTCTCTCTCTATATATATATATATATATATATATATATATAATTATTAATTAACTAGTCAATTAATGAAAATAAAGAAATCATTCCAAAATCTTAACTAAATACAGCTCATGTGTGTGCGCGCACACACACACACAAGCACACAAGTTCCCATGATTCTGAGGTTGACAGCAGTAGTCATGCTTTGAGTCATCTCAGCTGGAGGGTGAACACCCTGGCAACTCAAATGATAGGCAAACTTGTCGGTCTATTGGGCTCACTCACACTTCTGCTACGAGCTGGGTGACAACCTCATATTTCTGACCATTTTTCAGGACACCTGGATTCATTCTAGGACAACGGTAAGGTTCCCCTGTGGTGGCAGAGTAAGCCTCAAGGCAAATCACACTTAAATTATCTTTCTCTGTGGTACCATCTAGAGTCCCATTAGTCAAAACTAGCAGAGTAGGCAAGTTGTGGTTCAATGTGTAGAGAAAAACTTTCTGTTGATGGCAGGAAGGGGAAAAACACATTTTGAAATGCATGTATCCAGAAGCCCATGAAGTTTCTGTGGCTATTTTTACAATTTTTGTGGCAGCTTGCCTAGTCTAGTCCTGAAAAGAATAGAAACTGAAAGGGATGTGATAATTACTAGAGTTATTTAAGAAACAGCATCCAGGAGGAGTTATTTCAGCGATAAGAACAATTGATCTACAAGACACCAAGCCAAAACTTGAGACCAATGCTGACGGAGACACTGAGTGTTGTTTTATTCTTTGTTATTCTCTATAACTGGCCCATCTCTTCTCTGCCTCCATTCACTCACATCCTCACTGCCACAACATCCCTGTGGTTCCTTTGGCACTTTTTCTGTTGCCTGTAGTAGCACGCCATTATGTTGTGGAAGGTTTTTTCCTCCCATCCTTAAGCTCCTAGAATAAAGACTCGGTAGACTCATTAACTATTACATGAATATCTAGGCCATAAAGCTAGGCTCTTCTCTGACTAACTCATAACTTAAAATATTCCATTATCCTAATCTGCATTCTGGTATGTGGCTGGTTACCTGAGCTCAGGTACCTTGCATCCATGCTTTTCTCATCTTGCTCTCTGAATCTTGTACACCTGACTCTATCCCTGAATCCATTCTGCCTAGCAGAAGTCCCAGCTGTTTCCTGCCTAAGCTTCAGGCCATAGGTTTTTAACTGACAGGTGTTGCATTCATACAACACACAAGAGATTCCTTCTACAATAGCCTTCTCATTTTCGCATTTGTTTCTGCTACAGTTAAGTATACAAACCACAAGGTAGGAAGAGGAACAGTAGCTTCAATGTACCAATGGAATTTAGGACAAAATCCAAAACTCTTCCTTGTGGCTGACAAAGCTTGTCATAACTTCAGCACTATTTACTTTGCATTTCAACCTACACAACACTTTCTCCAGAACAAATGTCAATTTTCTTCCAATCCTTCTGTATTCCCTGGATTGCACTAGTTAATCTGGGTTTTTGTTGTTGTTGTTGTTGTTTTGTTTTGAATTTATCTTTCGGCATTTTGAAAAATTGTATAGAAGCTGCCTCAATATGAGATTTACTAAAGTAAAATTTACATAGTGTATAATTCACTGATTAGCGTCTAGCTATATGCCTCACCAAACATGCAGATCTATGATCATTATCATAATTAAGATCTAAACTAACAGTTTAAGCACATCAATAAAGCCTCTCATTTAAAAAACGGAAAAACCCATATTATTCATCTGATAACTGGGTAAACCGTTATTGTAAATCCATACAATATGCTAATATTCAACACTAACACTATGGATCTGAAAGGCATTATACTAAATGAAGAAAGTTAGATTTAGGAAATTACATGTCATATGATTCTGTTGATAGAGAACTGAGAAATGAGATGACTACAAATATATTAAATAGACTGCAGAGTTGGGCAGGGTCTGATCATGAAGGTGCATAAGAAAATTCATCTATTTTTTCTTCATAGTTTTTATTATCTATTGTAATGATAATTTGTTTGCTTATTAACTTTTACCTTACTTAAAAGGTACATTTCAGAGAACAGGAATCTTACCTGCCTTATTCACGTCTGTATTTCCAAAAGCTAGTCTGATGCCAATTACCTGAAGGGTGTTCAGTCATCCCATACTGAGTAAATTCATGGCTATGTAAACACTCCCCCACATCAGCCTTCAATCGCAGCCTTCATCTTTAGCCCACGATCATGCACTGTGAACACCACCTCCTACACATTGGCCCTGGCCAGTCTTCCTTCTAATTCCATAAACACACCATTCTCTTGTCATCTTTTTCCTTAATAACTGTAAACATCCTCCAGAGTAGTTTTCTTGCCTACAGTCTTGCCTTCCAATCTGTCTTTACTGTCTTTATCTGTCTTTTCAGTTGTACTACTAGAGACAACTGAACCATCACTTCCTTGCTTTAAAGGAAAAGGCGGCGGCTCCCCCTTCCCCATCAGCCGGCCTCACTATGGATCTTCCCTCTTCACATGCCCAGCTTAGCTCCCTATCCTGATACAGCATTCAGAACCAAAAGGAAGAGTCTCAGCTCTAGAGCACCCTAATAACTAGCCATTCCCCCATCCATTGGTGCCATTAGTCAGAGCTTACCTGAAGACTTCAGGCCACCAAACATAAATGAATATGAAAGCACTTAGACATGATTTTAAGTGTGGTATTTTTCAAACAGTTTCAGCTATAACGTCAGCTCCGAAAACCCTCATGTACTGAATTATGAAATTCTACATTTTTTTTCAGATACACACAGTGGCCAGTTTTGGTCTTCCTTTGTATTTTGAAAAGAAGTAAGATGCCATCATTTACTCTTTTTTTGAGTTACGTCAATTGCCTGAAACTAAGTGACTAAATATCTAGTGGAGCCTTTGTATAATATTAGCAGGAGTGGAAACTTAATCCATGCTACCGAACCCCTGAAATACCAAATCCATAGTACCATTGTCTTTTAGTGTCTAAAGGCAACTAGTTCTTGGACTCCTTTTCCATAGGCACCAAAAACTTGATGCCCATGTCCCTTGTGTAAAAAGGCATAGTACTTGTAAATAGCCTACAGGACTTCACACACAGTTTAAATCATATCTTGGTTACTACGGTACCTAATAACAATGTGTATGCTATGTAAATGCTTGTTAAAGTATATCATTTAATATAATAGCAAAACTAAAATATCTATATATGCTTAAAATAGAGGTATTATCATAAGCATAAACACATTTGAGCTGCAGTTGGTTGAATCTATAGGTATAAAGCCTTGCATAAAGATCTCATCAAAATTATACAACTCAGGACACTGAAACTATAAGAAAACAAAACAAACCTTTCAACAGCCCTGATTCCCAAGTATATGCAAGAAACTAGTGAAGAACCACCCTGCCTCTAGCTTAGATTTAAAAGCCATCTTATAGTAAAGACAAACTAGGTTCATTCCTGTTTGTGACGATATCTGTTTCTCAAGGATTGGGCTATGCCTCAACTGTAACCTTAAATACAAATGGTTCTGTCCTGACTGTTCCAGGAATGGCAATCATGTCTTTGTTTCAAAAGGTTATATGACCACCCGCCATGACTACCTTGTTATGACTAACTGTTGTGATTACCTTGTTCTGACCACCTGTTATGTTCTGCTCCTGGAACCCTTGCCTACTTTCCCTGAGCACTCTAAAATCCTTGTCTTCCTCACAAACAGTGCTGACCTCTTCAATCCTGATTTAGGCAGTAAGGCAGCCTGTGTACACAAATTTTAAAAATGTTGTTTTAATTAAGTTCTTGCCTTAATTAACTGGAGCTTATGATTTGGGTCTGTGGTCTTTCTCCTCCTATCTTTGATTAACACCATGTAAGTACATTGTGTAAGTAAATAAATTAAAAATTAATAATACAGCACACAAATCAAAGCACAACCATTAGCTGCTTTGTTGATTGTTGTAAAACTGTCACTTTTTCTTAGATAACAAATTGGTCATGTAATTCATTTCCCTTTCAAGTCAGGGAAATGCTCCTCAAAATGGAATTTATCAATAATTCCAAGTTGCCATAACAGCCCGTAGTGAAAGAACAAGGAACAGACCTACAAAACACGTTGGCCTCATTAAAAAATAAATAAATGAAACTTTTCTTGTAAAAGCTTACTTCCCATCAACTTAGACTGGAAATCCTTCCCTAACCTCACTCTCTTTCTCCTTACCTCTCTGTCCCTGCTCTCCACCACACATTTGGTACAATTTAGGTTCAGTTTCCACAGTGACCCAAATAACATGCTTCATTTCCCCAGGTTCTTACAACCCAGATTTGGATCTAAAAGTTGCCAGACATAGTGTAGACACGCAAATACAGGAAGACACAAATACAGGTTTTGCCTTTGATTCACTTTGGTTTTTGAGACAGGTCTCACTATCTAGCCCTGGATAGTCTAGAACTCAGTATATCGAGCAGATTGGCCTCACACTCTGAGATTGCCTCAAGGTTTTACAGGTGTGATCATCCACTCTAAGACTCATACATGCCTCTGGGTACAATTTGCTACCCTTTCAGGAAGTGAAAGCAACAGTTCAATAAAACCAGTAATGTCAGTAATGTCCGTGAGCCATGGGTCCAACCAAGCCTGGAGTCAGTGTCCCCCTGGATTGGCAAACTTCATAAACCAATGACGTGCCTCTTTCATTACCAAGTTGAAATGTAGCTAAAGTGTAAAAACCTTAATGATTTTTGCCTATATGTTCTATAGTTTCTTTGGAAACCATGAGCTTTCTTAGGCTTGTTTAATTTACCTGGAAATGGCAGCAAATACAATTTATCCATATTTTGGAATGTAGAAAAATTCTTCATATGATTAACATATCTGGAGCAGGGCAAAACTGTTTTTTCAAAACGAGGGCTAGGCTGTGAGGTAAAAGAGAAGAATAAAACAAACAGTGTTAGCTCTGTGACTCCAAAAATAAGGCATGCCACCTACAATTCTTACTTCACTAAATGAGTGATCTTGTAATGGCTTCTTTGTCTCTTTATTCTTTAAAATTTACAATCTTGTAACTATACTACAATTCACAGACCCAAAGAAGCGAAGTAATAAGGAGGGCCCATGGGATGAGGCTTGCATTTCATTCAGGAGGAGAAACAAAATAGTAAGCAGAAGTGGCTGAAGAGAAGGAACAGGATAAGAGAGGGAGCGCTGGGGGAAATAGGGGCGGGGATCAGATATGGGGACGGTGGGGGCAGGAGGACAGACGGCTTGCAGAGAGAAGAGAAACCATAGGCAGGCCATCTCTTAGACAAGCTGGAGTCCTGCAATAGGATGGACCCCTGGGAAGATATGGGGTGACTCTAGCTGAGACCCTGGTGGCAGGGGTCATGGAGACTGGAGAGGCCACCCTCTAACCAGACAGGACTCCTGGTGGAGGGAGGAGAACATCAACCAACCCGAGAAAACTTCCACCCAGAATTTACCCTGCCTACATGATGTGCAGGGATAAAGATAGAAGAGAGATTGAGGGAATGTGTAACCTGTGCCTAGCCCAACCTGAGACCCACCCCATGGGAGAGAGCCAACCTCTGATACTATTGATGACACTCTACTGTGTTTGCCTGGCATAGCAGTCCTCTAAGAGGTTCTACCCAGCAATAGATAGAAACAGAAGCTGAGACTCAGAGCCAAACAATGGGCAGAGTATAGGGAGCCTTATAGAAGAGTGGGGAGACGGATAAAAGGATCTGGAGGGGACAGGAGCTCCATAAGAAGACCAGTGGTCCCAACTAACCTAGGCCCAGAAGGGCTTGCAGAGACTGAAGCACCAACCAAGGGCCATGCATGGACTTTACCTTGGCTCTCCATACATATATACCCAATGGTCAGCTTAGCCTCCAGTGGGTCCCCTAGAAAGGGGATCAGGGGCTGTCTCTGACATGGTCTCTGATGCACACTATTTTTTCTGATAAAAACTTTTTTAATTTTTTATTAATTACACTTTATTTACTTTGTATCCTCCCTGTAGTTCCCTCCCTCTTCCCCTCCCAATCCCTCCCTTCTTCTTCCTTCTCCACTCAAGACCCTCCCCAAGTCCTCTATAGGGGAGGTCTTCTTTTCCTTCCTTCTGATCCTAGTCTATTAGGTCTCATCAGGAGTGGCTGCATTGTCTTCCTCTGTGGCCTGGTAAGGCTGCTCCTCCCTCAGGGGGAGGTGATCAAAGAGCAGGCCAATCAGTTCATATCAGAGACAGTGCCTGTTTCCATTACTATGGAACCCACTTGGACACTGAACTGCCATGGACTACTCGGTGCAGAGGTTCTAGGTTATCTCCATGCATGGTACTTGGTTAGAGTATCAGTCTCAGGAGAGACCCCTGTGCTCAGATTTTATTAAAGAAGTGGAAAACATTAAGATCTGGAGAGGACAGGAGCTCCACAAGGAGAGCAACAGAACCCAAAAATCTGATGCATGCTTTTTGATCACTTCATCTTGGTGTGGCTACCTTGCCAGGACACTGTGAAAGAGCAAGTGCACAGTCCTCATGAGACTGGGTGTGCTGGAATGGGTTTTGGGGGGAACCTCCCCTTTTCTGAGGGGCAGGGGAATGGAGGATGAGGGAGAGCTGGAGCTAAGATTGAGATGTAGAGAGAACAACCAAATATAAACAAATGAGCAAACATTTGAAACCAGACATATAATTAAAAATGCCTTAACTTCTGAAAAAAAGTTACAATCCTGAAAACAATTGACTCCAGTAACTCACAGCACATGTACACATACCACACAACACTCACACACACACATACACACACACTCATGCACACATATACACATGCACACATACACACACATATTCACACACGTAACATGTGGAAACATACACACACATACACACATATGCAAACACCTACACACACACACATATACACACGTACAGACACATATACACATCCTTTTTATATGTTTTATTGAAGGAGTTAGTGAACATTTTCTGTAGCAGCAACAGAAATCAAACTAGACTTTCCCAATTTTATTCCTCCATTCTTCCATGCATGAATGAGGATGAGTTGTCCTATCCGTTCCCTGGTTTCTATTTTTTCTAGGGCTATCTTCACAGCAATCATTTTCCTCACTTTAAAGTGGAAAACTAAGCAATTTTCCAAGGCTACGGATGTGACTGTTATAAGGAAGTCCCAAATCTGTTCTTTCCAAACCTACATTCTTTTTTGTTTGTTTGTTTGTTTGTTTGTTTGTTTGTTTGTTTGTTTTTCAAAACAGGGCTTCTTTGTGCAGCCTGTTCTGCAACTTGCTCTGTAGAACAGACTGGCCTTGAACTCTGTCTTCACAATGCTGGGGTTAAAGGCATGGGCCGTCACCGCCTGTCTCCCAAACCTACATTTTCAACCGTCCATCACATTACTTTCTCTTTTTATCACTGCCACATTCAGAAATTCAAACACAAATCTGGGAAGGTCACTCTGACCTGTTTCTCTTTTGGTCTTCTGCTCTGCTCAGCTCCGACCCTCACCTCTCAAGACCCCCAGACCCCTCCCTCCTCCACAGTCCTTTAATACCCATTAGCTTAACTACTTATAGCCTCGTTTGAAGTTTGCTTTTATAGAATTCTCCTTTTTATATCTTTTTTCTAAAAGAAAAAACATAAATAAGGTATGCTTATTCTGATATATAATGTCTACGGCAGAGTCCAGGAGTATACACTGACTTTCAAAACAAAGTCTACCCAGAGAAATCTACAGGTAACAAATAACTTATTAGAACATGCTCAGCAGCACCACCAAGAAACTGATTACATGAGGAGATCTTCTCACTCAGCCTAGATCTATTCAATCAGGATCTGGACCACAGCAGAGTCTATGGTGATTCTACGCAAACGTGAAAAATGCAGAGAGCACTTTTTATGTAAAGGGTTCAATGCTTTCTTTAGAGGAAGCTGGCCAGGAACCAGACTGCTGTCTCTTCCTCTGCAGACTAGGGAAGCTGAGGCATCAAAAGCTAATGCAGTCCATGCCCCTCATCTCGGTAACCCAGTGCCTTGGCATAGTTCCTGCTACATGAGCCATGAGGCTTTATTGGTCTATATTGGGTTGAACTGATTTGAATTAATTGATTGATATTTCAAAGCACACAGTGAAATACCTTGTTATATTCAAGTTGTATGTTTTGTGAAGCTAGGATTGAACTGAAATGATGAAGAATGAATGGAAACGAGGCTGCCAATGTAATGAGACAAATGAACCCTGGCTCCTTAAAGAAGGACCATCTCACCATTGGGAAGGGACTCCTCTCTGTGAAGACCTGTTGCCATCACTGGATTCAGTGCCTGAAAGTCGGCACGTGCTCTGTATTTGAAAGCAGAAACCCCCACTTCTTTTTTTAAGAAAGAGCAAACTTTCACCACAAAGATACAAGAACAGTCAATATTGATCTTCTTGACAAATGGCGCACCTCATGCCGCAGGCCGCTCAAGCGTCTGTTCAGAACAGCAGCCCTCTCCTTTGTCAGGAAATAAAGCCAAGCGGCCTTGCACACTATCAGCTGCAGATCACAAATATTGAAAAGAAGTAAATTTCTCTGGATGAAAAGCACCTTTCTTTGTTTCCCAACCCTCTCTCCTCCCAAGTCATGTTGATTTTGGGGCTGTGCAGACTCCCAACACCTGTACTTTTCAATTGTTTGTTTGCCAAGCCCATTGTGGTTTTCTTGCTTGGCTTGAGGATCCATTCTAAGTACAGTAACCAATAAAATCGTATTTTCTTTCTCCCCTGGCATTATGTAAGAGAAGCAGGCACCTTCGGCCACCTACAGCAACTATAATTAGAAGACACAGGAGGACAAAATAGGAAATTGGAGCTCCTGTACCTAGAGTTCTCCCTTAGGATCATGGGAAATTCATGTCCCCTGCAGAGCAAAAGCAAAAGTGGGAATTTCTGCAACAGCCTTATTATTTGGCAGAAAGGTGATGTTTTTAAACTTGTGTTGCAGAAATATGCAATTATTCTTTGAGAATAAATAAACAATAATGACATAAATAATGATTTTTCTGTATGTGTGCTACAAGCTGAATAACCACAGAGACCAAGAGCCCCGTATGGGAAGGGGGTGGAGGGCAGAGGCAATCTCCAAAGAAAAGGGCAGTAGGATGTATAATGTTATGGAGAGATAAAGAGGAAACTGGAATAGGAAGGGTAAATGAAGAGGAGGAAGAGAGAGCTGGATAAAGGAGGAAACATGAGAAAACACAACTAACACTAAAAGCCTTTTGAAAAAGTATATGGAAGCCTACTATTGTAGAAGTTCATTATATGTGTGTGTGTGTATAATATATATACTATACTACATACCTGTGTGTAATTATATATTATATGCAATATAATATATATATGGAATTTAAATGAAGCCAAACAGTGAGTGAGAGAATCCCCCAACCAGACGTCCCATGTGAACAGTAAAACCCCAGTGCCAGAAATGGTTTGCATCTTGTCGAGTTGTTGGTCAAAGGAACCTGTTCCTCACCCCACCCACGCCAGGTGTCACAAGCTATTGCCTGGGTTATTGGTCGTTCTCCACAACCTGATGGGAACTCCCTGTCACTGAAAACACACCATGAACACAGAGAGCTGAGTTCATGCTCCTGTGGGAGCCTCACTCCCCATCCACTGTCTAGTGTTCCTGGTGTTGGGAGTTGCTCTGAGCACTGAGGCCAAAAGGAAATCCAATTCAGGGACCTAAAACAGTGACCTGCCTGCAAGTCTATTCCCATCACAGAGAAGGGCTTCTGTCATTTTTGTGCACTTTCATTTTACTTTCACAAATTTGGAAGTCCAGACTACAATTTTTGATCTTGCTGATTTAGGTAAAATAAGCACTTATATTTGAGCACATCCCTGAACACTCCACCCCACTGGATGGAGTAGTTCATCCTCCTGGATGGATGTAGTTCGGGACCAATGGTGAAGTGTGAAGTTTTGTCAAATCTCCTTGAATGGAGGTTTCACAGTGAGAGACTGCAGAAGCTGGGGCTGCTGCAATAAGACTTTCTATCACTCTTCAGCTAAGACAGGCTGGACCACATGGACACATTCACATACTTGTTCTTCCTGGGGCCTGGTAGGCCCTATGTGTGACGTGAGGGTTCAAAAGGCAGACTATGTTCATGGAGGTTCGCTGTATCTAGGTAGAACTGAAGGGTTCTGATAAGGGTTCTTATAAAACAGCTGAGGCTGGCACTCACTCTGTCTTGGGATGTGTTTTCTAAGTAATCTACTTCTTCCCAGGCCCCATTTAAAGAGACAATGCTTGCTACCAACCAGTACACCTACAATCAAGAGGCATATTTTGTTGTTTTCAAGACATGTAGTAAGCCCTGGAGTAAAGAGCTGAAACTACACTCCGTATGCCGATTGCAGTGGCTCTCAGCTTCTCAAAACATCCAAAAGTTGGAAGAAACTTCAGAAGAAACAAGGAACCCTCATGTCCCTTGTAGGGCAAGAAATTCATGGAAAATGACTTTGTGAAAGAGTCACTTCATATAAAAGCTGTTCTATAGGCTATAGAGGTTGAGAGACTTTTGGTGCTTAAGCACTGAGTGCTTTTCCGGAGGACTCTCATTCAATCCCCAGCACCCACGTGGCAGCTCACAAGCCTTTGTAACTCTGGTTTCAAGGAATCATAGGCCTTATGACCTGCAAGGGAACCAGGTATGCAGGCGGATCACAGACACGCATGCAGGTAAACACCCACATAAGAGAGAAGTAAATTCTAAAAGTTTAAACTACTCTGTAAGAATAATCAATGCTAAATGTATTAAAATTTATATTTCAAAACAATTTCTCAGAAACCTAGCCCAGTGGTGTCAGAATCTATAAACAGTAAGCACTGTCAGTAACAGCTGCATGAGAAGAAAAGCCCTTCTGAAAATAAAAAATTATCAGAAAGTATTTACAATATTGAAAATGAAATTGCTAAAAGCAAAGGATTTTAATCATGTCCTTGTAAGTGGATTTGTAGAAAACAAGTCCCCCCAAATCTTTAAATCAATTAAGACACATCATTAATGAAACATTATTCATCATATTATGTAAAATTGATGACAGAATCTTTTTAATTTTTTAAGTTCTGACTTTTACTCCTATTTGCTATTATTTTCAGTGCATTTGTTAGTAATAAGATATTTTAAAACTAAAAGCTTTGTGTTATTACCACCGTATATGCTATTTACAGTCTTGACAGTATACGTAATTTTTTTTTTTCAGAATAAATCTTAAATTCTCACAGTCAATTGGGCCAGGGCAAATATTCCAAGCAAAGCGAAGAAATTCTGTATCTTTTCCCTAAGTCATTTAGAAGTAGCCTTTCTTGGAGATCACTTCCTACCACAGCTTAACGTACTAAGAGTAGTGTCCAGCCACATGACAATAAAATAATGTTTGCCATCTACCAAGCATGCACATTTTCTAGGGTTATAAGATTGTACAGTGCTTATGACTTCCTCTGCTTTTTGGCTTCTCAGGCTGATGCCATTCTGACTTATGTTCTTTTGTGATCTGTCTGGGTGATGTTTGTTTTATTTCTATCCTTTTGTCATTTATCTCCAAGAACGCTTAAGATCTCTTTGCCACTATGGAAATCGGTGTCACAATAAGGCGCTATAGTGTGGGTTTTCCCTCATTATGCCGGGCATTCCAGACACTCCCTTTGACCTGGAAATTCCTGTTTTGCAGTTTTTAGGAACAATTTTTCCTTTTACTTTTCTGTGTGAAAATAATTTATAGTCTCTGTATGTGTGTGTGTGTATGTGTGTGTGTATGTGTGTGTGTATGTGTGTGTATGTGTGTGTGTGTGTATGTGTGTGTATGTGTGTGTTTGTGTATGTGTGTGTATGTGTGTGTATGTGTGTGTGTGTGTGTGTGTATGTGTGTGTATGTGTGTGTGTGCACTCTCCCTCCCTCCCTCAGTTCCTCTCCTCCTTCCAGTCTACCCCTTTCTCTCATTTCCCATCGTCTTTTAAGTTTCTCTTTCTACTTTCTAGGGACTTCCCTCTCCCTCACATAGTCCCTCTCCAGTGAATCTCTTGTTTGTATGGTCTCTTCTTTTCAAAAGCTGGCCTTGTGTTTTTGGATATATTGCCCTCTTCTTTCTTCTGGGTGTGGGGTCTGCAGGGTCCAGTTTGGATGTGTTTTCTCTGCACTGCTCCTCTGGACTCCCTCCTCTGTGTATTTTAGTCTATCCCATGTGAAAGACTTCCCTGGGGAACCTGAAAAGGCTTGACTACCCACTCAATTTTTCTTTATTTTTTCTCCCTTTTAAAATTATTTATTTTGAAAATTTAAGGGTGTGTTTTCATCACATCTACCCCTCCAAACCCACTCCCACTCCTCCTGCATACTACCATGTACATTCTCCTCTCTCAAAATCATCACGCACTTCCTTCATAATTATCATTGAGGGATATATAGAAAAATATACATATATAGGTATAGATACCTGTAGATATAGATACATACATATATATACATGCATATATATATATATATATATATGATCTGACATAACCAACTGATCTGACATAACCAGGCTAGCCCAGGCCCCAAAGAGCTGACCAAGCACATCAGCTACCTGTAGCCAATTTGCAGCATGCCAATTAGAATTCTCCATTCCACCATTAACTCCTTGGTGCATAAGGAGAGACCGTCTATAGTGCCTGACAATGCAGCCCTCACTCACCTCACTGTCTAAGGCTGTTTCCTGAAGCCTATCTGTATCACAGTTTCCAGCCAGCTATTTCAAAAGCCATTTCCTGATCCTAGGCAACTGATCTCTTCTGTTCCCTACGGAAGAAGTAAAGGCCATGCCTCTTACCCAACCAGTACTGCCCAAGGCAAAAACCTGGCTCCAAGATGGACCCCTTAAATCACTGGAGCCTGGATCCTAGGAACATTCACCCTGGTGACAGGGGAAAAAAGGGGCTTTGAACCCTCAACAGATGATATGGAGCTGCAGAGACAGACAGGCTGGTTTAAAAGGAGCTACACAGCTTTATGGGAAAATATAGCACAGTGTTGAGATCTCAAGACTGAGCTTAATCACTGTTCTTCTCCAGTGGAATTCTGCCTCCAACAGTCACTATCCGTGACCCTCTAAGTATCCTCAGCCAGTCCGGAGCATTCTATAGGGCAATTCCTACTGCTGTGAATGCTTTCTGTTGGAACAAAGTACCAAATACAGAGGTGGTAAGGGAGTGGATGAGTTGAACAGGAAATATCAATGAGCATTGAAAAGGAGAAGACAAGGATTGCAAAGTGGGGAAAGGTGTTTTTTTTAAACATTAGCAGAGAGCTGCTAGGTATCCAGAGACCCCAGGTCCTCACTATCCACAGAGAAACTGGTGAAACATCTGTGATGCATGTGACTGCAATTCTCAACAGTGTTTGAGGTCCTTATACATGCTGTCAGTCCCAAGAGTTTGTCCCGGTGTCTTCCAAATAAAAAGTTCTTCTCTGCAATTCACTCTTAATTGGTCTGTCCTTACTATTAGCTTTCTTTTTACTAGAACATAAATAAAATGCAACTGATCTCCCATCTGAGCCAGACCATCCACTATTATATACTGCACACACACACAGACACATCGTGAATATTTGAGACCCAAACACTGAAGAGGCATATACACACAGAGACAGAGCATCACACATGTATAACCATGAGCCTCAATATTCAAAAGGAGCAAAAATGACCAAAGTGGAAAAATATATGTAAAGTAGGTCAAGATCCCCTTGATAGCTGTTGAAATATAACAGTATAACAAATACTGTTCCTTTTCAGTAATGTATAAATTCCAGTTCCTTTCAGGTCCTGTTTAGTGGTAAGGTTTATAGGGTACTTGAACAAAGGAATCATGATTCAATTATCCAATGATTTATTAAAAAACACTTTGCCCACACTGGATATTTGGATGTGTAAACATACAAGTTCTACACTCCCACCTCTCAGACTTCACATTTCAGATTTCATTAGCCAATAAAGCCAGGTTTATTTATAATAAAGTTAAGCCTTTCAAAGCACTGACCATGGAAACCAGATTTTGAAATAATTCAGATTTGTGTTTCTGTTCTTTCTAATTAAGGGTAATATCGGGAAGCACAGACAGTGGGTAGCATTGTTCAAGCACCATGGATTTAAGCAAGAAAATCTGATTATCAGCTCATGTCAGAAGCCAAGCGATAATGCAGCTTAGCATTCGTTTGGGCTTTTTCTTTGGCCAAAAGATAATTACCGTTCATGAGGCCTTACGTAAGTGTATCTAATATCTAAGGCCCTAAAACTTATGAATAGCAAAAGCATACAATGGGCAAAGAAGAATTATCATACTTACTATTTCTATGCCTTGTTCTACCATGATAATTTCATTACCCAGCAAAGTCGAACCTCTAAAATCAAAGTATCATTTCTTAAAGGACAAGAAGTTGAACACGCTGGCAAGGTTTTCTGCTCGATTTCCTCTGGTGAAAATTATTTATAACAAATAAGGAGCAGATGAGGCAGAATCTTAATAGGACTCGGAGTTACCTAACAAGGGCATTGCACAAACAGATGTTAAGCTGGAGGGAAGATGTTTTCTTCAACATGCTGTTATTTCTCAGGCTTATGCCATTGCTTAGTGTGAAGCTTTCTACTGTAAACAGTGAGAGCAGAAAAGCTCTGACATAAACAAGAGCGTGTCCGAAGGAGCAGTGCTGAATGCTAGCTGTGTGAACATGTATCTCAAGAAAGAAAGGCCAGAGATACAGAACAGAAAAATGACTTGAACTAGGTGCTCAAAATTTGACACATGAAGCCAAAACTAACGGTAAAAGATGGATGGAATCAGGTTGTGAAGTGTGCCCAGGATAATATGGAAAGAAATCTTTTTAGCAACTACTTTAATGGGATGCATGATTTCTTCAGCTGTTTTTTTAACAATATGTTTTGCTTGTCTGTCACCATGGAGCAGGAGCATTAACCGTTTATTGAGTGCTTTCTACGCAGAGACCATCATTCTAAACACACTACTCATTTCAACTCCTCATGACAACTTTGCAAAATCAGGCTTGTGTCTATTACATTTCACATAATGAAAATGATACAGAGAGGCTAACTAGCTTCCACTAACTAGCTTCCACTACCCTAAGTTCTAGACTTCTTCATTTTATTTGCCCTCACAATTAAAACGAGCTTTATCTTTCACATTTCTGATGGGTAGATGAAATCATTCACAGTTCTCAGAATTGGTGGCTGCATGATCTATACTCAGTCTGTTTGTGCTGTGGAAACCTTTACCCACACAGCATCCTGAAGCAAAGGGAAGGTGCTGGGTCTCAGAAGGAGAGTCACACTGCTTACCCAGGTGTGAGCAATCAATAAATTACAACACTCTCCACTGAGCAGAAGTCAGGTGGGAACAATGCCCCGAGTTCTGTGCCTCCTTCCCATGGTCCTTGAGGCAGAATAGAGGGCCCGAAAGCACTGGAGGAAGTATCAATTGTCATGCTCCATAGAGGTCGGCATGCTGCCTTAACAATCGGGAGCGTGTGACTGGCAAAATTTTAAAAATCAAAATAGATGCAGAAAGTAATTTTCTTTAAAAAGACCAAAAATCGTTTCCTGAAGCTTAGAGACATAGAAGATTTGATTTGGAGAAAGGTAAGACGATATCAGAACACAATGGTGGCAGCAATCCTTCTAAATAAGGTATGCTCGGGTTAGAGAAGCAACGTTTGCTGTGACCAAAGCGTGGATGAAGTCCTGGGTCTACCCTGCTCAAACTTCTTGAGTCTTCTTCTCTCTGCCTCTGTCTTCTCATCTTAAAAGGAGTTAAAAGTACTCCCTATTGGCTGAATTGTGGCACCTCAAGGATGGCATTCATGATAATTTAGAATATCTTGTCCAGGTAACTGCTGTACACACACACACATACATACACACATTTGACAGCCCCACCTAATGGTATAACTAATTACTTGATGGCAGATGCCAGCAATTCACTAAGTACTGGATTCACTAGTTATTTCACTTAACGGACAGAATCTGGGATGGTCTTTTTTTTTTCTATTCTGAGTAAAAACGAATGATTTTGCTTCAGTGTTTGTGAGCACACATGAGCCTCGCTTAGTTGATTGAGTGGGCCATGTTCTCTTGGTGTCCGCCATCCCCTCTGTCTGACATGGCAAGCACAGGGTCTGCACCAGGTCCTTCACATGTATGTTATGGCTGTTAGCTTGGTGTTTTGTGGGGCTCCTGACAGTGGGCCAGCATGCCTTTGATTTCTTTTGCCTACTCTCTGGACTCTTTTCCCCCTGCTGGGTTGCCTTGATATGAAGGTTTGGGGCTTGTCTTATTTTATCTTATTTTGTTCTGTTTGGTTATCTCTTGGAGGCCTGCTCTTTTCTGAAGAGGAAACAGGGGATGTGGATCTGGGGGAGAGGGGAAATGGAGGAATCTGGAAGAAGTGGGGGAAGGAGAAACTGTGTCAGCATGTATTATATGACAGAAGAATCTATTTTCAACAAAAAATTAAAAATAACGAATAATGGAAAGCAGCAAAAGCAGATGATAAAATGGTTTATAATAGCAGGCACAAACCTGCAAAAAGGGAGCAGAAAGGCAGTGTTTCATATCCCAGAATTCTCAAACTTCCTAATGTTGCAACCCTTCAATACACTTCCTCATGTTGTGTTTACCCCAACCATAAAATTATTGTCCTTGCTACTCCGTAGCTGTAATCTTGCTACTGTTGTGAATTGTAATGTAAGTATCTGATGTGCAGGATATCTGAAGTGCAGCCCCTGGGAAAGGGTCAGTAAACCCAGACCATCAAAGGGGTCATGACCCACAGGTTGAGAATCACTGCCTTAGCCCTTCATTCTAATAAGACACTAATTAGAAAGCACAAATATATCACAAGTTGATAGACTGCCACATAGGGTTTCCATCAACTCACTGGATGCATGCTTCACAGTCTATGAAATAAAGTATATTGTGTCCATTTTACAGGTACAGCAATCACATCTAAGTGCAGCTACTGAGGAATGAGAAGAGGCCATCAGGGAGAACTATCTGCATTGAAGAGAGCGCCCAGAGTTCCATGGTGAGGTGAGGATATGGCTCAGATAGTGAAGACCTTGCCTTACCAGCATGAGGGTCTAGAGTTCCACCCCAAGAACTCATCTAAAGTTGCTAAGCCTGTTAAGCTAAGAAATGGAGGAGCAGAAATAGGCAGCCATCATAGCCTAGGAGGCAAGCTTCAGGCTAGTGAGAGACGAGGTCTCAAACAAAACAAGACAAAAACAAAACTGGGAGGTGCCTCAAAAAAGAACAGTAATACCTGAAGTTGTTCTCTGACCTCCACGTATAAACACACACACTTTCTGCTAATAGAATGTCAACTCTGATCAAGACAAGTGAATAGCCAGTAGCACTCTGTTATCAAGCCAGACTTAGATGCCACCAGAAAATTACAGAGCAGTATCCCCAAGATATAGTGTTTCAAAAATCCATGACAAAGACCTGGGAAATGGAATGCACTAGTGCATAAAAAGAATCAAATACCATGACCAAGTGGAATTTATTCCTAAAATTCAAGGATAGTTCAATGTATGAACATAGTGAGCAAAAGTTCTTGGTGTATGGTAGAGCATCTTTTGGATATATGCCCTGGAGTGGTATGGCTGGGTCTTGAGATAGAGATAGTCCAAGTTTTCTGAGAAAGCACCAGATTGATTTCCAAAGTGATTGTACAAGTTTGCACTTCCACCCAGCAATCCAAATGGGTTCCCCTTTCTCCATATCCTCCCCATCATGTCCTGTTACTTGAGTTTTTGATCTTAGCCATTCTGATGGGTATAAGATGGAACCTTAGAGTTGTTTTGATTTGTATTTCCCTGATGACAAAGGACATTGAGCATATCTTTAAGTACTTCTTGGCCATTCGAGATTCCTATGTTGAGAATTCTCTATTTCTGTACCCCATTTTTAATTAGGTTATTTTGTTTGTTGGTGTTTAATTTCTTGAGTTTTCTATAGATTTTGGATATTAACCCTTTGTCACATGTAGTATTGATGAAGATCTTTTCTCAATTTGTAAGATTTTCAGTTTCAAGAGATCCCATTTATTAATTACTGATCTTAGGGCCTGAGCTGTTGGTGTTCTCTGTTCAGGAAGTTGTCTCCTGTGCCAATGAGTTCAAGGCTTGTTCCCAATGTTTCTTCTATGCCAGTACCATGCAGTTTTTACTACTATTGCTCTGAGGTATAGCTTGAAGTCAGGAATTGTATAGGATTATTTTAGCTATTCTGGGTCTTCTGCTTTTCCATATGAAGTTTAGAATTTTTCTTTCAAGGTTTGTAAAAAATGTATTGGTATTTAATGGGGATTGTATTGAATCTGTAGGTTGCTTTTGGTAAAATTGACATGTTTTACTGTGTTCATCCTACTGGTCCATGAGCAATGGAGATCTTTCCATCTTCTGAAATCTTCAATTTCTTTCTTCATAGATTTGAAGTTCTTATCATACAGGTCTTTGACTTGCTTGGTTAGAGTTACATCAAGACACTATATACTATTTGTGACTATTGCGAAGGGTGTGGTTTCTCTAAATTTCCTTGTCATTTGTATACAGGGGGACTACTGATTTTTTTTAATTAACCTTGTATTCAGCCACTTTGCTGAAGGTGTTTATCAGCAATATATGGAATTTTGGTATCACTTATGTATATTACTGTATCATCCAGACTAGCAGTACTTTAACCTCGTCCTTTCTGATTTGTATCCCCTTGATTTCCTTTAGTTGTCTTATTGCTCTAGCTAGAACTTCTAGTACTATATTGAAGAGATACAGCAAGAGTGGGCAGCCTTGTCTTTTCCCTGATTTTAATGGGATTGCTTTGAGTTTCTCTCCATTTAATTGGATGTTGGCTATTGGCTTATTGTATATTGTCTTTATTATGTTTAGGTATGTGCCTTGTATCTCTGATCTCTCCAAGACTTTTATCATGAAGGGGGGTTGAAATTTCAAAACAAGTCAGCACGAAGCAGCAATTGAATTTGTTGGGGGGTGTTTTAAGATATTAAAGCACAGAAGTTAACAGAAAGAATGGCTCTCGGGGAAAGGATAAGAGATGGCAATGTAGATGTGGCCTACTTAAGAGCGATTCATGCTTAGTTGTCTTTACAGATGCCATAGATGCAATTTTGGTGGCTTCTAAAGTTGACTTTTAAAGGGTTGTTAAGAGACTCAAATGAAATCATGATGTTTTCTGAGGAGCATTGGTTAAGATTAAAGCAACAAAATAAAATCCTGGACTCCAATAACAAAACACAGGTGTTGACTTAACATGTTTCTACCTAAAACAAGAAGCTTACAGACTGGTTTATAAGATTGTCAGGAAAAAAATATAGGTTTATTTCTAAGAAAGGAATAAGACAATGTATGCTTAGACTTTAAGTATGATTTGTTTTAACAATGTTCTCACCTAAAAGATCTCTGGATACAGAGCTGGAGAGATGGTTCAATGATTAAAATGCTCTGTCTCTGCAATGCCTAAGTCCAGATTTTGGATCTCAGCACCCGGAGTCCCACACACACCTGCATCCCCAGGTCCAAGTGAGGAGGTAACGTAACGAGAGGATTGCTGGGGCCTTCTGGCTTCCAGCCTAGCTGGGAAAACAAGGAGCACATGGTTCAAAGAGAGAACCTGCCTCACAGAACTAGGGAGAGAGTGAGAGAGGCCATGCAAAGGCCTTTCTGGTCTCTGTTCATAAGCACAGAACACAGATACACATATACATTCACATAGGCACATACACATGTACATTCCTACAAATAATATATAAATAAATGAAATCACCAAAATATAAATTTAAAAATTGTATAAATAGGGCAGTGATCCTATGAAGGCAGCCTGCAGTGCAGAGTTTGTCAATCGGGCAGGAATTCTTGCCTTTTTGCTGACAAGAGGCATTAATCAGACTCCAGGTCTTTTGCTGTGCCTTCTTCATTTTCTTGTCCTTCAGTCCTGCCTCTGAGCATTGGTCTTTCAAACCAAGCTCACCCTGTAGTTCTCTTCAGCCATGTCTGCTGTATTTTCCACTCATCCCAGGTGACTTTTCTCTTGAATTTTTCATATTTTTGTCAGTTTGCTTTCCATTTTGGCAGATTTTCTAGAACTTTCTTTCAATTGTCTACTAAAATCATCTCTTCCAACAATCACATACTTGATTTCGTGAGCTCCCTCTGGTTTCTTCTGATTGCTGCTCTTTAAAGGACACAGCTGTTCGTAGCCTGTATCTTCTTCTCAGAATCCCCAGACTACTAATTAGACATCTTCTTAGAGTAAAGCTTTTCTCCTGGTTTCCAAATGATGTCAGTGTTCTCTATTGGATTTTCTTGGTCCTTCTCTTTGGTATAATTGGTTTTCCTTGAATTCTGCGAGTCCCTGAACAAAACTCAGGTTGATGATTCACTTGTGTCTTTGTGCAGATGTGATTGTCTTTTTAAAGAATTCAGGACTTCGCACTATGAGAAGGAGCTTGTAGGCGGGGTGAAGTGTACTCTTCTGGCTGTTGGAATGGAAGGACATCACTAAAAAGCACCAGTTTCCACCTCACACCTCCTGGTCTTCCCACAAAAGTTCCTCTGCTTTCTCTGAAAAAATTGCTCTTCCAGTTTTGTCCTGGAAAGGAAGCCTGCCTGCACACCATTCCTGTTCCTCACACAGCCAAGAGTCATCTGGCTGAAGAGTGTGGGGAAGCCTGACACTGAGCATCTTTGGCTCAGAACTCCCCACTTGGTCCCTCAAAGTCTACAAGACAGCAAATGATTCCAATCTACATTTTGTCCTAAGGTAAGTTTATCAGGAAAAGCTCCTGCCATCCTCACAACCCCAGGGGAAGTGGATTTCAAAGCATCACCCTGCTTGCCCGGGGAAGGCCATTTTTGCCATGCCCCTAAACCACTATTACCAACCAATCTGGTATTTTGATGTCTCTTGAATTTAAATTGATGCAAAGGAAAAATAAACAATCCTATTACACCTTGGCAGCTAAGATCCAAGACGATTCTCCATTATTTTGATTTTGTTTGGCTTTTGTTTTGTTTGTTTGCCTGTCTTGTTCATCTCCAGTCCCACCTACTCCTTCCTGTAAGGAGAGAATTCCCCCTGGAACACAGCCTCCAGTGGATGGTGACAGTGACCGTCTCACAGAGATATACGCTTCTTAACCTATGGCATTGTCTGAGATCTTCAGATGTCTTTGACGTTCCAGACCTCAAAGAGGCCCTGAAACCTAGTCTGCAGCCTGAAAATGGAAAGGTCCTCTCTAATGCTCTCCCAAGAGCTACTGAGATGAAAGAACGGCCCCGGCACATAGCTAAAGCCTCCCTTTGGTCAGTTAATATCTCCCTGCCAAGACTTTTCCAGTGATATAATGGTGACTTAAATTAGGCACCAGAAGCAGATGTCTCCAAAACTCTATGTATTAAAGCCTTTCCAGCAAGACCTGTGACTTTTTCAACACTGCTACTCCACTTTAGAGTTATGCTGCTAATCAACTTATGATAAATAAAAAGTATATACCTTAATAATTTCATTTAATTATTTTTAATTAATTTGTTTTTGTTTTCTGTACATTAGTGTTTTGTCTGCATGGATGCCTGTGTGAGGATGTAGAATCCCCTCGAGGTGATTACAGACAGTTGTGAGCTGCCATGTGGGAATTGAACCTGGGTCCTCTGGAAGAATAGCCAGCGCTCTTAACCACTGAGCCATCTCTCCAGCCGTCGTCTCTTAATTATAAAAGTGGTAACTGATCACTCTAAAATCCTAAACCATACACCACAGGGTGTAGATTTTACCACCCTCAAGGGATAACTGGCCATGCCCCAGGTGCTTTCCTGGTGTTCTAATGCATTGGTATTAGAATGGCAAGTGTGCTCTTCCTAGACATGGGGCCATCCGGCACAACCAGGTGAAGCCTTTTCTGCATGACCCTAATGAGTATCGGTGTCCCACTCAAAACTAAGCTTATGTTCAAAAGCCAGCTAGGAAGCATTTCCGAGTTTTCCTGAAGTCAAGCGAGAAAAGAAGTGCCACCTCATCCAGGTCGCACTGGCCATCCTGACGCTGTTCACCTTTCGCCTTCCTTTCTAGAGTCCGTTCTTGTGGGTCCCCTCCCTGTCATCCCTGTTCCTCCAATGATCCTCAATTTATTATAGTTCTCATACACACATACACACACACTTCCTGCCTTGCCTGTACAAGAGTAAATCCTCTCCATTCCAAAATCACTGACCTCTCTAGAATTCTTTCAGTTTCTTCTCTGTACCCACCACTTGAGTAACCTAATAAAGAGGCAAATGTGACTAGCACATCCCAGCAACAAAGGCATCTCATTCTTCAAAGACCAGTAGAAAGGTCAACACTGTGAGTGCACACCTGCCCAGCCTTGTGCTCACACTGTGACACTCTGACTGTCCAGCTTACCTCTGCCTGCAGATGTGCTCCTGCAGTCACAGCGTTCTGACTCATTGAAAGCGCACAGGACTACACAGCAGTAAGAATGCGCTTGCTGTCAAGTATGGAGGCTGTTTCTGATTTTTTTTTATCATCAGAAAGAATGCTTCACCAAATAAACCTTGATACATGTATCTCTTTACATGTAAAAACTATAGATGTTTTCTTGATAAGCACTGATTTGTATCTCCCAGGATTACTTCATATAAAGTATTAATGTGTTAATGTGTGTGAATATCTATATACATATTTATTTTAATGCAATTTAAAATATATAATACAATTAATATAACATAAATAATTATATACATATTTTATACTGACATTTTAACTGGGTAGATCAATGAATAAAGAAGCATATAACTGAGTTTATGGCTATAAACTACAATCAAGGTAACCAAGGTTCATTCTATGAAGAGGATGTTTCTGCTTAACTGCTTTGGAACTCAATTTTCCTGTAATATGAGGAAAGCAATCTTGAGAAATTGTTTATATAGAATAGAATGAATCACTATCAATAATGAGATACCATCACTGAGATAAAATCAACACATGGAAATCATTTAAGTAAGCGTCTGGGTCCATGAACATTTCACCACCAGGAAAAATCACCGGAAGCATTTGAACACCACAGTGTGGGAAGAGCTGGCCCTGGGCAACAGGGCTTTGGGTGGTATTCTATTCATAGCATTACATTAAGGCATTATAGCTGCTTTAAGTTTCCAATGATAACTTCAACGATTAATTTTACAAGTACATCATTTCTGTTCTTAAAAATCAAAATAACCTTAGAGGGGCTAGGCTAGAGAGATGGCTCATCAGTTAAGAACTCTTGCTGTTCTTCCAGAGGACCTGAGTTCAGTTCCTAGCATCCTAGCAGTTCATAAAGGCCTATAAGTCCTGCTCCAAGGGACCCACTGCCCTCTTCTGGCCTCCACAGTTACCTAAACAGGCAGACACTCACAATGGCACACGCATATGCACACACAAATAAAATAAATCTTAAAAACAAATACCATCGTAATATATGTTAAATGTCGTCGGAAGCAAATGCATTTGTTAAACAGTTGGTTACAATGCTAAGCGATTGCCAAAGGAAGTGAATGTATTCCTGACCCAAGAAAATACAAAAGAGCAGCTAACAGCACAACTTTGTTTTTTTTTTTTATTTTTTTTATTTTATTTATTTATTTATTTATATCTCAATCACAGGTTGGGTACTTTGAATCCCAGGCG
>CM053766.1:82302877-82337758 GCA_028658305.1 Pachyuromys duprasi
TTGAACTTCCTATCCTATAGGTTTATATAAGTGAGTATATACCATATGTTTCTTTCTGCTTTTGGGATACCTCACTCAGTATGATCGTTTCCAGGTCCCACCATTTGCCTGCGAATTTCATGATTTCCTCCTTTTTAATTACAGCACAACTTTGGAATCACTTTTGTCAATGCTAAATCCTAGCATCCATTCATTCATTCCTTCATTCATTCTTCACACAATGCAGCTTAAGTTGTTTGTATGCCACACTCTCTATTAGTACACACATCTTTCACACCTTCCCCTTTTAAAGATATTTAATCTAACATGGTGTTGCCTGTCATTGTCTAGAGCATATTATAAGCTTGATAATTTATATAAAGGTATGTGTATGCAAAGCACAGGGCATGTTTGGCAGACTTGGGTTTCTTCCTCCCCTTCTCTACTGCACTCAAGTATTCCAGGCAAACTGAATATATATTAACAGACAGACATGCGGTAAAGAAAGCTAAACAATCAGAGATGAAAGACGGACAGTTGTATCTAATTAGATCGAACAACACAGAAGCTTCTTGATGATGCCTAGCAACTAGACCTGTGAACTTGAAAGTTCATATAAAGCCCCACATTCAACAGGTGGGCGGCATGGCATGGTGGGAAGATCCTAATAACAAAATTTAGGGGACACCACAAGTTCAATTGTAAAGTCTGCTCCCACAGAGTAAATTGGGAAATTACAGCTTCTAGTTCCTTTTCTAGGAGTGAAGAGTTTGGGCTGCAGCTTCTCTAAAATGCCCATCAAAGCTGCAGGCAACTTGCTCTAGCAAAACAAGTAGCATCTCCAGCCCTCAGAGAGAGCCTATGTGCTCCAGAGAGGTAGGCGTTCTACACATAGCTGCTAGATTTTTTTCTCCATCTCCAAATATACAATGTATCAAGACTAGTAAGTTAAGAAACACTTAGTGCTGAATATAATAGCCCATTTGAAAAAAAAATTAACCAGTCACTTCATGTTTTTAGCAAACACTCTTACCATTGTGTGGCGTTTTATTGTCCCCCCTAGTGAATAGAGCCTTTAAAAATGTATACGCCTGGAACTGAATGCCGTGTCAAATCTATTGGCACTGTGTGTTTAAACACCTGCAACTCATCATGAGCCCTTCATAATATTGTTAAACAATGATTATGATGAGTGGTGAATCCAAATATATTCCTCCTTGAGATGTGCTCATTCTTGTATTATAAGTAACCCATTCGTAGCTTATAAAAGCTGCTCAGGTAGACCAGCACTCACTCATCCATCCATCTAAATGTGCAATAAAGCTTTTAAATTGTTATAATAAATTGTCCTGTGTCATCTTCTCTATTAGAGAATTCCTGCCTGGTTTTATAAGAACGATCAATGTTTGTTTACTAAAGTTCTAAATTTCACTTGCCTGACAAAGATTAAAATCTCTTTTTAAAAAGAAATGTTACCATGAAATTTAGCTGAGTGTGATTTATCTGTTTCTTATTTGAAAGAAAACGTGAAAAGTTTGAGGCAGGGATGTTAGGGCACAGTTTTAATCCTAGCCCTCAGGAAGGTAGGAGCAAGAGAACAGCCGAGGCTATTCTAGACAATAGAGAATAGTTTTAGGCTAACCTGAGCTTCACAGAAAGACCCCACCCCAATCAATATATTAATCAATTTGAGAGAAAATTATGCTTCCCTTGAAGACCATATGCACAATACTAACAACCAATATTTGATGACCAATTTAGAGAGGTTCTCAGAAGAACTGACTCATCTACTTCCCAAATAAACAAACAAATAATAAGACAGTGGGCTGCCAATCACTTGGGTCAAAAGAATGAGCTCCAGAAAAGGGAATCCTAATAGAGAGGGTGTCAATGAAATAAGGTAATGACAGCCCCAGCACCCATGAGAGTACATGGCTGGAGTCACATCTAACTTGCTGGGGCCTCACACTGCACCTTATGAAACTGATGTTTTCATTACATGATTTTGCAGTTGATTAAGACAATCTCTCCCAGAGACACCAGGAAGAAACTAGTAAGGATGAGATTTGAACTCAGATTGTTGAGTCTCTGAGACTGTCTTCATAAGCAACATTCTCAACTCCTTATTCAGTTTCCACTCATGAGAGTCATGGCCACCTGAAGGCAGGTGCCAGGAACCTCGAGGTACCACTTCTCAGTAACCTGGGATACAAGAAAGAACTCAGTAGCAAACTCTACTATGGGACAAAATCGGCCTTTGGATATCTGTCTGGCCTGAACCTCAGACTATCTCTGGCTACTAACATAAACTCATTCCTCCTCTCCCTACTCCCAATCCCTAAAACTGTATGATCAGCATCACATCCAGGTAAAAGAAGCTGCTAGATTTGGTTAAGGTCTCCAAGCCATCCACCAAAGTGGTCTCCCTAAGTCACCTGAAACGTGAGCCTTTGATCTCCAGACACCACATCATCCCAGAGCAGTCTGTGATGCTGAGGGCTAGCACCATCCAAAGCACGGCTCCCGAAGAGCAGGCTAAGTTGCTGAGAAAATTTGGAGCCAACTGAAAGAGCACACAGCACTCGTTTTGCTGCAGCCTCTATGAGGTGAACGATCTCGGAAACAGGACTGAATACTCACTTGACCATCAGGTGTTGACTTTAACTAGTGCTAGATGGGAAGATGTCCTGAGGACCAGGCCAGCATCTCAGGCATCAGAACCTCAATTATCTAAAAGAATTCCTCATGTGTTACCTCCTCTACCTCCAAGAAGTCGTGCCAAATGGCCCTGTTAAACCATAGTCCCACCCTGCAGTCAGAGCCCAAACCTGTTCCCACGTCTCAACCGGAGCAGAGAGAGCAATTACAATAGATACTCAGTGTCTTCCTACTAAGTTGAGATCTCTCTTGCCTGAACAAGATAGGTGGACTCCTAGGACAGGCTTGTAGTGAAGGAAGCTGAGCGCAGAGAGGCCCAGGCTCTTCTTCCCATCACTGAGCAGCACAGAGCAAGGTTTGGGTAGGAGGTAAGCAAGGCTGAAGAAAATGCTGCAGGTTGCCTCTTCTAAACCAGGGAGTAGAGAATGAGACTGGACTGTGTGCTAATTCGGGTCTATCATCACTCTAGAGATGTAGGATCTTCCCTGCAAATGAAGAAGCCAAACAGGAAGTAGAAAAAAACCTGGGTCTTTCTCTTCCAAAAGTCAAGATCCGGAGAATTGGCAACATCAAATTCTCTTTTAAATGACCGTTTTCATGATGTCATGTTTGAGAAACCAACATAAGGCCATGAATATTTCCTTTCTTTCTGGAAGTTTCATAATTTTAGCTATTATGCTTAAATCTTTTGAGTTGAATTTCATATATGGCTAAAGTAAGTATATAATTTCATTTTAGTGTGGGTGGATATCCAGTTTACCTAAAACAATTTATTTAAAATACTGTTCTTTCCCCTACTGAGTCATCTTAATGCCCTTTTTGAAAATCTATTGGCCACATGTGTGTATGTCTGGGCCCTCTAATCCATTCCCTTGTTTTATGTCTGCTTATATGCCACACTACACCATGTCTGCTGATATGCCAATACTGCACTATTTTGATTATCGTGGCCCTAAATTCAGTTTGAAATCAATAAAACTTCATAGAATATTTTCAAGCCTCTAAATTTTCCATTTAGCCTTCAAGGTTGTTTTGACATTTGGGGATCTCTTGAAATTCATGTGAATTTTAAGATTCTGGGGGAGAATCTGAGTTGGGACTTTGATAGACATGCATTGAACTTGTAAGCCACTTTAGATAATGTCATAACAGCCTTGTTAAATCTTTTGATCCATGAACATGGGAAGTCTTCCCATTTGCTTAGGATAATTTCAATATGGGCATTCCTAGGTACTTTTCAATGTTCAAATACTTCATTTATTTAGCTACATTTATTTATATCTTACTACTTTCATGTAAGGAGATTAAAATGGGACTGTTTTATTTCTTTCCAGATTGCTTGTTGATGGCTGATACAAATACAACTGACCTTTTAGATATTGATTTTAAACCCTGCAAGTCAGTTGTAGCTACATGCTAGCTTTAACACTGAATCTTTGTGTGTGTAGTTTTTAAATTTTTTCACAATCTATCCATTATATAGCCTGATTGACGCCCCCTCCCTCAACTCCTCCCAGTCCCACCCTCTCACCCTCCCTCTTCTCCCCTATCTCCTTCCTCTAGTCCACTGAAAGGGGGAGGGGTTTTCCTCCCATGACATCTGCCCATAGCTTATCAACTCTCATCAGGACTGCCTGGATCTTCTTCCTCTGAGGCCTGCCAAGTGATCACCAGAGGCAAGTGATCAAAGAGCAGGCAACCAAGTTCATGACAGAGGCAATCCTTTCTCCCCATATTCAGGGACCTACATGGAGAATAGACTGCCAATCAGCTACATCTGAGCAGGGGGACTAGGTCCTCTCCATGCATGGTCCTTTGTTGGTGCATCTGTCTCTTCAGGACCCCCAGGCTCAGAGTTTTTACTTTGTCGGTCTCCTTGTGGGGCTCCTGTCCCCTCTGTGTCTTTCTATCTATCCCCTTCTTCCATAACACTCCCTGCGCTCTGTCCGAAGTTTGGCTGTGAGTCTCAGCATCTGCTTTGACCCCCTGTTAGGTGGAGCCTTTCAGGGGACCCTCTAGAGCAGCTCCTGTCCTGGTCCCTCTCTTCCACCACTTCTGGTGTCTCTCCTGTTTGCATCCTCCCTGTGATCCTCCTTGTTGTTTAGCTTCTTTAGGACTCTAGATTTTAGTATGGCTAATCTATATTATACAGACAGTATCCGTTTATATGTGAGTGTATACGATGCATGTCTTTCTGATTCTGGGTTACCTCACTCAGAATAATCTTTTCTAGATCCATCCATCTGCCTGAAATTTTCATGATTTATTTGTTTTTAATTGCTGAGTAGTATTCCATTGTGTCAATGTGCCACAATTTTTGTACCCATTCCTCCGTTGAAGGACATCTAGGTTGTTTCCAGATTCTGGCTATTACAAATAAAGCTTCTATGTACATAGTTGAGCAAATGTCCTTGTTGAATGGTGGGACATCTTTTGGGTATATGCCCAGGAATAACATTGAATCTTGAATTATCTGTGGAGTAACTATCTATGGCCAATGCCCAGACATTGGTATTTCCAGACAGACTTACAAATCAATAATACACAAGAAAGGTTAAAAGGTTCTTTGTATGTTTCTGCCATCTGTGCAGTAGCAGGAACTGCAAATCTGAGTCCATGGCTGTGAGTGTCAGAAGGGCAAGCTGTGATATCCCACGATGGAGGCAGTAGTAGGCGTAGGTGGCATCAGATTACTGTTATTGGAGCATTCCTTCTAGAGTCCCACCGCTGGCTCTGATTTTCTGAACCTCCCAATTATATTGTGAACTCCTTGATGTTCAGTCTTTTATGTGTATGCTGTGTGTGTGTGTGTGTGTGCGTGTGTGTGTGTGCGTGTGTAAGAATATCAAGAGTCTTCCTTCATCCCTCTCTACCTTATTTTCAGATAGAAGCACACACTGACCCTGCAGCTCACTAGTTTTGCTCGACTGGATGATCACAAGCCCCAGGAGCTCTCCCGCCTCTCTCCACACCAGTTTTTTATGTACGTACTAGAGATCTGAATCCAGATTTTCATGTTTGTTGTACGTGGCAAGTACTTCACCAATTAAGGCAGTTCCACGGCCCCTTGTTCAAAATGGGAACCAACCCCATTTAATAAACCGGCAACAATGGGAAATGGCCTTATTCTTTCATCCTGCTTTTCCCTTATACTACTTATTACAATTTTAGCTCTCTGTTTATTGTCCAGTTTCCATACTGGATTGAAGGCTCCACAAAATCAGAATCCTTTGTTTTGTTCACTGCCATACATCTAAAGCAATGACCAGCATATCTTCCTCTACCTGATAAAGCTCATTCACTGTACGAACGAAACACTTAGGAATCCAGGCTTAACAGCACACGTCTGTTAGAAACAAAAGCAATGATATGTATCCCTGAAATCCACGTCTGTGATTCCTCCTCACGCAAGCAACACTTCTCAGCTCTATATGCTACCATTCGAGACAGAGGAGGTCAGGGAAGTCAGCGGCACAACCTCTCTGGGCCCCCTGCACTGTTCCTGTACCACACGGCGCTCGTTATTGATAGCTTTACCAAAGTGAGTGAATGTTTCTCCCTTCCTCTTTTGCTCTTTGACATCTAATTAAGGTGTCCTCGGGCCACCTCAGCCCCAGTGAGAGTTAATTCTCTGGTGAAGTCAGAGGAGACACGGTCTAAGCTTAGCACCAGGTCACCTGAGACCAAGACCTGCCATCTCTCAAGTTACTTCCTTGAAAAGGATGCTTAAGTGCCTTGCTCTCCGTATCTGACTCTCTTGCAGCTGCTGGGGAAATGGCTCTCCTTTCCAGGCCACCATCTGCCCTACATTTACCTGGTCCCTTACAGTCCTCAGAACACCTATGGCAATGGGTCATTTTCAAGTGTCCAGTTGAACGCCAGGCGTGGAAGAGCACATGCTCCAACAGCACTGAACGGTGCTAGCCCCCCCTCCTGAACCTTCCAGCTGCTAACGCGCAGCTTGTCTTCGCATGTGGGTCATAGATTGGGCTATTATTTGGCACCTGAAATCACTTGGAGTTTATATTCTGGCACATGGAGACACTGAACCAACATGTGTCGGATTAATAAGTTGAGGTTTTTCACCCCTAAGTCAACCCTCTTCTTCTGTGCTTCAATACAACACTTCCCTTCATCTGCCACTTGACAGGGCAAAAGAGTCACTGTGTCAGATAGGTTGTCATAAAATTCGCTACAATATTTGGAATTTAGTAAAGCAAACTAATAAAAATATGACTTCACCATCACTATTAACGATGACACTCACATAGAACATTTCATTTTTAAAATTAGTGTGTGGGGGCTGGAGAGATAGAGCTCAGAGGTTAAGAGCACTGGCTGTTCTTCCAGGAGTCTTGAGTTCAATTCCCAGCGACCACTTGGTGGCTCACAGCCATCTATAATGTGATCCTGTGCATGCAGGTATACATGCAGATAGGGCACTCATATGCATTAAAATAAATAATAAATTTATAAAAAACAGTGTATGGGTATTGGCCTGCATATATGTCTGTGCACCACGTGCATGCAGTGCCTGTGGAGGCCAGAAGGGGGCACTGAATCCTCTGGAGCTGAGTTAGAGACAGTGTGCTGGGATCTGAAGCCGAGGCCTCCGCAGGAATGGTGCTCTCGCCCGCTAAGCCGTCTCTCTAGCTCCACATTGTTCTCTTAAGATTACATTTTTTAAGAATATATTTTTCAACCAGCATATAAAACAGATATCTTTACAGCTCTTTTAAACATATCTGTGGTTTAAGTTGTTTACGTACACACACACACACCTTTCAACAAAAAAGGTGCATTAAATCAGTGGTAGAAATGCTTTGCCAGCAAACATGAGGTCCTGGATTTGACCCACAGCACCACCAAAAACCAAAAAAAAAAAAAAAAATTATGAAAATGAAAGAATATGCCCACTTCTGCTTTAATCCATTTATTTGTATTTTATTTTCAAGTCAGTGGGATATGTACTTCATGATATATTTATAACTTCTAAGTATGTTGTAATATAACTTAGAGTGGCATACTACGTGTTACTAAATGTGGTGATGCACAGACAGACGTTAGCGGATTGAATATGGGCACTCGGTTTTCTTTCCTACCGCAAAGATTTTGTGATTCAAATTGGATGCACACTGATGAGCCATTCCCGGTGGAGTGGCTTAGGAGCGTGTCACCTCTGGATGGTCCACAGTCCCCGTCTACTGATGCTCAACAGCTGGGGCTGACCCGAGGAAAACATCCGTCAAACATTCCAGGTACACTCACCCGGCAGGACGGTGGGGTCAGAGAAGGGAGCGTGCTTGGAAGGGAAAGATGATCCTGGAGGCCGAGGGAAGAGTGAGGAGCAGCCTAGGTGGGCAAGAGCCACGGTAGTCCTCGAACTTTTAGTGAAAATGAACCCTGTTGGTGACCGTAAGCAGAGGATGATGTTTTCTCTTCTTGAAAACATCACTAAATCCTACAATCCAGCTTTGACCCAGAATGTATTTTTACCACCATCTGTTTGCTTTTCCTATGTCTCAGGTATCTGTAACTGTGGAATAAAATGCCAAAGTGCATAAACGTATCCCCTCCGTGGCCACAGCTATCTTACTAAACAATACACGCTTGATTCTCTGACATGATTCATTCTGCACTGAGTCATTCTGGTGCAGCCTTGATGGTGTGTGTAGCTTCCACTAGTTGCTTGGAAGCAGCTGCAGCACTCCACTGTTTAAATATGCCACCGTGAATTTAGTCATTCTCCTGCTGGTGGGCCCGTGTGTCTTTTTAGTGTCCTCTTAAAAATGCTCATGCCTCAGAAAGTCAGCTTCTGTACTGTCTTTACATACTGGCAAGGACTATGGGGTCACATACTGCTGATTCCATCTGCAACTGCGTTAGACTGTTAAATGTTCTCCAGAGTCATTCTGCAGTGTGTGGAGTTCCTGCTTCTCTACGTTGTAGGAGCCAGAAGATGAATCCATGGGAACGGCATCTTCCAGACACAATGGCACTTATACATACATGAAAACACATGAACCCACAAAGACTGTGATGGCTTGCATCGACCTGCACAAGTTCACAACCAGACTAAATCCCAGCACTGAGGAGGGAAGTGGACCCTAAGTCCCACCCAATAACCAAAAGGCTATTTGCAATTGATACCCTCTGGAAAAGTGATGTTTTCTCTAATGGGATGTCACTGGGTATATAAGCCTCAGCCCAGGAAAGACTTCATGCCCAGGAGAAACTGGCCAACCCAAAATGGACTCCACAGGTTTTTGTGTTATAGTTTTGTAGTTGTTGTAATGGTAGTATTTGTCATTGTTGTTGTTCTTGTTGGTAGTGGTGGTGGTGATGGTGTGTGTGTGTGTGTGTGTGTGTGTGTGTGTGTGTGTGTGTGTGGTCTTTTTATTTCCTTTTTGGGTTTTCTTGTTTTGTTTTTGTCTTATTGTTTTTCGGTTGTGTTTTTATTCTTAGTTTGGTTTGTTTTTTGAGAGAGAACATAAATTGGGTCATATAAAAGTAGGGAGGATCTGGGAGGAGTTGGGGGAGGAGAAAATATGATCACAATATAGTGTATAAAAAATTAAAATAAAATAATTTCTTACCCATTCCAAATTTTCTAAACAGTTTTCTTTTTCTCCCATGAGATAATGTTAAAGTAAATGACCATGGAAATGTTTTTGTTCATTTGGTTTACTTCTATGTATTTTGAATTTTATTCTTTTATATTAAACTAATCTTCCATCATTAGAATTAATCCTAATTAGTTATGGTGTATTTTTATTTTATGGGCTGCTAGCACTCCATCTAACATATTTTATAAATTATAATCATCTATAATTTGTTTCCTTTTTAAGTACTGCTGGCAAAGAATGAGCTACATGTTTTTCTTTTTCTCTTCATAATAATTTCTGGCATTTGACTTTTTAATAAAATTCAGCCAGCCACAGCTACAAAACCCTCTTGGAAGGTTCTTTGGGAACAACAGGAATTTTGAATTTCAATTGATTAATATTTTAAATTTTACTTATCATGTTATAACAGAAACACAAACTTGATATCTGTCCTGACGTATTTACTTATGCTTTTTTAGCAACCTTTTGTGTGTGTGTGTGTGTGTGTGTGTGTGTGTGTGTGAGAGAGAGAGAGAGAGACAGAGAGAGAGAGAGAGATCAGTGAACACAATGTAAAAATCATGATACTGAAAAACCTGCATTTAGATGCAGGGATCCTACAGAGGGGATCTGATGTGTAATCTATGCTAATACCCCATATGTGCTATATGTTGTTCAATATATACTACGCATTATACAGTATTTGACATAAAATACAGAATACCTCAGATATGATATATAGTAGGGAATAAAGTATAGGATATACAATATAACTATAAAAGAGAGACATCTTAAAATCTTTACTATCTCTGTGATTCCTCCAGAGCACAAAGCCACACAAACACAGAGACAGGGAAGAACAAAGAATAAAAAGAAGGAATGGGTCTGCCCTAAAGAGACCCCAGAAAAACACCAAGACCCTAGCTTCTGCCAGGACTTCACTGCTACACACACACACACACACACACACACACACACACACCTCACTAAAATCCAGAGGAAAACGGAGAGCCCAGGAGTCAGCTGTCAGCAAGCTTGGGAGCCAGATGACTGCCGTATGAACCACAGCTCTCCAAGTAGAAGGACTTGTGAACCATCTTTAGGGAGTTTTGCCTTCCAAGGGTCTTAGCACACTAATAGAATGGCCTCAATAAGTGGATTCTGTAAATGTGCTTCCCTTCCCTCTTCCCTTCCCTTCCCTTCCCTACAAAACCCTACTTTGAGCCATGGACTCCATTAGCTGCATGAAGTCTTATGAGGCTGACAACATAAGTTCAAATGGAAAACAATGATGGAAACAGAACACTGCACATGCCTTATTTAGACTCAGCCTCTGATCCAGTGCAGAAAGAATCAGCAGAAAATCAGGTCGTATTTTTTGATTGTGTGTTTTAAGTAGGCCATGATTTCATCTTCTCTACACTGGCCTTTTTCTTTAATCTTAGAATGTGAGTTTAAACCTCTGGTTGCTACTAGAATTCTATTTCCAGTCATTTTATCCTACTTTTGAGTAAGCACCAACATGGGTCAAACTCACAAACTGTGATGGGGTTTTTGTTGTTGTTTGATTTTGTCTTTCTTCTTTCCAAATTTTTCTTTGTCCCATTGGTTGGTTAGTTGATTGTTGCTGAATGGTAGGTTTGTTTGTATATTTGTCTGTTTGTTTGAGACAGGGTCTCAACCATGTAGCCCTGGCTGGCCTGAAACTACTAAATTTTGGAAAGGAAAGACTAGAAGGTAAATTATCTTAAAATCACCCCCTAAAACCTTGTCATCTACCTGGGACTTAGCCACTGACACAGTGTCACTGAACTCTAGGGTCCTCTTTAGAAGAGATTGAAATCCCCTTCATGGCAAATAGGAAGGACATGGAAACATACAGAGTACTGACAATGTGTATTTGAGTACAAAAAAGCTTCTTTTTCTCAATCAGTCCTGCTCTTTTAAACAAAGCTCAGATAGGGCTAAATCTGGGATGCTGCCATGGCTCCATGACAATAGGACTGTCCTGCCAGCCATGGCGACCATCTCTGGGCACACACAGCAGTCACTTAGAGAGTCACAAATTCGCATCAATAGGGACAGACGTTCACATGAGCCATTAGCAACCGAGGAGTAAAGGCAGCCTGCTAAAAAACCACACTGTTGAAATTTTTCAGTGCTCGATTTTTTCAGTATGAAACCATTTAATTTTTGTATCGATTATTGTTAAGACGAAATTATCATACTCTTGTTTGTGACACTTACAGGGAGTGAAAAGGCTCCTACCACACGTTTCAATTCTTGTTAACCAAATGAGTGTTGGTGTACATATATCTATATCCTCACAAAGCAAAGGTGCCACACGAGTCTCAGGCACAGACTCAAGGATCTATAGGAGATACCTTTCAAAATCCTTCTTAGTTTAGACCTTGAAACACAAATGATTGACAGTTATAAATTTCCAAGATAAGACATGAAGGAATAAGTGTCCAGTACGAAGCTATGAAGCACAAAGAGAAGACAGCGCAGATGTGGTCTTAGGCCACAGGACTCTGTTTACTCACACTTCTCTGAGGCGTGCCTCTCTCCCACAGGGTAGCACTGCTCACAAAGGGAATGTAGCAAAAGGGCTTCTGGAAGAGAATAAACAAGGCTGTTAGCACCAGTTCAGACACATCTCACCACTAAGAGGTGACTTTTAAGAAGCTCGTAAGCTAATTTATCCTAACATGGCTGTGCATACGCTCTGGCTACCTGATAATAAACAGAACACTGGCTTAACTGCCATGGGAACCATGGAAAATTCCAAATGTAGTTGCCACCTTCTAGAATACAGATGAAGTCACAGGTAAGAAGTTTTTAAAAAAAAAAAAAAACCATGATTTAAAATGTTGACTCCTGAGATTTAATGCGATGATATAGAACTAAACTGGTATTCCCTTTTCCGTAAGCTTTTGACATATGTCACATAGTTGTGAGCCATCCCCAACTGATCTACCCAAAGCCAGCACATATACCTAAGAACATTAATATGAAATAGATAAGACAGGCATGGTGGCATATGCCTATAATCCCAGCATTCAGGGAGGTAGAGGCAGGTGGATCTCTATGAGTTTGAGGCCAACCTGGTCTACAAAGCAAGTCGAGGACAGCCAAGGCTATACAGAGAAACCCTGTCTAGAAACAACAGAAGGAAAGGAGGGAGGGAGGGAGGAAGGAAAGGAAGGAAGGAAGGAAGGAAGGAAGGAAGGAAGGAAGGAAGGAAGGAAGGAAGGAAGGAAGAAGGGAAAAAAGGAAAGACTACTTGGTAGAAGTCATTAATTTGGAACTGTATGTTATGCAGACTTAACATGGCAGAAACCTGCTTGAAACGTGTGCTATATCTACATGATTGCTCAGGGCAGAAGGTGGAGAAAGTGGCCCAAGGATCCAATGGTGGGAAAGAACCTTGACATTTTATGGAAAATGTCAAGCTTTAATAAGATTATATCAGGATTGGTTTTCTGACTTCTTGTTTTCAATTTGATGGTTTTCATTTTCGTTAGTCACAGTATCCAGGGCCCTGACTTATTTCCCAGTATTTGCTAAACTTAATCTTGGTACCTTAAAGAGCAGGCCCCACCAGGCCCAAGGCCAGGATGGAGGTATGCATCTGAAATACAGTGGCCCTTCCACTTTTCATCAGGATTTAAAGATTTTAATTATTGGTTTACTTTTATGTGTAGATGTGTGTATCCAAGTATACGTACATGTACCATGTGCATGAAAGTGCCCACAGAAGCAAGAAAAGGGTATCCAGCTCCCTGGAATCAGATATAGGTCTATCTGGTAGGTATAGGTAGTTGTAAGCTGTCCAGTGTGGGTGTTAGGGGGTAAGCCTGGGTCCTCCGCAAGTTCTCTAACTGTTGAGCATCTCTCCAGCCCCAGGTGATCAGGATTGTAATAGGGATCATTACAAAGACTCATGCAGGGAAAAGCAGCAAAGTTGAATGTTCTGGGGAGAGAGACAGGTACATGCAGATTCAAAGGTGGCAGATGACGTGGACTTGTGAAACAGACTTTCCACTCAACACAAAGGGAAGAAGAAATGATGGTCTTTCTGAAACCCAAATCTAAGACTGAAGGATGTGAGGAGTAAAAGGTTAAGATGAAGGTGACAGAAAAACAACAAATTCCTGGAATCTAGAATAAATAGATGAGTGAGTAAAAAAGATTTTCAGAGTCCTGAAACTGAGGATTATAAATATATAATATTTTAACAATATGGTAATCATTTTATTATTGTTATATTTTATATTTTTATCTATTACAAAATTTATATAATTTGCATGAATTTTAAAATGTAATATATGAAATTATATGTTATCTAATTATAAACGTGTTAATATATGTCATAAATATAGGCATGAGTATGAACCCACAAAGTCAATCAACATCTTACATGGCAGCCCTGGCGTCAGTTCTTTATGTGACAAATATACCACAAACAGGACTAAAGAATGTAGGAGATCCTCCCTAGGATCCCCAAATGAGTTGCAATGTGAAGCAGGAAGGAATCTAAACTACCACCATTTGCATGCTAGATGAAGAAATTATTTCAGATCTCAAAACACAGTGAACAGCACAACTTTGCTGACAGCTTAACTCTGTGTTGAGTTGACCTGGAAAACCATCTCAGTATGTACAGGAAGGAGAGACTCCTGTTTGAAGGACCATCAGGTGAAGAGGCAGGCCTGTGTCAAGCATGCACCCCTGTTCCCCACTTCCATGAAACCTCTACACTCACTCTAATCATGCGTTTTCATGTATGTGGGGTTTTCCCACCAGGTGACCTTTGCCTGTGGTGCACAGGACCCAAAGCACACTGCTCTGACACTGACTTCAGTGGAGATTTTTCAGTACCACTGTTCAAGCTCTGCTCATGTCAGGGTCACAACTGAGTAGCATCATTCAGAGAGACTGTGATGGGTGATCAACAGCTCCAAGATGCCCAGAGCAACACCGAACATGCACACAGCAGTCCCATGATCTATACTTTCCAAACAACAAGGCTCCATGGCAGCTAATAGCCCTAGAAACCAAGTACATTCTGGGCTGAAGAAAGAAAAGAAGAAAGGAAAGGAAAAAGGAAAGGAAAGGAATAAAAAACAAAAAATCAAAACAACAACAACAAAACCAGGTTGATTTGTTGACATATAGCTGATATATAAACAACTGTGTATATTTGATATCTACAATTTGATAACTTTAGAGATATCTACCAGAGGAAAAAAACAGCAGAGCTCAGGATTGTCAACTCTTTAGAAAAGCTTCTCCTTGAACCTTCAGATGTAGGTAGAATTTATTTTCAGACTGAAAGGTTATTGTAATCAGGAAGCCAAACGTGGGGGAGGCGCTTGGAAAGAATAAAGTAGCTGGGCTGTTCACTGTCACTCATTAACCTGATTTTCTAATGAATGTGGCATTAGGCATTCATTAACAATCATTTGTGTTTATGTTGAGCGGCTGATGTATGATGAAGGTTGGTAAATGAAAGCAAAATTAAACCAGGGAATTCTGGACACTTATAAAGCAATTAACTTGTTTGGCAGTAATTACACATTGAAATCTAAATCAAGTGCATTTAGGAAGCCACAGGAGCTGCCACAGAAAGCAAGGTGCTTTGCTCCAAAACACCCAGAATAACAATAACAATAATAATAACAACAATAATAATGACAATAATAGCCCATGCTTCTTTAAACATGAAAGAGAAGGCAAAAATATAAGATAAGGGACAAACGGAAGGCAAAGATCTGATAAAAAGAAGTCATAGTCCACACATTAGCAAAGAAGCAGGTTACCAAAAATAAGGATACATCAGCCTTAATACATCAGTTTAATTTAGATCTTTAAAAATGCATTGTGAGACAATACTGTGGAGACAGGTGTCAACAGAACACAGCTTTGCTCTATTCACATACATGCTCAGACATACATGTGCCATTCACTGCGTGACCAGTAAAAACCAAGCCTAAAGGCAGGAGCTCAAGTCACCACTCTATTGCAATTACAAGTTTTTACCACTGACAACTTTTCTCTTCAGATGACAGCTAATGTGGCCTTTATTAAATACAGTGTGTGGTTAAGAAATCCAGTCATCAAACACAGTCAAGAACTTCTTTTTGGAAATCAATATTGCCAGGCAATGGTGGTGCATGCATTTAATCCCAGTGTTCAGAAGAAGAGGAGGAAAAAAAGAAGAGAAAAAGGAGGAGGGAGGAGGACAAAGAGGAGGAAGAGGAGGAGGAGGAAGAGGAAGAGGAGGAAGAAGAGGAGGAAGAGGAGAAGAAAAAGGAAGAGCAGAAGAGGAAGAGAATAAAGCATTGTGGTGGCCTTAAGGAAGGAATTCAGGGAGCGATTACTGAACTGGTTAAAGCAAAGGAAATGAGCACAAAATTCCATGTAAAATTTATCATGAGAAGCGCCCCTGCAGCGCTACATACAAACTTGCTTTCAGATGGCAAATCACGGTTTTCAGAATTTCTAATCCTCTAAGATTTAGTGAAGAAATTGAAAGAGGCATGGTGTCTGTCTGTGTTTGTGTGTGAGTGTGCGTGTGCGTGTGTGTTTCTTCCTAGGATAGCAATAAGATGAGGCTGCAAGCAGAAATCTTTAGATGATCCTAGAGGGCTGACTAAAGACACAAAGATTTTCAAGCTTGAGTCAAGGTCTAGATCACCCTCCTTTAAAAGATGAGATGTGACAAATATCTTCACAAAGGTTTGCCTGTACTTGAGGGTTAGTAACCAAAAGAAAAGTTCCCAGGAGGCTCTACAAAGGGCAGCTGGTCTTGTGGAAACATTTGCAAAGTTCTTGGGTGTCAACAATGCTAAAAGCAAATACTTGCTTTCCCCCTGGGATTGGAACAGAAAGCAGAAACCAGGAGATAGCTTTTGAAAACCCTGGTTAGGGCATTGAACTGCACCAAATAAAAAGATATGTTTGCCATGGTGGGTGGTGTTTTGTTTTTTGCTTTTTGTTTTAAGCTGTAGGTTTGATTATGAGAAAAAAATCCTCTTATTTCTAGACATACAATCAAGATATTAAGCTCAAAGACCCATTTCTCAATCATTTGAACCCCCTTTAAAGAGTTTGATCATCTAGTCAGCTCTAACTTAACAGGGAGTGTTTCACTTGAAGTTTTCTTGGTTGGCAGATTGCTTCCTGACTTACACGGTACCTCGGTGCATACCAGCACATCACTTCATAGCCTCTGCAGCTGTGCTGGCAGAGTAGCCTGAGTCTTCACAGCCAGGGGCATTCGTCAGGAAGTTCAGGGATCCACTATTCCTGGAGCAGCTGTTAGGGACCAACAGTCCTTACATCTCAGTGTAGAGCCAAGGTCACCTGGGGCCCACTGGTTAAAATGCACAGGCTAGCACAGGAGGTCTAGTGTGAGCCTTGGACCCTGCTTTGGTATCCAGCTTCCTGATGATGTGATTATAGACCCTCTGACTCCTACAGTATTTATTGTTTTAAAGAGGTTATAACAGGCCGGGAATTGAGGAACATGCCCATAATCCCCAAATTTGGAGGCAGAGGCAGGAGGATCGCCAAGAATAATCTGTGCTGTATAGATAGCCACTAAGAGGTCAGCCAGGGCTACTTAGCAAGACTCATCTCAAAAAAAAAAAAATAAATAAACAAAATAGAAAAGATTAAGACTAAAGAGAGCCAAAGCCTTGGAAATAGATAAATCTGCTCTCTGCTTAGAGTCCTCAAAAGTATGACAGACCAGGAACTAAGCAATGCCCACTAGCTATGAACTATGAAGACACGGTATAACCAAGTACTGGGCTTTCCAGTCATCAGCGCTATGGCCAAGGTGTTTCTGTCCATTTGTCTGGTCATTGCAATCAAGATAAGTATCGATTCACACAACAGTGTGCTCAGCACCAACAAAGTAAAGTTCAATGGTGCACAATCTCCACGGTGCCTCCCAGGAAGCTCCAAGGCCACAGGACACAGGCCCTGACCAAAGGATGGATTGAGTACCCGAGGAGCTCCTCCCCGGAGACACACAAAGTAGAAACATGAGGGAAAATCAGGGGCCGCTTCTGGAAAGACATGTCCCTTGAGGTAAATTTGGAAGCAGAAGCAAATAGAGATTTAAGGGGCAGAAAGGAAATAAAAAGGCCGTTATCGAGAACCGGCGCTGGCAAGTCTTGTCTGAAGACCATTCTGACCACGTGTTAGCTGCTGACAATGACAATAGCTCTGTCCCTGAAAGAGCGCCCCTAACCTTCAACTAAGGAACTCCTGGGTGTCTGCTATTTTTATCAAGATTTACTTTGGAGATGAAAAAAGCTGAAACCTAAAGAATTTTGCTCTGTCCCAAGATATAATTACTGAGAGGCTGGGATTCCAAGATAAGTCTGCCTAAGACCCGTATTCTTCTCACAGTGCCCCGTATCCCGCATGAGTACCTCAGAAGGTCTAGAATCTGAAGGCTGAGGCAGCCTGTGAGAAAAGAAGATGTCAATATTGGGGTTTTTAAGTAACTATAATTTTCTTCTCAGTTATTCCTTAGAGCACCTTTACCTTTGGAAGAGCTTAACTTTGAAAAGTATAGTCAAAACCAAGAAAGACAAACTGGACCAAGGAGAGCTACCGTTAGCCCTGTGAAGCTCTAAATGAACTTCAAAAAATAAAAAGCATGGCACCCTCTCTTGGCATATAGGGCCTTCTAACAAGATGTGGTTTGGGTCAGAAAAACCACATTCCAGAAAGATGGCGAAGTGGAAACACGGGCTGTGTGCAGTCCACACTACATTTAGGAGTTCCGCTGTGAATGAGGAGCAAGAGATAAGAAGAAGCCAGACAGGGCAATGGGTCAAGTGCTCACTCTTTATCACCCTAAATAACTAGAGCGATCCAGGAAAGCTTAGAAACAGAGAAATGTGGAAGGGGCTTAGAGGTAAGGAGGGAGGCTTAACACTGACAATAGTCAACTTTAAATCCAAAAGGACCAGTTCCCAATTCTAATCCTCTCTTCAAGGAAGACAAAATCATCTTAAGAATAAACAAGCCTGATTCCCCTCTACATAAACACACAGGCTCCAGGGTTGATTAAAATCACTTAACTCTTAGTGCATATCACAGTTATAAATTGATTCTTTGATTGCTAATTGTCAGCCACTGATTCCAGAAACTCAAGAAAAACAATAGAAACTTTACTTAAATGACATTTTTGTAACTGCTACTTCTTTTAGCTAAGGCATAAGCAGGAAGACAGGCTGCTTATTCAACTTTAGATGCCCATGGTCAACTATGCAGAACCGACAATCGAATATTCATTGCCAACATCTGTTTAAATCGTTCCTTATCAAACAGCACAAACATGCCTCTACAAACACCCCTTCTTTTGGCTGAGAGAAAATCCAAGAAACGGACAAATTATGTTACATACAGCCAAATATCAGTAACTTCATTATAAGTCATCCATGATCATTATTTTCAGCATGGCTCCATACAGCGAGCCTACAATAAAGGGCCTGAGCAGGAATCTTGGGGCTGGGGGTTTGTGACTCATGCATTCTATCTCATCATGTGGTTACCAGTTCAGAAGAGTCATTGAATTTCCAGGAACCAGCCAGTCTGGTCAAAAGAAATCACAAATCCTTAACTAACATATGCTAACTTTTCTTTGAGGAACAAAAGAAGCATCTTTGTTTGTTCCTCAGCAGCAAACACGCAGCCATCTCAAAGGAGTCCTTTCACTGGCCATGTTAGCAGGGAAATTCAATTGTATTTAATTAAGTTCACCCCCCCCCCAAAAAAAACCTGCACACAGAAGCATCAAAAGGGTTATCAGGGGTCAGATGCCTGTCATGACTTTCTGACCCTCCCAAAATGCAAAATAAAAGATTGTGGTATCCCTGCTGGCAAGATGGGTTTGCACGTTTGTGTCTCTGTCTTTCTGCTTTAATCTAATAGCTATCAGCACAATGTGGCCACTTTTTTCTGAACAATAGTATGCGCAGAAGTCAGACTTAGAGCGCTGCAAGGGGGAAGATGGAACACAAGAGAAGCACACTGTGGCTTTCAGAGCTCAATAAGAACATCACTTCCATACCCATGACACACACACACACAAACTTGAAAATCTACTTAACATTCATTGTGGTCAAAATGGAAAGATGTGTGCCCCTGAAATCTCATATTCAGGAATTATTTTCAATGGTCAGCTTCCCCTTAGATGCTTTTGAAGAGAGAGGTGTGCATGAATAAGGTTTCTTCTTTACCAGAAAGTAATCTTGGGGTCTGGCCAGGCATTTATCAGCTCTTTAACTTGAAAATCCTAAATATTTTTGCTCCTTTTCTCTAAATTTCATAATTTTCCCATTAGACTGGGCACTTAGGACCATAACCAGAGTTCTAAATATGTTTCATGGAAACCAAAGATATGTTAATTAAACTGGTTGTTATTTAAAGTCTTAAATGTTCATTACAAATGAACCCCAGGCCTGGTACTCACTTCCTGAGACATTTCATTTTTAGAAAATTATATTCTTAAGTGATATTGTAAAAAAAATGAACCTAAGTATCTTGAGCTAGAAGACATATTACAGTTCATGTAATTCAGCATCACAGCTGAGGCTTGGATCTCCAATCACATTTCCACTTCACTATCCAATCTGTAGTTAGAACTTTCACAAAAATTTCAAACATCCTGTTTCCTAGGGCCATTTAGCTGTAATCCTCATAAGCAAAAATTGAAAGCAGAACTAAAAAGAGACTCAATGTTGAGGTCAAGTGTCTCAATTTTTTTTTATTCTAGCTCTGTAGCCAAATTAGGAACTCAAGTAATACACTCAAGCACCCTACTCCTGTGAAAAGAAGATAAGCATCCATTATCTCTGACTTAAGATCGCTGGTGTCTCTGTGTACTTCATTTTTACAGTGGGACTGTTAGGTCAGACAATTGAATCATCTTTGAGGCAACCACTGCCTGGAAATCCTACCAAGCTTTCCATGAAAGGGCATCAATGCTGCTGGCGTGGTTTTCATTCCTCAAGCAAGTTCAGGAGAGGATGGGGAAGCGACACAATGTATATCTTCTTTTTTGTTGCCAGTGCTTTGAAAAGAATTGTAAGAGGACATTTAAGAGACCAACCTGTTTCCAGCAAGAACAGGACTGCAGAGGGTGTGGGAGCAGGAGGCTACTTCCAGAACGGTTCTTGTCTAGGGTTTAACGCAGCTGGCCTCTGCCCTTTCTGATAAGAAAAGCAGGCGCAAAGTAGAAGACTGTACACTTATATACCTTAACCCTTTTGAAAGCCAAACCAGTGGGAGAAGTAAGCGGGGTCAACAGTTCCTATGCTCATCTCAACCAACCTGTAGAAGAGGAAGTGTAGTCTCTAGCCATATGAGAAAACTGATGAATGACTACATGATCAGATGAATTGGCAGGTCCAAGAAACACATTACTAAACAAGGTGGATTTGGACCAAGATCTGCATCCAAATAACCTCCAAGCCCAGTCCAGCCACTTTGACTATGGAATTTAACTATCTTTGAGAAAACCTGCAAATACCATATTTGAGTTTTTTCTCGTCTCCCATTCAATGGGCAGCACACAACACTTCTGCAGATTCATTTGCCATCTATTTTACCAACCCAAGATACAAGTAACTCATTCACCATACAGCTAAAAATCCATCTATGACTTTTGTTAAGAATCATATGCTAATAAGGCTATATTTAATCCCTTTTAAATACTTTTTGCTATTGTATGTGGGTGTCTATATCTGTATGAAGTATACCTACATGCCCAGAGACCAGAGGCTTCAGATCACCGTGGAGCTAGAGTTCTAGGTGGCTGAGAGCCCTCTGACATGAGTGCTGAGATCCAAATTTGGATCCTCTGCAAGAGTAGTATGAACTCTTAACCACCAAGTCTTCTTTCTGGTCCTTATTTAATCTTCTTTTTAGGCAAAAACTTTAAAATAAGTGATAAACACAGGGACTCAGTGTTGTCTTCCTTATGTAAAACTATAGCAATGTATTTTTCCCACAACAGTCCTCTTTGCTCAACATGGTATCATTAGATACTAAGAAATACAAAATTAATATCTGAAAGTAAAAATTGATAAACAATTATTGTCATAGTCTTAGTGCTTCTGTCTTTCCTAAATTCATGCATTGAAATTCCTAATACCAATGGGTTGGTATCAAAAGCTGGGGTCCTTCAGGAGAAGACTTGGCTTCATGAATGGGATTAAAGACCTCGTAAAGTCCTGAGAGGACATTCTGCCCCTTCTGTCAAGGAAGAACACTGTAATAAAGCAGCATATTCAGAGAACACTGAATTATCTAGTGTCTTGACCTTGAACTTCAAACATCCAGGGCTGTGAGCAATGATTTTCTATTATTTATATATTACCCAGTCTGATAACTTTGCTTTATCAGTCTAAACAGGATATGGCAAGTCTACACACACACACACACACAAACACAAGCGCATGCATGCACACATGAGCGAGCAGGGGGACACAGAAAGCAATAAATATAGAGTAACTTAAGAACACATTGCCGCTATTCCATATCCCATTTCCACCGTAACTGCTCTTCATAGAAAGCTTTATGTCGGCCCTACTCCTCACGGCCTGGGAGGCCAATGCAGCAAGTACTAATTACTGTGCTTGGAGTTTGTTGAGCTTAATTAAGTAGACTACACTTACATTCAGGTGTATGTCACATCTAGACTTGTTACCAAGGCAACAAAACACCATCTGACACCCCAAGATAAAGCACATGTTCTAGAATTCTTTCTGCAGACTAACGTTTTAAGTCCAAATTTTTAACCTTTGATAAGTAAAAGTAAAATGTCATCATTCAAAATCAAAGCGAGAAACACACTGAACACCAAGACTACTTTGATTTAATTTTACTCATTTGAATGCTAAGTATATTAATTCAGCCAAACAGTAATGACCAACTAATGGTTCCGCAATACAGATATATGCTGTGTTTGTCTGATAAACTGTAAGAACTTTTCAGAGAGACAGCTTCTTCCTACCAAACAGAGCTTTGGATGAGGACACAACATAGCTTAGCTAGCGTGTAGGACAGCACGCAGGAAACCTGCACTGAATTGAAGAGGAAGGGGGCGCCTGTAGTCCCAGTGCTTGGAGGTAGAGAAGAGAGAATCAGAGATTCAGGAGGACCATCCTTAGTTACTGTGAGTTTGAAACCAGCCCAGGCTGCATGAAGCCCCATCTCAGACTGTGTGTTTGAGGCTACGGTGGACTTGGCTCTCCTTGCCACAGGGCAGACGTGTTGTTTGTGGAGAAAACAGACTAAACTCCAGAATCTAATATGCTACATTGTCTCTTTCCATCTCTGCCAAGCTCCATGACCTTTAGGATCGAATAACAAAAGCACACTTACCTAATCTCCGAGCAACACCAAGCATTTTATGCATGTTGACACATTTAATCACAGTCTTTGTTGTAGGTGTTAGACCATAACCATGGCAAGTAAAACTCTAGTGATGTGAGTATGTGTGAACATTATCATTAATAAGGTGTCTTAGAAATAACCTATTTGAACAATGTGAGGAAAAAGAAATCTTACCCAAAGATTGAAACCAAACACACAATTACTAATGGGAAATAACCAAGGTCAGTGAACAGTATCTACAAAATGCAATGGAATTAAATAGTTCTTGCATGATCCTGACTACACAGAAGTGTAACAAATGCTGTGTGTGCTAGGTTTCTCGGAGAGAGGAGAACATGGCTAGTAACTAGTACAGCCCAGAGCGCCATGATGCTAAAGTCACAAAATGGCAATAAACACTCTTATTTTGTTGAAAGAATTAGACAGCTCAATAAGACTCCGGCATAAACTTCACGAAGGTCAAAAGAGAGCAGGGGTAAAAATAACAGTTTAAGGGGGAAAATGTTCAAACTTTAAGTTGAAGTATTTGTGTTTGGAAAAATAAGACTTTTCTTACAGATTCTGGTCAAATCTTTGAAATTAGAACACAAGGCACAACCAAACCTTCATACAGTCTCACCTAGTCCACAAATGTGTCATAAATAAGAAGAGCCACCAGAGAGACTATTCCTCAATAACTCCCACTTCCTTTCTATATTTCTGAATATTTTGTTACGGCAAAACAATATTTGTGGGATGATTTCTCTCTAGTAGGTCCTCTTTAGTTCTTAAATGTACGCTGAAAACTGATGTCCTCCAGAACCTACTATGCATAGCTTCACAGTCATCCGATATGAAAGGAAATTTTTAAAAATCTGGCAAGAAGGTCGGAGGCTACAGAAGAGTAATATTTGTAAGACATCACTAAAATTAAAAATCTCACATTCCCAGGGGATAAGAACATTACAGCAACGGAAAGGCTTAGCATCAGAGCACACCTTGCAGATTCCACAGTTTATAGTAACTCGGTCAGTGTGAAAACATAAATCAACAGGTCCACGCTCTCTCAGCTCTCCATACACACCTGTTTTAAGCTGCTTTTTTGCTGTAGATTGAAGCCTTTCTAGGAAGGAAACACAATGAGCCAGCTTAAGCCCTAGCAAAAATGACCATTTTCATCTTTGCTGAGTTTGAAGATTTCACATTCACGATTCACCCTTAGGAGCAGCTGGGTGGGAGGAGCTCTGGGCAAGACTCTGTTTACTATGGTGTGGCCTTAAACTGCTGCTGTTTCTGGAGTGTTCTGTTGTAATAAACTGATCCTGAAGAATGCTGTGACCTTTGCGCCCCAGTCACTGTTTGTTTGTTTGTTGTTTCGTTTGGTTTGTTTGGGTTTTTTGTTTGTTGTTTTATTGTTTTGTTTTTTGGATTTTTGATTTTGCTCTTGTTTTTTTCTTTGTTGGTTTGTTTGCTTGCTTTTGGTATTTTGGTTTTTTGGAGACAGGGTTTCTCTGTGTAGCCTTGGGTGTCCTGGACGTGCTTGGTAGACCTCAAACTCATAGGGATCTGCCTGCCTCTGCCTCCCTGAGTGCTGGGATCACAGGCCTACTCCACTGCGCCTGGCGGCTGTCAGCTTTTAATGAAGCAATGTCTAAAGCTTTGATCTTTTGGAGCAGTTGTGGGAGGTGGAATGACAGGTGCCTGCAAGAACAGCACCCTGAGGCGCTGCTCATGGCTGCTTCCTTGCCACCTGCACTCTTCCCATGTGCAAAGGGACTCCAGTCAACTCAAAGCTCAGCGCGAGGCTCAGGCTTCCTGTGCAGATCCTGACTGATTGATTGACGAAGGCCTTCCAACTGAACGAAGGATGTCCCACCAAATGAGGTGGAGTGGTGACTTTCCTTCCCCTTTAACATTGTACCTCAGGGTTAGTTTAGCCGATAGTTGGAACTGAGAGCCTCCTTACTGGTTCAGTCTTCTCAGGACATGGAATCCTCTCCTGTTAGTCAAGCCTGCATGCCCACAGTCTCAGCGATCCTGCTTTGTACAAAGGCAGCTAAGAATAAGGGATGGGGGAAAGACAACTCCCACTTCTAACGTCACTCGGGAGTATACAGCCTATTCAAAGCGAGATTAACCAAAGGTGTTATTGTCTGATTTTTCTAGGCAAGCGAGCATCCAGCCAAATCCAGGAAGAGGTGAAGCCACATTATTGTCCCTTAAATGTGACACTCACTCCTCACACTGTTCCAAAAGAACAGTTCAGCCTCTCACACATGATAAGCAAAGAGTTGATTTAGCTCTTTGCTTTGAATTTTTATTTTTCCAGCCGACCTTCTGCAAAATATCACAGAAGCCTGTGACTCAAGCTTTACAGTAACATATGCTTTAGGAGTTTAATTTGGTTTTGAACAGGATTAAATGTGCCAAAAATCAGACCACAAGATATTCATAATGAGGGACAGAATACAATAGTCACCTTAAGTGAAGAGTAATTATATAACAAGAATTCGCAAATTGCTTGATGGCGTTTTCTCGTGGAGACAGGCACAGCTGCCACACTGAGTAAATGCCAAATTTTATTCTTTTCTCCCTGTTTCCAAGAAGAGAAATCCCCTCTGCCTGGTGCGGGCTTCCTGGTTTTTCTCCAGTGCATTCACATGTCCTAACAGGTGATCGCTGGGGCAACTTGATCTTTTTCTTGGAGTATATCTTGGCCTTTGTACAACTGAGTGTGTAAGGTGTACATGTGTGTGCTAGGATGTCAATTTTGTTATAATTAAAATTTGTATTAAATCAGGAGCATGTATGTATATAAAAATGAATATAGAATGTTAGAGAAAAGCAATGTTAATGTTTAAAAATATTTCTGATTCCAATATATTTTCAGTTGACCTGTTGAGCTGATAAAAACATTTAGAATATATCAGACTCTTCTATAAACCAAAAGATTTAGTGCATTAGGGAGTCAGGGAGAGTGAGTTGCATGTAACATGGGCAGAGCTTAGTACAGGAGGAAATAGACTTTTTTTTCCTGGAAGGTTAAAGATCTAGCGACAGACAGACAACATTGCCTCAGAGAAGCTCCAATGGCCTAGTTTTCAATAGAGCTATGCGTGAGGGATGGTCTCATGGATCTAAGACACTTCTGAAGCTGAAGAAAACACTTCACCCTACCCGCGAACCCAGAGTGACTTTGCTACCATAACGTGATGTGCTTACGACTGTATGAAACAGCTAACTTGGGGTTTGCTGTATAGAACGCAAAGGTGTGTATTTAGCCCCGGCACAGCAACCCTACATCCGATCCACTCTGTGAAAAGGGTCTTTCATTCCCTACTTTGGATTATTGTGTTTCAGCTTAACTTGGTGACCTCGAGAGTTGAAGTGACTTCTGCTTTAACTTTCTGCACCTGAGCACTGTGCTGTAGAGAACACTTACTGAGTTAAATATGTATTTGCGTGCTAGTTACATGACAGGTAGGACAACTGCTATGCACAAGAGCAAAAGATTCGTTTCAGGTTCCAGTTCTTTCACTCAGAAAGGAGGCCTGTGCTTTCCCACTCTTAAACTCAGAGACGCCTGTGTCCCCCACCACTCAACCACCCGAGTCTTCTCATGCCGCTATTCTAAAGCGCCAGCTCAAGAACAACCCAAATATATAAATTAATCTCTCCAACACTAAGGAAAAAGTCAACACTGACTGTGGACTGAAAACGAGAGCAATATGAATGCAGCTTCTCTTTTCTATCCCTGAAATATGAACAGGGCTGAGTAGTTTTAACTGGAAAGCCCCCTAGCTTCTCTACGGCAACAGACTGAGAGCTGGAAGTGACCCAGATCTGAATAACTAGCTTGTAGTGATCTGTGTCTCCTGACTCCCTCATTCAGCCTTCTATAAAGACCTGGATTGACCTTCTAAAAGATAGTTGGACTTCATACTACTTCCCTGTTCAGAAATCACAGCGGCTCTCACAACTCCTGGCATTGGCTTGCAGGGTGTTTACTCGTTTATCCAAACCACCCTCTCAACCAGCATTCTCGCTTCCATATGATCTTCCCAACCTTCTCACAGTCCCCACTGTCCCTTCTATTTTTCATGCTTTCCCAGTGTGGGGCGTTCATGCTCTGAAGTTTTTCTTCAATTATTGTCTCTCTTTATCTGACTCTAGGTCCTAACCATAATGATCCAAGACATATTTACATTTACAGAGACATCAGTGTGTTAGTCCATGCCTGCAATACTAGCACCAGGAGACTGAGGCAAGACCAGCCTGGGCAATGCAGTGAGTCTCTGTTTCAAAAAGCAAAAGGCAACAACAACAACAGAGGAGTCGAAGAAATGGCTCAACAGTTAAGAGAGTTGCTTTTCCAAAAGACTCATGTTCAATTCCCAGCATCCACATGGCAACTGACAAACACTGCATAGCTCCACTTGTAGGAGATCTGACACCCTCTTCTGGCCTCTGAAGGCAGCTGGCATGCATGCAGTGCACAGACATATGGAGACAAAATACCAATACATATAAAATAAAAATAAGTAAATTAATCTACTGTTTTAAAATAAGAACAAAGGCTTGGGCTTCGTCCCGGTGACATGGCTAAATGAACTGAAAAGGTCAGGATCATAGGGAAATATGGGAGCTGCTATGGTGCCTCCCTCCAGAAGAAGATTGAAATCATCCAGCACGCCAAGTGCACTTGCTCTTTCTGTAGCAAGACCAAGATGAAGAGACAAGCTGTTGGGATCTGGCACTGTGGTTCCTGCATGAAAATACTGGCTGGTGGGGCCCGGACTTACCACACCCCTTCTGTCATCAGAAGATTCAAGGACCTCAAAGACCAGTAGAAGCATCTACTGTCTGAGACTTGCCTAGCCTACAATAAACGGGTTAATTTACGTTTAAAGAAGAAAGAACAAAGAACTAAGTAAGTCAAGCTTCTGAGCACTTTGAGAAGAAAGAGAGCCTCATCTGTTTTTAGTCCTCTCAATAAGGAGAAAACTTTGTACTGGATAGAACTTATGTCAGATATATTGAATAGGGAAATTGTAGGATTGACTGGGTTATTGGGTAAGAAGATAACAAGGGAATAAAGAAATTGTTGGATAGGTGAGCAATTAAGCAGTTGGATGGACAAATAAACGGTGTCATTGCATAAGAGTCAAGAGACAGAGTTACATTTCACACTTGACAATGAACAAATTTCTGAAAAAATCAATTAGCTGCATAATTCTTGGCTAATCCAACTTTGTTCATAAAGATATTTTTATGTTAACTTTGTTCCTCTGTCTTATACCCAAGAGTTATGTGCTCACATGAAATTGTATTTTAATTAAAGCCAACCCAGATCCAATTTTTAAAAAACCAAAATCCCCTTTTAATCAACTAAGAAAATACTTTTCCTCAATAGTTATTGTTTGCAATACAGTAATCTTTATATCTGTAGAAAACATAGGTTTTGGAGCCATCAGTATCTAAGCATAGGTCTCCCAAAGTCCAAAGCCAGGCCGTGAAAGCCAGACTCCAGCAAGCTGGTGCTGTTTGTCCTTAAGCATACAGCCTACTCTTGTCTACAGCTAAATGCTGGATCAACCTGATCTCCGGCAATTGCCAGATCTCAGGAGGCTACAGAAACACGACATGAGTCACACCCACCTGTTTTCCGAAATAAGTACTGGTATATATAATATCAGCTAAGGGCAGGCTAGAAACAATGCACTAAAAGTGGCTAGAGTGACATGCCAACATGGCTGGGGGAAGTCACATAAGACCAATCCTAGATGAAGAGATACAGACAAAATTGCTGAGAGAGGAAGAACCAATCTTCTCCAGGGACAGGCCCGCTGATAGGTTACCTAATCCTACCTGGTAAGCCCTAAACCCATATACATATGAGCAAACCTAAATGGGCTCAGCAGATTGTATTTATTCATCCATAAGAGTGTGTGTGTGTGTGTGTGTGTGTGTGTGTGTGTGTGTGTGTGTGATAAATAATTAAAGAAGAGGTCACAAATTTGAGAGGAAGTAGGGGGACACAGAAACGCTATAGGCAATGGGCAGTGGTGGAAATGATTTGAGTATAGTACTCACATATGAAATTCTCAAAATAATTTAAATTTTTAATTAAAATGATAAAATAAAATGGTTATGAAGCTCATTTTTGGTATAAAATCTGGTTAATATTTTGTGCAGCCATATTGCACACCCTGCCTATATCTACCATTGTCAAAAGTCTTACATTCTTTACATATCTGATAGTCTGAGCCCATCATGGAAACAGAATTAAGCAGATGGGTCACAAACAATAAGGAAGGATAAACAACCCTACAAGGCTTCCTAAAAAAATTAAAATTTGATGCCCAAATTTGGGTGCAAATGGAAGACAATTGGGAATTTGAAGCTATGCAAAGGGAGCTATGCATACAATAGGGGATAATGAGCCATTCTACGGGCTGTCTGGAGAGGTGACAGCACATGGTGGAAAGAGATGTCATGGTAGATAACAGCCGGAGAGAAGCAGGATTTAGGTTTATCCAACCCTTGGCCACTGGCCCGGCACAAACCATGAACATAACTTCAAAAGTAAGCACTTAAGTATGAGCAGCTGTTGTTTGGTTGGTTGGTTGGTTGGTTGGTTGGTTGGTTGGTTGGTTGGTTGATTGCTTGCTTGGTTGGTTGGTTGGTTGGTTGGTTGGTTCATTGGTTGGTTGGTTGGTTGGTTGGTTTTTAAGACAGGGTTTCTCTGTGTAGGCTTGGCTGTCCTGAACTTGCTTTGTAGTCCAGGCTGGCCTCAAATTCTGCCTCCAGAAGTGCTGGGATTAAAGGTGTGTGCCAGCATGCCTGGCTGCATGCACAGTTCTTAAGCATGAAGTTTTCAGATGACTACATGGTGTTACTACTGTTGTGTTTGTATGGTAATGGACCTGAAAGGAAGTTAGGAGTTAGCCTGGGAGGGGGGGGTGGAATTTCATCAAAAACACTGCTTAGAAGAATGGTCTTGACCTTACCACAGAATGTATATAAGATAATTAAACTAGAGGCCAGGACATGGGTGATCTGAGTGGTGACATAGGAAGCTTGGAGAAGACAAACCCTTAAACTTCCAAGGCTGCTTGATGATCTTCTGACCCACTACGGCCCATGCTGCTGACAATGGTAACCAACTCTCCAGTGACCCCAACTCTCCAGAAGGCCTCTACCCAGAAACCTCCAGACTATATTTCCAACATTTCCAATCTGCTCAGCATAAATTCCAGCCCCTTGGACCTACGGGTGTTTATTTTTTAAACCTGAGTGTTCTAGCTTAACCTTTGACCTTCTTAGAGACCATAAACTACAGATCATCCTCTGGCCATTTCCACTCTGGATCCCCTCTGGTGTATACCATGGCATGTCTTGTCAAGCTGCACTCAAAACCTAACATTAATCTGTAGTTATGTATCTCACATAAGAACTTTATACAAAGAATCTCCTGCCATAAAATTAAGTTTATTTTAAAATTGTCCATAATTATGAATTATATAAAATTATGTTAAAATACTATATACATTGGGTTTGTTTTTTCATCACTGTGACCAAATACTTGACAAGAAGTGACTTACAGGAGGAGGGTTTGTTTTGGTCCACAGTGTGAGAGAATGTCACATCATGGCTGAGAAAGCATGTGGCAAAAGCCACTCCCAAGCAATAGCAGATGAGACTGGTTAAGATGTGTGATTGTGTGAGTGAGCAGTCAGGAAGCACAAGGGGAGATGACAGGCTAGAGCTCAATTTGTGCCTCTTAAACTCTGCCCCTGGTTGCTCATCAGTGCCCGCTTCAGCCTCTGTCACATAGAGCCTTGCCTGCTGTGGGCAGTGGAACCCACAAGGGGCTGGTGAGTAGTGACAGAGATAGGGATGAGAGGAGATCATCAAAGTGAATAGAGGGGCCTTTCAAAAGACAAACAGGTTCAAGTGAGTGTAAATTTTAAAATTCCTTAGAAAAAAAATTGACTCTGGATATTCCAGACCCAACCAGAAGCAGCCAGAGAACTTTGTAGAATTTGAAAAGCTCAAGAAAACACCGCAGTAGCCTTGCTTCAGCATGGTTCCAAAGGCCATTGTGCATCTGAGAGATGAGCCAGAGAAAGCGTTTCTGCAGATTAGTGGCTAAGACTGTCAGACAACAGCCTTCCAGGAGGAATGACTAATCGTGACATAGCTCAGTTCTGCTCTCCTCTCCGCTGTTTCTGGTACACATTCATTTTCAAAAAAAAAAAAAAAAAAAAACCAGAGGGATGTAGTGCTTAGAAATGATGTTTGTATCTAAAGTATATTCATTGAAACCAGAAGGACACATTTATGTATAATGTAGTTTTTTAACTTGATTACTGAATTATTAAATAGCGCCTTAAAGGGAGTGAAGGAGAGGCGTTATGCTGAAGGGCAACAATGGAATAAATCTGGGTGGAAGCTCTATTTTTGAACAACCCCTTGTTCTTTTCAAATCTGTTTAAATTCATTGAAATAAATTTGAGTCCTGTAAAGGTCATGACTCAAAAAAGAAAAATCCCCCAACTGATTTAAAGGAACTAACCAAGAAGGTTTGCAGTGCCTTTTAGAAGTACACTTCTAAAATGGAAAAGAACTGGCCAGCCATTCCCTGACTGAGCCACATGTTAACATAACAGCCAATTATTGCTTCACAAACACAATATTCTAGTTCATTCTTGTTTACAAGGTAACAACTCAGGGCTGTGGGTTTAGAAAATAAAATGATGCACTAGACACATGCTGTCCCTAGGAAAAGCGTGGGGAGGATTTGGGGCTTTTTACAGGATGGGGTCTGTTTCATTAGTGGGCCCTGCCTCCCTGCTGGGCTCTTATTTCTAAGCCTTTTGTTTGGGATTTTCCTTTTAAAATGATATCTCCATGCAGACACCCACATTCATGTAAGAAAACACTTTGCACATGTCTCAGAAACCTGTAGAATGGTCCTGGAAAGCACAGAAATCTTTTTCAAAGAAAAATAAAAGGGAATAAAATGGAATATTTTTAGGCTTCCCTAGCAGGTGGGTTTCTGGTGGCTGAAAACCTGCTCCGAAAAGAAATAAGCCTGTAACTGTGGCAAGAGAAAAGGCACTCAGGTCCTGATAATCCTGGCAAAACTAAATTGCAGACCTGGGAACATAAAAAAAAAAAAAAAGACACAACACCCTTCAAAAGAAAAATAAAACAATGATCCCAAAATAGGCCCGATTATGTGGGTCACTGCATACTGTGTGTTTTTTATCCCGGCTACTGTTGCCAGGGACACCTGATGCTCTCATTATATATGTTTGTCTTTCACATCTACATTCGAGCCAGGTTTTTCCCCCCTTTCGATGTTCCCAGAACTGTAACAGAAATAAAAAAAATAGGGACTGGACCCCATTATTACACAAATACCTACAGAGCAGAGGGAGTGACCCCTGGGGCTCACCGTGTTGTCCCTGGAAGCATTGATGCCCTCACCCCCAGGGCCTCTAGCCTTTTGTCACAGGGTCAAAGCCAGGACCTCAGCCGAGTACCCTCTGTGAAGAATTAACAAGTTGACAATTTGGACCCCCTCCCTCCCCAGCCCCTGGCCCGGCCTGCTTGAATGCTATAAATAGAGACATCTGGATAGAGCCCTTTCACTGCAGTAATTGAAAACGAACACGGATCAAGTTCTGGCCTGTTGTATTCATAAATCTTGAGGCTTAATTACATTAAAGGGAAGTCTAGGGCCCAGCACTATGGAAACTGCAGGTTCCATTGGCCGCTTGAATCATGAATCTTTAAGATAAGTGTTTTTTTTTTCTTTCCTCATCCCCCCCCCCAACAACTCTTTAGTAGAGTTGAATGGGAAATTTTCAAACCAGCCTTCTAGTATTAATGTGCCAGGAAACTTCTGAGACGATTCTGGGTTCTTCTGCCCGAACATGAGCTTCCCTGATGCTGCCCTCTTCTTCCTCCAGGCAGATCCGTGTTCCAGGACTTAAAACTAGACATGTTTTTGTGAGTAACGACAACATACTTGACAGATATTTCAAATACATCTTTCCCCACAGTTGAACACAGAAAGTGTGCATCTAGTTAAAATTTAATGAGCTTCAGAAAGAAAAAGAGAAAAAATAAAACTGAACTGTGATAATTTAAAACTCCAAATGAAGTCAGAACTCTCAGCATCCTCCTTAATAACAAGTTGAGAATTACACCCAAGAGAGAGCTGCAGACATTTACAAACAACCTACGATGGAATGTCTTTGTTGCTCTAATATTAAAAAAAAAGTGTTCTATTCTCGTCCCTGAAGCTGGATTTCAAAGTAAGTGCATAGCACTAATGAATTGTGCTGTTGATATCTTTGCCTTAATTTTGTACGTGGGGTGACAGAAGGGCCACTCTGACTGGTGAGTGAAGGGAGACTACTACGATCCCTCACACTAAAATGCAGAAAGGAATCCAGAAGGCATCTCCAGCTGGATTAGCACCTACCCTGCACATAGCACCTTCCCATTCCGCTTACGTCCTCAGTGCACCGGACCTGCTAAACAAGCTACACGTCGGATTGGAGCTGTGTGCTTGGAAGGAATAGTGTTAAGTCTCTCCTACTGTCCTTCGGCCTCCAGACCTTTATTCCATGTGAAAACATGGCTAGGGGCAAGAAGAGAGAGCAACCTAGTTAATAGTCATCCTGAATTTCATCACTTAGACATGGCGGTAGGGTGTCCACATCAAGCCGCTACTGTGTCCATAATAAGGAAAATAAATGTTTCTGCCTTCTGAACTGAGAAACTACGGTCCAGAGGAATCAGAAGACCAATATCACAGGATAAGGAATGATGGGAAAACTTTTTTTTAAACTAGAGACCATGTTATTTTCACCTAGCTGCATTAACGGGAAACCTTTTACAAAGACCATTTATAAAACACTTAAGGGGTTGGGGATTTAGCTCAGTGGTAGAGCACTTGCCTAGCAAGTGCAAGGCCCTGGGTTCGGTCCTCAGCTCTGGAAAAAAAAAGATAAAACACTTAAATAATGTCTTGGGCAGAAAAATGTATTATGATGAGACATAATACATAAACTCTGGATTCAAATCCTGCACTCTGCTCTAATATGTTAAGACAATTCAGACCATTTGCTTCTCGGGTTTCTCCTACCTAAAGCAGGGAAGAGCAACAACAAGGTCAAGGCTCAGAGTCACTCTGAAGGTGACATAAAACTGACACACATTACTCAGCCTGACCAATTCAAAGTGCCCAATGACCAACAGCTCGATTCTCTCACACAAGCTTTTAATGACCATTTTCTGGTACTTGATGTTCTGTCATTTGAGCTGTCACAAGCAGATAGACACCTTATATCAAATCCACTGAAACAATAACAGTCACCTCAAGTGAGGGGGGCTCAAATAGAATTCAAACCGGATTTTTATCTCACAGAGTATAGTAGGTGTTTATTTATCAGCTTTATTTCCCACACTAAAAACTCCGAGCAGTAGAACGTGGATATGCTTCCTGTGTGTCCCTAGCACCTAACATAATTCTTGTCCCCCAAACCTGAGAAATTCTGTCCTTCTTTTTCCATGTCTCTGCATGAGCAGATAGTTAATGACAAAGTTCTTTGTAGAAATACTGTCACCATTCCTCAACTAAGGGACATCTGGGTTGGTTCCAGGTTCTGGCTATTACAAATAAAGCATCTACGAACATAGTTGAGCAAATGTCCTTGTTGTGTACTTGAGCATCTTTTGGATATATGCCTAAGAGTGGTATAGCTGGGTCTTGAGGAATCACTATTTCTAATTGTCTAAGAAAGCGCCAAATTGATTCCCAGAGTGGTTGTACAAGTTTGCATTCCCACCAGCAATGGAGGAGGGTTCCTCTTTCTCCACAACCTCTCCAGCATGCGTTGTCACTAGAGGTTTTGATCTTAGCTATTCTGGAGGGTGTAAGGTGAAATCTCAGAGTCGTTTTGATTTGCATCTCCCTGATGGCTAAGGACGTTGAGCATTTCTTTAAGTGTTTTTCTGCCATTCTATAATCCTCTACAGTCAGTTCTCTTTTTAGCTCCATACCCCACTTTTTAATTGGATTATTTGGTTTCTTGCTTTTTAACTTCTTGAGTTCTTTATATATACTGGATATTAGCCCTCTGTCAGAAGTAGGATTGGTAATGATCCTTTCCCAATCTGTTGGCTGTCGTTTCGTTCAGATGACAGTGTCCTT
>CM053766.1:82338258-82380922 GCA_028658305.1 Pachyuromys duprasi
AGGACCATGTGTGGATATGGCCTGGAACCCCCGCTCAGATGGGGCCCATGATAGCTCGTTGTCGGACTGAAGACCCTAGTGAGGGAAACAGGGACTGTTTCAGTCATGATCTTGATGGCTGACTCTTTGACCCTCCGCCGGGGAGTGACAGACTGGCTAGATCCCAGGGGAGAACATTGCAGCCAGCCCTGAGGAGACAGGATGAGCTGGGTTTGGATGGAAGGGGAGGAGGTCCTCCCCTGTTGGTGGACTTGGAGGGGGCGGGGAGAAGGGAGATGAGGGAGGGAGTGGGAGGGTGGGAAGGAATGAGGGAGGAGGCTATGCCTGGGATGCAAAGTACCTAACCTGTGATTGATATAAAAATAAATAAATTAATAAAAAATAAAAAAAAGAAATACTGTCACCATTGCAGAAGTATTGATCGAATGTGCTGACCATTATCTTGCAACCATTAATGCAGAAACTGATGTTAAAAGATCCTAAAGGCATTAACGAGTCACAGGCTGCGGACTTATACTGTGAAGATTGGGTTGATGCCATCCGCACATGCTGACCAGTCTTAAGATACAGAAAGGTGTCTTGATAGATATCATATCCCCTGACATAAAGCAGCAAGGACGTGGCAAGTCTTTGGACACATGCTCTAAGAAATTGTACTGGCTCCTTATTGAACCTTTACATGTTTGTTTGTTTTTAATATTGATTTATTAGGGTGGAAAATGACATGTGCCTCTGCATGCATGTGGAGGTCACAGGAAAACCCTAAGGTTTCTGCTCTTCTCTCTCCGAGGTCCTGAGCGTCGAACTCAGGTTGTCAGGCTTAGCAGCAAGTGCCTTTACCTGCTGAGCCATCTGCTAGTGCAGGCCTCATAGTTTAATGCTATTGTTAAATCAACCAAGCTTTTTAGCCAAATATTACAGAAATTAGTGATTGTTTTTTCTCCACACACCAAACGTTCAAACTGAAACTTGATCCTTAAAAGGGAAAAGTGAAACAACAATTTCAAGGTGAGTTATATTTTCCACACATAATCAAAACCTTGTAGCCTCATCCTGCCCCTCACGCAACCCTACCTTTCCATTCATTTCTGAACCCAGAAACCTTTGTAGAGCTGCCACGTAGCAGCAACAGTTGGAGAGGCTGGGAACAGAGACCAAGGAAGTTTCAGCTGGTCCTAAATGATTGGACTTCATCATGGGAGAGTCCTCAGAAACTATGATGATGCACAGATGTTTGGAAACCATATGAACGGGCACAGTGAATGGTGCACACCTGTAATCCCAGCACTTGGGAGGCAGGGACAGCCAGATCTCTCTCAGTTCAAGGCTAGTCTGGTCTATAAAAAGAGTCCAGGATGGTCAAGGCTACACAGAAAAACCCTGTCTCAAAAAAAAAATAAGAATACAAAATGAAAGAAAAAAAGAGAGAGAGAAAGAAAAAGAAAAGAAAGGAAGCCATGTAAAGCAAACCCCATCCCCCAGTGGGCCCTCTTCTTTCTTGTCCCCAATGGCCATAGAAACACCCTTCTATGTTGTCCCCTGTACTGTTCAAATAGGTAATTGTGAAACCAGGAAAAGTGAAGAGGACAGCAACATGATTCTGTTTTTAAAAAAAATCTCTCTTAAAAATAAAAACTCAAAAATCTTGATAAATTTAAAAAAAATACCACCCAGGCATGGTGGTGCACACCTTTAATACCAGCACTCAAGGAGGAAGAGGCAGGTGGGTTTCTGTGAGTTCTACACCAGCCTGGTCTACAAAGCAAGTTCAGGACAGCCAAGACTACACAGAGAAACCCTGCTCAAAAAACCAAAACCAAAACAAACAAAAAAATAAAAATTTTTTAATACTTTCACTAAAATTTCCACAAGATGCTTGTTTCCATCCTGTTTTGGTTTTCCTAACCTCCTCCAACATTAATACTTTATGTCACTTTTATGATAAACCTCTATAGTATAAATATAATATTGTGAATTTCTCTAGGTCTTTCCAGTAGGATACTGCTAGCCGCTAACCCTAATGACTGTGTTGGCCTGGCTGCCATTTCCATACAAAAGCAGAGCTATGACTGGTGAGGTCTGCTTCAGAAGATGGTAGTCTGTGGACAGTATTACCCTCGAGCACCAGGAAGCACAGCTGTGCAGATGGAAAGGCTGCTGCTTTGGAACACAGGACCTTCCGTGGGCTGAGGACAAGGTGGTTCTCCTAGAACAGTCTGACAAATGGGTTCCAGATTATTTTGCCCTTGTTCCTTGTGCTGTGATCTGAGCCAGCCCTCTCTCCTGTATAGTTCCCTGGATCCCCTGGCACAAATATTTTATTCCCGCTCTAGTATAGACAATTATTTTTTTTAACAAATCAAATCACATGCATTGCGATTAGAGAGCGTGAGTTAAACAACAATAAGCATTTCAAATGGGAAAGAAATGCAATTTTACAAATTGTTTTTAAAGGGAAATTGTCTTGGAAATTTCTCTCTCTCTCTCTCTCTCTCTCTCTCTCTCTCAATCATTCATCCAGTCATCCATCCATCCACCCATCCATCCATGCAGCAAACACTTTCTAAGCTTATGAGGTTCTAGCCTTTGCCCAGGGTACTGAGAACAATATTGCAAATAGGACAGGGGCTAACAGGAACATATAGGCTAATGACCAAAGAGGACTGCGGAGTGAAGGTAAGGAAAAGAAGTGTGGCATTGAGTGCATAGGCTAAGTGTGCAGCTAGCAACTCTTGTGTTTTGGAATAAGCTGCTACCAAACACCATGTGCTTCCTTTTTCAGACACCTAAGCAGGAGATATTAGCTTTATTGAACACTAGGTCGTAATTAGTTTACTTCTTGTCTTGCTGCTAAAACTGAATAGCAGCAGGCAGCGGTTTTATGCTAGAGAGGAGAGGTGCAACCCAGGAGGAATGGGACACCACTGTTGCAGACAGAGGCCCCGAGTCAGGGTCCTGGTAGATGTCTCTACCTCACGATGGTAGCCAATATCCATCAACCTTCACAACCACTTGTTTTTAAAGATATTGTTCTTGTTTTTTTTCTTTTTTAAAATATTTTTATTTTAATTTTTATTAATTACACTTTATTCATTTTGTATCTCCTCCCTGTAGCTTCCTCCCTCCTCCCTTCCCAATCCCATCCTCCCTTCCCTTTCTTCATTCATGCCCCTCCCCAAGTCCACTGATAGGGGAGGTCCTCCTCTCCTTCCTTCTGATCCTAGTCTATCAGGTCTCATCAGGAGTGGCTGCATTGTCTTCCTCTGTGGCCTGGTAAGGCTGCTCCCTCCCCAGGGGGAGGTGATCCAAGAGCAGGCCAATCAGTTCATGTCAGAGACAGTCCCTGTTCCCCTTACTATGGAACCCACTTGGACACTGAACTGCCATGTGCAGGGGTTCTAGGTTATCTCCATGCATGGTCCTTGGTTGGAGTATCAGTCTCAGAAAAGAGCCCTGTGCCTAGATTCTTTGGTTCTGTTGCTCTCCTTGTGTAGCTCCTGTCCTCTCCAGATGTTATTATCTCCCACTTCTTTCATAAGATTCCCTGTACTCTGCCCAAAGTTTGGCCATAAGTCTCAGCATCTGCTTTGATACCCTGCAGGGTAGAGCCTCTGTGGCAGAGGCTCTCTGTGGCAGGCTCCTGTCCTGTTCCTGTTTTCTCCTTTTTCTGATGTCCATCCTCTTTGCCTTTCTGATTGGGGATTAAGCATTTTAGCCAGAGTCCTCCTTGATTAGTTTCTCTAGGTGTACAGATTTTAGTATGTTTATCCTATTTAATATGTCTAATATCCACTTATAAGTGAGTATATACCCTGTGTGTCTTTCTGCTTCTGGGATACCTCACTCAGGATGATCTTTTCCAGTTCCCACCATTTGCCTGCAAATTTCATGATTTCCTTGTTTTTTATTGCTGATTAATAACTTTCTAAGAACTTTTCCTCCATCTTGCCAACCAGAAAAACCCATGCATACCAGATTTTACCCAGGATTACATCCCAAGACTCGCTCTGTAGTCCCCAGTGGAAGGGGTGCTCAGGTTTGCTGTTTTGAGCAATGCGTCTGTGTTCTTGAACATTAACCCCTTGTGTTAACCCATGCATTTGGGAGTGGGATCCATGGGTCATAAACACCTGCACACATTTATATATAGCATATAATACCTACTTGCTCAGGGGAGATGCACAAACTTATGCTGATGCTGGACATTTGCCATCCTGACCAACATTCTACTTCATTTGCTGGGGGATGGAGGTGTCCTTATATCTCACTCATTGTAAATTTCACCTGCATTTCTTGAACACATGATTTTCCTCATTGGCTATCATTAGCATAGGCTGTTCCGTAACAAGTTTTTGCAAGTCCTTTACCCATCTTCTTATTGATATGCTTACTGGATGCCAACTTTTCTTAGATTCTTTCTGTTCCCACTCCCTTGTAGAGCCCTATTTATTTTTGTTTGGTTGTTTTGGTTTTTTTTTGTATGTGTGCTTAAATAAACAGAACTAATTCTTCCTGTTTACTACAACTATTTGAGCTTAGGGACTGGACTCAGGTCACCAGGCTTGGCATCCTGGGACCTTCATTGACTAAGCCATTTTATAAATCCTATATTGTCTTCCTAAAGATTCCCATGTTATGTTTATGTCTTTTGGTATGAGATAATTCATTTCTCATTTGCGTCTATGGTATGAGGTAAAGGTCAACTTTCTTTGTCCTATGAGGTAATCAGTCATCCTATCATTATTTATAGATTAGCCCATAGTTTTCATTACAGTCTGCCAATAATAATAATGAAAACACTGCAAAGCAGCCAACTTATGCCTGAGGCTTGCTTACCTCACGCTGACCACTGTTCTACACGGCTTACAGGTGATGCCCTCTCTCTAATGTGTTCAGCTATATAATGCAAGTTCTATCAGATGGCATGGTACCATACTTATGGCCTTGTCTTCCATTCCATTGGCAACTCCACTGTATAATGGCCTTTTAATTGCTACACATTTGTAACCAATCCTGACATTGGACAAAGCAATTCTCCTGAAATTATTTCATGTAGGAGTAGCTTGGCCAGTCCTCACATCCAAATTTTGGAATGATTTTCTAGTTTTTATTTATTTTTTAAAAGCATGTACATTTGAGTGAAACTGCATCAAACCTAAAAGCAATACAAAGAACAGTCATCAATGTAACAGCAATAATTATGAGTTTTCCATATAAACAGGTTTTATTTTTGTGTTTTGATGTACTTCAGTGAATTATAATTTTTCTCATGAAATAAAATCTAGACTTTTAAACTGTGATTAATTATGACTATCCCACTCTATTTGGACTTATTTGATTGATGACTGATTCATTGAACTTTTTATTTTCAACATTGCTATCTTTCTGGTTTTGTTTTCAAAAATCTCTATTTTCTTGCTGAATTTTTCTTGCATCTTGCTTGCTTTTTAATTACATTGGAGAAAAAAACTGTCCTAACAGCAATAACCTCAACACATGCAAGATACAGAAAATGCTTAAAATTAAGTGTTGCTTTCTAATACATCATCAGTGGCCACAAAACTAAAAGTAGCCAAACTACTGTACAATGTGCTATGAAATTAAAAATTATTTGGATAAATGTAAAAAAAAGGAGGAAGAAAAGACCCTCCTGATGGTAAAAAGGGTTTTTAAATTAGATAAATAGAATCTTTTAAATGAAAATATAAGGAGATTCTTAAATCAATAAGGTAAAGTCAAAATTCTACTAACTGTCATTTTCTCAAAACTCCAGGGCAAAAAGAAAGCAAATAAAAAGGAAAAAACAGAATGTCCAATAATTTCAAAATGTAAACAAAATTAGATGGATATACCACTGGGGAGTGATAAGTAAAAAAAAAAAAATAAATAAATAATAAAGACAAAGTGGCAGTGAGCAGCAAAGCCAGAGGCTGCAGTTACTGGGATGGAGGCAGGGACAGTCCGTTGACCTCGTGAGCTCCTGGCCTTTCTGGTTTATGCTATTGCTGAGTCTTCTGTTCAACAAGGCTCCGAAGTCCCCTAGAACTGTCATCTTGGCAGCTCTCCTCTTTTGCATACCAGAGACCTCTGCTGGTTAGCCTCAGCTCTGCAGCCTGTGGGCTGGGGAGGTTCTTCCACCCTCCCTAGATGGTCCTCCTTGAGACATTTTAGGGTGGGAAGGGTGTCTTCAGCCGCAACGGTGAGATCGGTATGGGCGGAACTTCTGTCTTTTTACTTTCAAGACCTCCTTGGTACTCAGCACCTTTCGAGGAAAATGTGGCCGTACCAACACCACCTCTGGAACCGCAGAGTTCTTGGGTTCTACAGCTATGACTGACAGATAGATGGTTCTGGGTTTTTTCCCTCCTGCTGGCCTCAGCTCACTGCTTCGTGTTACTTCTGCTCCTGGACACCAAGGGTGAGGCTATCTGTCCCCACGTACTTCCCCACCTGTGCTGGCCAGCTCACCTTGTCCCCCTGCTTTTCTCAACTGGCCCTCTGGGCTTCCCTTGCTCTGGGACTGTGGCAGGACAAACTGAAGCTCCCTTTCTTGCTATTGTTCCAGACCTCAAGCTGTTGTGTAAGCAGTTCCCTCTCATTAAAAACTGTCCATTTAGAGGGAAGCTTAAGACACAAGATGTTTCCAAGGAGGTGAAACATTCCACCCTGTAGTGAAGTTCCTTAAGCTGAAGAAGTAAACAAAACAGCTTCAGGAAGTCCCTGAAACTAACCATATCTAACAGGCTCTGCCTTCCACGAACTATAAATAGTAAGGCCTACAAAGAGTTACTCTCAGACAAGAAAAGCAGCCTGGAAGAAATAGAGGCCGTCTGAGATGCCTAGAGGAAACAGCTACCAGGAAAAGGCTCAAACAACTGAGCCACCTGGAAAGGGCACTTCCCAACATTTTGAGCTGTTGGCAGGTTATGCAGTGAAGACTAGCTTCCATGAGCCATCTCCTATGCTGGGGTGAGCTTTAATGGTACAGCCTTGAGTCCTTGCAGCTCCGCAAGCTCACCCATGTTCCTAAAAGTAACTGCAATAGAATTCATTGGTTCACCACGTTGGACCTTGGCGATATCTGTGCTTTGGGTTGTCATCAGTTCCTCTCTGGAGTAAGCAGATATTTGTTCATACTGCAGGAGTAGTATCACGCAACATAAGCCCTCAAGGTAGCTGAGAGTTTGGAGGTGATTACTATTATTTTTATCATTGTGGGGAGGGTGCAAATGTGGAATGTCAGAAAACAACCTCATATATTGGTTCTCACCTTCTACTTTGAGACAAGGGCTTTTATTGTTTACCACTGTACATGTCAGTCCAGCTGCAGGCTTCCAGGCTTCTCCAAATATTTGTTTCCCATTTCACCATGGAAGTGTGGGATTGCAGACATGCAGTGCGTGCTTGGTTTTACATGGGTCCTAGGAATCCAGTCTACAGTCTTCATCCTTGCTTAGCGAGTACTTTACCCACTGAGCTGTCTCCCTCGCCATCAGCGTCACTCTCTGCATGGCATCCAAGCACTGACCTCCAGGTCATACAGAATAACAAACGGGATTATCTCTCCCCATGACACACTTAAAGGTGTCAGGGTCTCACCAACACCTACAACTGGATTTGAGGTGTGTGAGGGCTGTGGGCTTGTCGTGGGTTAGGCCTGCCAGGCTCACCCCTGGTTCACCTTTGGGAGGGGCCTCTGCTTTCTTCCAACCGGAGACTGTCAGAGCAGAAGCTGTGTTCATCTTACTCCTCTCTAGCCTCAGCCTTTTTGTCTTTGCCTGTTGCTTTTTCTTTCTTCCAGGAGCCCGTTCACTCCCTTTGTGGATTTCTGAAACTCTTCCTCTCTTTTTTCTTTTTTCTATTTTTTTTCTTCCTTTGAAGCTTTCCTTCACAGCTCACAAGGTCAGCTTCAGGTCCACCGTGGTTACCAGGAAGCTTATTCCCTACAATTATAGCTTAGTCTTTTAATCTGGTGAGTTCCTTGGCTTTCTCACCCTGAGCCGCCCTCACTGCCCTGAAATATATATTAACATGATGGGTTTGGCTTAGTAGATTTTGTTTAGAATATTGGATTCATGCTCTATAGACGGTGAGGTTGTTCTTTAATGTTCCTCATCTGCATGATCCTTTTACTTTGAAATCAGAGCGCTCAGACTGTTTTTCTAGCATCCAGCCACCATTGCATTGTTGCAATAAACTCAGTGTTCTCAAGTCAGTTTGCTAATGTTTTGGGTCTTATTCTTATACTAATATTCTGTAAAATTCTTTAAAATGCTCTATAATTTTCAACATTTGTCTTTTCCTTAATTCATTTCAGTATGAAGATTATATGAGCCTCTGATTTAGGAATGGGGGACTATCAGTTGTCCATACACTCATAGCGGTGTTTAACAGCAACTGTGAAACCTCATGGAGGGATGTTGCCAGGAAACCTCATCCCTTCCCGTAAGGAAGACAGCTTCATTTAGGCTTCATTATTCCAGACGTGGTCCCCCAGTACCCTGTTCTTGGTAATTATTCCTTCTGCCCACTTGTTCTGTCATGGTTCCTGACCCATTGGTGATATTCTGCTATTCTTGCAGTCAGGAGCCTAACAACTATCACTGGAGAGACTTCACCCAGCAGCTAGTGGAAATAGATGAAGAGAAGAGACACACAGCCAAACATTTGGAAGAGCTTGGAAAATCATACAGAAGAAAGAATCCTGTGGAACAAGGGAAAGAGGGATTGAAGGAGCCAGAGAGGTCAAGGACACCACAAGCAAACATACAGAATCAACTAGCCTGGGCCCACAGGGGCTCACTGAGACTGAGCCACTAACCAGGGAGCATGCATGGGATTGGCCTAGGCCCTCTGTGCACAGGTAACAGTTGTGTAGCTTGGTCTCCATGTGGGTCTCCTAACAGCGGGAGCTGTTGCCTCTCTGGCTCTGTTGCCTGCTTTTGTGACTCTATCCTTCCACTGAACTGTCTCTTCTAGCATCAGTAGGAGAAGATGTGCCTATTCTAACTGCAACTTCATATGTCAAGGCTGGTTGATGTCCACGGGAGGCCTTCCCTTTTCTGAAGAGAACAAGGAAGGAGGGGAGGGGTGAGGAAGGGGAGGACTAGGAAGAGAGGAGGGAGAAGAAACCGTGGTTGGGATGTAAAGTTAATTAATTAACAAAAAAATAAATATTATACTTCAGGATTAAAATAAGTAAGAATTCTGGGATTCATGACAATCTGATCCTCCAGGGCCTAGGAAAGTGTCCTAGTATAGGTCCAATGCTGTCTATGAATGTCTCACACCTCACTGCAGTGGAGACTCTAAAGCACGTTATACCACAGAAAACTGAACTCTCTAGGCCGTATTCATCTATAGAAGGAGGAAGGGAAGGAATAGGAAAGAAATGGTACCCGGGCTGTTCCACACAGCTCCTGCTGTCTCAGGCTCGCACATTCTACTGTCAATATTTAGAACTGCAAACAAGAAAGGTGGGAAGGAAATCCTCCAAGCCCTTGTTTCCCACTTGTCCAACACTTCTTTGTTTTCTTGATGTTGGGACACTGATCTCTCGAATAGAGCCTCATAGCATGTGAAGGCTGTAGCATGTTCAGTGACTTATAGTATTATTTTCTTTCATTTTTTTATAAACAATTGAATTTGCTTTGAAAATTTCATCAGAACAAAGAAAACATTTGACCTAACCACCATCCTGAAAATGTATGCTCCGGAACCCTAAAAAGCCTATGTAAAACAGAGAGGGAAGGAACCTCAGTCTAATGTCTCCTCTTGCTTCTGTGGTTTTTCCTCAAATGCTTGGAACACGACTATGAGCTAAAGAACTACTATGTTCATAGAACTTGAGCCGTGCTGCCTTAAAAAACTGGAAACTCTGCTGGGAGCAGGGAGGATAGCTTACTCCGTAAAGCATTTGCTTGGCAAGCAGCTAAATTCAATTCCCAGAATATATGTTTTAAAGATCTAGGTATGTTGATGTGAGCTTCTAATCTCATCTCCAGGAATGCAGAGGCAGTCACACCCTTAGGGCTCAATGGCTACCGGGTCTGATATAATTGGTGAGCTCAGTAATAAGAGCTCTATGTCCTAGGACATAGAGCTCCTGTCTCTATGACGACACCTGAGGCTGTCCTTTAACCTCCGCATGCATGTTTACACACGTGCATGAACACACACATGAACATACACGTATGTGCACACACACATAAGCACATTCATATGCTTATACACTGAAAAACTGTGGAAGCTTGCTTTTATCTGTTTGCTTTTTATTTTCTACCTACAGCATCTGCTAATAAGGTGAAAAATCTCGACTTTTATAATTCCAACTGAACACACAGATAAGATCAAATTTCCATATCATTACCCAAATGGGGGGGGAGTAATTTTTAATACAGTTGATAAATAAGTCCCCGGTGGGTGTTTGTTGTGCTTCTATTAGGAATTGCACTTTTCCCTTCTTTATGCTTGTGTCCTCAGACTGTAGCCTGCCTCTTTCTTGGTGGTTTAGAGATGTGGAAAAGGTGAGTCTCACATTCATGCAACAGGGGAGCTGTGAGCCCCAGGTTGCTAACCGCTGTCCCACAGCAGTGAGGAGCTGCAGCCTCGTGTCTGCTCTCCTGGCTGAAACTGTTGCTTCTAAACTATATTCCTTCGTGCAAAGCCTCTGGTTGTCACAACAACGCCTTGCTGTTGTGTCAGCTCAGGCACCGAATGGGATCTGCATGTGTCTGTTTTTAAGACACGTTTAGTCTCTGTACTGTCAGGAGCATGTCGTTAAGTTGCCTAAATACTTTGGTCTTTCCAGCATTTGAATCAGTTGCCATAGGAACAGATGATCATAGATAGGGACAATTTTATATTAAATTGTGTTTTCTTCCATTCCCACAAGCTGCACGTTTGTATGCCCTGCCCCTTGGGAATGGTGAGTAAAGCACAAGTAAAAATTTACTCTTTGTACTCCTTGTGTTGCACAGGCTTTTAAATTAGAAGTTTCACATTGCACTCACAAACCTCTCATAACACAATTTCATATCACTCCAACTGTTTAACATTAACAAGACCTGAAAATGTTGAAATGTGGTCACAGTAACTAAGCAAGAGAGAAAAAAGCAGAAGGTTCCAGTTGCACTTGTGATGAAATTAAAACCATACAACTCTCCTGACCAGTCATCTTGAGACAAAGAACAAAAGCTTAATCACATATCTAGACAGGGCCGTTAAAGTCGAGCCCACAGAAATCTAATTTGAGCAGTACAGCCATGCATAATGACCACTTTTGGAGTCACAGTCTCTGCTCAAAAGACCCAGTGTCGGTGAAGAGTCTGCGCTTTTTAATTATGAGACATTTTACATGAAGACAGGGCAGCGAGGAATCCAAGGAGCTATGTGAGGCAGCCTTACCCTTCTCCACACACTCTGAAACTGGTTTGTCTCAGCCTTGGAGGTCTGGGAATCCAAAGGTCTTTGGAGAAAGCCTTGTCCTCTCCACAAACTCTGAAACTGCTTTGTCTCAGCCATTCTTTTTTAATAATAATAATAATAATAATAATAATAATAAAGACAGAACTTTTTAAGGAATTCACTACAAAATTTTTCTCTGTTGTAGACCCCCTCTCCCCAGAGAATTAGAGCAGGTCACCTTCACACTGAAGGACTAGAATGGCAGTGGCTTCTGAGAAAGTTCAAAACCTCTGAGAAACATAAAAACAAAGATGGATTAAAATGGGAAATTTAGCATAAGAGCTTCCAGTAGGACAAAATGATAAGAGAAAAATCTGAGCCCCATGGTAAGGAGAAAGGAGAGGAGAGAACAATGGGAAGAAGGGAGCTTCCTAGACTCTGCTCCTCAGGAACCTTCTGCAACTAGCACCAAAGAAATGCCCACCTCGATGCACCTGCTACACTGGTCACTGACCAAGGACAGCCCTTGGGCTGCTTTGCAGAAACCCTCATCAGTCCACAGATTGACTTTATATACCTAAGTATTTCTTTCTGAAATATCTGCTTTACTCTAAGCTTGTCCTCATAGCTAGAGAAACAGGGAAAGTGACGTAGGAAGCCACGGAGGCATGACACTTTACCTCTCAGGCTCACCATGAAGCCATGTCTAGGGAAACTGACCTGACTCAACTCTGGCTCTTGTCAAACCATCTCTGCTCAGGCTGCACTGCTCAGGCCCTCTGTGCAATGCAAGAGATCCGGTTACTTTAAAAGGTTCCTGGAGGCAGCTCAGTTGGCTAAATGCTTGTCGTACAGAGCTGCTTAAAAAGCTCATTTTGGGCATTTGGTAAATATTTTCAGGCATCCATTTTCCATGAGAAAATGTGTTTTGAGTTATAAACAACCTATTTACGAACAGACTCTAAGAAGACCCATCTGTGTGCTTATCATTAACTATATGTGTGAGTGAGCATAAATGGATATGTCACATCCTGGAAAACCTTGAGATGGTGTGCGGTTGAATGCAGGTCACCGGCGCTTGGCTTGGGTCCTCTGACAAGATGGCATGCTCAGCATGGGGAAGATTGGGCAGAGGCATGTGAGGGAGTCACTTTCTGAGACCACTTGGACCTTGTGCATATAATCTATAGCCTATTATAGCCTGCTGAAGCTCTGTTGCAAGTCACCCTAACACTGTTAAGTCAATTCTCTGTTCCTGTGGGCTTTGTGGCAAGCTGATTAAAAGTGCTGCGTTCTGTTGATCTCCAGTGAAATAATACAGTGCTTTATGAGAACAAAGTTCTGTGCCTCGTTGACTGACCTATGGTGAGGCTTTCATTTAGACTCTTAAACGTACCATAATATGTCATTTCAAACAGACATTTGAAGAGAATGCAAAAGACTGCAAGTAATCTAGCCCCTTTGCGCTGTGCGTCTATTCCTCTCAGGATGCAGCATCACTTATTTTCTTTGACTGACAGGCTTCCCAGTCCCCTGACAGCACGCTGCTATATTTCACTGTCCGCTTCAGAGGACAGCCATATCACAGGCTTAGAGATGAAAGCCAAGACATTTTAGGGATGCTACGAAGTTGAACAATGGGTTCCTGATTAGAGAGATCTGCAGAGACTGCCTTCCAGACACACTTTGCATTGCAAACAATTTCCATAGCACTCACAGATGTGTGGACGTCAATGGTAGAATATTCTTGGGGTCTGGGCTTAATATCCATGGAAATGGAGCCAGCAGGGTGTGGTAGGATGCATTCTGATGGAGGATTCTAAGAACGTGAAGGCTTGTCTCTACTCTGCGTTCTTCTCAGCAATCTCGGACAAGTGATCAGGCTTGCTGGAGCTTTGCTTCCCAGTTCCAAAAAGCTGAGATGTGAGGTGGATGACTTCGTCCACATCCTGTCCTTCATTTGAACCCTTCAGCCTCTTCATTTCCACAAATAAAAAGTGTTTACAAAACTGTCTAGCCTTTCTTCCTCCCAGGGCTGTCCTCAGATTCAAAAGTAAATGCATCTGAATGGCAATGGAATAGCTCAGTGGTAGAGCTCTTAGTATGGACTAAGGTCCTGGGTTCAATCCCTACTCTTTGTGTTTGTGTGTGTGTGTGTGTTTGTCTGTCTGTCTCTCTGTGTATGTGTCTGTATGTGTGTGTGTCTGTCCATGTGTCTGTGTGTGTATGTGTGTCTATGTATAAGAAAGATATGAAAACTGCAAAACACTGTGCAAATTTAAGATCTTTGAAAAATAATTTTTCCTAATTGTCTTTCCTAAAAAACTATTCTACTTTCTTTTTCTTTTTTGCTTAACCTAGACACAAGTAGTTTTAGTTGACTTAAGATTCAAATGTTAATCTGGCTAAAGATCATTTAGAAAGCTGAGAGGTACTTGCATTCTTGATAAATTGCAGAATACAGCCTAAGTCCAGATGAAGAACTATTACCTGTGCTTAGAAAATGAAGTATCTCATAATTTCACAATACATAATAAATTATAGCTCTTTCTGGCTCTTCCACTAACCCAAACCAGAATGAGTCCTGAAAACCCACACACAGGATTATATGGAGGCTGGAGCGATGCTCAGAGGTTATAAGCATTTACCTGTGCTTGCAGAGGAACAAACTTCAGTCCCCAGCACCCAAATCAGGGGGTTCACAACTGCCTATAACTCCAGATTCAGGAGATTCAGATACCCACCCTCTTCTGACTTCCACAGGCACCTGCACTCATGTACATATAACCTTACACAAATATACAGCCATATATATAAACAAAAATAAATTAGTTTTAATAATTTTTATTTACAGACTAACTGTATAGCAGTGGAACACTCTGGGTTGCTTCCTTTGAAAAACACATTGTTTTCTATGAGATGATCAGACCTATATACTGCTTAAGCGCTAAAGGTGGACGGAGAAGGAAGTACAAGACTGCCTGCACATCTGTAATAACACTGTTGGTTTTATAGTTACATAACATAGAAGAAATCTTAGAATCAATCCTCCACTGCTGTCCTAAATTTGGTATTTTGATATCTTTGTTTCTTATGTCCTATGGTCCAGGCAGAGTTATGGGACAAGATTACGGCAGCAGCCAAGAGCTGGGTCCTTAGAGCCACTGATGGTAAGCTTGAGTTCTGATTATATTGCTTGCCATCTTTGGGAGATCAGGCAAGGTGGGTAAGTTCTAAGAGTCTGGGCTTCCTTTGTATTAAGGAAATCATTTGATATCCAGCTGTAAAAGAATGGCATTTAATTGGGTCATTGTGAAAATCAGACAGGAAACAAAATGCTATACACAAAGACAGCATGGTGCCTTGCACACAGTGAGTGCATCAAAACTGAGAGCTACTAATTATTGGAATTAGCCAGGATCCTTAAGTCTCAAAATTAGCAAGGTTAAGTCTTTCTCCCTCTTCATCTAACCCCATGCTCTTCAGATTCTTAACTTCTTTAAATATCATTTTTATCTGATAGTTGTGACCATGGGAGCCATTGTGAAGTCACCTGGGTGGAGTGGAACTACAGATTACTTAAATGAAGTAGAGCTGAATGGAACAGAGTGGAATAAAATGGAATGGAGTGAAACACATAGGATGGAACAGAATGGACGGAATGAAATGGAATGGAACAGAATGAAATGGAACAGAATGAAATGGAAGGGAACAGAACGGAACGGAATGAAAGGAACAGAATGGAACAGAATGGAGTTCCTAAGCCTTATCAGGCAAGGCGTGGTAGCACAAGCCTGAAAAACCAGCCCTCATGGAGCAAAAGCAGGAAGATCAGGAGTTCAAGTCAAGCCTTAGTTACATAGTGAGTTCAAGGCCCCAGGGATATAGAAAACAAACAAAACACCTTGAGTAGGCATGAGTGTGTCCTGAAGGCTTGGCAGTAATCAGCCTCCAGGACACTTCCTGAGGATCTCCTTCCAGTATCCACCTCCCAGTGCAGCGCTTGTGTACCCTCCTTTTCAGTATAAGCTAAGAGGAACCCCTCACTTCTACCGAATGGGCTCAGCAAAAGTGACAGTGTTTAACTTTCAAGGCTAGGTTATGTTGAAAAAGCAAATAAGCTCTCACTTCCCTCTCACTTTCTTTCACACTGGAATTAGCAACCAGCTCTGTGCAAGACCCCAAGACTGAGAGAGGATCCTTTCTGCTAAACTAGTTTGCAGATGCCAGCAGTACTAGCCAACAACTACTAACCCCTCAAAGACTGTGAGATAGTATTTGCTATTCTCTGAGGCTGAGTTTGAGCAGAATGCATTAAATGGCAATGGACAGTTAATGAGTCTATGAAAACCTCAGCTGCATTTCTGGGGAGATGGCTGAGGCGGCCAAGTGTTTGCTGTATAAGCATAAACGTGAGTTCAAATCACGTTTGACCCCAACAACAAATGAATCATTTTAAGTGTGTGGCAGCATCCAGGCTCTCCAGGGATGCAGAAATGGGTATATGCCTGGGGCTTGCTGGCCAGTCCGGCCTGCAAGTCAGTGAGGTCCAGGTTCAGTGAGAGAACGTACCTCAAAAATGAAGGTAAAGAACAGCTGAGACCTCTCTCTGGCTCCACACGTACGCACGTGCATACATGTGCCCCTCGATGAGTATGTTCACAGATATAAACAGACACACAATATATGAAATAAGTAGCTGGGCCCATTGAAATCTCCCTCATCAGTATCTGGGACATGAGACAAAAAGTATTGAATTTCTACCAGGGGCCCTGCTTCTTCCTGGGCAGTAGTTCAATTTGGGGTTCACTCTTTGTCCCACAAAGTCCACTCTACCCAGGATACTCTCATCCACATATCCCCTAACAGTCTCCATTATATTGCCTCTTGGGTCCTCTTTGGCCTTAGGACCCATTGTTCCTCACTGGATAATACAGGACTAGCTCTAAGCCCTCACAAGACCATGGTGCCTCGACATCATATAGAATTCAAAGTAATATTTGCTTTGTAACAACAGGGAACTTCATTAATGCTGAGATCAGGATCTCGTAGTTGGTAACTTCCTAAACTACTACTAAAAGCCAATATCCTGGAGATTTTAGCAGATTTGAATTTGGGTTCGCATCATATGTTATGGCAAAAATGTTTCTCTTTTTCTCTGTAAAGATATTTAGTCCTTGATCTTGGGCACTCCACTATATGTGAGGGAGAAAACTATGGAAAAGTGAGATCCAGAAGGCCCTATATAAAAAGGCACAAAACTAGCATATGCAGAAAAGCAGTTGGCAAAGAAGAGAGAACCCCTCTACCTGCTGAAACCAACTAGAACTGGAGCCAAGGAGCCCTCACTAATTCAGGCTCAGAGGTACTTGAGAGGACCTGATGGTAACCTGGGGCTCATTATAATATTAAAATGCACAGCTCTGGGTGAAGATCTGAGATGCCAACGATACAACAGATGCACATAGAACTACCACATGTAAAGATGGAGAATGTCTGAAAATCCCAAACTGTGCAAACATCCCTGCTACTATGCAAGCAATCCCTGTCCAAATCCTTGTTCTAAAGGAACATACTTAACTCTGATATAATCTTTGCCTTATAAAATGCTCCAAAGAGACTAGATTCTTTTCTGCTGTGACACCAAATGACTTCTAAGCAGGTATATCTATTTCTAAATATAAATAATCTACAACAACACCAAGTCTAACAAAGACAAGGTAAGTTATTTTTCATAGCATGTGCCTTGAAAAGCACCATATTGCATTAGGAGAATAAACCCTAATACATCAATTCAGGGTAGTAAAGAGTTATGCTGAATGCTGTTATTATTTAACAAAGTTTATTACTTCCAGGTTTATTGAGTATTCCTTCAATAATTAGATAAAATAAACAGACAATACAAAAAGCTAACCTTTTTAGGTCTTCAGAGCAGCCACCTGTACTATTTCATCTCTGTAAGTTTAAAAGGCTATTTATTGTCCAGATTTGTAAGCATTAAGGCATTCATGGGATGGCAATTGAATGAGTAAATGTCACAATGCCAATTACCTACAATTTGTAGCCTGCAGTCCTTCCCTGAATCAGCTTTTTAAAGGTAAGAGTTCTCCCTATTTTAAATCCAAATTGGTCTCACTCTTAACTAAAGGGTAATCTCTTCCATTCTTTGTGTGTGAGATGTGAGAACCACTTTGCAATACTCCCTGACGTTTGCCCACACAACCCTGATGGCCTTTCAGGGTAATCCTGGACAGGACCAACCCTATGGAGGTAGGAAGTAAGGGAAAGTGTCAGATCAAGTACCCTAGGGACAAAGTACCTTGAGATTCCAAATTCAGTTTATGGTTTTTGTAAAGCCAACAGGTGAGTCTTGAGTTGAGAGTAAAAGCCCAGTGAAAGAAGCCTTTGATGCTTGTGCTATGGGTGACAGCACTTTTGTGGTAATTCATTGATGTTCTTGCAAAGCAGCTTACTCAACTAAAATTCAGTTAGTAGCCTGTGGACTTGAGGAGGAGGCCCCATGGAGGCCTGGAGCTGTCCTGTGGCTGCAGGCTCCCACAGCCACCCAAAGATCAGGCCAGAGCTCCTGGCTGCCTTTGTCCTTCTCAGCTTTATCCTCCCTCTGCAACCTCAAATCCAGCCCTCAGTGTGGGTTCCCTATAGGAATCAAGGGGTGGAGAGGCTCCTGCAGGGTAGAAGCCACTGGTATTTGGGTGAGTGGAAGCAGGAAGGCATTAACCTGCTGAGCCCCCTTTTGGACAAGGTACTAACAAGAAAGAAAATGTTAGGTAAGACAGCTATGCATACCGTTCATCTCCTTTTCTGACTATAAAGATAACACACATAATGCACATTAGAGTTTTAAACAGCAGAAAGATGGGCTGGAGAGATGGCTCAGTAGTTACAAGAGCAGCATGCTATTCTTAAGAAGACTTTGCAACTCCAGCTCCAGGGGGATCCTGTGACCTCTTCTGGCCTCCACAGGAAGCTGCAGCATATGCACACACACACATATGCAGAGAGAGACACACACAGACACACACACATATTGAAAATAAATCTTTTTAATTAAAAAGAAAAGAAAGACACCCCCCTCAAAGGGTACAAAATTATCTTCAGTCAGTCACTGTCTATTCTTCTCTAGGCAAACTTTAATTCTTTTACATACTTTAATTAATTTATATTAATTAATTAATTATATACAAACTTTTCATTGTCCATCTACACTGTAGGCCATAGAATGTTTTACTATTGGAAGTTGCAGGTGGCTCCCATTATTGGGTAACTACAGATAGCAAAGATGTGCATCGATACAACTAATGCACAAAGTCAGATGGCCCTTCAGAAGAGCCCACAGCCAGTGTGCTCAACAGCAGCATAGCAGCACCCCGTATCATTACACACTTCCAACAACTTAAAAGGTTTACTCTGTGATAATCTGGCAAGCACAATTATGTCATCTAAAGTCACTTGTTTTAATTTATGAGTACAAAATACACTCTGAATAGCTCAATCTGCTCAGATATTTGCCCATTAGCAAAGCCATAAAAATGGGCCGCTGGAAAATGTTAAGTGACCTCAAGGAGAATGTAATAAGCCAAAGGTGAAATTATCTGCCTAGGCCTCTCTTCACTTGAACTCAGAACTAAAACCCAAATCTGTTATTGTTCACTCACTCTAGGGTTCCTAGAGGTCTTCAGTGGGATTAAGACCTGCTGTAAAATGTGGAAGGAATAGAAAGGTGGAAGAGACTTTTAACTGGGATTTGGTAACAGCTTTACCTCACTGACATTTCAGAGCCTTCACGTGTCCCCTGGCAGGTGCTTCTACCACCCAGCAGTTCTCTGAGCTTACCTTTTGGAGGAGAAGAAACATGAAGTGTAAATTTGTTTTCAGAAACAAAGCAAAATGGCACTAGGAAGCTGGGTTTGCACTAAGATCAAAGATGGGTGGCTACTGAGGAGGTCTGTGTCTTGCTGAAGATGAGACCCGGATGGAGGAGGTCATGCTTAAGCACTTCCTGTGATGTCACCCAGCACATTCAAGTCTCTTCTCTCTCAACCCCTACTGTAATTGTAGAACAAAGCCCCGAATTCTTCAAAAGGAAAGTGATTAAAGGCAGTGAAGCTTGCTCCTTGTCTGCTGGGAAGAATTATTCTTGGAGTCATCAGCCACCAGCTGAGAGAGTCCTCTACCTTGAGACCACCAGACTGTGAAAAAATCCACACCAAATAAAAAGGCTGAGGGAAGATGCCCTTGGGTGGTGGCGTCAAATGAACAGAAGCTTTGAAGCAACCCAACTCTGGTGCCAGGCATGAGTGAGGGAGTCTCCAATGACCAGACACTCTAGGGCGGCAGAAATCCACAGTCTACACCTTTGCCGAGTTACCGACTCGCACTGTAAAGTGGTGGGTACAATTGGTGCAATGCTATTTGATAGGTGAAGAAACAGATGATTCTCAGTGTTTTTGTTTGTTTGTCAGTTTGAGAGGCTTATGGGAGCTACAATGTTTTCCAATACCACTACAAACAATGCTTTGGTGCAGGTCTTTATCTTGAGTGCTAAGAGAAGGAAAGGAAGAAAACAGTGAGTCAAACAGAAAGGGGAACAAAGTAAGACAGATGTCAGAAATAGACTCTGTTCAGACACAGCCAAGCAGAATTACAGCCACCAAAAGGTTGCAAGTGTCAACCCGTTCCCTTCTTTCCTGCCAGCTCAAGAAGAGTGTCTGGTAGACTAAAAGAAAGATTTATATATCTATGCACACAAATGCGCGTACACACATACACAATGGGGCGGGGATAGGCAGACCAAGAATGACTAATCAGTCTCTGTGCACAAGCTTTTGGAGTCTTTTATTAGAAATAAACTATGCCATATAGAACAACATTGGCACCTATGCTCAAATAATTTGTCAACCAGAAATACAGTTTGGGCTTTAATCAAAGTCACCACTTCTAGTTGGGTTTTACCCACAGGAGAATTTTTTTCCCTCTCATTTCTAATACACCTTATCCCCATAAATTCAGAGAACAGATTTGTGTCAAAATAGATTTCTCCTAAGCCAAGGCTTTACCTTCGTGGATCAAGAGGAGAGAAGGTGGCTAGATCATTCTGAAACTTCATAAAATTCTAAACATCAAATATTAGGAGTAGGCAGTGAATGGGTGGAGGTTTAGAGACCCTCAAGATAAACTTTCTCTCCTTCAGCCTAAGTCAAAGGATGCTCTGAGGTATTTAGTACATTTGAGTTTTTTGTGTGGCCTTTTCATTTGTGTGGGATTCAGCCAGCACCCTGGAATGGGAAATGCCTCCTCCTTGTCAGTGCAACCGTGTAGATTCGGAAAAGGCCATCTTCCATTGAGAAGACAATCATTTTCTATAGAGATGAGAAACAAATGCCCATGACCTGGTTCACCTCACCCAGCAGGCTTTTGCTTCAGTGTCCTCTGTGCAAACACAACGAGGTCTAGCGCAGTCAATCCTGCTGCCCACACTGGGCCCCTGCGGTTGTTGCTATTTACTCTTCCTATTAATCTGTCAATGTTCTGCTCAAACATGAGAACAATATGGTAGGCGCATAGTTACGTTGGCCATTGCTAAGTAACCTGGGCCAAAGATGACGAAAGGGAACCCCCAACCAACAAAAATGTGAGGCCCAAACTCAGTTGCTCAAAAAGGTTCAACAATACCAGCACATGACATTTTTTTTTTCAGACTGACTCTGATTTAGCATCCCTCTCACCGAAAAGAGTCAACTTCACAAATGATTCAGTTCCAAAATCTAAATTCAAGTCATGTCACTGTTCCTATCGTTATAGGGTGAAACTGTCTGGGCACGTTGTCCGGGAAGGGGACTAGATATCCAAGAGAGATGCCATTGCCCTGCAGTGAACAAGCTATTGAAGAATTTAGTTTGACACAACAGATGCGCTCACAACAGAAATACTCTTTGAGCCAAACAAGTTAGAAGTCCTTGGTTCTGCACACTCTAAAGAGAAAACATGTAATTTCCTATTTCCCAAACATAGCCAAATATTTTTTTAGTACATTTCAGCTGTGGTTTGAATGTGGCATGTCCCCCCCCCCCCCAGGGCTCATGTGTTCCAGCACTTGATTCCCAGCTGATGACACTGTTTTGAAGGCTGCACAACATTTAGGAGATGAATCTTTGCTGGAGTGGAGGACTAAACCCACATCCACTCCCTGTCCACTCCTCGCTGTTTAACGCTGTGACCTAGTAAACACAATGTGACCAGCTTGCCTCACACTCCTGCTGCTGTGCCTTCCCTGTCACATCGGACTGCACTTTCTCAAACCATGATCCAAAGAAAACCCTTTCTCCCCTAAATTGCTTCATTTTAAGCATCTGGTCACAGCAATATGAAAAGCAGCTGATAACCTTCTCAACACAGAGTTCCAAACAGCCACTTGTCTTCCATTAGGATTAGCACAAAAGATGAAGCACACCTGACATTCTAGCCCTGATGATACAAGACAAAAAAATAATCTACCTAAAGACAAGCAGAGTAACAATTCTCTAAGCCACACCCTGACAAGCATGCCCTGTGCCTGCACTTCCCGGCAGTGTTTTCTTTCTTTTTTTTTTTTTTATTAGTTACAGTTTATTCACTTTGTATCCCCCTGTACCTTCCTCCCTCCTCCCCTCCCAATCCCACCCTCCCTCTTCCCCACCCGTGTCCCTCCCTGAAAAGGAAGGTCCTCCTCCCCTTCCCTCTGATCCTAGTCTATCGGGTCTCACCAGGAGTGGCTGCATTGTCTTCTTCTGTGGCCTGGTAAGGCTGCTCCCCCCTAAAGGGGAGGTGATCAAAGAGCAGGCCAATCAGTTCATGTCAGAGACAGTCCCTGTCCCCATTACTATGGAGGCCACTTGGACACTGAACTGCCATGGGCTACATCTGTGCAGGGGTTCTAGGTTATCTCCATGCATGGTCCTTGGTTGGAGTATCAGTTTCAGGAAAGACCCCTTTGCCCAGACTTTTAGGATCTTTAGGAGCTCCTTGTGGAGCTCCTGTCCTCTCCAGGTCTTACTATCCCCCACTTCTTTCATAAGATTCATTGTACTCTGGCTGAAGTTTGGCTATGAGTCTCAACATCTGCCTTGATACCCTGCAGGGCAGAGCCTTTCAGAGGCCCTCTGTGGTAGACTCCTATCCTGTTCCCTGTTTTCTTCCTCCTCCGATGTCCATCCTCTTTGCCTTTCTGAATGAGGATTGAGCATCTTAGCCAGAGTCCTCCTTCCTGATTAGCTTCCTTAGGTGTACATATTTTAGTATGTTTATGAAATGTTCAACGTCCTTAGTCATCAGGGAAATGCAAATCAAAACAACCCTGAGATTTCATCTTACACCCATCAGAATGGCTAAGATGAATAACTCAAGTGATAACACATGTTGGAGAGGATATGAAGAAAGGGGAACCCTCCTCCACTGCTGGTGGGAATGTAAACTTATACAACCACTTTGGAAATCAATCTGGCCCTTTCTCAGACAATTAGAATAGTGTTTCCCCAAGATCCAGCTATACCACTGCTAGGGATATATCCAAAAGATGCTTAAGTATACAACACGGACATCTGCTCAACCATGTTTGCAGCACCTTTATTTGTAATAGCCAGAAGCTGGAAATAGCCAGCTTCTCAGTTGAGGAATGGATACAGAAATTGTGGTACATCTACCCAATGGAATATTACTCAGCAATAAAAAAAACAAGGAAATCATGAAATTTTCAGGTAAATTGTGGAAACTGGAAAAGATCATCCTGAGTGAGGCATCCCAGAAGCATAAAGACACACAGGGTATATACTCACTCATCAGTGGATACTGGACATATAATATAGGATAAACTGGCTGTGTTTTCAACAACTGATCTGAATGGGAAAAGTGGTGACTGACCATGACTATGGCATGCCAGTACAGCAAACTGACAGAAATATGGTTGGAATCCAGTTGAGTAAATTCTCCCTGTGTATCTGTTTAGTACCTATTTGATTCCTGACATGCAAATAACTTCTCTGAGATACATCGGCTCACCTATGTCTAGATCACACATTCATCTTGACAGCCAAGATACTAAGGGACCATAATTGGGCTATATCTCCATATCTAGAAAAGCAAAGAGGAAGACTTTCCTAAAATGAGCTTTGGGTGAAGGAAATATTCTTGATGGGTAGAGAAAATAAGAAATGCTTCATGACCTCATGTGGTGAAAAGATTAAATAGAACATATACATTCTATTCTAATGCTTAAAAAGAATATATATTTATATATTCTGTTTATGTGTACATATATTCTATATATATTTGCATAAATATATATTCTATTTAATATATTAATTAATTATGATATTACATAGTGTTGATATATAATATTAATATACTAATTTCATATATATATAATCCCATATATATATGGGATTTAGCAACTGGCACACAGTAATTAGTAGCCCAGATGATGGCACTTACTTTTGTCATGATTATCATCAATCTCTGTTCTTAAAATATCAAGTAATACGGATATTTATAAAAGGAAATAAATAGCTGGGCACACACTTTTAATCCCAGAAGGCACAGGCAGGTAGACCCGCCTGGTCTACAAAGTGAGTCCAGGACAGCCACGGCTACACAGAGAAACCCTGTCTCAAAAAAACAAAATAGATAAGATAGATAGATAGATAGATAGATAGATAGATAGATAGATAGATAGATAGAAAGAAAGAAATAAAATAGTGCAGGTGAGTCAAACACTGACTAATGTCAGCTTAAATCTGACTACTAGGGTAACATAATCCCTTTTTATTACTAAAATACATTTTTTATTGACTGAGACTATTCTATTTTCTTAGAAGGTACACAATGGCACAAAGTATAATCTTCAAAAATTACTTTATAAGTTAAAATGGATATTTCAGTCTATAATATAAAGTAATTCCACATAAAACCTGATCTTCCAGCAAGCTTTGGCTTGTATAAGTAGGCAGATGACTACTACAAACCCACATAGGATGAGACAGCTAAACCTTGGTTTTCAACAACCAAGGTGATATTTCTCATTGAAAACACTTTACACCAGCTCAGTTCTTGTCCGCTAAACAGCAAAGGCCAGAACTAAAACTGTTGGTATAATGTTCTTGTGGAATGTATACAATTTACCCTTGTTCATTTAAATGCTGATTTCTCTACCCCACTATCTGGTTTCAATATGGACATTACATTGTGATGTTTATGCTAAGCATCACCTGTCTCAAGTTTGTGTAAATGTGTATTGTTTTCTATATTGTCAATAAAACAAACAGCCAATGCTGAGTAATGGAAAGAATGGGGGGGGGGGACATCCTGGTCTGGAGAGGAAGAGAAAGAAACGAGAGGGAGGTCAGAGAGCAGAGATCAGCAGGAGAGGACTCGGAACCAGGAGGAGAGATGAGCCGGACCTAAGATATGACTAAAAGCAAGTATAATGTGGGAAATTTGAATGGGAGGAAACTATGCAGGCTTGGAGGTTTAGGAGGGAGTAACTATTGCCCAGCATTGTGCTCTAGGTTAATTAAATAAATCCTAGTCTGTGTGTTGATTTGGCTATACAGCTGGTTTAGGAATAACCACTGTTTAACTAAGAGATAAATCAATAATAAACATTAATAACCCACAGCATAAGACACTAAGAGAAAAAAAGCCTAAGCCTCCTGTATTTGGAACTGCTGCTGAGAAGCTACTGGCTAAAGCATGAATGTGTGCCCCACCTTTTAAAAATGTGATATATTCAAACACTCAAGTGAAAGCACATGCTGTTGATGATGTGGAGAAAGGGGAACCCTCCTCCATTGCTCACGGGATGCAAACTTGTACAAACACTTTGGAAATCAATCTGGTGCTTTCTCAGAAAATTGGAAGCTAGCATTACTTCAAGACCCAGTTATACCACTCCTGGGCACGTACCCAAAAGATGCTTCACCATACCACAAGAATATTTAGTCAACTGTGTTCATAGCAGCTTTGTTCGTAACAGCCAGAATCTGTAAACAACCTAGGTGTCCCTCAACTGAGGAATGGATAAAGAAATTGTGGTACATTTACACAATGGACTACTACTCAGCTATTAAAAACAAGGAAATCATGCAATTTTCAGGCAAATGGATGGAACTGGAAAAGATCAACATGAGTGAGGTAACCAAGAACCAGAAATACACATATGGTATATACTCACTTATAAGTGGATATTAACCATATAATACAGGATAACCATATTAAAATCTGCAGATTTAAAGAAGCTAAAAAACAAAACAAAACAAAACAAGGTGGACCCTAGGGAGGATGAATAGAGGGAACAGGATTGGAGGCTGCTATAGATGTCCTCTGAAAGACTCTACCCAGGAGGGGATCGAAACAGATGCTGAGACTCACAGCCAAACCTGGGTGGAGTTCAGGGAGTCTTATGGAAGAGTGGGGAAATAGAAGGACCCAGAGGAGATAGGAGCTCCACAAGGAGACCAACAAAGCCAACAAACCTGGACCCAGAATGGTCTGTGGAGATTGATGCTCCAATCAAGGACCATGCATGGAGAGAACCTAGACCCCTTGCTCAGATGTATCCTACAGGCAGCTCAGTCTCTCTATGTGGGTTCCCCTACTAAGGTAAGCAGGAGCTATCTCTGACATGGACTCTGTTGCCTCCTCTTTGATCACTTCCCCCTGGCTGGGCAGCCTTGCTAGGCCACAGAGGAAGAGGATGAAGGCAGTCCTGATGAGACTTGATAGGCTGGGGTCAGATGGTAGGGAAGGAGGGCTCCCCCGTTCTGTAGAGGAGGGTAGGGGGGTAGGGAGGGAAGTGAGATTGGAAAAAGGCAAAGGAGGGGGATACAATAGGAATATAAAGTAAATAAATTACAAAAATACCAAAAAATGTGATATATGATATTTTGCACACAGAATTTTTCATATGATTTTGTTTGTTTGTTTGTTTCTCTGTGTACTCCTGGATGTCCTGGAATTTGTGCTATAGACCAGGCTGGAATTGAACTCACAAAGACCTACCTATTTGTGCCTCCAGAGTGCTCGAATTAAAGGCATGCACTACCACTGCCCAGACAATATGCACTTTCAAAGATCTCTCTAGTACTGAGTGGTAGCTCATCCTTATAAAATACTTTGTTGAGCCAGGCATGATGGCTTATGCCTGTAATCCCAGCACTAGGGAAGGCAGAAGCAGGCAGAGCTCTGTGAGTTCAAGCCCAGCCTGGTCTATAAAGTGAGTCCAGGAAGCCAAGGTAACACAAAGAAGCCCTGACTCAAAAAAAAAAAAAAACTTTGTTGTGGTCTAGCTTGCTGAAGAACACAGCATGTTAAGGTGCAAAATTACATTGATTCATTCATGCTACGTGTTGGTTTCCGGGTGGCACACAGAAGCAAAACTGGCACTCCTCACCTTCAGTGGGAGACACAGACAGAAGACAGAAGCTCTATGAAGAAAAATGATGGACAGTATGAGGTTAGAGAGCATAGGACAAATATTAGACATGTGGTTCATTGAAAGCCCTGTAGAGATATGAACTATGTAAGAGTATAAACCATTCTGCATCATTGAGGAGCAAGTGCGCACAGAGTTTAGGTATGGCCAGATGGCCAGAGAAGAACAAGCAGAGGAAGTAGGAAGTGATGATAGGAAGTTCACTTCCCCTCCTAGCACCCGTCCAGGTGCCTGTGTCCTAACCCTTGCTGTCTGAATGTGGTACCTTACTGCCCCAAGGGAACTTTTTTACTGTATTTAGTCAAGGACAGTGAGATGGGATTATCCTGTGAGAGTTCAAGGGTCCTTAACTGTTGGAGGGTGAGGCAGAGAGGCCAGAGCAAGGCCACTGGAGAGGAGTTCAACCTGCGGCTGTGGCTTTAATGATGAGGGGAAGCAGCAGGAGCCAATGTCAGGCAGGTCAAGAAACTGGAAATGATGAAGACATTAAAAGTCTCCAGGAAGGACCAGAACACTGCTAATGCCCAGTTTTTTAAGCCAAAAGATGTGTTGGACTTCTGACCTGCAAGGCTAAAATCTTTTAAGCACCATGTTTGCAGAGATCCTTTACAGGAGGGGTAGATGATAATGAGGTCACCATTTCAACATTCTCACTGGCTTCACACGACAATTGATGCGATGTTTGGGCCTTTCTGTTTGAAACGTGAATTTCTATAATTTAGGGAAACCAGCAGCTGCTTTAACCCCACAATCCCAGCCAGTATGGCATGGCGTCACCTTAGCAATACACAAAAGAATGTCAAAGAAAGTGAGGGCCACACCTCCTAGGTTTGCTTAATGGAAGTATAATGTTTTGCTGGCGTGAAAATACATACACACATATATGCATGCATGCATGCATACATACATACATACATACATACATATTTTCTGAAGGCATACGTACTTACGCTCTCGTTTACGTATTTTACACATCAGTGCAACCACGTGAATAGAAAGTAGGGATGTTTCAAACTGTGAGACCGCTATCATTGACTCAAGAATCAAAATGAATGGCTGACCTGGAGCAAGCCCATTGATCAAAAAAAAAAAAAAAAAAAAAAAAGTGAAGAGTCTTTCCCACGCTACCTGCATGCTGTCTGTAAAGGGTCTGGTGTTTAGTTAGAGCGCCTCTCCCATTCTTCCACACGAATCACTCTAGGCATCTGTCTGTGAGTTCAGTCTCCTGTAACGACAGAGGGAGAAAGAACCAGTTATAGTGATGCAATGATCCTTTGAGACACTATCATCTGTTCTTATGACACATCATCCTATCTAAAGCATGTTTTTCTTGACAATAAATTCTGATTAACACGTTATACTTTTCCAGAACGTAAGATGCAGTTCTAGGGAATGCTTGGGTTTGTTGATTTTGTTTTCTTTTTACATTAAAATGTTCTTTCTTCTTCTTTTCTTCTTCTTATTCTTTTTCTGCTTCTGCTTCTTCTTTGACAAAGGATGTGGCTATGTTGGGCCTCAAACTCAGAATCCCCAACCCTGGAGTCACAGATGTGTGTAATTAAATCATTTCCAGGATAGAGAAATTCACGTGTGAGCAAAGATTTCTGTGTGTGACCTCACGTACCCAGGACTATTAGGTAAGCCCTTGGTGTGTGCTTATAGACTTAGAGGGTACACCAACCCAAGGGCTGAGAATATCTTCAGACAGCATGAGGCCTACAGCAGAAGTTCCCCTGCCTTGAAATTTCTACCAGTGTGTTTGGAAAGTTTCTTATCTCAATTTATGGCTTCCTTTATTCTGTTACTATAAAAGCCTCACTGAAACATGAAATATGAAGTAACCAACTGTGTTCCCTGACCATGGTCACCCATATTTGGCTCCAGATTAAACTACTTCTTACCCCCTTTGAGGAGAAAGCTATTCTTTATGTCATCATAATCCTAAATGCAAACTAGCTAATACTCACACAAGAATGCTGAAATATGTGTCTGTAGATTCTTGGAAATCTTTAATGTGAATGGTTCTATATCATGCTAATACTGACAGCTGTTCTTCCTTTCAAATATCTATGCTTTAAGTTTTTTGCCTTAATTCATTAGCTCGTATCTCCGATATGTGAAGAACTGTGGTGGTATGCATGGCTGCTCTTCCCAAAGAACAGATTTGCTGTGCACTAAATCCAGTAAGTCCATTCTTGTGTATCCCTCACTGTGGGTTCTAAAAGATTCTGGAATTTACAAAGTGTTCTAGGTAGACAGGAGAGGCCTGGGGAAATTGGAAAACACTCTAATCAATTAAAATGTCTTAGTCTGGGCGTGGTGGCGAATGTCTTTAATCCCAGTGCTCAGGAGGCAGAACAGGCAGATCTCTGAGTTTGAGGCCAGCCTGCTCTACAAAGCACAGAGAAATCTTCTTTTGAAAAACAAACAAACAAACAAACAAAAGTCTTAAAAGGACAAGCCCTAACTATCTCCAGTACTTTCCTATGCTTTCTACTCTTATTCATTTTTAATAAATAGTTTTGTATTTGTAGTTCTGAGGCTTGACTCTTAAGATCTTTCTATTACAGAAAGCAAGATATAAAACTGACTAGAAATGGTTGAATAAGTAGTAAAGCAGAGAATGGAACACAAAGATAATAGGAGGTGATAACAGGTGCTTACACTGAAGGGACAGAGGCTCCAAATGTTCAATCTGCCTATAAGGTAAATATTCTTTGTTGTTTCTGATATTTAAAAGAATTTATGTATTTCCATGCTCAGGTACAATATGTGCCATATTTTTTAAAAATTCTTTCATAGACGTCTTTATAAATTTGAGCAGACTCCCATCTAGTCACAGTTCACAAAGATTCTTGTTTTTTATTTTAAACTAGAAGCAGATGGTGAATTCTGTTCAGTGTTTTCTCTGCATGTAATAAGATGATCATGTTTTTATTTTTAACGTGTTAATGTGATGTTTTGCTAATAAAATTTGTGACATTAAGCTGGTCAAGCATTCATGGCCGTAGTATGTTTACTTTTCAGTGCTGGAATGTGTTGATATCACAATATTCATTTTTTTTTCAGTGATCATGAGTGAAACTCATCCTTCCTTCACTTTTATCCCTTTACATTATTATCAAGGCTATGCTAGTCCCATAAAATGGCTTAGGATATTCATTTTGCAAATCACTGGTAGGAGTTTGTGTATAATGGAAATTACTTGTCTCTTATATTCTTGACTTAATTAAAAACACCTTTTTCTGGAGCAGCAGTAAGTGTGCTCTCTTCCCTGAGTTCCATCATCAGGACCACAGTTCTGCCTGCCTTCCTACAGGGTCCCAGGGAATGTTCAAGTCCACCTGGAGCACAGGCAGCAGAGGACAGCAGCTTGATGCTCCTGGAGCTCCAATGCCAGGCCCATAGCTCTGCCTGCCTCCCCAAAGAGTCTTGCAGGCATCAGGAATACCCAGCCAATACCAGGGACAAGCACATGGCTAAAGGCCACTGTAAGAACACAGTCAACAGGAGCCAGGGCAATATGGCACCACCAGAGCACAGCCATCCTACCACAGCAAGTCCCAAATATTCCAACACAACTGAAGCACAAGAAGAAGACCTTAAATCCAATATTATTACGATGATAGAAGCTATTAAAGAGGAAATTAATAAATCCCTTGAATACAGAAAAATACAACCAAACAGGTAAAGGGAATGAATAAAACTATTCAAGATCTGAAAATGAAAATAGAAACAAGAAAACACAAACTGAGGGAATCCTGGAGATAGAAAACCTAGGAAAGAGAATAGGAACTACAGACCCAAACACCACCAAGAGAAAACAAGAGTGAAAGAGAGAATCTCAGGCATAGAAGATTCAACTGAAGAAATTAATACATCAGTGAAAGAAAATGTTAAATCTAAAAAACTCCTGACACCAAACATCCATGGAATCTGGGACACTATGACAAGACAAAACCTAAAAATAATAAGAATAGAAGGAGAGGACTCCCAGCTCTAAGGCCCAGAAAATATTTTCAACAAAATCATAAAATAAAATTTCCCTAAACTAAAGAAAGAGATGCTTATAAACATACAAGAAGCTTACAAAACACCAAATAGATTGGACCAGAAAAGAAAATCTTCCCATCACATAAAAATCAAAACATTAAATGTAAACAACAAAGAAAGGATATTAAAAGCTGCAAGGAAAAAGGTCAAGCAACCTATAAAAGCGACCTATCAGAACTGCACCCAACTTCTCAACAGAGACTTAAAAAGCCAGAAGAGTCCCCCTGAAGAGAACTTGAAGAGTCTTGCAGACTCTAAGAGAACACAGATGTCAGCCCAGATTACTATACCCAGCAAAACTTTTAATAAACATACACAGAGAAAACAAGATAGTCCATGACAAAAATCAAATTTAAACAATATCTATGCACAAATCCAGCCCTACAGAAGATAATAGAAGGAAAATTCCAACACAAAGAGGTTCACTACATCCAAGAAAGCACAGGAAATACACACACACACACACGTGTGCATGCATGCATGCATGGACACTACCACCACCAACAATCATTGGTCCCCATCTCTGGTCAAAAATCAACCCCTGACACTATTAATCATACTCTGCTATGCTTTCAGACAGGAGTCAAGCAGAGTTGTCCTCTGAGAAGCTCCACCCAGCAGCACCTTGAAACAGGTGCTGAGACTCACAACCTAACATTTGGCAAGGCATAGGGAGTCTAGTGGAAAACTGGGGGTGGGGGAGGAGAAAAGGACATGGAGGTGACAGGAGCTTCACAAGAAGACCAACAGAGGCAACTCACCACAGCCAAAAGAGGCCTGCTGAGACTGAAATATTAACCAAGGACCTTGAATGTACTGGACTTAGGCCCCCTACAAGGATATAACTGATGGTTAGCTCAGGCCTCATGTGGGTTCCTAGTAAGGGAAGCAGGGACTCTCTCTGACATAGACTCTCTTGCCAAAGAAGAATTAATAGCAATACTCCTGAAACTATTTCACAAAATAGATATAAAAGAGACATAGTAAATTCATTTTATGAAGCTACTTCACCCTGATACCTAAACCACACAAAGATTCAACCAAGAAATGGAATTTCAGACCAATATTCCTCATGGACTTTGATTTTAAAAAAATACTCAATAAAGTACTTGCAAACCGAATCCAAGAACTCATCAAAAACATGATCAAGCAGACTTTATCACTAAGTTGCAGGGATTGTTCAACATATGAAAATCCAACAATGTAATCCGCCATATGCACATACTGAAAGAAAAAAAAACACATGATCATCTCATTAGATGCTGAAAAAGGCTTTGACAAAATCCAAGACCCCTTCATGATAAAAGTATTGGTAAGATCAGGGATACAAGGCGCATACCTAAGAATAATAAAAAGCAATATACAGCAAGCCAATAGCCAACATCAAATTAAATAAAGAGAAACTTAAAGTAAATCCACTAAAATCATGGACAAGACAAGACTGTCCACTCTTCTCCGAATCTCTTCAACATAGTACTTAAAGTTCTAGGTAGAGCAATAAGACAATTAAAGGAAGTCAAGGGTATACAAATTGAAGATGATCTGAAAGCATACACAAACGACCCCGAAAACTCTACCAGAGAACTCCTACAGCTGATAAACACCTTCAGCAAAGTGGCTGGATACAAATTAACCTGAAAAAAAAATCAGTAGCACTCCTTTATACAAATGATAAATGGGTTGAGAAAGAAATTAGGAAAACAACACTCTTCACAATAGCCAAAAACAATATAAAATATCTTGATTTAACTCTAACCAAGTGAAAGACTGTATGACAAAAACTTAAAATCTCTGAGGAAAGAAATTGAAGAAGATATCAGAAGGTGGAAAGATCTCCCATGCTCATGGATCAGTAGGATTAACATAGCAAATATGACCATCTTACCAAAAAGCAATATACAGAGTCAATGCAATTCCCATCAAAATTCCGACGCAATTCTTTATAGACCTTGAAAGAGAAATCCTTAACTTCATATAAAAAATTAAAAACCCGAATAGCTAAAAATAATTCTGTACAATAAAAGATTTGGAAATATCACCATCCCTGACTTCAAGTTGTACAACAAAGCAATAGTAATTAAAAACGCATGTTACTGTCATAAAAACAGATGGGTTGCTCAATGGAATTGAACTGAAAACCCAGAAATAAACCCACACATCTACACTTGATTTTTGACAAAGAAGCCAAAACCATACAACAGAAAAAAGCGTCTTCAACAAGTGGCGCTGGTCTAACTGCATGTCCACATGTAGAAAAATGCAAACAGATCCATATTTATCACCCTGCACAAAACTCAAGCCCAAAGAGATCAAAGACCTCAACATAAAACTGGATACACTAAACCTAATAGAAGAAAAAGTGGGAAATGGCCTTAACTCATTGGTATAGAAAACAACTTCCGGAAAAGAACACCAACAGCTCAGGCTCTAAGATCAACAATTCATGAAACTTCATGAAATTGAAAAGCTTCTGTAAAGCAAAGGACACTGTTGTCAGAACAAAATGACAGTCTACAAACTGGGAAAGGATCTTCACCAACCCTATATCAGACAGAGGGATAATATCCAAAATATATAAGAACTCAAGAAATTAAATGCAAACCAACCAAATAACCCAATTTTAAAAATGGGATACAGAGCTAAACCAAGAATTTTCATCAGAGAAATCTCAAATGGTTAAGAAAGACTCAAGAAATGCTCAACATTCTTATTCATCATGGAAATGCAAATCAGAACGACTCTGAGATTCCATCTTACACCCATCAGAATGGATAAGATCAAAATCTCAAGTGACAGCACATTCTGGTGAGGGTGTAGAGCAAGGGGAACCCTCTTCCACTGCTGGGGGGAGAGCAAACTTGTACAATTACTTTGGAAATGAAGCTGGCACTTTCTTAGAAATTTAGGAATAGTTCTACCTCAAGACCCAACTATATCATTCCTGGGAATAAACCAAAAACATGCTCCACCATACCACAAGGACACCTTCTCAACCATGTTCATAGCAGCTTTACTCGTAATAGCCAGAAGCTGGAAAGAACCTAGATGTCCCTCAACCAAAGAATGGATAAAGAACAAGTACACAATGGAATACTACTCAGCTATTAGAAACAAAGAAATCCTGAAACTTCCAACTGAGGTAACCAAAACCCAGACACACACACCATATGGTATATACTCATTTATAAGTGGATATTAGCCATATAGTACAGGATAACCCACAGAGCCAAAGAAGCTAAGTAACAAGGAGGGCCCAAGGGAGGATGCTTGAATCTCCCTCAGAAGGGGAAATAAAATAGATATAGGAAGTGGATATCGAGAGAGAGCTGGGTGGGAGAGGGTGGGTATCAGGGGTGGAAGGTGAGAGGGCAGAGAGAGAGAGAGAGAGAGAGAGAGAGAGAGAGAGAGAGAGAGAGAGAGAGAGAGAGAGAGAGAGAGAGAAAGGAAACCAATTACAATACCTTGCTATGCTTGCAGATGGGAGCTTAATTTAACTGTCCTCTGAGAGGCTCCACCCAGCAGGGGATGGAAACAAATGCAGAGAAACTCAGCCAAATAATAGGCAGAGCTGGGGGAGTCTTGTGAAAGAGTTGGGGGAAGAATAGAGAGACCCAGAATGGACAAGAACTCCACAAGAAGACCAACAGAGTCAACTAACTGAGGACCATGAAGGCTCACAGAGACTGAACCACTCACTGAAGAGCATGCATTTAGTGGACCTATGTCCCCTACACATACGTAGCAGGTGGGAAGCTTTGTCTTCTTGAGGTTCCCCTAGCAATTAGAGTGGGGACTGTCTCTGACACGGACTGTGTTGCCTGCTTTAGGATCCTTTCCCCTAGCTGGGCTGCCTTGTTGGGCCTCAGTGGGAGAGGATGTTCTTAGTCCTGATGTGACCAGATGTGCTGGGGCAGATTAATGATGAGGTAGGGGCTCCCCTTTTCTGAGAAGGAGAGGGAGAAAGGTGGAAGTATGTGGGAGGAAGAGGTGGGGAGGATAGGAAGGAGGGGCTGTGGTAGGCATGTAAAGTGAATTAGTAAATGAAAAAACTTCTATAAGTAGTAACTCATGTTTACTTAACACATTAAAAGAGTTTGCTTATTGCTGTTGGGTTTTGCAGCACTGAGAATCAAGTACTTACGCATGACAGGCAAGTGCTCTACCATTGAACTATAACCTTGGCCTAAAAGAATACATGTATGTGTAAGATTATCTAGACTCAAAGTATTTTTTGGAGTTAATTATCCCAAGTAATTTTTTTTGCATCTTTGCCATTACTGTAGCTCTAAACAGGTCTTCCATCTCTCCTTAAGTTTAAATCCTAATTATCTTTCCCATTACTATGATACTTTGTTGAGGCTTTAGATTGCATTACCATAAAATTTTACCTAGCCATTTCTTAAATTTGAAAGCTCTTTTTCATGCTAGAGCAAGAGAAAATTAGTTCCTGAACTCCGTTTCCTTGGAATTATGGGTACCACGACTTCAGCTGTGCTCTGAGGGGGAACTATTAAAACAAAAACTCGGGCTGTAGGGATGGTTCAGCAGTTGATCACACAGCCGCTGTTCCAGAGAGCCCAGGTTCAAATCCCTGTTCCAACATGGCCACTGACAACCTTCTACAACCCCAGTTCCAGGGGGCCGGTGCCCTCTTCTGTCTCCATGAGCACTGTACACGTGCGCTACACAGGCCTATGTCAGGAAAATAAGAACAAAATGTATTATAAAACTAAATGAATCTTTCTTGAAAAACTTACATATTCCTCCTTTCAACAGATAGTTGGTGACACTGAAGAAAGCCTACGTCTATTGGGAAAAGTTTACCGGGACCTTTAAAGACAAAGTGGTAAGGAGAATGGGGAGTGGCTCAGTAGTTACGAGCACTGGATGCTCATTCCGAGGACCTGGGTTCAAATCCAAGCAACCTCAGGGCAGTTCATAATTGTCTGTAACTCCAGCCTCAGGGGATCCAACACCCTCTTCTGGCCTTTATAGGTGCTGCATGCATGTGGTACACATACATGCAGGCAGGCACAATCCATTCATACACAGAAAGTAAAACAATCTTGTTTTTTTAAGAAAGAGAGAGATGTAGCTGGGGTCTGTCCCAGCCTTTGCTGTCCTCTCTTACTTTCCTGGGTCCAGATGTTCACACTGTGAGCTTTCTTCTCCATGACAACCAGACTTTGTGGAAGCAGTAGTTAGCCCTACCAATCATTCTCCTATCTACTCAAGCTCCTATGTGTGTAAATTATCTTCTGTATGTTTTGATCACCAGTATTAGGAAGCCCGTTCTGGCTTAAAACAAAAACCTCACCCTCAATTCATCTTTTCCAAGGAGCTGTACTGAGCCACATTGCACACATCAATAAAGCTGATGAGCTGTTCTGCATAAAAACAAAAACGCCCCCTGAGTCTACAATCCAGGACTCTGAAGAGAACGGGTAGATTTAACTGCATGCGATAGCAAAACCCTTATAATTCCTGCACTCAGGAGACAGAGGCAGGAAAACTATGGTTTCAAGATGATCCTGGTGTGGTGGTTTGGGTGAAAACAGCCCCATTAGCTCACAGGGAACAGCACCATTAGGAAGTGCGGTCTTACTGGAGTAGGTGCGGCCTTGTTGGAGAAGTGTGTCACTGGGCTTGGGCTTTGAGGTTTCAGATGCTCAAGCCAGGCGCAGTGTCACCCTCTCCTCCTGCAGATCTAGAGGTAGAACTCTCAGCGCTCTCTCTCCAGCACCAAGTCTGCTCTGTTTCATAGGTTCTTGCTTGTTCACTCCATCTATACATTAAGGCTTTTAATCGTTCCTTTGCAAGCTCCTGGCTTCTCAAGTCTTACTGTGGGTTAATCTGATGAGACTGAATCAAGCGTTTCTGGTTCCAATGCAAAAGTTGGAAATCTTAGTGGCCTAGCTAATCTCTTCATGTCACATCAAATCACAGGTTTCCAGAAAGCTACAGAATGACCCCCGCCCCCACCCTGGCCCTCACAGAAGCCAGCTGTTTGACCCATACTGACCACCTCCATTTAGCCCCTCAACAATAGCCAAAATTAACATGCTGAAACTGAAGCCTTGGTGTGCACACCACATGCTGGTTCATACCTTCCCTCTCTGTGATGTGTACACCACCCACTGAGCTGAGGTTGCCCTTGCTTCTCTTCCATCTCTTCACATCAACTACACATTTTCATTCATCAGGTCTCATCAATTCACTCTAAAACAGATCCAAAGACCATCCATTCTCTTTATTTAACAGAGTTAAATCCAAGATATTGTCATATGCCTTGTCTAAATAACTAAAGTAGCCTTTCAGCAACTCTCTAACCATCACTGGTGTCCACTTCTGCCATTCAATTCATAAGAACTCTCATCTCATGAACTGGTCAGTGCCCATTTCAAGAGAATTTGAGGCTGTTATCTCTCTCTCTCTCTCTCTCTCTCTCTCTCTCTCTCTCTCTCTCTCTCTCTCTCTCTCTCTCTCTCTCTCTCATGCTTGTTTTAGCTGATTCTTGCCCACCTGCCTTCTTCCATAGTGTAAGGTAGCACAATATGAAGAACTCAAGGCTTTTGAAACCAGCCCTCAGAACTACAAGCCAACTAAGTTTCCGTTCATTAGTACCTGTGGCATGCTGTGGAAGTACCACAGAGCAAACTAAGAAAATGTTTCACATAGCAGCAGTGATTTCTTAAAATGGTAAGCCCAATCATTAAAAAAAAAATCCCCCGAAATCCTCAGCCAGTCTCTGCTTCTTTTTAGGATAAAAGCCTTTCCTTCTCAATGCCCCACAAAAGGCTTTCCTTATTTGAACCTAAACGGTCTTCTCTACCTCCATCTCATAGTATTCCATCCTCACAATTTCCCCCCTAAATACAGCCTCCTGAAAGTGATTTGAAACTCTTGAAGATCATCTGATTCTCACAAACATATGGCAGTTTGCTTGGTTTCCCCTCCTTCTTTCCTGGCCTTAGGTTACAGTTGGCTCTGAACTCCTCTAGTTATCCTAAACAAAGAGAATCTCACCCAATTTAAAATTCTGTTATTGCTCCGTGGTTTTAAATACTCTCCTACAGTTCTAACCAGTTGGGGAAGAAATGATGAAGAAGAGGGAAAGCCAACATGGGAAAGAAAAGAAAGAGAAAGAAAGAAACAAATGAAGAAAGAAGAAAGGAAGAAAGAAAGAAAGAAAGAAAGAAAGGAAGGAAGGAAGGAAGGTATAAAATTGAGGGAAGATAAGCCAGGGAAGTGATGGTACCCACATTTAATTCCATCACTCAGGAGGTAGAGGCAGAGAGATCTCTGTGAGTTCAAGACCAGCCTGCTCTACATGGCAAATTCCAAGACAAATGGGGCTACACAGAGAAACCTTGTCTCAAAAATAGAAAAGAGACAAAGAAAGGGAACATAAAATTATTAGCATTCCAAGGAAAAGAAACACAATTTTTCAGTAAACACAAATGGCATATATTCTTTAAACATTCTAACCATTTATAACTAAGTATTGGGTAATGATCACTAACTTTCTTGCCTGTGATGTTTTTTACATATTGACTATCTTTGACTTCTACTGAATTCCATTAGTTTAAAAACAGAAAGAAAAAAAAACCCACTGGCTCAAATGAGGAAAAAAATTTTTTGAAAAAGTCATTAAGAGCCCTTAGAAGAATCCCCCCCCCCTTTTTTTAATGGTTGTAAGTTTGCATAGCAAGGAGCTAGGACATGTTTTAAAATAAAACAACTCTCTCATACAGCCTTGGGTACATGGGGCATCATTTTTCAACAATAGCCTGGCCCTCCAGCCTCTTTGTAAATCACAGGTGTTTGTGGGCAGAAAGACCATCAGAGGGGAGTTCATTGTAAGCTCTTTCTTTCCCACTTGTTCTAAACCGGTTCAGAGAGCGCTTCATGCCACACACCAAATCTCCATAAAAATCAAGAAACAAGAAGTTTTCTGTATGCCCGCCCAACAGCCGCACTATGACATCGGTTTCGACAGCTCTGTGACCCCGTATTGTCCCACCTTTATTCAACTAGTCTCTTTTTCTCTTTCTTTTTCTGTTGCTTTTTTTAAAAAGCCTTTATTGGCATTTGGCATTTTTTATCTACTGTAAAATGAAAAGGAGAAGGATGGCTTTTTTAAAGCACTCTGTGTGACAGTTAGAAAAGAAAAAGAAAGCTATCTGCAGTTACTGTAGTAATGGTTTAAAGAAGGAAGAAAAAAAAAAAAAAAAGCACCTGCAAATCAAAGAAAGATGCCGTGGCTCCGTCGTCAGACTTGCCCCCTTCTCTTAAAGTTATTTCGTGGCCATTATGGAGTAGGCCTGGCAATGAATTTATGTGACAGCTATGAAGTTAGTATTAAAATTGTGAATACCGCCTAACAGTTTTCATGGCCTTACTCTAAGATAGCCTCAATTTGCCACACAGTGGTGAATAGGGTGCAGAAGGGAGGGGGTGTCCAATGAATGGGAGGAGGGTGTGTGAATGGGAGGGCTTTCCCGGGAGGGCAGCACAGTGGTAGCCAGAGAGTGATTTATTTCTGAGCTTCCAGAAAGGAAAGTCCCGAGAAGCAGCAGCCTGAAAAGCCCTTGAAGCACTGGGAATTGGGGGTGTAGGCGGGTCCGGGGCGGGTGTCTTTACACATTTTGCCATTCCAATGCCAGTTCTAGAAGCAGGGAACAAGGCTGAGCTGTGGTAAACCCATTCCTCTAGTCTTCCCAGATCAACCATGAAATGCCAGCAGGGAGCAAATATGGGGCATGCTACTACAGAATGGGAGAAAGGCAAAGAGGGAGGGTTGTCAGCCTTGATCCTCTTGGAGAGAGTTCTGAGAGAAGATGAAGCGTGCTGGCTGTGAGTTAGGAGAACTCTTCAGATGCGGGGTTGGGGTGGGGAGAGATTTGGAGTGGGCATTCAGGAAAAAAATGAGAAGTGACTGCAAAGAGCAAGGGGGCGTGCCCAGGGCTCCCGGCCCCGCCCCAGGCCCCTCCCCCGACCTCTATTAGCATGCGGGCAGTGCTGGCCACGGGGCGGGGGCGGGCGCAGTGGGCTCGCTGCGCTGGGAGCATTGTGGGCAGCGCTCGCCTCCACGGGGGACCATCTGCTCGCTGTCAATGCATCACCTGCTCGTCTGGGCCGTCGCCCGGGCAACCGGGGGCACGGGGTGGGGGGAGATTAAGGAGCGTGTGCGTCTTGGTGTGGGTACTGGCGGCAGGGGCGGGGGCTGGGAGCAGTTCTGTCGCCTCTACCCTGGAACTGGTCAAGCCGGGTGGAGAGGGGGCGGGATGACGACCACCGGGGGCGATCGGCCTCTGCTGCACGCAGTCCAACTGCCCCTCCGGAGGGCCACACCCGCCCCATGTAACTGGAGTCTTAAGAAGCCAAAGGCACAGTGTCTTTTTCTGGCAACCCACCTTCTAGGTGAGGAGACTAGACTCTCGACTTCCTCTTCTACCTGTCTACCTGAAGGTGCAGAGGTTCTATCCTGTGCTTGCCTCAGCCTTCTCCAAGTGAGCTGACCTCACAGGGTCCAACTCTTACAGGCACATCGAGCGCGGTTCTGCGAGCCCCTTAGTCTCCAAGCAACCACAATGGGGCCAGCATCGAAAGTAGATCCCGCCCCGCCCCTGTCACCAAAGTCACAAACAGTGACCACTTCTCTCCTCAGATAGTCTTCTCTACCGCCCAGCACCAAGCCCTGGACAGGCCTTCAGCTTAAGAATATGAGCGTCACCTGCTGATCTTTTGTCAAAAGAGTTGGTTTTTCACAAAGGAGGTAGTTCTGGGGGCTAAGGGGGACATTTTTTTTCTCCTGAAGTCACCTACTAATCCAGTCCTCTCTCCCTAGAATCCCAAAAGGATAAGCTCACCGCAGCCAACAGCAGGGGGCAGAGCTGTACTGGATGGGAAGAGTACCCATTTCCCTCTGCCTCTGAGGCAGATTCAAACTTCCAGCTAGTCAAGGATTTCGCTGTACCCACAAAGGCACTGAACATCTGCCTGGGGATTCTCTGCAGCTGAGCAGAAAAAGACCTATGAACCCTGTGTACAATGGGCTGCAACCAAGCAAGACTAAGTTTAGGTTTGTTTTTTATTACGTTTCAAATTTGGGATGGCAGTGATTGGATTTTTGAGACAGGGTTTCCTCTGTTTGGTAACGTACACTGGCTCAAACTCACCAGCCCATCGTAGCACTGAACTCACTGTGTAGCCCAGGCTATCCTATCTGAGCTGCCCCAGCTTGGGAATTTACCCACACAGGAACCTACTGCCACCAGCTAGTTAAGATTTTGTGTATAGGTAGTGCCTAATATATTTAAAATAAATTTTTAAAAGTTATAAAGCCAGAAATCCCAGCAGCATTCGGGAGGCAGAGGCAGGCGGATCCCTGAGTACAAGGCCAGCCTGGTCTACAGAGTGAGCTCCAGAAAAGCCAGGGCTACACTTTGTCTCCATAAACAAAAACAACCAAGAAAAATTAGCATATATGTGTGTATAAATATGTATGTATGTGTGTGTATACATATGTATGTGCGCACGCGCGCGCGCACGCGCGTGTGTGTGTGTGTGTGTGTGTGTGTGTGTGTGTGTGCTGGGTTTTGTTTCTGAGTGCTCTTAGAGCTGAAAGTAAGGGTAAAGACTCATAACCATAATCCCAACTTTTAGAAGGATGAGGCAGAAGGATCTGAGTTCCAGGTCAGCCAAGGCTATGGACCGACAACAAAACAGATAAAAAACAAAGTTGGAACATGAATGACTCAGGGTGGCTCCTCCCAGAAGCACTTAGGTACACTAATAAGCTATGACATGAATGTCAAGATGGCTTTGAATAATAATGGCAGCACAGGGCTACCTTACACTGCTCCAACCCAGAATGCAGTTCACTGAAATGGGTGACTGTTAAGACCGTGTGCCTGTCTACATGTAGAGAAATGCAAACAGATCCATATTTATCACCTTGCACAAAGTTAAAGTCCAAGTTGATCAAAAACCTGAACATAAAACCAGACACATTAAATCTATTAGAAAAAAAATAGGGAACAGTCTTGACTTCATCGGCAGAGGAGACAACTTCCTGAATAGAACACCAACAGCACAAGCTCTAAGAATCAACAATAAATGGGACCTCATGAAACTGAAAAGCTTCTGTAAAGCAAAAGATACTGTCATCAAAACAAAACAACAGCCTACAGACTGGGAAAGGATCTTCACCAACCCTATATCCGACAGAGGGCTAATATACAGAAAATATAAAGACCTCAAGAAGTTAAACACAAACAAACCAAGTAGTCCAATTAAAAAATGGGGTTCAATAACTACAGATACTGAGGAAATCCAAACAATCATTAGGTCTTACTACCAAAACCTATATGCCACAAAAATTGAAAATCTAAATGAAATGGACAATTTTCTTGAGAGATTCCACCTACCTAAATTAAGCCAAGATCAGATAGGAAGATTGAATAGACCTATATCCCCCAAGGAAATAGAAGAAGTCATGAACAGCCTCCCTACGAAAAAAAGCCCTGGGCCAGATGGTTTTAGTGCAGAATTCTACCAGACCTTCAAAGATGTCCTAACACCAATTCTCCATAAAGTGTTCCACAAAATAGAAATAGAAGGAAAATTACCGAACTCTCTCTATGAAGCCACAGTCACCTTGATACCTAAACCACACAAAGATCCAACAAAAAAAGAGAACTTCAGACCTATCTCTCT
>CM053766.1:82381422-82399971 GCA_028658305.1 Pachyuromys duprasi
AGAAAACAAGCAACAGGACAGGAGCATGCAAAGGAGGACCTCTGGGGGGGGGGGTCAATATAGCGAGGTATCAGAGCAGATATTAAGACTCCCGATCAAGACTTTGGCAGAGGGCGAGAAGTAATGATAGATCTGGGGGAGGTTGGTGAGACTTGGGGAGAACAAGAGCTCCATAAAGACCAATCTGAGCAGGGCACAGGGGTCTTGTAGGAGACAGTTTCTACCATCAAGGACCATGTGTGGATGTGGCCTGGAACCCCCGCTCAGATGGAGCCCATGATAGCTCATTGTCGGACTGAAGACCCTAGTGAGGGAAACAGGGACTGTTTCAGTCATGAACTTGATGGCTGACTCTTTGACCCTCCCCCATACAAGCCGGGGAGTGACAGACTGGCTAGATCCCAGGGGAGGACATTGCAGCCAGCCCTGAGGAAACAGGATGAGCTGGGGTTGGATGGAAGGGGAGGAGGTCCTCCCCTGTTGGTGGACTTGGAGGGGGAGGGGAAGAGATGAGGGAGGGTTGGGGAGGGTGGGAGGGAATGAGGGAGGGGGCTACGCTTGGGATGCAAAGTACCTAACCTGTGATTGATACAAAAATAAATTAATTTAAAAAATGGGGTTCAGACGGGATGGACATTGAATGTAGGAGAAAACAAGTGACAGGAGCCTACGGCAGAGGGCCTCGGAAAGACTCTAACTAGCAATGACTCAAAGCAGATATTAAGACTCACAACCAAGCCTTCAGCAGATAGCAGGGAATCATATGAAAAAAAGGGGAGTTAAGTAAGATTTGGCGAGGACAAGAGCTCTACAAAGACCAAACAGATCAGGCCACAGGGGTCTTTTATGAGACTGTTTCTCCAACCAAAGACCATGTATGGATATAACCTAGAACCCCTGCTCAGATGTGGCCCATGGTAGCTCAGTATCCAACTGGGTACCCTAGTAAGGGGAACAGGGACTATTTCTGTCATGAACTCAATGGCTAGTTCTTTGACCCTCTCCCCCACCCTCACCCGGAAGGAACAGCCTTAGCTAGATCCCAGAAGAGGACATTGCAGCCAACCCTGAAGAGATATGATAAGCTAGGGTTGGATGGAAGGGCAGGAGGTCCTCCCCCATCAGTGGACTTGGAGGGAGGCAGGGAGGAGATGAGGGAGGGATGGGGAAAGTGGGAGGGAATGAGGGAGGGGGCTACGCCTGGGATACAAAGTACATAACCTGTGATTAATATAAAAATAAATAAATTACTTAAAAAAATAAAATAAATGGGGTTCAGAGCTAAACAGAGAATTCTCAACAGAGGAATATTGAATGGCAGAGAAACACTTAAAGAAATGCTCAACATCCTTAGAAATTTGGAAAATAAAAATCAAAATGCCCCTGAGAGTTCACCTTATACCCATCAGAACGGCTAAGATCAAAAAATGAAGGGATGATGCATGCTGGAGAGGATGTGGAGAAAGGGATACCCTCCTCCATTGCTGGTGGGAATGTAACCATGTACCACTTTGGAAATCAATCCGGCACTTTCTCAGAAAATTAGAAATAATGCTGCATCAAGACCCAGCTATACCACTCCTAGGCATATATCCAAAAGATGCCCCACCATTCAATAAGGACATTTGCTCAACCATGTTCATAGCAGCTCTATTCATAATTGCCAGAATCTGGAAACAACCTAGATGTCCCTCTGTTGAGGAATGGATATAGAAAGTGTGGTACATTCACACAATGGAATACAACTCAACTATTAAAAACAATGAAAACATGAAATTTGCAGGCCAATGGTGGGAACAGAAAAGATCATCCTGAGAGAAGTATCCCAGAAGCAGAAAGGCACATATGACACATACTCACTTATAAATGGATATTAGTCATATAATATAGGATAGACATACTAAAATCTATAGTCCTAAAGAAGATAAACAACAAGGAGAACTCTAGGGAAGACCCTTAATCCTCATTCAGAGAGGCAAACAGGATAGACATCAGAGGTAGGAGAAGACTAGGAACAGAACAGGAGCCTTCAACAGAGGACCTCTGAAAGGCTCTACCCACCAGGGTATAGAAGGAGATACTGAGACTCATAACCAAATTTTGGACAGATTGCCAGAATCCTTACGGAAGAAGAGGGAGATAGAAAGACCTGGAGTGGACAGGAACTCCACAAGGAGAACAACAGAGCCAAAATACATGGGCCCAGGGGGCACCTGAGGAGACCAATACTTCGACTAGGGACCATGAATGGAGAGGACCTAGACCCCCTGTTCAGAGGAAGCCCATTGACTGCTCAATTTCCAAGTGGGATCCCTAGTAAGGAGTAAGGGGCTTTCTCTGAAATGAACTCAGTGGCAGGCTCTTTGATCACCTCCCCCTGGCAGGTGCAGCCTTGCCAGGCCACAGAGGAAAATGATGCTGCCAGTCCTGATGAGACCTGATAGGCTAAGGTCAGGTGGAAGGGGAGGAGGTGCTCCTCTATTAAGGGACTAGGGAAGGGGCATAGGGGGAGAAGAGGGAGGGTGGGTGGGGCTGGGAGGAGACGAGGGAGGGGGCTACAGCAGGAATACAAAGTGAATAAATTGTAAAAATATATATAAATAAAATTAATAAAAAGACCAGATGCCAACCACAGAAGATAAATTTCAATGTTAGAATACCAATACAGCTAAAAAGTAGACATGGCATCCCAGCTAAACCAGGACTCTGGAGTTACAAAATCTGAGGTAAAGACAATCACAATACAAGCATTGTTCTGTTTCTGCAACTTTTTTTGTTTTGTTTTCTTGGGGCATTGTCTCACTCTGTAGCCCAAGCTGGCCTCAAATTCCCAGGTATCCTCCTACTTCTGCCTTCCAAGTGCTGGAACTAAGGGGTTAGCTACAGTGCAGACCCTGGCACACAACTTCTACATCCACAGTAATCAGACACCTCTAGTGCCAAGGCTACATCTCATCACTTAGCCTCAATATCTCCAGACTGGAGGGCACCACCTGCAACCTAGCATCAGACAGATAAAGAGAAGCTATTGAGAGGGGGTAATTAAGTCTTGTTTCCAAATCATACTGCATAGGATATTTTCAAGTTGGCCAATTATGGGACATTTGTCTACAGAATAATGCCAAAAGAAAGTATATATTCAGCATCTTTACCAGAGCGCTAAGCTGAACCTTGGCCCACCCCTCACCGTCTTTTGAAGATCTTTGAGCCAAAAAAACAACAACAACAACAACAAAAAAAAACCGTAGGTAGTCCTCATTCTGGGGTCTAGCAAACAAAGGTTTGTTTGTCACACTGTTTGCTTGGTGGATTTGCTGTATACAGACTGGACAAACACACACACACACACCTTGGCCACAAAGTAATTTAGTGAGATTCAAACCCACTTCCTAGAGTTCAGTTTTCCAAAAAGAAAGAAATTGATCCCTTTCCAAATCAATTCTTTGCATCAAAATTATTAAACTATTTACCTCAAATTTTCTCTTGTGTTTTCTTTCATTCTTCTTTTCTAGCAGAGCTTCTATTCCTTGTCATGAAGTTTGTTATTGACCTTGCTCGTCAATAACAAAATCCAACTGAAGTGTATCAGTAAGTACAATTTTTGTCCTCTATTTTTTTAATACAACAACATGAGTCAGATTTTGATTAAGTTTTCTTAATTTGCTGTTACTGTAGCGAATGTCAGTCCTAAGGATGTCTTTTCACTGACCCCGCCCACAGCAGATGACCCATTAAAATGCTGTTAATAGTAAAAAAGGTGAACTATAAACATACACAAACCTGCTCAAAAGATAAAGAGAATTATACGTAACCAAAACTACTTTTAATTGTGAACTCATAAAGCGGAATTCCGAGAAGCAAGCATTCTCTTTGATATGCACAGTACTTTCAAATACATAGAATCAGGGTTCTCTAACTGATAGGAGATATAACTTAGCACATACGTGTGGGAGATTTATTCAATTGGCTTATTCCTTAGGGGGTATTTAGTCCAACCCAAGGTCAGTCCACAAAGCTGGCTACCTCTGCAGTCCCAATCTAGCCCTGAGGGCTTGAAGGTTCTTAGCTGATCTTCAGTCCACACTGGAAGGCCAAGGAAGCTGGATTCTGATGGCGGCAGCAGCAACCACAGGATAGACATACTCATCAGCAAGAAAGGAAGCACTAATTTTTTCCCTTAGACTTATTTATATCTGGGGTGCTGCTAGAAGGGCCTGTTGATTTGGTGGGGGATGGGATGGATATCTCCTCTCCTCAGTCAATTCTTCATGGAAATGCCCCCCAACAAACACACACATAGTCACACCTAACTGTCTTAGCTGAGTCCAGACCAGTCAAGTCCACAGTGAACATTAAGCCCCACAATGGCGTCATTGCCTCTTCTAAGAGAGACGAGTTTGAGTCTCATTATTCTATCCGAATCAAAGGTAACACGTGGCACAGGTGCATAGGGCTTCCTCACCTCTCAGACATGCCCCTTAGCTTTTGTACACAAAAATATCACTCAGCTGCCACTCACAGTGTGTAGCAACAGAGCTTTTCACCACCACCAAACCTCAAACCCCAACCTCATGGCCGGCAGGAACAGAAAGATCCCTCTCTTCCCTGAGCCCGCTCACTGCTTACCAGAGCACACAGAGCTTCTTTTCCTCTCTCTAGATAGGCTGGCTCACTCCAGAATCAGGGAAGCAGAGGCAGGAAGATTGCTGTGATCTGGAGGACAGCTTGGTCTACACATGCAGGTCTAGGCCAGCCGAGGCTACGCAGCATGACGCTGCCGAGAGAGAGAATGCAGCATAATGTACTTGACATGTGATCTTTAAAGAGTAGAATGTATTATCTACTGGCATGTGCACAGATAACTGTGGGGTACTAGGTATGCTGATGAGCTTGACTGTAGTCATCATTTTGCAAAAATAGATTTTTTCAAACCACATGGCGTGCTTTTGGCCAGGTAAATGTATTACCGCTGAGATGCATCTCCAGTTCTTGCATTTGCAAAATTATTTTTTGATACTTTTGATTATGAGCACTGTATTTACGTCATCTCCCCCTCCAGCTATTCCCACGTACCCCTCCCTCTTGAGTTAATGGCCTTCCTTTTCTAAAATTATTCGTGCTCATATATATTGTACATAAATGTATGTGTGTATTTACACACAATCTACTGAGTCCATTTAGTGTTGTTCTCATGTACATGTGTTTAGGGCTGACCGCTTTCATTTGGATGGCTACTCAGGAGGGCTTATCCCTGGAGGAAACTAATTATTTCTTAACAGCCATGGGTTGCCTGTAGTTCTTCTACAATCTAGGCAAAGGGATGGTAAAATTTCCCCTATCACCTAGTTGGGATCATTATGCCTAGGCAAGCATATGGTTGAGATTGCATGGGTGTGACATGCCTGTCATGTCTAGAAGACACCATCTTAGCTGGTGTCCTGATCATCGGGCTCTTAGGTTATTTCCACCTCACCTTCCACAGTGTTCCCTGAGCCTGAGGTGTGGATGAAACTGTACCGACTGGGGAAGGATACCCCAACTCATTATTCCCTGCTCTTTGATCAGTTGTGGGTCTCTGCACTAGCCTCCAGTGGCTGCAAAAAGTTCATTGGTGAGGGCAGGAGCTACACCTATCTGCGCAGTTTTTCCCTTGGTCTTGGGATTCCTCCTCCTCCCTAATTACTAAACAAAAAAATTTTTTTTGAGACAGGGTCTCACTGTGTAGCCCTGGTTGTCCTGGACCTCACTCTTTTTTTTTTTTTTTTAAGATTACTTTATTACATATACAATGTTCTGCCTGCATGTACACCTGAACGCCAGAAGAGGGCACCAGATCTCATTATAGATGGCTGTGAGCCACCATGTGGTTGCTGGGAGTTGAACTCAGGACCTCTAGAAGAGCAAGCAATGCTCTTAACCTCTGAGCCATCTCACCAGCCCACTAAACAAATTTTAACTTCTGTCTCTAGTCTGAATTTGTCTCAGCAAATTTTCACCTAGATGACAAACCTCATTCAGGGATTAGCTATGTACTGCAAGGTGAAATCTGAACGTGCTGAAAGCTGAAGTAAGCCAGTCCAGCCGATGTGATGGCTCCCTGTCTCTTCAACTGGATCACTAATTAGATGGTGCCCTCTTGCCTAGCCTTTGACTAGCCTTTCAGCCTTCCTGGCTCCTCAATATCTCTACCTGAATGTCAGCCTGAAGAAATTACAGATGAGAGAGATTCATCATCTTTTATCCTACCTTACAGGCTGAGATGCTAAGTTAAAAGGGGGCTCCCTGACACTAGCTATTATCTTGGGGACCTGCTTAGCTGGAGCAGGAACTGATATTACAGCAGAAATACAAAGTACAAAGCCAGAATTATAACAGCTTAAAGGCAGGTATTGATAAAGATAGTCAATGCCTTGAGAACTCAATCACCCATTTAGAAAGAATGTTGATTCCTTGGCAGAAGTAGCAAAACAGAAGGATCTGTTGGCCCTGCTTGGATCTGTTGTCTTTACAGCAGGGTGGACTGTGTGAAGCCCTTAGAGAAAAAAAATTATGTAAACCACTCAGGAATGATTAGGAAATCCTCAGCAAAAGTAATAAAAAGTCTGGAGAGAAATTTGAAAAAGAGGATTCCAGAAGATGGTTTAAATCCTGGTATAATAGTTCGCCTCAGCTAAGGTTAGAGAAAACCTGGCTAAATGTGAAAAAGAGTACAAAGCAAACCAAAGCTGGTTTGAATCTTGGTTTAGTAATTCCTTTTGGTTTACTACTTTGTTATCTGCCTTAACAGAACCCTTGCTGATATTGTTACTTGTGGTTACCCTCTGCCCCTACATATTGAATAGTTTGCCTTTGTTAGACAGTGGTTGGGAACTATTCAGTTAATGGTGATGAGGTCCCAATATCAACCACTCAATACTAAAGAGTCAAGCCTTTAAGGAGTCCAAGATTGGCCTCCACAGTTACAAGTAGAGGGGGGAATGAAAGGGTTAAATTAGCAGAACTAATTCTATGTTGTTTCTCAGACTCCATCCAAGGTTAGCTTGTCTCTGGAGTACCTTGGTTCCCACCCTTAAGATCTGGGGGAGAACCATAGAATGTTCTCAGCAGCTTGCAGCTAGACACAGCAACTGAGGCAGACCTATAAAAAAGGTGTCGATTAATTAGGAATAGTGATTCCTCAAGACCCAGCTATACCACTCTTAGGCATATATCCAAAAGATGCTAAAATACACAACAAGGACATTTGCTCAACTATGTTCGTGGCTGCTTTATTTGTAATAGCCAGAACCTGGAAACAACCCAGATGTCCCTCACTTGAGGAATGGATACAGAAATTATGGTACCTTTACACAATGGAATACTACTCAGCAATTAAAAACGAGGAAATCATGAAATTCACAGGTAAATGGTGGGACCTGCAAAAGATCATCCTGAGTGAGGTATCCCAGAAGCAGAAAGAAACATATGGTATATACTCGTTTATATAGACCAATAGGATAGGAAGGTCATGCTGAAATCTATGCACCTAGGGAAGATAAACGAGAAGGAGGACCCAGGTTGGAATGATCAATGCTTGTTTAGATGGACAAATGGGATGGACATTGAATGTAGGAGAAAACAAGCAACAAGACAGGAGCATACCAAAGAGGGCCTCTGAAAGAATCAATATAGCAATGTATCAAAGCAGATATTAAGACTCACAACCAAGCCTTCAGCAGAGGGCTGGGAATAATAGTGAAAATAGGGGGAGCTATTAAGACTTGGGGAGAACAAGAGCTCCACAAAGACCAAATAGATCAGGACTCAGGGGTCTTTTACAAGACGGTTTCTCCAACCAAGGACCATGTATGGATACAACCTAGAACCCCTGCTCAGAGGTGGCCCATGGTAGCTCAGTATCCAACTGGGTACCCTAGTAAGGGGAACAGGGACTATTCCTGTCATGAACTCAATGGCTGGCTCTTTGACCCTCCCACACACATGCTCGGGAGTAACAACCTAGATAGATCCCAGAAGAGGACATTGCAGCCAGCCCTGAAGAGACAAGATAAACTAGGGTCAGATGGAAGGGAAGGAGGTCCTCCCCCATCAGTGGACTTGGAGGGGGGCAGGGAGGAGATGAGGGAGGGATGGGGAGAATGGGAGGGAATGAGGGAGGGGACTACGCCTGGGATACAAAGTACCTAACCTGTACTTAATATAAAAATAAATAAATTACATTTTTAAAAAGGTATCAATTAAGAAAACAAAAGTTGTTCCCAGGGTTGAAGTGTTCCTCTTGGCAAGCTGTTCCTCTCTGGTTTGGCCAGGTGCTGTTAACAAACTAGGTCAAAGTGCATTTCATTCCTTTACCTTTTGTCCAATCATGTAATGCTAAGGCTTGAAAGCCCCTGCTTGTGGTTTTTCCATTTAAAAACCCTGTTCCCTTGGAGCTGGGGGCCTGCTCTCCCAACCTGCTATGCAGAAAGGATTGTGACCCAAACTCAAGCTTGAATAAAGACATTATGTTTATGGAGTTTGCATTTTTCAAATATACCTTAATACCTCTGAAGCAGAGTTTTTTAAAATCACAGTCTAAATAAAAGTTCCAGGATGTATAAATTTAAGAATCTGAATGTCAGGTGGCACACACCTTTAATTCCAGCACTTGGGAGGCAGAGGCAGGCAGATCTATATGAGTTTGAGGTCAGCCTGGTCTACAGAGTGAGTTCTAGGACAGCCAAGGCTACAGAGAGAAACCCTGCCTCGGAAAATAAAAAGAAAGGAATCTGAGTGATGAGTGAGCAATTCATTGTGAGCAAAACATGATCATGGACAAAAGAAAGATTTTCTGATGGTTTGAAAATGTGTTGAGAGAGATACCTAGCAAGCCAAGAACGGGATTCTGTCTGGAGGATCAAAACTTTTCAAAACAGAGTGATAAGTGTTTTAAGCAAAATCTTGTAGAGAAAAAAATAGACTAAAAATGATGAGCACAGAGCTATTGTCCTGGTTTGCTATCCTGTTGCTGTGATAGACACTGGCCAATGCTAACTCAGATAAGAAAGAATTTATTTGATGTATAGGTCACACGCTACAAGAACTCAAAGCAGGGACCTGGAGGCAGAAACTAAAGCAGAAGCCATGGATGAGTGTTGCTTACTACTTTGCTCTTCAAGACTTGCTCAGTTTGCTTTTTTATACATCCCAGGACCACCAGCCTAAAGGTGACACGGCCCACAGAGGGATGGTTCCTCACACATCAATCATTAATCAAGAAAGTGCCCTCATAGACATGGCCATAGGCTAATCTGCTGGAAGCAATTCCTCAATTGAGGTCCCTCTTCCCAGATGACAAAATTAACCTGCCCAGACATACTATGTGAAGCAGAAATGGCACATAATACCTTGTCTCCTGCCTACAGCCTCATCAAAAGGCACTACTGGGGCCCCATTGTATCCCTTGGAACACTGAATGCCAGGGCCATGGGCACTGAGTCCTCATCTATGCTAAGAGAATTGATAGAGTGAATTTTGATGGAAAGAAGTCAAAACAAACAGAGTGCTACTGAAATTTCCCAAAAACAAAAGGAAGAGACTGAGGTGAGATCAACAGCATTGCTATGAGATGGAAAACAAAGGGATTTTGAAGCTAAACTGATATATATACATATATATGTATATATATATACACATTTGTGTATGTATATACATTGTATATATACATATATGTTTATACATGTGTGCATATGTATATACATATGTACATATCTGCTTCAAGGTAATTTTTGCCTCCATCTAAGTTTAGACATGGTAAAATGATTGACATATGTAACAGGCTTAGCCACTGGAACTCCGAACACTGTAAAATGACTGTTATATGTGTGAAATGACATACATAACACATATAGTCATGGTGTTTCATCATGTGCCATTGGAATTCTTACCGTGACCAACATACTTCAACATTTGCAAAACTTTATGAAAAATGTGAAAGTTCCTTGCAATCTGTCCTAATACACATTTTAAGCTGCTAGGATGGACGAATAAAAGGTAAATACAGGAAAGGGGATTTTACTGCTGGTTAATGATCAGTGTCATCAATCAGCATCATCACAACTTTTTTGAGAGTTTCAAATGTGAACACTCAAGAGGGATTTCGTAGAAGTCATAGTCATAACATTCATCTGTATTCACTTACAATTAGATGTGGGTGCTATTTTTATGTGAACTTGACATAAGCTAGAGTCATCTGAAAGGAGGGAACCTTAACAGAGGAAATGCCTCCATGTGGTCATCTTAATTAGTGGTTAATGGAGGAGGGCCCAGCCCATAGTGAGTGGTGCCATCCCTGGGCCGATGGTCCTGGGTTTCATGAGCAGAGACTGATGCACCAACAGAGGACCATGCATGGAGAGGAACTAGACCCCCTGCTCAGAACTCAGTTGCCTGCTTTCTGCTCCTTCGCCCCTGGTGATTACAGCCTTGCCAGGCCACAGAGGAAGAGGATCCAGGCAGTCCTGATGAAACTTAACAGCCTATGGGCAGGTGGCAGTAGTGGAGAATTCCCCTTTCAGTGGACTAGGGGTAGGGGATGGGGGAAGAGGGAGGGAGGGAGGGAGGACTGGGGAGTTGAGGGAGGGGAGTTCAATAGGGATATATAACGAGTAAATTGTGAAGAAAAAATAAAAATTAGGGGAAAAAAAGCAGTCTGAGCAAGCCATGGAGAGCAAGCCAATAAGCAGCACTTCTTTGGGGCCTCTCCATCAGCTCCTGTCTCCTCCTTCCTGGCCTGTTTGAGTTCCTGTCCTGACTCCCTACAATGATGAAAGTGATATGGAAGCATAAGCCAAATAAGCCCTTTCCTCTCCAAGTTGCTTTAGTCATGGTGTTTCATCACAGCAATAGTAACCCTAACACCATATGTTTGCCCATTTTAAGTCCCTCGTGGGCAGAAGATTGTGTTTTAAGGAATCTGTAACACTTCTGGAATGAGCCAAAAACAGGTATATCACACAAATAAGCTGATGGAAGAGAGGCATCAAAGGGAACTATGAAGCCAGAGAAATTCTCATAAGACCACCAGCATTACACCAAAGCAAAAGCTATCCATATTAATCAGATAGGAATCAGCACCACTTTACTGCAAGAACATGCTATACATATTAGTGCAATTGCCACCAGTAATGTTGGATGCCAGCAGCTCTCCAGGGCTAGAGAGAACACAGATCCCTAAAGGTGACACTTAGCAGAATGTTACACTTATACCAGATCGAATGATCCTTCAGATCAGGGAAATAGAGTATTCAATTAACGTTCCTGTCTTTCAACAGTAAGAAAGATCCAGGAAGCCAGGCACAATGGTGCATTCCTGTAATCCAAGCACATGGGGAGGCAAACGGATCTCTGTGAGTTCAAGACCAGACTGGGCTACAAAGCGAGTCCAGAATGGCCAAAGCTACACAGAGAAACCCTGTCTCAAAAAAACAAAACAAAACAAAAAACACAAGAAAAATAAAAAGAAACATTCAGAAAAAAAAAACATTGATTGGGTCTCCATTGGAGCCATACATTTGTTAGGAACTTTGTACATAGCATGTCATTTAATCCTGACTTCTTACCTGAGGGGGAAACTATCGCTATGACATTTCAAAGATGAAGTTGTCCCAAAGTTCGTTTTAATAACCAAGGTAAAGTACCTTGCAGTTGGCAAAATCGTAAGACTTTGTATCTAGAATGCTTAGAGAATCATCCATGAGAGAAAGGTATCCTAGGAGAATGCAGGATTTTGGAGAGGATGTAAGAGCCAAGGAGGACTTACCAAAGCTCCTATTTGGGAAAATTGATAGTAACTGTACTTAGCAAATGAGCTTTAGGAGGAGTTATTGAAGAAGAACAATGTTGAAAGACACACAATGGGAACAAAATACATTGTCTCCTTACTCTGTCATGAGGCTGTCCTAATGGTATCCCTCTCCTTCTGCCCCAGACATGGAGGAAACAATCGAGGAGGAACAGCTTCTACTCTAAAAGGGTAAAAGAGAGACCAATGTCTTAGCTGGGCATAATGGCTCCTACTTGTAATTCCAGCGCTCTGGAGGCCGAGTCAGGACTGGTGTGAGTTCAAGATGAGCCTGTCTCAAAAAAATAATTCATTTTGTATGGTTCATGAGTCAAAAAGACTTCAAATGTAGATGTCCAGAATGTGGAGGAGTTGTGATTAGGTAATTGTCTGATCTTGCTTGCCTACAGTATAAAATCTAAATCCTTACAGGTTATACACAGCCACCTGCAATCACACACACACACACATGAAAGAGAGAGAATAAATAAGCAAATTCTTTGAAAATATGTCAGATCAGAGACAATACAATTATAACAAAACACAAACTCCTTAAAATATCCCTAGACAAATTGGAAAGCTACAACCAGGACCTGAAAACAGAAGTATGTCCACATCAGGCTGACAGTACTAAGACTGTCCCTAGGGCTAGCTGAGATCTCTCCTCTCGCAGAATCTGTTCTAGCACTCTATTTATTATGTACTTATTTATTTCATTTACATTGTATTTTTCCAAAAACTGCCTTTACCTATAAATTCATCTGCCCTTATGCACTGCAAATTTCTTTAGGGCAGCACAACACTAAAAGGCAAACAGCCTACACACCAGAGGCCCAGCACCTGTCTCAAGCCTTGGCTCAGCCACTTACCAACTTCATGGCCTTGTATGAATTATCTGACCTTTCTGCTAGTTTCCTTACCTGTAAAACGTTATTAATTGTTTAAAAATAATAATAGCTAATGTTTGCAAATGTTTAAATACCAGCAGGAGGAACTTAACTCAAAGTGTTTTGCATATAACATCTTAGTTCTCACAAGAACCCTTTGAAGTGGCTCCTGATACATTCACTACTATTTTGCATATGAAGTAGACTGGAGAAGAGAGAGAGCTCAGTGATTTGCTCAGAGTTTCAAACTTCTGGGTGATTTTGCAACTTTAATAGTATTAATTATCTATTAAAATTGTATCTACAGAGGCTAGAGAGGTTACTTAGTTGTTAGAACACATCCTGCTTTTTCAGAGGACACACACTGGTTTCCAGCATCTCTGCTGATCAGCTCACACTGCCTGTCACTCCAGTTTCAGGGCATCACAGGCTTCCTTCTGGCCTCTGTTTTGGAACCTGAATGACTCATGTTGCTCACTTGAACTTATGTGGCATTAAGACAACATAGAAAGCTTGAGATCACAGCGATTTATGCTTGCTTCTTATAGCTCATGTTACCACATCAGATATGAAAAATCTTAAGGTAGCCCTATGGGGTAAAAGAGACATCCCTATGTCAGGGTTCTTGATCAATAAGCCTCTAGCATCAACTAAACAAAACAATAGTACAGCCATCTGAGGCCATAGAACTTCATTATGGAGAACAAAGTTCTGACTCACCAGCTGCTGAAATCAGTATTCTGTTAGAGCATCATATTGTGGGATAGTTTCTGAAAAGTGATTGTTAATAGAAAGAAGGAGGAAATTGGAAATATAAACTACAGTTGGAGACTAGTACTAGCAACAAATGACTTATGCGTAAGTATGAATGGAAGATGGATAATGTAGTTGGAGGGAAGTACTGAACTATCAGTTTTCTTTATGCATCGTGTTGAAAACTAGTGATACCCATGGAGTTCTCAACCTTGTAACAACCAAAGGAAGATGTGACAGTGAGTTTAGGTTTTAGATAAGTTTCATCTGAGACACTAAAAGCATCTAAGTTGAAATATTATCAGAGGACTTAGAGTGGAGCATGGGAGGAGATGAGGGAAGGTGGGATTTGGAGGGAACGAGGGAGGGGGTTACAGCTGGGATGCAAAGTGAATAAACTGTAATTAATATAAAAAAACAAACATTAAAAAATCAAAAAGTAACTGTGACTACATAGTACCTATATAGGGCTAGAATCTTATCCTGCTTTATGAGAAAACAGTTGTGAGCCATCTGCTTATTTTCTATAACGTTGTCTGTAGAGGAAGACATTTTAAATGCCCATATCTGCAACCATTTTGTGATGGAAAGAATAAAAGATTTTACTGAATAATAATAATAATAAAAACCCTCCTGGGTGACATGATGCCTCATGCTTGGTACAGTAATGCAGTGTTTGCAATGCCCTCTCACACCGGGCTTCTTCAGAGCCCTTCTCATCTGGGACATGATGCTCTGGTCATACAGTATTTGTCCCTGGAGAGTCAGGGGTGGGGGACACAGAATAAATCTGTTCAGTGTCCTGCTCCTTCTGAAACTGAGACTCCCAAGGGTGAATCATTTCCTGGAAATTACTCACATCCACTGCTTTCAAATTGATGATAATAATAATAAATTTTAGCCCCTGAGCCAGGCTTGTACACCTCCAGACAGCCTTGAGAATGTATTCCACAGAAATGAAAGAGCGTCCTTGAGTGAAATACAAGTGCTGGGACCAAAGGGAAGCAACCAGCAGTTGCTGTGAGCTTTCCAGGTCTGAGGCAGCTCAGCAGGGACTGATGCAGAGTGAGTGCTAGCTATTGTCATGCCTGGCTCTTCTGTCCCAAAAGGTACTCTTTATTTTAGCCTGACCTCCCATTCTGAGCTGGCTTGCAGAGTCACTCCCATGCGTGGATACAAAGCATCTTAACAGAGAGACGCTCTCCTCCCCTCCCACACACACGAGAACATTCCCACATCTTTACCATCTCTGATCCTTAGACTTTCTGAACCCATGGAGTTCTGTGATAGAGATCTAATTTTATGACCCTCTGTAGCAATCATTTCATTCAGGAACAATGATGAAATTATAGTATCACTATGTCTCCCTGGGTGTATTTCTTCTTGCAATGTGGACTCCAGAAAAATTAGACCACAGGTATTCCAGAACAGGAAACGGTAATGCAAAATCAATATGCTTGTATTCTGCCTCTTTAGTGGCTACAGCCAGATTCTGTGGCCATCTTTAATCCCAGTCACTGCAATCCTCTTTTATATCCTGTCCATCTACATCACGTCCAGCCCCCGTTTTACTAAAGGCTTCTGTGTTGTTGGGTGTCCCCAAGTTAATCAGGAAAATACATTATACTGCTTTACTACAGGAAACTTCTTATTCCAACCTTTTCCCATGAAGGGGATCCCAGGGGATGGTTGGCCTAACTCTCAAGAAGCTCACAAGCAAAGCTCTACCACCTTCTACTCACAAGAGAATACATTGGGGTAAAATGGGAGCACAGTGGCAAGGACCACCTTATCTATTAAAGAATATCTTCCTCCATACTCATCAGGTGCGTACTTGACTGGGTCCAGCATTTTAAGTGTAATTCAGACCTCAAAGAGGCTTAAAGAAAATATATGAACGCTGGTGAGACAGTTCAGCCATAAAGGGCTTGCAGCATAAAACCTAAGGATCTGAGTTCAATACTCAACACCCACATAAAAAAATATCTAAAATCAGCACCAGGAACGAGGAAACCAGAGGATCGCTGGGGTTTGCTGGCCAGTCATTCTAGCTAAAGCAGTGAGCTCCGGGTCAGATGAGAGAACCTGTACCAAAAAAAATAAGGTGAAGAACAACTGAGCAAGTCCCTTAATACCAACCTCCGGCCTCTGCACAGGTACATGCACAAGCACATACAAGAACACACATACAAACACACACATGCACACAAAGCTGAACAGCACCCAGAGTTGATGTCTGGCTTCCACACTCTCACACACACATGCACTCATACACACATGCCCACACACATACAAAAAAAAAAAACCAGTAAAAGGTGCTCTTATTATGATCTTATATTGAATTCCCTAATTGCTGGAAAGTCTAAGCAAAACAAGACAAATTGTATATGTTTATTATATGGTTAAAGCTTGTATTTTATATAGTACAAAATCATCTAATACCTATAGTGTATATTAATGTCATTTATAATAGCCATATGTTATAATTACACATAATAAAATTATATGTGACATGTATATATGTAACACACATGCACATTCATGTGCGTGTATGAGGATAAAGTGATGTATAATAAAGCATAGTTACACTATAAAAAACAACCTTTAACCCTCAATTAAAACCATAAAATACTTCATGTTGACCCTCTCCATTGCTCAGTCCTTCTTCCCTTCCAGCTCCGCTCCTACACAATCTGGAGAGATAGAAAGCGCGTTCAGTTACTTCAAAGGGCCACTGACCTATCATCCCACCTTGAAATCTACAAGTGGGAATAAGGTCAGGTGGAGACATTTCCTTGGGCAGTGCGTTGGCAAATGAAGTAGCATCCTTGGTAAGGAGATGCACTTACCCAGTAAACTTGTTTACTTTTGAAGAGGCTGGACAGTGTTGCGAGGACACAGCTCTAGGGTCACTTCTGTTGGAAAGCTGAACGTTCGCCTCCAGCATTTAGTCGGGTTTTCAAAGCTGAAGCCCTGGAGTTAGGCAGATAGGCTGTTCAGACAGCAGTTAAGGAGTAAAGAAAATGATAGCTGGGGCTACTCCTAGGGGACCTTGGTCCCTATTTACATAAAGATCCTCCTGGGAGGTTTTGTTAATTTGAGTCTCTCCCTTCCAAATGTTTACCATGTTTTCTTTTAACTTTAGGGAAAATGATCCATGTCACATGCCCTTTGATGAAACCTTGGGAATTTGTAAGGACTTGACACTGGGCTGGGAATGAACTGTTCTATAATAGGTTCACGAACACCAGTACCCCATCTGCCCAGCATCCATTTCCCCCACCTTTAGGTGAGGATCTATTGACATGAGGGGGAGACCCTCCACCTTTGTGGCTTCTAATTTGTTTGGAATTTAGTGACAGAATTTGCAATCCTTTAGTGAATATTTAATGAGTAACAAATGCACACGAGACATGCCAGTGTTCTGGGTACCAAGACATGTGCTATGCGGCATGCGATCTGGCATGGTGTCTGGGTCAGAAGAGGGTCTGCAGCTGCAGGCAGGCCAGTTGGAGTCAGGTTATTTCCATGAGCCCTAGTAACTGAAGTGTGAAGTTTTATGTGGATTTTCTTGTCACCATATGGAAAGAGGTCAAAGCCACAGGAAGAAGAGCAGAGAAAGGAAAAGAGGAAAAGAGGCAGGGGGAGAGAGAGGAAGAGAAAAGGGGAAGGAAAGGGAAGGGGAGGGAAGAAGGGGGCCATGTCTACCAAGTGCGCCCCTAGATTTCAGTCTTATGAACAAATACCCCCCCCCCTTAGGATTATATGGAAAATGGAAAAAATCTGATTAATAAAACTAGCTCCACGATTATTAAGGCCTCTTTCAACCAAAATAAATAAGTACTCCACCCTGAGGTGGAGGAATGGAATCTTTTTCTGAAGATGGAGTGTAGCTCATCTCTGGACCCAGAGGACTCTAGGAAGGAAACTAAGATTGAGAACCAAAACCCATTTGCTCTGAATTTATTGACAGATACACAATTCTTGGATGAACAGTTAATAATTAAATGAAGGTTAGACATGGTAGTGTTCTACATACTGAGACATCATCATGAGTGAGGGACAGTGCCTACCTCGTGATGTGGAGTTACATTCCAGCAGAGAAAACCAGAACACATGTATTCTTCAGCATGGAAGTGAGGTCATGCCCTTTCCAGTAAAGGCTTTCCTGAAAGGCAAAGGGTTAATGGAAAGGCCCAGGTGAGAGCACACAAGACAGCATGGGTAGACAGGGGACAAGGAGATGAGGCTGAGCTGGGAAGGGGGTCAGATCTTGCAGAGCCACACAGCCTTTGCAGCAACCTTAGCTCTCACTCTGCATGGGCTCTACAGCTCTGGGCTCCACTGGAGGTTTCTGGGAACTGGCAATGATACAATTTGGCTTCACTTCTTCACTTTAAAGACTTGTTCAGTCATCTGTGTGGTATCTGGGCAGGGCACAGTCAGAACCTGAAAGATGTTTTTTCCAAGGGAAAACTCTACTCAAGCCTTTCAGTGCAAATAGTATTAAACCTAAATCCAAATAGCCTGCCCAAAGTCTATGATAAATACTTCAGTGTGAGGAGCCAGGCACTGACAAACTGTTCCCAAATACATGTGTAGAGAAGGCATTCAACACAAGTCTTTACAAATCAAGTTGGGTTTCTTATAGCTCTAGACCACCTTGTACCACCTGTACCACCCAAGAACAACTTGGCATTGTCTGGAGAGGCTTTCTGTTGTCTCGACAGGCAGAGTGGATGTGACACTGTCATCTAGTGTGTGGAGGCCAGAAATGCTGTTAATTGTTCTACAGTGCATAGGACAAACACCCCTTCACAGGCCACCACACATAGACAACAAAGACTTACCCAACTCAAATACCAGCAGTGCTAAGGTCAAAATGCTGACTCACGGCACTCACTGTTCTCAGATTTTCTGTCCATGACTCTTTTTTTTTTTTTAAGATTGTACAGACTGGCTAGATCCCAGGGGAGGACTTTGCAGCCAGCCATGAGGAGACATGATAAGTTGGGGTTGGATGGAAGGGAAGGAGGTCCTCCCCTGTTGGTGGACTTGGAGGGGGCGGGGAAGAAGGAGATGAGGGAG
>CM053766.1:82400071-82513258 GCA_028658305.1 Pachyuromys duprasi
TTCACCTTACAAATTGTTCTGCAATCCAAATATACAACAGCTTGGAAAACAACATTTAAAAAACAAAAGCCAATGTAAAAAGACAGATTAGAACAACTACAACAGCACAGGTTTGACATGGCTCAGACTGTACAGCTTTCTTATCGCATCATCTCTGTGCCAGGGATCTGCTCCTTCAGCTGGCTTCATTGCTCCGTGCTCAAAGCAATACCTTTTCTCCCTGGTTTCATTTCACCTTCCGAGTCCAGCCAATATTCTCTAACATCAATTAGAACCTTTCCCTTAAAGTCCCGAACCCTGACGTATCTCATCTTTCCAATCTGAAACACGTTGTCATCTCTGCTGCTGCTACTCTGCTTGGAAGATGCCAGAGCTCTAAAAGTCTCACCAGGTTTTTGCTTCTTCACAGGTTTATCTGGAACAGCTTGCTTTTTCCTCTTTAACTTTTTTTCAACTTCGCTGTCAGAGTCACTGCCTGAAGAGCTTGAAGAAACAAGTTCCTTTGGTTTAGGCATTGCTTCGCTCCTGCCATCCAACAGCCGCTCGCTCGCTCCAGACTCTGTCCATGACTCTTAAACCCACAGTCCATACAAAACCAGGAAAATATGCCCCCGGGTTTGGTCAACTTTCTCTTGGGCTGATATTTGTAAAAGCAAATATTATGTTTGCTGTTTCACATTTAAGAACAACTCAGAGAAACACAAACAGCGGTCTATGCTCTCAAATCAAAACAGGAGACCAATAGGGAAGAGCATGGCTGAGTAATGTTTCTGAGTTTGCAATAGGAAAACTTAAATTTAAATGTGTGTGTGTGTGTGTGTGTGTGTGTGTGTGTGAAAGTGTCATTCCAAAACTACCAGGTATAGACTGTGCTTTCGGGAGGAAAATGCCTTTGAAAACCCAACTGGCTGTATAATTAAGTGATAATGAGTGCAGAGCCCTGCTTTGTATTCCATTCCAGCACAGTGGACTTGAATCTGAGCTTGAAATGCTAAACCCTTCAGTGCTCTGGCCCCTCATCAGTGAAGTGCAAATCAAGGCCTTTGACTGCTGCTGCTGAAGGCGGTTCAAAAAAAATAAAATAAAGCTGTGAACTGCAAACATGATGTTTTCAAACTGCCAACTGTCCAGTGGTGGGCTGAGTGTACGTACAAACTGCAGCAGCACGCTGAGACGTAGGTACAACTGCACTTAATAAAAAATGTTGCAGTGCAGTGGGAAAGTGAGGTTAGTGTGTGAAGCTTCATGCAGAATAAAATGATTATTTGTTTTAGAGGGTATTAATTTTCACTTCATGTGAAAAATAGAAATATTCTCCAGATTTTCTTGGTTCACTGATAATTTCACTCACAGAAAAACTAAATAACATTTTGTTTATGTGCTGTAGCTAAAGTTATGCAAAAGATGTAGAAAAGGGTGTGTGTTGTGTGTTGCATGTGTGCTTGTTGTGTGTTGTATGTTCTGTGTTGTGTGTGTTGCATGTGTGTATGTGTGTTGTATGTTCTGTGCTGCATGTTCTATGTTGTGTGTGTCACATATGTGTGTATGTGTTGTGTGTGTGTGTGGCATGTTTGAGTGTGTGCGGTATATGTATATGTTAGCTTTTTCTTTGGTTATCAGGAATAGAGAAAGCTCAGCATCTTGTTTGAACAAAGGTTGTGGAAACTTTTTTAAACTCATTGCACCAGGAGCTGAAGAGCCAGCTCAATAATTAGAGAATTCTTTGCTATGTGTAGGACCCAAGTTTGGTTCCTAGCACCCACATGATGACTCACAGCCACCTCTAACTCCAGTTCCAGGTGATCTATGTTTTCTTCCGATCTCTGTAGGCACCAGGCACAAACATGGTGCACATACATACATCAGACAAAACATTCACACACATAAAATAAATAAATTTAAAAATCTAAATTGCAACATTACTTTAAAAGTAATCATTGCACCAAAATCATAGTAGCAAATGCAAGAAATCTGTAAGCTAATGAGCTATTTAACACTTTACCATCCTGAGAAAGTGTATAATGTAATCAAGCCATGCTTATCCAGTCATTCAAAAAGACTTTCTCCTGTTATGCTTTTAGTTTTGTGTTTTAAGAAAAATAATAAAGCTAAGGAAAAACATTTTTTATTTTATATAAACTGATTTCTCTTCAAAGGACTAAACCATAAATTCCACACACAAAAAACCTTAGGAGAAAAAGTCAGTAAAAACACCACAGACAGTAGGACAAAGGTCCAAGTTCACACAGCATTTTATAAATAGGCTCAGCAGTCTGGAGAAAACCAGAGCTAAGCAAAAGGAGATGGACAAAAAGGGGGAGGGCTGGCTTGGCTAGCATAGCCCTGCCCGGTACACTTGAGGACACAGGTTTTTGACTAGCACAGGCCTGTCATCAAACTTGGCAGATGATGTGGCAAGAGGGCAACCGAGGGACACATAGACATCCAAGCCTGCCTGTAGACAGTGCTTCACGTACAATGGCTCAGCTTAAGTTTGCTGTTGTTGTTTGACTTTACAGTGGAGCAAAGGATTCACACTCAGATGAATAGTTTGCCATTTTGAATTTTGATCTTCTCTCACACAGGTCATATAGCATATGAGTCTTATACAGTTTGTACACGTAGTGTTTCTTGTGTGTAAAGAGCTTTGTGTAAAGATAGTGTGGCTGAGAGGGGACTGAATCATAGGGAATTAATAGGTAGAAGGAAAAATGGAGGTGAGGCCCATTAGGAGAAAGTAGGTCATGGTCTTTGAAGAGTGTGCCTTGTCCCTGTGCTCATCTTCTCTCCTCCCCCTCTGCTTTCCAGTCATCATCATGTGAGCCACAATCTCAGCTGCACACTCCTGCAACACAGATCTTCTATCTCATCATAGGTCCAGCATCAGCAGAGGCAAGCAAAATGTTTGTAATTCCATTTTTTCATCTTTTAAAATCATCACAAATCAAAACACAAAAAGGAGAACAATAATAATCAAAGGGTAGTAGAAGCATTGTAATAATATTGAAGGCCAACAGAAGCTACAGAATGAAAAAAAAAAAACATAAAACATGTTAGTATGGACTCCAAACCATGAATTAGGCAGACTAGTCCACTGCTGTATCACCAGATTCAAACAACAAAATCTGTGACAAACAACAGATTCTCCTCAGGCCCTCTTATGTAGAAAGAGTTTCCTAAAAGGTACTAGGTAATGTAAATGTTGTTTTTATTTTCTCAGATGAGGAGGTGAGATGAGAGCCATTCTCAAGCCTTTCCAGCTCTTTCTGAATGCTTGCTGGCTGGTTCAACTCAGCTGTTCTGGTCTAAACTCTTCTCTAAGCTGACTGATTCTAACTGGCTTCTCTTGTCTTCTGAATAAATTGCTCTGCCTTGCCTCAAACTAATTCAGGCAATATGTTTTAGTCTTCTGGCTACTTCTCTCTGAAACCTGTCTCAGTAAAACTGTCCTGATTTTAAAAAGAAAAAAACTCTTGGTAAGAACTCTGTAAAAAAAAAAAAATCTCTCTCTCTTAAGTAGCCTCTCTTTCCTGTCCTGTTCTCCTGAGAGTTGGGCATATCCTATCTCTGACTCATTCTGTCAAAACCTTCTCTGATTTGTCACTGTCTGTCCCTCAATTAGATGTCACTTTCAAACATGGCTGCTTCTTTTTATAAACTAACCTTACCTTCATTGTTTGGGATTAAAGTTGTGTAATAAGACCGTGTCTTTGGATGTGATCCCTTGCCGGAGAAGCCATGTTGCTGGATTTGACAGGATCTACAACCATCCCTTGGGTTTTCTAGTGAAACATCACCGTCATGATACTCAACATCCATCTTTGGTTGTTCCAGACAACAAACTTTTCCAGGAGATGTGGACACCATTGTCCCCACCATGCCCAGAACACTGATACTGCCCCCCAAACACGCTGCCTGACAGCTCCTCACATCTCTACTTTTCGGGTAGTGTCTCATGGGGGGTTACCCTATTAATAGAAGCCACATCACACTTCTGCAAGCACCACATATCCACATATGCCACACATCTGAATGCCTCCTCTTCCCATCTTTACAATACAAGGATTAGTTAAATAATTTACTCAGGATTGTTTGGCTACTGAAAATCCAACTCTAGATTTGAACCCAAGTCCCTTCTGAGATCCAAACTCTGCAGTTCAGTCTTGGGTTAAACTCAGACTTAAAGTCTACACTTAATTCTATGTCCTAAACCACCAGGCTCACTGTACAAGATAGATCATGCTATGTACTAAGCCAGTGGTAGTTTAATTCCATATCACTGGATATGTTTTAAATTTCTCAGTGGTGGGGCCGCTGAGAAATTATAGAAGGTCAAGCAGCTTTCTTAGCCCTAGAATTTTGTTTCCACATTCACAAAGAAGGAGTGGCTTGTTTCTCATAAAGCTGACGGGTCAGTGTTTTTAGAAATGGGACCTGACACCTGATCTACAGTAGGTACACAGTAGATATCAGGCCACACAGAAAGAAAGGTGAGTCCAGGATGTGGCCTCAGTGGAGTATGAGGCTGTCTGTCTGCCATGTTCAACACCCTACGAAGCCCTCACACCTCTCAACCAACCCTCAACCCAGCTCCGCACACACATATACACACACGTGTCTACTGCTGACAGGAGAGGGTAATCCAGCCAGAAGAAAGAAGATGAAGAGAGCACCCTATTTTCAGGAGGAAAGGAACTAAAGAAAGAGATATAAGACCTTTTGCAAGCATGGAGGGTGAGCAGTTGCCATAACCCACAGGCTCAGGGCAGGAGTCAAAAAAGACAGAAAGCAGCAATATCCAGGCTTTCTGCATCACATCCATTTGATGGGAACAAACTAGCTCCAATTCCCAGGTACCAGGCACTCCCAGGTGCGAAGGTATAGGGGTGAAGCAGGGGAGAGTTCGGGAGCCAGGAACCTATTTTACCGAATCTCTCACCATTGAGAGACTTCCTGTGTGTTCCCTCTGTGGTAAGCAGACCCTTACTGGGATAACCATCCCTCACAAAATAATTCTCTATTTCTTGTGATCAAAAAGAAAACTAACAGCTGAAGCATCAGACTGAGGCAGGAATCCCAAGGGAGATAATAGAAATGTGGGGGGTTTGTGGGCATGCTCAGAAAAGATACTCTCCTTTCCTATCTACTATCAGTGCCCTTCCTCCCTGTCACTACAGCACTTGCTCACCCTTATCACCCAGCTTAAGTATTGCCTCTCCCAGGACCACAGAAGGAATACATCATTCCCTCCTATGTCACGAGAAGATCTGACAGTGACTTCTAATATGGTGCTTGCCTGTTCCTCTCATAGACAGTGAAAGCCTTTTTTGATATGTCATATCTGTACCATAGGTTGAAACCTATGGTCTGGACTGTGTCGTTCCCTTCATAGCTGCATCAGCTAGCACGATGCCCAGGTGAGAAATTCCTAACTCAAGTATTCCAAGCTCCTATATAAGCAAACTGAAACCCAACACAGAACAGAACCGTCACAGCCCAAGAAAATGAAACTTAAGTGGAGCTATTCAGGGTATGTTCACCAACCTCGAACTAAGGACTTCTTCCCACGAGTTGTGGTTTGAATGTTCTGTTTAAACCGTGAACTGAAACATAGTGACCGGAGCAGGTGCTGTCTCTGACAACAACTCTGCCTTTTCCATCATTTCCCCCTGGCAGGGCTGCCTTGCCCGGCCTCAGTGGAAGAGAATGCCCTCAGTCCTGATGCAACTTGCTGTAGCGGGGTGGGTGGGTAGTGGGAGGGGTGCTCCCCTTTTCTGAGGAGTAAGGGAAGAGGGAGGGAGGGTAGGACTGTAAGGAGAGGTAGGAGAGGGTTATGAGCAGGATGTAAAGTGAATGGAAAAAAGGAAAGGAAAAGAAAGGAAAGAAAAGAGGAAAGGAAAGAAACAGTAGCTGGTGTGGCAGTATTAAAACATGAGAGCTTCAAAGAGGAGACCCGGTTACACGGTTGCCGTCAGAAATGGATCCACGCCATTTTGTGGGCGTGGATTAGTTATCTGGAGAGTGGGCTCCTGACAAGAGGCTGAGCACAGCCCTCAGTTTCCCTTGTCTTACACATGTTCACTTCCTCGCCTCGCAAGGGTGACCTCTTTAGAGGTCGGCCTCCTGCTTTAGACTTCCCTACCAACAGAACTATGAGCCAAAAAAAAAAAAAAAAAAAAAAAAAAAAAAAAAACTCATAACTTAGCCTATCTATTGTGTTACCTATAGCATCTCTGGTTGTTTGAATGTGATAAGTCGCCGGCAGGAGACATCTTGGGGCGTGGCCGGCGGTTGAGGGGCGGGGTTGCAGAGCATTAGGAGGTAGAGACCCACTGGAGGGAGGGGCCCACCGAGGTTGGGCCTTAAATTTTACAACCCAGCCCTACTTCCTACCTGCTCTCTGCTACCTGACTGTGGATACAACGTGACCAGGTGCCTCGTGTTCCTGCCATCGTGCCTTCGCTGCCACAGTGGACTGTATCGCTTCTTAAACTCTAAGTCAAAATAAACCCTGTCTTGTATTGCTCCTAGTCAAAATTCAGTCATATTAAAAAACAAAAAAAAACTAGGCTAAGGACATCCATCTTGAGCCAGCCCTTGATGAAGTACCAGCTCTGCCCGGGTATTACCTGGCAACTTTAAATCACTGCTGTATCTAAGTTGCTTGTAGTTCTTTGTCTCTGTCCCAGGCATCCTGACACATGTACAAAACTGGAAAGGAAAAGGCGTCAACATCCATTAGGGAAAACTTTTGAGCACTGGGAGATGGGAGTTGAAAAAAATTGTCCCATTTTTCGTGTCTTAAGAGACAATTTTGGGGTGCTGTGTACACAGCTTCTTCAGAGTCCTCAAAACTGCTACCCCCTTACCTTCATTCTGGCCAGCTCACAATGGCCTATCCTTGGATTTTCTTGTGTTCCTTCCATCTTGAAATTATTTCCCAAAATGTGCTGTCTGTCAACAAGCCTTCGTCTAGGTCTTTGTAAAGACACAACTTCCTGGTGACTTGGGTCGCTGGGCACAGTACACAGGAACCCATTTCCACAGCCAACACCTGTGCTTCCAGGAGCAGCGTGAAGACTACACCCACTGTCATGAGGAATATGAAAAGGGATCATAGCAGGCTTTAGTGGTCAGATGAGCACAAAGCCATCCATTGCAGAGATGGGAAGCATCTCAAGACGGTAAGATTGAAGTAACTCTGAGGAGCCGCCTGTGGGCAGCAGGGCCATCTCTTACACCTAACCAAGCTTCCTGTCACTGGCTAAGGCATATGAGACTTGTCTTAAAGATGTTCACCTAGAGTTTGGTCTGAAGTCACTGAGAAAGCTGTGGGGCTTATCTGAGCACTGTACCCTGCCAACAGAGGGATTAAATGGCTCTTCCTGTCCATTAGCCTGCTAAAATGTGTACATGTTGTAGAAACCAGTTGAAATTCATTCTGATGTACTTCCTACATTTTAAAATAGCTTTTGGTCTTTGCATGTCCTCTGTCAATGAACACAATATGCCCCAGCCGGCAGGGTACCTGCACATCGGCTTTGTGTCACAGAGAGAAGCTGCATTCGCAGAGCATGAGGAGCCCATGTTTTAGGGTGTGCTAAGAAGCCATACCTAGTAAGACAAAAGTTGATTAATAATAGATTCCAGGCCTCAAACACCTGCATATGATCTTACCCACACAAGCACATGAGCTTACACACCGGGCCTAGCAGCTTAATTAATTGATCGATTGACTTTTTAACAACTTTATAACAAGCTTTATACTCTTCGGTCTGTTTTTCAAGAGGAAGAAGACAGATTTTCAATGTGTAAGGAACTTGCCTGAGGCTGGAGATAAGTGATTTAGTGAAGTCCAGGATTAAGACCAGCGAGACCTTGCTGTCACGAAATTCCATTCACACGCTGGAGACGTGTTGTGCTGTGTGCTCTGTGTGATGCACAGTCCTTATCCAGGCCCAGTTTTTGAAATGTTTTCTTCCCGCCGATCTCATTCAATCGTTCTGCAGTTCTGTTTGGTTTGAGCAGGTTGAAGGTGTAGCAGAGTCTGACTTCTCCCGCCTCTCTTTTCCACAGGCTTCTTGCTCTTTAATCAGGGCTCGTTCTCTGGCCTTTAGGTCACCTACAAAAGGAGGTACATGGGAAGACAAGCTCCCTTCACTGTGCCCACAGCCTCCCCTATCTGTTCATGTACCAGGCAGGGCATCTTGGTCATCATAGAGGAATCAGAGCAAAAGTAGAATCCGACCACCTCCAGCTATGCTTTCTGGGGTGCCAAGTGGCTACAAGAAATACATAGTCGCATTTTCTGAGTGTGACCCTTTGTCCCAAAAAGCTGCTTTCTGAGCCCCCCTCACCCTGCTCTGCTTGCAGAGCACAGAAGTCCCAAGCAAACCCTCCTTTGAAATGCCAACACTGCATACCGCACCCCAGTAGCCCCAGGCGGCCATCAACCCTGTCACTTGTCAGAATGACTGTAGTGACTCAGTGAAGCCGGACCCGATCAACCTTGGCTGATTTGCATGTGTAATTCACTAAGTTTATCTATCTGTCACAATGCTGTGGGCCATTCCCTGACAGGGTGCCATGATGAATGGCCACTAAGGGGCAGAACGAACAGAAGTAAGGTTCCCAGGTCCATCAACACAGAGAACTGAATGTAAGTGCTGAAGAGGTTACAGGACATCTCCACAAGAGAAGTTTCCAAGCATCCTGCAATGTCACAGTCACAAAAAACTCTGCATTACAGTACCTACATCCGTCCTTCGTCTAGGTTGCCTTTCCCTGCATCTAAAGTATGCTAAGTCACAAAGTATAGCTGTCCCAGCAACTTGGTTAATTATTGCTTATCTAAAATTATTGAACCTCAAAGAAGTGGAATGCCAAGTGCCCTTTGACCTAGTAATTCACTACTCCAGGATTTTATCCTAATACATGCAAAGATTGAGTTCATACTGTTCCTTTTAGCTGTTTGGATGCTAGTAATGATGATAGTGATAATGATGAACGAAGTTTGGCACTGGTCTATTTGCCTCATATATATTAACTTGGTTTATTTTTCACAGTGATTATATGAGATAAAATATGAGTATTGTTAATAAGAGTAGATATTATCAATATTTTTATTAAGACATCATTATCATCCTTTCACAAATGAAGTAAACGAATGAAACCTCTGCCAGTCAAATAATGCCATCCCTACTTAGGGGCAGCCTTCAGCAACTGCAAGAAGTCAGCCCCTGTTTTATCTTTCAGCTTTCCAGTCCCATGCCACTGGAAAAAAAAAAGATAGGAGAGCCACAATCATAATCATAGTCTTGTAACAATACCAAGCTGCACCGAAGGAGAGTTTTAAATGCCTTAACCCTCAGGCGGAATGGAGCATGCCTCAGTTTCCCGTGTCAATGGTAATGTAGCTGTTGAATCAGTACACACAATGGAAAGTCATCCCTGCAGGAAGTCTCTGATCTCAAAACATGAAATGAGAAGAACAAAAGATAACGTACATAAAGCCTTTGGATACGTTTGATCAGGCATGTTGTTTTAACACTAGGGTGCATTTATAAAGGGTCCTATGTAGAAGGAAATAAAGAAAAACTTCAAGTAGCAATTTGCCCAAGGCTGTGCTGAATTGTGTCCCCCAAACTGTACATTGAGCACCACCAGTATAACAGTATTCAGAGTATCAAGGGATTCAGTTAAATAAGATCATACGCACAGGACTCTTCTTACCCCTTTCCTTCCTCTGCCTCTCTTTCCATCCCTCCCTAACCAAATGACACCTCAGTCTGGGACTCTGGCATCCATAAACGCAGGAAAACACACAGCCCATGGCATTTTGTTAAGGCAGCTTGAGCAGGCAGATGTGCCCAAGGTCACATAGCCACCTGACAGCGGGACAGAATCTAACCCCAGGCTCCCTTACTGCATTGGGCAGAGTGTAGCTGACGCTGGTGGCTCCCACCCTGCGGCAGCCACTCTCCTTCCTCCGTCCCCAGAGAATTCTAGTTGAATTCTAACAGCCCGAATGCTGGGCCTGTACTTCTTATCCAAGATTATATAAATCTGGTCTGTGCTGCAATTTGAACAATGACTGGAAGCCCAAGTCTACCAAAAGATGGCATCACAAAGAGAGCTATGTGGAAAGAAAGGGGCTCTATTCTGCTGCTAGGCAAGAGTGTGCCTGCTCTTAAAAGCTGGGATTCATTTTGTGAGCATGAGAAAGTTACTTTCAGGAGATGATGCTAGGGACCACAGAGTGGCAGAATGGAACGAATCACACGGATTCTCTCTGACATCTTGCTGATGAGCGGCTATGCTCTTACTGTCCATGCTATTGTACTGTTTTCTGCTGCTCGTTGTAGTAGACATCCCAACTGAAATCACAACCACTACAGCCCCAGAGATGAGGGGAGAAGTCTGACAGCCAGGTCCAGGACCTGAAAACCGCTGTGACAATGATCTCACCCTTCCCAATGGAGACAGGCACCTTCTTAGTGGAGATCTGTCAGGAATATGCAGCTTAGGGTGCCTCCCACCAAACGCTCCCTCGTCTACTGAACGCTGATGCCATCTCTACTTGTTAACTTATTGAGTGAAGGACTGTCTGGACAGCACTCCTGGTTGGAACTTTGGGCTGAGTAAGGTACAGCCCTGGCCTCCCGTTTGCTAGTGACTGGTAATTCTCACTGTGGACATCCAGATCCTTGAAGGCTGCTCTCTCACATGCTGTCTCCAATAACATCGTCAGCTTCCCAAGGACACAGGCTTTAGATTTACTCCTAGTGTAACATTGGAGTGTCATAAGCCCACAACAGATTTCACTGAATGAGTGGATGGGTTAATTAGAATATTTAATAAGTGTCAAACACAGGGACATACACACACACACATATGACACACAGAGTTATCCATTGGCACAAACACATTTGCACTCACCTAAACATGAGCATACACAAACACATGCACTGCACACATAGAAACATAATTTTTAAAGTGAAAAATTAAGTTTTTAGAAGAAAATGGTTCCATGTAAAACTATGAAAGTAAGCAAATAGAAATATATGAATAAAATAGAATTAATACCAGGGTCATGAAGAGAATATCATGTGAGCTATTAACTGACATTAAAGACTCTGTTATACACTTGGGAGGAAATTAAACCAATTGACTATCGTGTTAGCGTTTCTCCAAAATAGTATGTTTGAGGTAACATATGGAGGCATAACAGTTATTTCTGACACACCATCCTGAAGCTCAATGAGGGATCAAACAGGTCCATCTTGTCAGGAAAGTGGTGGAAGGGGCAATGGTGAGAAGAAAAAAGAAAAGAAAGAAAAGAAAGAGAAACAGATGGAGGCCCTTGAGAGGCTCGCCCTCAAAGGCCCAAAGATCCCCTAAAGAGCCCACCTCCTAATGGCTCCCAGCACCTCTGACTTGTTCAACCCTGGGGATGAAGTCATTGGTTGACAGAGCCCTGGAGGAGGCCTTTGTCCAAGACACAGCACCGCTTTGTGCCAAATACCACAGACCTTCTTATGTTTAATTCTCCAATAATTGAGGCAGGTGCTGTCAGCTTGTGTCTGAGATACCAGAGAAACTACAAGATGTTAAGAAACAGGTTCAAAGTCACACACCCAGTAAGTGGCAGAGCTGAGATTTAAAATTTCTAGTTGTTAGTTCTTTGTTCCCACCATTCGTGGTTTCCAAAGGAGGACAGGAGTTGTACCTTTCCACAAAAACACCAATGCAAATCATTTTATTATTTTATGCTCCTGTCTTATGGAAACCCGCATATGTCTGGGTTCTGAGATCAATGGGACAGACATAGCTTTAAAACAGAAATGATTCTCAGCCTGCAGTGTCCACCTCACCTCTCTCTGGTGAGTCATGTGTTCTCAGCCCTTGCCTTCATTTATTTCACTCTTTTCTTTGCGGTCATTAGAAGCCAAGGGCATTGGGTGCTGGTGGAGTCTATTGGGTTCCCTTTAACAAATGAGGATTCAACTTGAAGGTGCCTTTCCTCAGAACATAATTCCTGAAATATTAGTTTTTCTTTATCTCTTCCATAAATGCTCCTGCACCTCAGTGTCAGTGTCTCTCCCAGCTGACAGCTTTTGTGTTTAATGATCATTTCCACCCGGTCTCAGCTGATCCTGGCTTCCTCGGATACCGGTTGCCAGGTAAACACACAGCTTAAACAATGGCATCTTATCAGCAAGACAGGCTTTGAATTGGCCCAGGGAGCCACAGGTCTGGGCTGGCAGGGGAAGATAGCCAGGGGTGGGAGACAGGAGATTCGGAGCTCAGCAGACTGCTGGGGCCCTGCTGGATTAGTGGGGCTGCAATCTGCTGACAGGAACCATAACAGCTGTACTATATTGCAACCTGCAATTAGCAGAGCCGATGCTTTCGTAGGATGGTCAGCTACTTGAACAGTGAGACAAAATCTGCCTCACCTGTGGGCATGGAATTCTCACTATCATTAAAACTTGTGTCTCTGTAGCCCCCTCTCTCGTCCCCTCCCAAGCCCACCCTCTACAGCTAGGATACAAAGTGAATAAACTGTAATTAATTAAAAAATAATTATTATTATTTCAAAAAAAATAAAACTGGTGTCTCTGCATGGAAAGTAGTCCACAGAAGATCCCTCTGCTATCAACGTTTTTCTTACTTTCTTAGATCAGGCCATCCCTCAAAGACTTCCAGCTTCTCCCCAAGAGGACCACAGAAGGGCTCCCAGGAGTCTGTCTCTTACGATCACTCTAGTTGGCTTGATTTCTGCCAATACGTGAGCTTAGGGTACAAGTTATCAAGATGTGCGTTCTGAGCTTAATTTGGGCTTTAAAAAAATGCCGAGTTTCTGTATGTGATGAATCCCGGGACCGGATATTTCCCATCTCATCAGGTTGATTTGTGGTTTTGATTTGTTTTGTTTTTTTGAAGGTCCTCTGCTTCAGGAAGGTGAGCGGCGCCAGGACCTCATGTTACCCGGAAGAGGTGTGAAGGCTCCCCAGGATAGCTCGTCAGAATCCGACCTGTCAGCAGCACATGGCCCAGCTGACTTATGAAGCACATCACGCGAGATTGTTTGGTATTCTATAGACGCAGTGGCGTATGTTGGGGGCCAAGGCATGCAAGACACTTTGGGGTCTGCCAGACTTTCATTCCCTCCAGATCGGCCCCTGCTTCCCAGCAGGAGCTGACCCAGGCTTGGAAAAGGTTAACTAGCACAAACAGCCATCATTTGTGGCGAGTGGGAAAACCCCATGTGCTGCCCAGCGCCCCTTTATGAGGCATTCGGGGTGGGTCTGCTCTGTTGTTCCACGGTTGGCACTGGGTAAATGCCCAGCGTGCTTCTGCTTGAGGGACTGGAAGGGCCTGTCTCCAGGACAGAGCCTAGGAAGAAGAAGGGGAAAAAAAAAAAGCCCACCCCATGCCATCGGTACCCTCCCATGTCTACAACCGGGGAAGTGAGGGGTGAAGGAGGGAAAGACAAAAGTGGGGGACAGAATGACTCCAGAGTCCTGAATACAGGCATTCACCTAGACCTAATCGGTTCAAATGCCCTGTTTCAGACCCCATCTGCTTATCTCAAGTGAAGTTTGGGGACCGGCTCCTGTCCTATTGTGAGTCCATCATTTCGCAAATCTATTCCTGTCTGAACTCTCATTATAACAGATGTCAGCGGAGGAATCCGAGCTGTCAGGGAGCCGCCAGCCATGAAAAAGAGTGGCAGAGGCAACTGGCCAGGCAAACAAAACAGTTGCCCCCACTACAAACGTAAACAGCAATGTTTGTCACAATATTTTCCCACACTGCCCAACAATTCCAAGGGATGGTGTTTGGAAAAGAAAAGGAGAAAAAAAAGTCACTGTAACAATAAAATAGTAGGATCGGGCCATCTAATTCATCTTCTATGGTGAACACTCCCCTGCCCTGCCTCGTCCTAAAATCAGCTTTCTCTGTAACAGTAATTAATATATGTCCACCCTCGTGGTAGAGTTTCTTGATAATATAAATAATTCTGTTCCAGGCCAATTTTAGCCTGGGCAGCAATGAAAAAAGCTCAAGGATTCTGTTGTTTTGTTGGGGGTTCCCTACACCCCCAGTTCTCTCCCATTTCTCTTACAAACCCTGTGGCATCCTGGGAAGTAATCAACAGGAGTCAACATCTTGCCTATTGCAAAGAGACCCACTGGTACAATTGCTTGCCAGCCTCGTGCTCTGGCTGAGGGTTAAATAACCCTGGAGGCTGCCAGCATCGGGAGGCAATAGGGCTCTTTCCTCAAGGGGAGTTGGCTAAACCAGAAAGTAAAGAACTCTGTTTGGGAACTGGGCATATTGAGATCCCTGGATTGTGCCCCCACTTCTGAACTGGATGGTTTGAGTGAGTTCTTTTCTCTGCATTAGAATGATAAGCAGAGAGCTATGAAGAGTTAGCATTCAAAACACACTCATTTCTAAACCAGCCACCCTCTGGGGGCAGTGGGCTATGCCTCAGTCTCAGAATTACTGGAGTATAGGAGCCATCTCTGCCTTCCCACCCAGAAGTAAAGCCCATCCTTACTTTTGCTTCAAGAACAAGGCCCTCACTGCATGTGCAAATGGAGCTTCCAAAAGCTACATGGGTTCTTGGGGTTCTTGTTGAGAAGCAGAAGAAAAATCACCAAACAGATCCCCTGGCTCTTTAGAAAGTTTAGTTGACCCTGAACTTTAAAAGTGGGTTATACCATGGTGGTGGAGGGCTTAGCAGGCATACATGAGGCCCTGGTTTCAACAGCCAGTACCACGAAATACATCAATTTCATAAACGTTGGGCGATAAAAGAAGTGTGCTTTAAAATCTCTATGTAACTTACACTGTGGCACTTGCTGGGAGACGTTTTAGTTTGCGATATTTAGAGATAACAGCCAGCTGTAGTGTGATGGCCTACCTGAGCCACAGGTCATCAGACACACATTTGAAAGACTTGTCATTCTACCCTGCTCTCTGTTTCAGAGAACACACCTCACTTTCCAGTCCAAAACAGTCAGGCAAGTGTTACCCTCCCCCATGCTATGACTGAGGAAACTGAGAGTGCCTAAGAGCTGAGGGCGAAAGCTGTCTTCAGACCCTGCCTCTCCGTGCTTTTCTCTACATCCTATGTAGGAAAAGTTCTCTCAGCTTCACGTCACTCATGTGGTAGGGAGCCATGACACCACAAGCAGTGAATGTGTATTAAAGCTGGAAAGTGTTTGTAAGGTATAAAATTGGGGGGAAAAAAGCCAAAAGACAGAAAGGGAACATAATATGACCCCAATGTGTTTTGTAAGTAGGTTTCTTTTTGTGCATTGCTTAGAAATACATACAAAATGTTAACAGTGGCCATTGTGAAAGGCTAAGAATTTTGCTTTCTCTTCTCAATTTAGTTTGTACTTAGAATATTTTATACAAGGTGCATGTGAAAACAGTATTGTACCTTACAGAATAAAACCAATGTGTTTAGAGCACAGGTAATGCTGTAAATTAAATGTGATAAGGAAGGCGGCTGGGCATAATGGACAGTAAGAACAAAGCCCAAGGAATGCCCCCCCTAAGTCCAGACCTCCTTGTAGGAGCTCACCCTTGGTTGGAAGAATTGTCTTCATTTCTTTTCTGGCCAGGATAAAATACCCTGTTGAAAACAACCTAAAGAGGAAAGCACTTTTCAGGCTATAGTCCACCACAGCAGGGATGTCAGACGGGGCAGGAACTTGAGAGGTGTGGCGGTTTGAAAGGAAATGGCCTGCAGAGGCCCATAGGGACTGGTGATATCAGGAGGTGTGGCTTTGTTGGAGTGGGTGTGGCCTTATTGAAGGAAGTGTGTCACTGGGGTTTTGAGATCTCATATGCTCAAGCTATGCCTGGTATGATATACAATCTCTCCCTGCTGCCTATGGCTCCTTCTCCAGCACCACATCTGCCTGCATGCCTCCATGTTTCCTACCATGATGATAATGGACTAAGCCTCTGAAACTATAAGCCAGCCCCAATTAAATCTAAGAGTCTTGGACGTCATGGTGTCTCTTCTCAGCAACAGAACACTGACTAAGACAAAGGGGTTGGGCATATCGTAGCTGTAATCAGGAACAGGGAATGATAACTATTCTGCTCACTTTCTCCACTCTTATACAGTCCCAGCCCCAAGCCTAGGGAAGAGCCATCCATAGTGGGAGGGTCAGCCCATTCCAATTAACATGATCAAGTCAGTCTCTTACAGACACACCCACAAGCAGCATGATCTACACAACCCCTCGATACTCTCTTTCCAAGTGACTCTAGATCAGCAGTTCTCAACCTGTGGGTCTCGACCTCTCGGGTTGTATACCAGATAGTCTGCATGTCAGATAGTCACATTAGGATTCCTAACAGTAGCAAAATTACAAATATGGAGTAGCAAGAAAATAATTCTATGTTTAGGGGTCACCACAACATGAGAAGCTGTATAAAAAGGTCTCGGCATGAGGAAGGCTGAGAATCACTGCTCTAGATAGTGCCAAGCTGACAAGACTAGCCATCAAGAAACTAAAACAGGCTCTTTAGAGTGCTCATCTCTGGCCTTCATCGAGGCTGCTAGAAATAGGAGTAATAAAGGACTGGCTGAGCTCCAGAGATCTTCCAGCCTGGATTTTTGTCAGCCTTCAGAATAGTTGAAGGATGTAACACCAAACAGGCTCAAGAAAAAACATGTAATCAAATTCCTGTTAGCCAAGCGTGAAGGGTATTATTTAGAAAGAGAGGTCTTATAACTAATTCTATTATAAATCTGTAGAACGATGATTATTAGTTTAATGCAGAAGCTAAAAGAATAGACAGTTTCATAAAGAACAAAGTGTTCAGCGTTGTCAAGTGCTATAGAAAAATGCAGATTGAACAGCAAAGATCACACACAAGCTTAGTGCTAGCTTTCAAGATGTGTTTGGAGATACAAGCCAAAATGGGTTGAAGAAAAATGGGTGGTGACAAAGCACCTCTGAACGGGGTGGGTATTCTTTCCAAAAGAATTCTAATCAAGAAGACAAGACACATGCGGACTCACCCAGCCAGCAGGGAGGGATGGGACTGAGAATTTTGCTGAAGTACCAACAGGAAAGCATGACTGGAATAGAAGGGGTGCTAAACACGTGATCTTGCTTCCTTTTAATTCTTTAGCAGCGTGCGTCCCCAACGTCTTCCATGTTATTTTCTTCTTTGGAGGCGAGAAGCCTAGACACTGTATCTCCCAAAATCCCTTAGAAGGGACTTTGGAGCCCACCAGTGAGAGGGCTCACCTGGTGCCGACAGCCACGCAGATGCTATTACTGTTTGACCAAAGAGAGCGGAGGCGCGGCAGGCAGGAGGCGTGTCCCCTCCAGACGTTTCCCTGAGAATTGTCCCTTTGGTGTCTTAGCATCTGAGACATTCTGTGACAGTTTCCCATGCTTCCTGAAGATTCTCTTTTCCTGAGAACGTTTCTGAACTTTGCCCACCCACCTTTACCTCGAACTCTCCCAGCAGCTTCATAAATCGGTGTTTTCCCCGCATTAGCTCTCTAACTGCTCCAAGCGCTCAGAGCCGGTCCTGCCTTCCTGGTTAAATCTTTGTTGAAACAACGAGAACGGAAAAGCATGAGACCCTCAGGTGGTTTCGGGAAGGAGGTACCTGAGTAGTGGAAAGCAAGGACAGTTACAGACTTGGGTAAAGGCTGAGCTGAAAGGTGAGGCACCCTAACGCGTTCTTCTCTTCCACAGCCAGTCCTGATGAGACCTGAGAGGCTAGGGTCAGAGAGAAGGGGAGCAGGACCTCCCCTATCAGTGGACTCGGGGAGGGGCATAGGAGGAGAAGGGGGAGGGAGGAAGGGACTGGAAGGGGCTGAGGGAGAGGTTACAGCTGGGATACAAAGTGAATAAATTGTAATAAATTTAAAAAATGATGAACATGGTGCTCGTTTATTGATCTCCTAAGAGATGTCAAATAATGACCTTAAATGAACTTTCCTATTTAATGCTCACTATGATGTAATTAACACATTCATTATCACCACCGTATTGTCTTGGGGGAGATGACTTCAGTTTCGACAGTCTGCCTATCCAGCTCAGACATATGTACAAATTGTATGCAGATAGTCGTACAGAATTAGATTAATGTTGTCTTTGGTTCTTATTTATTATTTCAGTAAGGATAAAGCACCCTACCACTCAACATTTGAACTTGAATATTGACAGGGGGCATCTGCCTGTTCGATGTCACACTTCTGTCTCCTCTAAAATACTCACTACACTAAATCTCACCTTCATCATGTAGTTTTAAAATATGTCATAGGACATATATGTGTGTTCTTAAACATGTATGTTTGGTTTTAATTTTTCCTTCATTTAATAAAAACATAACCTGTTGAATGGAATCTTCTGAGTCTGAATGGAATCTTGAGCATGTTGGCATTACATCTTTCAACTATTCTGAAAGTGGGGGAAAAAATCCAGGCTGGAAGATTTCTTCCTGCTCTTGTTTCTAGCTGGCAACCCGAGCCCTGTTGCCAGAGATCACCACTATAAAGAACTGTTTTAGTTTCTTGATGGCTAATTTTGTCATCTTGGTACAATCTAGAGCAGAGTTTCTCAATGCTTAACCTTATTTCCTATTTTACAAACATGAGATAATATTTATTACTAGCATGTTTTAGTTCTTCCATGCTATTATCAATCTGTTTGGTCTTCCAGTGGCTGGAAAAGACATATTAAAATCTCGCTGACAAAATGGCACACTTGTTAACTTCTCTTGAGTTAATTTTGCTTTATGCACTTTGAAGGTATGCTGCTAGGCAAATACAGTTTTTATTTATTTCTCCTAAGTTAGACTTTTCCTCATTATATAGTCATTTCCATTATTTTTCACATGTTCTTTGCCCTAAATGTTCATCTTATGACTTGTATATACCTAATATGTCATGTTCTGTCCTTCAGTCTTCCTGTACCTTGAGGTGTTACATCCATCCCTTCTACATTATTTTATTTCTATTTTATGTATATGCGTGTTTTGCCTGCATATATGTCTGTGCACCACCACTTTGGGGCCTGAGACTCATGGAGGCCAGAAGATCATGTGGGATCTCCTAGAACAGGAGTTACAAATGGCTGTTAGCCATTTTGTGGGTGCTGGGAATCAAACCCTCATCCTCTAGAAGAGCAGCCAGTGCTCTTAAGCACTGATCCATCTCTCTTAGTCTCTATTTTTTTATTTTTAAAAAGATATTTTTATTATTTTAGAATGTCATGCAATAGCATACAATTATTAATTTAGAATTTCATACAATGTCAGAGAATGTCATACAATTTTGACCTGACTACCCTTCCCCCCAACTCCCAGATCTACCCTCTCACCCACCCACCCAACACCAGGTCTTCTGTTTTAAAAATCGAGCCCAATTTGTGCTGCCCAACTATTCGTGGGTGTTGAGGCTATCCATGGACTGGGCAACCTACCAGGGGTCACAGCCTAATGGCGTATGCATGTTGTCATGACCACTATGCATATGTGCTCCTGCCCTGCTGTGTCCAAAAAAAAACCTATTTCTTTGTAGTCACCCAACCAAGAGAGTGTAGCTCTTACACTCAACTTTCCCTCTTCTTCTAAAATGATCTCTGAGACTTGGGAGGACAGGGCATGATCTAGACATCTCCGTTAGGCCACTCCAAAGTTTCTCATCTTCTGAAAGTTGGCCAATTGTGGGTCTGAGTTCATTGCCAACTACTGCAAAAAAAGTAATCTTTGATATGGGGTTGAAAGAGGCACCAGTCAGGTGGTTCTCAACCTGTGGATTGTGACCCCTTTGAAGGTCAAACAACCCTTTCACAGGGCTCACATATCAGATATCCTAAATATCAGATATTTGTCTTGTGATTCATAACTGTAACAAAATTACAGTTGTGAAGTAGCAACAAAAATAGCTTCATGGTCAGGAATCACCACAACATGAGGAACTGTATTAAAGGGTCACAGCTTTAGGAAGGCTGAGAACAAACCATTACGAGTCAGTAAACTTTAATACTGTGTCTTTTAGAAGAATACTATTAGTAGGTTCTCCTGTAGGGCCTATGATCTATCTAGCCACAGATTCTTGGTCAAGAGCACAGTCACCTAAACAAAACCAGGATAATGGCAACACCGGCTGGCATGCCAAGGTGGATGAAGGACTTCTCACAATCTCCCACACCTAAACAATCTCCCACACCTAAACATTAGCTGGCATGCCAAGGCAGATGGGGAACTTCTCACAATCTCCCACACCTAAGGGAATAACTGCAGACAGTTAACAGCCACTGAGAGAGGAAGAAACAGTCTTCCCCGGGGAGAAAATAAACGCATATACACATGAGCAGCACTAAATGGAGTCAGCAGGCTCTGTGTGTGTGCTCATCCTATGCACACAGATGTGTACATGTAATAATTAAAGAGATTATGAATCTTAAATAGGGGGAAACACAAAGGGAGCTGGATAGGGAAGTGGCGATGGTGGACAGGATATAAATCCAATACTCATGAATGAAATTCTCAAAATATTATTTAAGAAAAGTCTCATTTGTCTCCAAAGAAGGGCATGCATTTGATATCCCATTGAACTTGAGTCTATGACAAAATAACTGTATCATCACTTCTTCTGGAAAGATCCAAGATACACGTCCCCTAAAAGATAACAAGAGTCATCCTAATTTTTGTTTGTTTGTTTGTTTGTTTGTTTGTTTTTCAAGACAGGGTTTCTCTGTGTAGCCTTGGGTGTCCTGCTTTGTAGACCAGACTGGCCTCAAACTCACAGAGATCCACCTGTCTCTGCCTCCCCAAGTGCTGAGATTACAGGCATGTGCCACCCAGCTGGTTCATCCTATTTTAAAACTATCATTTCTCTCCTGGTTGCCTTCAATTTTGTGTAATTTTGTTATTTTGATAAAACGTTGATCAGAATAAGCACTTCAGGGAGAGAATATGTCATGGCGATCTTCAGAGACACTGAGAGGAGGAGGCAGTAGGGCTTGATAGTGGCTTGGCACAAAGAGATAAGGTGCTGTGATGGAGGGCCATGCAGAGGTGAGGGACTGTGAAGTCAGAAGCTATTGGAACCTGATCCTTGTCCAGCTTTTTTTTTTCACATTGAATTCTAAGGTTGAGATGTGATCTCCCAGCATGTGTTGTCTTGGTAACTGTATATAAGAAGCTGAAAGCATTTGAGAGAGAACAGGTGCAAGACTTTCTGATCTTACCTTAAATCAATGGTTCTCAACCTTCCTAACACTGAGGCCCTTTCACACAGTGCCTCATGTTGTGATGTGGTGACCCCCCCCCAACCATAAAGCTGTTTTTGTTGCTACTTCATAACTATAATTTCTCTACTGTTATGGATCATAATGTGAGTAACTATGTTTTCCGGTGGTCTCAGGTGACCCCTGTGAAAGAGTCGTTCAACCCCCCTAAAGGACCTGGGAGGCCTGGGAAGTGAGTGTGATCAGGAATCATGATGTGAAATTCCCAAGCAATCAATAAAAAGATTATCTAATATTGAAAAAAAAAAAACCTCATGTGAGAGTTTCACACAGAGCTGTGGAAGAAAGTGGTACCCTTCTGTCTGAGGCTGCAGAAACCCTGAGAGGATGCAGAGAGCAGACACTGACGAGCATCCCCTGGCATCCCCTGTGTCCTGTTGATTCTCCCACCATCCTGCACTCTCCGTCAAGCCTTGTGTAAAAGCAGGACTCTTACCACCTCCTCTGGTCTTTATTTCTTTACATGCCTCCAATTCCACGGAAAATGTATATTCAGTAAGTATTCACGCCTTTCTGTTGGCCACCTTTGATTATAAGGGTCTCAGCCAGGAGTTCAGAAAGACACAAGGAAAAAGGTTTCCCTCCCCAAGATGCCCAGCATGTTGACCTCTAGCCATCTGCATCTGTTTTCATTTAAAGTGAATAAAACTGAAGGAGAAATTAAATGCTGTCCTCGCTGTCAACATTTCAAGTGCTCAAAGGATGTTGTGGCTAAAAGTTAACTTAGTAAACAACCTGGACACAGGACAGTCTCAGCTGTCTCGAAAGTTCTATCATGCTGAGCCTGGAACTTGCAGAAAGCCATCTATAGTATCTATACACGTTCAAATGTAATGGTCTATGCAGGTTGTCTTTGTTTTGAATTCTACCTCAGTAAACATTTTATCATGTTGTTCCCCAGAAAGCTGGGCATTGAGTTGAGCACCAAGGAAACTTTGTAAAAAAAAAAAAATTTTTTTTTTAAATCAGAATATAGTTACAAGAAGCTTTTACCTTGACTGGGGGTTGAGCTTTGTAGTAAAACTCCTGCCTACTGTGCACAAGGCCATGTTATAATAGATTAGAGAGAGAGAGAGAGAAATTTGGGACATATGCAATGTTTTCTCAAACCTAAATTCTGCCCATTTGAGTGTGAAAAATCACTGCCATGGTGTTCTCTGTTGTGATGTCTGGGGGAAACTCCATTTTCATCTTCCTGAGAGAAGGAAGACCTACAGAGTTGCATTGGGCTAGTCACTTGTTAGTAAAAATTAAAAACAAAACAAAACAAACAAAAAAACCACAACTCATTGCAGGGCAAAGAGAGCTCATCTAAAAAGTCTCTATATTTTTATCTGGAAATATAAATGAAAAGAAAATAAAGGTTTCGCTAATCTGAGTTTGTACCAGGCCTCACCGGGAGCCTGCAGAGTGTTCATGGAAACAGCAGGCAATCAGGAAATCCAGCAAGAGCGGAAGGTCATTGAGGAGACAGAGGTGCCGCAGCCTTGGCTTCCAGTGTTTTGTGACATAGTACGGAGGTAGGTCCAGTTAGTGGATGTAGGTTATCTTAATTTCATAACCAGTTTTCTAAAACAGGCGTGTGATTTTAGAAGTCTGCCCTTGAGAAGGCACACAAAGAAGCTCTGGATGATGCAGTATGGAAGTGTCAATTATTGTTGCTTTTACATTAAAAATGACCAATTGAGAATAATTCAGACCAATACTTGAAAACAAGAAAATGGTATTGGTCCAGATTCGAATCAGCCACGCCTTTGTTCAAAAAGTATGGTTCTATTGTAAGAGTGGGCATGAAGAAAGCCCCGAGAAGGTAGAATTATCACGAAGACTGAAGCCCACCACTCCTAGCTTTGAAAGCCGCTGCAAATACATAGGCAATGGCCTCTGACAGAATGAAGGCATCACAAACGACTAGTTTCCTTTCTCTTTATACCGACTTCTGGTTTGGGGGAGTGTTGTACAGCAAACACACTAGTTGGGTTGGGGTGCACAGGGGAAGAGCCTCCCCAAGGACCGAGGAGCGTGTGGCTCGCTTGTGCTCTGCCGCCATCTCGTGGCGGACGCACCGTATGCCTACGTCTGGCTTCAGCATGAAGAAAGCACCCAAGACTGTAAAAGAATCTGAGTTCTTGCATCCACGTTCCCTACTGCCACAACTCAATCATCAGGCCACGGGAACTCAGCAGGTAGCCCTCCACCTTTAGATCTGTTGATCCTTATGTACCTTTGGATGACCTCCCAGCGTTTTCTGAGCTGCACAACCCCTCCCCCAGGTTCTCCAACACCTAGATTAGTAATCAAGAATCGCTGTGCGCATTTTATGAGCTCCCAAACCCTTCTTTCCTTCCGTCATTTATTCCATGCAGAGCTCTAAAGGTCTCACATGACGTCATTCCGTTTGTTTTTTTTTTTTTATCACATTGACCCGTCTGTCTTTATGGTAATTATTAGGCTGGGTGGTTTGTTGTTGCTGTTTGTTTTGTTTTTGTTTTTCTCTTTTTATATCTACACAAATGTAGCTGCTTGGTTCCGGTGAAGAAAGTAGCTGGCAGATCCGCTCGTGCTTTTCAGCGCCCCCTGGTGGTGACATCTTAAACAAGCAGTAAGTTCACGCCTGACCCAGTTTCGCGTGGGCATGTTTGTGTGTGTAGTTTCATGTGTTCAGTCCTTTTAGATTCCTTGGATTTAGTTTATACCTCGCAGACGGATTCCTTATATGTTGGTGTGAGGAGGCAGGGGGGGGGAGGAAGAAGAGTGAAGGGAGAGGGAAAGAGACTTCTGTGAATAAAATAACTCAAAGGATTGAGCAGACTACAGTGGTAATTAATTAGATGTTCTGTGTGTGGTAAATCGCTGTTGAAACCGAGCTTTTCACTCAGAACTGAAGCAATGATTTTCACTAAATTATCACCTAATAGCTCATTTGATATCCTAATCTTTAATACATAAATGACTTCCATAAGAATTACAGAATCTCTTCAAGTTTTTAGCTGCTTTTTGGATCTCTGACGTGGTCCTGACAACAGGTTTTGTTTTTTGGTTTGTTTGTTTTTCTATTTCCATTGTTACGAAGGCCTTTGCATTAGACATAGACATCACTCTCAGGGCCAGTTTTTCCATCTCACAGACAGCGCCATGGGTGATGGTGCCTGCCTGTAATTCCACCACTTGGAAGCTGAAGTAGGACAGTGAGTTCAAGCCCAGCCTGGGTTACAAAGCACCTGTCTCAAAAGAAGAAATCTTCTTATAAGTTCTATGGTTCCCTAATAGTAAAACTTTCTTCTTAATATTACCCTTTTGTTATATAATAAATATTTACTTGTAACAAAAATCCAAGGAATATGAAAAGGAAATTTCAAATCACTTATAATTTCATCTTCTGATAATGAACTGATGACATTTTTATTTCAGTCTTTTCTATGCCTAGATTTATGTTTATAGGTAGATAGCCAAACAAAAGAATATTTTACTTCCTTTGGAATCAAATTATACTCAAAATCTTGTGGTTCAAATCATTTCAGAAGTTTTGAGTATTATGTCTTTTTCTGTTAAAATTATCATGGAGGATTGTCTGTGATAAAATATTTTTCTAATATTTGTTAAGTACTTCATCACTTTCACTATATCAATATTTTGATATTAATATTTTATATTTCTATAATGTGTTTATTATATTTACTATTTAACAAAATATTCAATATTTTCATGCTGTTAGACATTTAGTTTCTTCTTTCTATCAGGTAAGCCTATAGAAAATATTTTATGATGATTGGGTCAAGGTTTCTTCATGTAAGCCTATACTGAATTGTATTTCAAAAAATTTACTTTGCTCAAATTAAATCTATTCCAATCATGCATAAGCCAGTGGTGGGCATGCTCCACCGAAAGCCTGCTGATGGGGTTCTGCTTCGTGAGCTAACAAACTGGAGCAGAGATTTCAGGGGAAAAGTCACAGTGGTGCCTCATGGCCAGGACCGCCCAGGATGTCTTTAACATTAGAGAAAACGGCAATCCTGAGGAGGGGAGGCGTTTCTCAGCAGAAAGCCCCACGAGGTTCGCGGTCGACAGACTCTGTTTGAGCCCACACCTATTGGTTGCTATTGGGTGGTCTGAATGAGGACAGAAGGATGGGCCCCGTGGGCTCCTATGCTTGAGTATTTGGTCCCCAGTGGCTAGAACCATTTGGGAAGGCGTAGGAGGCGTGGCCATGTTGGAGGAGATGTGCCGGTGAGAACCTGGGCTTTGAGGTCTCAGAAGCCCACTGTGCTTCCAGTCAACTCTCCCGGCCTCACCCCTGTGGATCAGATGTCAGCTCTCTGGTGCAGCGGTGCAGCGCTCAGCCTGGCTGCTGCCCTGTTCCCCACTACAATGAAATTTGAGACTGTAAGCACCAATAACCTCTTTCTTCTATACGTTGCCTTAGTCATGGTGTCTTATCATGGCAATGGGAAAGTAACTAAGGTAGAATTACTAATTGAAACTGTATTTTAAACAAAACCCCGTGCTTATAGAGGGATGGCATTTTAAGGAACCTTCAGACATGCCCCTCAGGGTGAAGCCTCTAGTGAGACAGAGTGGTTGTACCCTCACTCTCCAGGCATCCGTTAAGACCCAGGAGGACTGTGGCTAATCCGCTTGTGCCTCAAGCTCATCCTAGCCAGCACCTCACTTGACTTCCATCCCTCCTATGGGTCCTGTATATAAGCAGCCCTCAGCAGCTTTGGAAAAAGCTACCACGTAAAAAGATATAGAAGAGGCTGGTATTCCATTCTTACAGCCTCAGGCAAAGGCCCGGGAATATGGATGAGTTGTCAGCAAGTTCTGCTACTATCAGATTCTATCTCCTAACGGGTAACACATCCTGACAGGGCAGCCTGAACCATGCAGAGACCCAGCCTGTAATTGTGGGTGAACACAAGCTTTGTGGTCACTCAACCCTGGATTCAAACCTGGCTCAGACATCCACAAATTTGATGTAACAAATCAGTTACATCAGATTTCTAAGTTTGAGTCTTCCTTCATCTGAAAAGGTGCTGTTCATAACTCCCTTGATTTCTCATTGTTTGGAACTCTGTAAGCACTCAGGATTATTGTGATGATTATTATTACTATTTTTTATTCCAAGGTTTAAACTTCTTTTGGCATTAGCTCTCAGCAATGAAACCTCAAAGACCATCAGGTCTCAGTCATAATGAATCAGGGCAAGAACACAGGAAATTAGATCAGCAAAATGTCAGTAGCAGCTGCTGGGGTCTAGAAAGTGCCAACTGTGGGTTTGCATCATTCTAAGTAAGTCTGGGAGAACAGCCTGACAGAATTAACCTGGTGATGTAAAGGGCACAAGACTAATCTTGGAAATTTTCCATCTGTTGCATTTAAGTAATAGCTGTCGGCCTGTGTGTATGTCACAGGGTTTAACAGCAGGTTGAACAACAGCCTCCAGAAGGACATGCCCACATCCTGGCCTCTGGAACCAGCAAATGTGACCCTAGCTTTAATAAAGATGTTTTAAGTATAAACTAAGTCAAAGGTTTTGAGGTATCGCCTTGCGCTCTCTAAGCCCTGTGGCAAATGTCTCCTAGGCAGTAGACAGGCAGAATGGTGAATGGAGTGTCTGAAGACAAACACAGAAAGAGGCACCACACATCCACAAGCAAAGAACAGCAAGGGAGGGTTCACAGAGCCATTGGGGGAGTCGTATCCCTGATGACACTGTGAGTTCAGATTTCTGGCCCCAACGACTGAACAAATGTGTGCTCTTTAAGGCACCAAGTTTGAGAAAATCTGTTCAAACAGATTTAGGGAAGTAATCGGGATCAAAGAGCAAATGAAATGATACTCAATTCCAAGACAGCATCTGAATTCATCCAGACCTATACAGTGGAATGAAGACGGCAGAAGAGCAGGACATGGTGTAGGTTAGGTGACACTCCACCAGGGGGCACCAGCCATTCTCGGTCAGTGCGGGGTCACCAGCATTACAATGCCATGTTTGGCCCATCATAAATGCCAAAGCAGGGATGCTAAACAAACGAATGTACAAAAGATAGACAACAGACTAAATGAGCTGATGGACGAATCTGGAGCTCATGTGATGTCCTTTCAGCAAATGTAGCTGTTAGTGATCATGTTTACCCGAAAGCATAGCTTAGTTCCCGAATTTGCTTAGTACTATGGCAATCACATGACAGCCGAACACTGGGGGGGGGGGGGGAGCTTCAAGCCAGCCCAAGTTTTCAGGTGTTTTGTGGATTTTATCACAGTGATGTGGTAATTATAGAATGTAGGTGCAGGAAAGTGTGCAAGAGTCTGTAGAAATTACATAGTTCTCAAGCATACTGGTCATTAATTGGGTCTGTTTTCTAGATAAGAAACTGAAAGGTTGACTGTTTTGTCAAAAGTCACAAGCAAAACAGCAGAAGATTGAAGATCACAGTTCTGAACTGCCCCATACCCCTCCTGTATCTATTAGCAATTAAGAAAACTTCTCACAGACATGCCTACAGGCCAACCTGATGGAAGACAGACCCCTGTTCCCAGGTATGTCAAGCTGACAACCGCGACCCCTGCCCCCCATGGGAAGATACATGCGAATTCCTACAAAGGTCCATGTGGAAGCAGCTGCAGGAATCCCAGCTGCCGGAGCTCCCACAAGCCAGCCTGAAATCCATCCTAACTCAGGCGTCTTGTTTCCAGCTCAAGCTCCAGGGACTGAGTTCTGTTCTGTTTTAGAAAGCTGCCCGTGCTTTCTTGTCCCAGTACCCTCCCTCTTCCGAGTTAAAAAAAAATGCCACCAATGCTAAGAATAGGTAAGACCCTCAGCCCTTGAGGCTGTGGATGATATAGTGGGTGAAATATTCATCACGAAAGCGCGGGCACCTGAGTTCAGATCCTCGGAACGAACATAAAAAGCAGTGCATGCTAGTGTGTTGCTGTGATCCCACGGGGCCTCGCTGGCCAGCCTCGCTCGCTAACCAGTCAGCTCCAGGTTTAGCGATGACCCCTATCTCGAAAACTGAGATGGAGAGTGCTAGAAGACACGTCTGACCTCTGAGCTCCTCGTGCGTGCACACACGTCTTCACCCACTTAAGTGCACACCTAGCACAAGCACACGCACACGCAGGCACATCTTGAACTTTGTCTAAAGCAGAGGTCTCCATACCACGCCCCAGGGACCTCTGAAGTGACCGTGGCCACGTCTCTGCTTGTCTTGCTCATCCCCCTTCGCCTCTTTTGCCAGGTCCTAGGAGCCTTTACACTTTAAAAATAAAGCGCTTAACTGTACTTAGACACATTTTTTGTCTCTGTCTAATTAACTTGAATTTACATTTTTAAAAAGGCATTACACCTTCTGCTTTACTTTCCTGCAGTATCTAGACCCAGGGATCACACGCACGTGCCTTGTATAAGCTCATTACTGTGCAGTGTTGCCCACAGAAGGGGAAGATGGACCAGCTCTCTGGGAGGCTCCAATCCTTTAGGGCTCCTAGCTAAGCTGTGCGAAATCAGCTCATTAGTTTCATGGCCCTTTTCTGCGGAGCTGCACGAACATAATTTTAAGCCCCATGTGTTCTCCTTCTCCCGTGTCCCACACTATTGTGACTCACCTGAAGGCCCAGGAGTGCTGGTGTTTGCCTGGTCTGCAAGAGGCTCCCCTTCGTCAGGTCCCACACAGAACAGGGGTGCCAGTGCATTCCTGTGATCCCAGCCCTCGGAAAGCAGAGGCAGGAGTTTAAGAGTTTAAAGGTCATCCCTGGCTACATAGGGGGCTTGAGACTAACTGGACTACATCAAAACCTATCCCCCCAAAATCCCTGAATTGCTGATGCAGAAAACCTGTCTCAGATTAGGGCTGCTGTGTTGTCTTTCTGTTCTCATTCCAGCAGTTGGAAGATTTTAGATGGGCCAAAATCTTATCCCTCTGGACTGTAGCTAGACCACTGTCTGGCAGCTGGAACCTGGCAATGACTTCATTTCCTGGGTGTTCCCCATTACCTGACACTGTATGAGCACACCCAATGCTTTATCTTCAGTCTTCACAGGGACACATTGCCAAAGAAGCTTTCACTGCCCCCCCCCTTCCACAGCGACAAAGGGGACACAGAGAAATCACTTGGCTCTTCAGCACAAGGTGAGAACACAGTGTGCTGGTTCCGGGAAGTGCAGCTTTTCCAGCTTCACAGGTCACGCCTCGAAAGACATGGCTCCATCCTGCTGCATCCAACACCAGCTGGCTTATCTCAGGAAAATAAAGATCCAAATAACTGTGCCGCTTGCTTCCAGAATGTTCTGAGACTCCACTCATCTACGTGGTGGGCTCTAACTACCCACAATAGTGAATGGGGGCTCTTCAGAACCCTTGATGGCCACACTTTCTCTTCAAGGCTCACTTCCAAACACTGCCTCACCAATAAATCAACCCTCACCACTGTATCCATTCCATTGCATTCAGTGTGTCCATTCAAAGACCCCTAAAATATTGCAAATACTTGACACAACACCTTTCCTTCTATAATGCTGCTCTTATGGCTCAAATGTGGACATAGAGTCATCTGTTTGAACAACTGATCGCCAACTGATGGCATTCTTTGGGTAGGCTGTGGAAACTTTAGGAGGGAGAGACTCACTAAAGGAAGTAGGTAGATGGGGGTAGGCCTGGAGATTTTGTAGCCCACTTCCACTTCCTGCTCACCCTCTACTTCCTAGCCGTGGACACAATATGACCGGCTGCCTCATCTTCCTGCCACTGTTTGTTCCCCTGAAACTTTGTTGTTTTTGAAGGGTATTTTTGTCACAAAAGTAAAAGTAGCCAGTGCTGCTGTCCTCACTCTTTCTATGAGGTAGGGGACTATCCTAGCCCAATAAGCAAGGAATATATATCAGATTGATCAGAAGATAATCTCAACAGTTTCTTGGCTTCCTGTGTACCAGGTGTGTGTCCTGATATGTAGCTATAATCTCTCCAGGTCCCTTGAACAATTAAATCTTCACAAGTGCCTCTGACCCACCTGTAAGTGCATCTCTGCGACTCTTGCTTCAAGTCAATGTGCTCTGAAGTAAACATCCCGGGCTAGTTTCTGTTTTCTGAAGACCTAGTCAGTGGCCACCACACTTGTGGACACAGGGAGGGAAAGAGAAGGGATAAACCACGGCCTATTCTATAGACATCCACTTCCTGATACAGCTCGGCTCAACTCCCCAGCGAAGCATTGCCTCCCAACAACATGCACCTCCAAGATTTGAGGTCACAAGCCACTTCTCAGTGGTTAATCCTCATGGTCAAACTCACCGAAATTTAGACTCAACTAAGGGGCCCACTTCAGGGATGTTTTCAGAGTAACTAAGGTGGAAAGGCCCATCCTGGATATGGCTGACCCTGTTCACTGGGCTGGGGTCCTTGACTGAAAAAAAAAAAAAAAAAAAGAGGAAGCGAGCTTAAGACCAGCTTTCATCTCTCCGGTTCCTGAGTGCAAAGACAGTGTGAACAACTACCTCAACCCCTCCCCCCATCGCCTTCACAGCCAGAGCCCCTGTCACTGCTGCATTCCCCCACAAACATCTGATCCTTCCCTGTGTCTTCCTTTCTCCAGGAGGAGTATCCAGGAAAGAAAACCTTAGAGGTCGGAGGAGTTGATCAGGAAGAATATAAAGGCCAGCCCTCTCCCTCTCTTAGTGTCTTCACTCATCTCTACATCATTTCTTTTAAGCATGAGTTCTCAGTGACTTCTGTAACTTGAAGCCTACCTCCCACTGCTCCAAGTCCAGTAGAAGGGACTCAAATATTACATGAGATGTAGTTTTTAAAATTACTTGCTATGTTCAAGTTTGTTGAAATGCAAAACTTGACTGAGTAAAGCATCGGGTTTCTCACTATGTCTACTTTATCCAAAGCAAAATGATACTACTGTTAATTGAAGAGAGCAAAGAATGCACATGAGGCTAGACACAAACACACACACACAAAAGAGAGAGAGAGAGAGAGAGAGAAGGAAGGAAGAAGATAACAGTAGGTCTGTGACTAAGAACTGGGTTTCTTTCTCTCTCACATCTGTCCCAAGGTTAAGGCCAGTATTAATCTGTAGGTCTTGGTAGATTGAGGAGAGATGCTTTCTCTTTCTTCATGAAAAGCTCATTTACATGCAGGCATAAGGCTTAAAACTGACAGTAGAATGTATTGTGATCCACCCCATTATTTAACAGACAAAGGCTCCAGGGCTCCAAAAGTTGAAACACCCAATCCAGTGTTACATAGGACAGAATCCAACTCTCAGACTCTGATTTTCTCAAAAGTGATCATAGAAATTCCCTCTGCTTCTCTGACAGTCTTTGTTAGAGCTTCTAGAAAAGAAGTTGTTTGGGACTAACCTGTGTTTGTAGCACTTTGAGAGAAAGCCCTTCTAGTGTGTGCATACCCAACATACTTCACCAGAGAGAGCGTCCACAAAAAGGTATGCCTGCATGGAGGCAGAGACGTCTTCAAAATGTGTGTATGACCCAGTACAACCCACTTAAAAGTCTGGCAGAATACACACACACACACACGCTCCACACCTCCCAGGGAACCCTACCCCTGCCCCTGTTCAAAGACAGCTTCCTTTTGTTGACAGCAATTGTGCCAGCTGAGCGACTCTTTTGAGCCACACAACAAAAAGGCATGCAAAGAAGCAGCTTTCAAGACCTAATCTATGGTTAAGGCCACCCCTTCCCAGACAAGTAGGGTGGCTGTCAGCTGCCGGCCACATTCCAGGGATGGGAGGCAGGGTGTGCCCTCTGTCCAGAGCCACCTCAGCACCGCCCAATAAAGGCCAGGGCCTGCGTCCCACAGGCGACATTCCTCCGTGGTACAGCTGCACTTAATGTTTCAACACATCCTATTGTACTGCTGATTTAATGAGGCCTCTAGGACACTGTGTGTGAGAGTGACAGTCACCACGATGCCAAAGCGGCAGACACTCGAGATTCTTGGGTTCTGCCATCTGAGAATGCTGGGCCATCAGCAAAAATAGTTTAAAATAAGCACAATCATAGTAAAGCCCACTTTACTGACAGGTGCATTTTGTTCATCTTCTTCTTGTCCAAACAAAAGAGTACGGCAAATAGAACATCCACTTTGCAGACATAAGCCAGCCTCAACTTCACACGTGCTAGCTGAGGAAAGTTTCTGAATTACTTTAAACTTCAATTTCTCAGCTGTAAAATGCATATAAAAACCACATCTTTCGCAAAGGACCACCAGAAATCTGAGTTAAACAATGCACGAGAGACTCTTGTCCCCTTGTTTGAGCTCAGCAAACATTAGGTATTATTTATGTTAGCATAAACCACCCAAAATAATTTTCAAATAACTTTTATCTGAACCTCTTCTTTCTTATGTCTTCATCCTTTCCCCTAACGACTCAGAGAAATTGAGTTGTGACTTGAAAATGATTTGAACAGTGACTAGCAGATGATTTATCACTTCTAGCTATTGTTACTGTTATTGTTCAGTACATTGCTATTATTGTTGAGTAAGAAAATAAACCACAGTACTTGTGGAGATAAAAATCAATCAACAGGACCTATTTTATTACCCCATTCATTTCTGCTCTGAAAGTCTTTTTGCTGTTGTTGAGACAGGGTCTCACTAATTGTCTTGACTGGCTTGGAAATCTTTTTGTAGACCAGGCTGGCCTCAAACTCATAGAAATCTGCCGGTATCTGCCTTGTGAGTACTGAGATTAAAGCTCTGTGACTTCATGCCTGGTCTCTGATATGCATCTTCAAGAGGAAAAAGAAAATGAAGCATACAGGGAACTGAGATAATATATGGTCAGAATTTAGCTAAAGCAAAAGTGTACAAATTGACAGCCACGTGGAAAAGAGTACCCAGCATCTATTTTGTAAATAGTTTTATTGATATAACCCACTCATTTGTTTTCACATTGCCTGTAGTTGTTAATCATGTTACAAGAAAATGATGTAGCTCCCAGACACATTTATGCCCTATAAAGCCAAAGATTTTACCTTCTTGTCCTTTACAGAGAAAGCTTGCTGATGTTAAAGTCTAAAGAGAATTCAGCAAGTTAATGACAGCATCTTACACAGAGTGTGTCACCAGGAAACGGGTTCTGTTTGTTTCTTTGGTCGTTTGTTTGCTGCAAAAATGAAGTGACTGTGTAAGTAAAGAAATGGAAAACAGCTGACTGATTATCGTTGCTGACCTCAAGGCTTTATAGAGTCATGACTACCTCATACTAGTATGTCAGCTCTGTTACTGTCCCGGGGAATTGCTTGAACCAGTGTTGGGAATGAATGGGGCATAAATATTGCTTGGAAATCGGATAATAATACTGGGTTTCTGACAGCAAGCTCCAAGTGTTCCAATGTTCTATTCAAACAGGAGAGGGGAAGCTGGTAACTGCTGAATGTACATCGGATTTTGCATTGAGGTCATATGAGGAATGAAGAGTAAAGGAGAAAGAAGATAGTGTGAGACCAAAGGACGTATTTGTCTCTGACAGAACAAAGAAAACAGGTGCACATGGTCCTCAGTCCTGCCGAGCTCCTCAGTAGAATAGAAGATGGTTCTCAACATTAAGAGATCAATCAGCACTTAAAGAGGAAAACCAGGACAAAAGCTGGTTTAGAACTTAGCATAGATTGCACTCTTGGTTTTTATCACAATTGTGAGCTAAAACTTCTACCATAGTCCCTAGTCTAACAGTGTGTGCTCAGTCATCCTCCATGGCTTGGGGTGGGCCTAGCTTTATCTTTGATCTCCACACACATCCATAAGAATTTAGCATATTGTTAAGTACACAAGGTCCATGAGCAAGACCAGATGAATGAATTGAGTCTGATAGAGCTGTAATCCCAGGACTTGAGAGATTGACACAAGAGAGTCATCACAAATCTGATGCCAGGCTTGGGTCCGTACTGAATTCCACATCTTCCAGTGCTACATAACAAGACCTTATTTTAAAAAATGAAAAGACAGTTGAATGAACAATGGACTGGTAGACTATTTGTCAGAAGATTTACTCAGCAGTAAGATCAACACTCAGTCATGTCCTTGACTGAGAGATTTGGAGTGAAGATCTTCAGTTGAGAATCTGCCCTCAACATTTACTGTGGGCAACATGGCATCTTCTTCACTCCCTTGCACTAATCTGAATGGGGAACCAACCCTTCCCCATTCTTAGCTATGCTGATGATCCTGTTCCAAGTACCAGATTGCCTGATACTATATTCCATCCATTCATCAGGACAATTTATAATAAAAATAGTTGAATAGAAAAATCTGTGGCTTTAATGCATTCGGAGTTTATTTCTTGTTCTAATGGGTAGGCTCCTAGCTAGTAAATGGGCCTGGCCCTAGGTTATGTAAATACCATACTTCCTGCTACTTGATTGATCCACCAGTTGTGCAGCTGGCCTGCTTGGAGATCTCTACTTACCTCAGCTTTCTGATTTGTAACACAAAGATATAATAGTGTATTGCCAGTGAGAATTTCAAGGGAATTAAATAGTACAGTGTAAATGGCAGAACATAGAACAACTATGTGTAAACTCATTCACAACACCAACTGGCGAGGCACTAAGAGAGGACAGGCACAAAGGTGTGTCCTAGACCTGATGCCTGTGTGGAAAGACAGGTGCTAACAAACATGGCGCTAACTCATGGAATAGGTTTTGTGCTTGGAGCTAAAGTGGAGCAGTACAATGCCCACACCAGCTTGAGCGTAAGGTTTTTCTAATGAAGGTGACAATTAAATGGAAACTGATGACAGAGAAGACTGATAGTCAATTGGTCAACACACAGAGGCAAGAACCCTCCAGGCAGGGAAACTATTTCAGGCAGAGGAAACGACTAGTGAAAATGTCAAAAATGAGTGGGACTCACATTGGAGGGTTGAATACATACAGAGGATGAAGGAGGAGTTGATACAATAGAGTGGACTCTAGACCCTTCAGGATGAGACCTGAGAGACCAGAGAGATAGGCTGTTAGCCAGCACTCATCTCCACGCACACTTGGTCCTCCTACATGTTATCTGTGGAAGAGACCTCTGAGTGCTATTTGTAGGAGGGTTGTAGAGAGTGGAAGGAGACCAAGTAGGATGCGACTACAATAGCGTAGGCGAGTAGTCATGATGGCCTCATCCAAGGAAAGATGGTGGAGACAGAAAGAAGTGACTGGATTCACAATAGGAGTCTACCAGTTGATGGTAAACCCGATAGCAACCGCTGGTGTTTCTGACGGGGGAAAAAAGAAGATAAACAAAACTTATCTGAGCTGCTTATGGCAGTGCCCAGCTGTAATCCCAGACTTGGGAGGTGGATCAGGAGGATGAGTGAAAGACCCTCAGTTATATATCAGGGTCTTACATATATTTATATATGAGACTTTGTCTTATAGAAAAGGGGAAAAAAGAAAACCACTGGAGAAACTAGATGGTAAAATTCATTCTTCCTACATATTAAATAATTCCTGTCTGCCACAGAATAGCATGCACACCAGAAACATATTGTGGGAATAGCTGATTATCCACTGTCTACTGCTTGATTAAATGACTGCGTGGACAGGAAGAGGAAAAATACAGAAAGGGATATCAAGGGGAGGAGTTGAAACTTTTCCTGCATTACAGTTTTGCCTACAGCAAGACCAGCCGAATAGCTTCAAGAAAAAGGATAAACAAATATCACTCACACACACACACACACACACACACACACACACACACGAGATTTGCTGTGTATAAATATATAAACAGAGGAAAAGGAAAGGACCTTGAGGGCAAGGATATACGTGTTGGACACATCCCCTGCTTAGGGAAGCTGACTCCTCAAAACGGAGGACCTGATGAGTGTCCAGGAAATCCTACAGCCATGTCAGCACCCGGAGCATTGATTTACTAGGGCAGAGCACCATGCTAAGGGACCAGGCAAGCACAGGGCCAGACACAGGCAAGGACCTAGGAGGCATCACCCATATCTGAATACAGACCCGTTTAGCTCCAAATGTTATTTAAAACTATTCTACTCTTTACACCTTCACACAGAGACATTTTCTCTGTTCATTACCATCTCTTGGGGGACTGTGTTTTATAGAATTTATTTTAATTTTATGTGCACTGAGATTTTGCCTGCATGTATGTGTGTGCGAGGATGTTGAATCACTGGGAACCGGAGTTACAGACAGTTGTGAGCCACCATGTGGTTGCTGGGAATTGAACCCAGATCCTCTAAAAAAGCATCCTGTGCTCTTAACCCCAGAGCCATCTCTCCAGCCCCTTATCTTTATTTTCAAAAGGCCATTATGAGGTATCATGTCCTGAAACTCCGGAGTCTGCCAGTTTCAGCTAGAATGCTCATGTCTCCTACAGGATGCACACTGGGGCCAATGTGCTGCCTAAGAAGCAAAACAGGCAAATCCTAGGAGGTTTCTACCTCTCCTTTGATAATGTAACTTTGAGGGGTTGAAGCAATCCCACATGACTTGAAGGGGGAACATCAGTATAAACGCCAGGCAAGGTGACACACTTGCAAATCCCACCTGCTCTGGAGGTAAACACACAAAGCTCAGTACTTCCATGTCACTTTCCGCTACATAGCAAATGTGTGTTGAGCTGAATTCATAGCTGTCCTCAGTCACGTGCAGCAGTCCATAAGTCACATACTGGGTAAGGCTATATAGGCTGTATACCTTTTTACATAAACTGTAGAGTGTCAAGTGATCCAATTTGTCCGTGTTATGCTATGCTGAAATGACAAAACAAGTAGACTGGGTGTGGGTAAGTCATCATGAAAAGTTCTGACACACACTGATGAGAAGAACCCCTACCATAGTTGCTGTTTTGGGGTAGGGTCTCACCATATCACCTTAGCTAGCCAGCAGCTCTCTGAGTAGGCCAAGCTGACCTCAGATAACAAGTATCAGGCATGTTCAGTATCAACCAGGGGGCCTCTGTGTCCATGTCTCAGTATGACAATGAAGAGACAGTGGCCGGTTTACGTAAGCTTTTCAATAACTGGATTAGATGTACCACCGATCATTCTTAACTCAAACAGCAGACACTGGAGTTCTGGGCTGCCTAAATAAGCAGAGAGCATGACCGAGTAAGATGAAGAGCAGGTTACTACTGCAACTTCATACCACCTTATTGGCCATGAATAAACCATCCATTGTCACACCTACCAAGTTGAGATCAAAAGCCTCATCCAAAATTGTAATAATATTTAAGTCAGACAGTATAAACACAAGTGTACTAGAAGCTACAATAAACAAGTCAGTATGATTTGTCTAGTTCGAATGTTCTCAGAAGCCAGAAGAATGAGTAGCATTCTAAGTTTTCCCAATAAATACATGGATTAAAAACATCTACATAATCAGAGTAAATGATATTCAGGAGAGTTCCTACATATATCAGCCAAACAAAATGTTATTTGGATTTTCACCTGGAAAAAAAGTCTTTGCACAAAGATGATTTCAAAGCAAGATGGAAAACTGTGGACTATTCTCAGGTTAACTTGATATGCCTTTTGATTTATAAACACACAAGATATTCTTACCCAAAGCTGGGAGGAAGGTGGACAAAGAAAAACAATGCAATATCAATCAGTAGGTCAGTATTAAAAACTTTAAAGAAAAACGTGATTTTCTTTTCAATAAATTCTATATTTAGAATATAAGAAATCATTTTGTTTCAGTATTACAATTAGATTTGAAGGAGAAGAGAAGAATGTTTCATACTCTGCCAAGATGTTCTGCTGCCCAAAATCCTGCATAATGAGTAGGCAGAAAGAACTCCCAGCTGAATCTGACGACAAAATCTTTAGAAACACTGGATCCGTTGGAAAGGCCTAACAGTCTACACAACTGCAGGGAGAGAGGGTATACCCACCCTTCTTGCTGGGAGGGTCGTTTCAGTGCTGCCTGAAATCCTGTGCGGAAATTCTGAAAACTGTGTGTGGGTTCTGAGTGTCCTACCCTAGCCAGAATCTACCACAGACATTATAGGATGGTCCTGGTAGGGGAGGCGCCATGTTGAAAGAGTTCCTGATGTTATTAACTCTTGCAGAAAGCTGAGAACTCACTGTTGTTAGCACTTGTGGCCACAATGGTCCTTCCCAAAGCACTGTTTACTTCTGGGATTATTGTAGGAGCTGTGTGATCTGCTGAAACTACATGGTGAAGTGTGTGTGTGTGTGTGTGTGTGTGTGTGTGTGTGTGTATGTGTGCATGCATAAGGCGTGTACATGAAGTGCTGCTGTGGAGATATCGGAGGATAAAATCCCTCGGGTGCCATCACCTTATTTTTTGTTTGTTCTCATCTGTTGATCCAGGACCTCTCACGGGCCTAGAGTTCACCGTTATGCTAGGGCAGGCCAGCAAGCCCCAGGAATTCTTCAGTCTCTGCATACACACACACACCCGCACCCTGGGATAGCAATCACTACCACTGCACCTGAGTTTTGTTTTTATAGGTCCTGGGTGTGAATCTCTTGAAGGTCCTCATGCTTGCAAGGCAAACACCTCAGCAGCGGAGCTGGCCCAGTTTTTTCAGTTTTCTAAAGAGATGCCCAAGAAGGTTTGGCATTTGGCTGCTGTGTTCAGGTGTTTTTATTCCTCGGCTTAGCAAAAGCTGCCAAGGAGAATTAAGACACAATTTAATCCAAGAATTAACCTCAAGGACTCAATGTATGGAGTTTCCTTTCCTGCAAAGCAAAAGACATTTTAGGTCCCCACATGGACAGTGAAGTTTGTTCCATCACACAATCCTGTGGCCATTTCTCAATGTCCAAAAAGACCTGGTCCAAATGCATGGGCAAAAGCAAACTGAGTGTTGCTTCAGCATAAATCTCTGAGTCCACACAGCCAAACACTGGGGGAAGCACAGGGAGTCTTGTGGCGGGGGATAGAAGGACCCAGAGGAGCCAGGAGCTCCATAAGAAGACCAACAGTGCCAACTAACCAGGACTCAGGGTGCTTGCAGAGACTGAAGCACCAACCAACGACCATGCATAGACTGGACCTAGCCCCCCACACACACAGATGTACCCAGTGGGTAGGTTGGTCTTCATGTGGGTTCCCTAGTAAGGTGAGCAGGGCTGTCTCTGACATGGACTCTGCTGCCTGCTTTTCAATCACTTCCCCTGGCAGGACTACCTCACCAGGCCACAGGGAAAGAAGATGCACTCAGTCCTGATGCAACTTGATATGCTGGGCTGAGTGTCTCCCCTTTTCTGAGAAATAGGGGAGGGGATGGGGGAAGAGGGAGGAAGGGTGGGACTGGGAGAAGAGAAGGGAGAATGCTATGATCAGGATGTAAAGTGAAAATTAATTCAATCAATCAATTAATTAATTAAAAATCTCTGAGTCCATACTGCCTCAATCCAGAGCCCTACCCACCCCTCACCATAGTGACTCCAAATAAGATACACAGCTTTTCTAACATCTGCAAAACAGAAATAATAGGAATGCTATACACTGCGCTTACTATGAATACTCAGTAAGTTAAATTGCTTTACTTGTGTTTAAGTAAATATCTAGATGTATTAAATTAAAAATTTGATCAAGCTCATTTGGAAGTTGAGCTCAGTAAATGAGTTCCCAATGAGAACAGTACTAGCATGTGATGAAAGCTGTGAGTTCACTATGAGGAGGAGGAGGATGGGGATGATGATGGTGATAGGTGGTGGTGATGACAATGACAATGGTGCTGTTGGTGATGATCATATTACAATTCCTTCTCTTTGATTCATACCCAAAGCACATGCAAGTAAAATATTTTATTGCACAAGATGACTACAAACACTGAAAAAAAAAACAGCAATGCACATAAAACAAGGACACCTAAATGCTAACAGTTAGACTCAGCAACCCAGAACCCAATAGCCACATTTCACTCAACATCATTTGCCAGGAAGCTTCCAGGCCAACATCCTATCCTGGTCCCCACTGACAATACTACACTTTTTCCCTTTTCTATATGGCAAGAGGAGATTCCTCCTGTCACCTAAGATAAAACTATGCCCTCTTACTTTACTACTACAAAAGACATCTTGTGGAGGTTCAAAGGAGGTGAGTCCCCATCAAGAAAGTCTCAAGGAGAAACAGGGGAGTTCCTTGGAGGAGGGAAGCCAGTTTCCAGTCTAAATAGAGGCTAGGAACAGCGTTCGACTAGCCAGAAAACAGATGAGGTGGTGAGGGTTAAAGGTTTGTGTAGAGATGAAAACAATCTGCAAAAAGGGATAGAATGTGCAGTAAGAAAAACACCAACATTCTGCCCCAGAAGGGAAACACAGATCAGCAGAATGGTAACAACCCTGTACAGGGGAAATTCCAGACCTCTCAAAACTACAGGAAAAGAGTGGAGATTGTTCAATCAATGCTAGAGAGTGATTGACCACCCACCATGTACGTTCCAGGCCATCTTGGAGAACAAGAGGACAGGGATTTGAAATAAGTTGAAGGACTGATGTTCACAGCACTCAAAAGAGCACACCAAAACAAGATTAACACAGCCATGCACACAATTACTGCATAATGCCATGAGGGCAGTGTTTCAATGCCTCTGACTGCTGAAGTCTGTACACAGGTTCCAAACAGGCTAACTCTACCTTCTGGTGGCTTAAAAATTAAAATATCTGCCTGATAGTCTAACACCATTTTCCCCTAAGACAGACCATGAGAGCATCTGATCTGGAGGTCACTGACAGAATCATGAAAAAAAAAATCCCTCTGTCTCAAAGGTCTAGAAACTTCCTCAAGGTTGAACTGTTTCTGTTTCATTCCTGATGCTGCTCTGTTGTAGGGATAAAACCTTCAACTGGCATAACAAATACAATCAACCCAAGAAAAAGGCTTCCCCGGGTCACCTGGTGAGGGCATTCTTTTGCAGCATGCCTATAGCATCTCCCAGAACTAGACAATGCCTAGAAAATGATCCTGTGGGCTCAGTCACGACTTCACTTGGAACAGAGCCCATTCTAAGCCTCAGGTACATTCTTCACACCCTTCAGAAAGAAAAGGTGTCAGATACTTCCTACAGACCTAGCTCTCTGGTATGTTAGCTGAGGGAACATGGCTGCCGTGACAAGGGGCCTTCGGAATCTCATTAGGATTATAATTTCTTCTCAAATAATAGTCCAATGCAAATGAAATCAACCAGGAAGCCTCAAGAAATTCTCACCTGTTCTCTCCCAGGAGCTCGGAGGCTTCTCTGGGGAAACACTGGACACTGGGAGTTTTTAAGATCCCCTGGGAATTCTAATGAGCAGCCACGTGGAGAGTCACTGAGACATGGAAAACCTTGACTCCCCTTCTCTTACCATTTAGACCTTTAATTGGCTCCAAAGGGTCTAAACTAGAAAGTTCTCAGGTGGCTGAAGCTCGATATGATGTTTTAAAAGCTCAGGGTGGGGCCTTATAGGGAAAGTCCATGTATCCAAATCTATTGCAAGGGTCTCCAGGTTAACTTAGTGTCCTATTTGTGGATGAACCCAGATGTCAGAGCCCAGATGAGCCTTGTAACCAAACTTTGTGGGTTCTTCTTTCTTTTACCCTTCTCCAGCCTTTCCCAGCATTTCAACCCCTCAAGTAGATAAGAGAGAAAAAAGGATTGAGGGACAGGGAGCGACATTATTGTTAGACTACTTCCTGCTGACTAGGGACATCGAGCTCCTTGGGGCAAGTTTGATCTTCATCATCAGGATATCTAATTTCTTCTTCTTATTTCTTAGCACATAACTACTTACACCTTGACTAACAGCAACCAACCACCACCAACAACAACAACAACAAACATCCTCTTGTGGTCCTAGCATATATGTACCCTCTGAAGAGTCCCTAGAATTCCAAGCATCACATAATCGCAGAAACTATCTGCAGCTGACAAAATCACACCCTTGCCAGAGCACAAGGCAAATCCTATTAGCTGCTGTGGGCAGTCTGAAGCAGCCCCATATCCCACTCCTGGGATTAAAATGAAAACACAGTCTTTTAATATTTTTCACTACATCATCCCTCCTATTCTGAATCTGACTTAGGTCCACCATGGTCACCAACAGGTCTAGAGATCCACCTATTCGTTCATTCATGAGTGTGTGAGGAAGAAACAGAAGGCAGTGGGGAACAGCATTGTCTCTGGAGCCCAATTCAGTGTTCCGTTAGCCATCCATCAGCTACAACGCCAAAACAGTGACTATCCTAGTTTGCTTTCCCTACCTTGATAACACCACGACCAGAACCAGCGTACAGGAGGAAAGGGTTTATTTCACCTTTCAGTTCACAGTCATAAAAGGCTGTCAGGGCAGGGACCTGAGGGTGGGAGCTGATGCAGAGGCCATGGAGGACCACTGCCTACCGGCTTGCTCTTCCTGGCTTATTCAGCCTGCTTTCTTATACAACTCAGGACCACCTACTCACTGTGGCTCTACCCACAGTGCTGAGCTCTCACACATCAATCACTAACCAAGAAAACATCCCAAAGACTTGCCTACAGGTCCATCTGTTAGAGCCATTTTCTCAATTCAGTTTCCCTGCTCCCTATGACTCCAGCATGTGTCAAATTGGAAGAAAAGAAACAGCATAGCTTCATCACTTCTCTGCCTCAGTTTCTGTATCTGTAAACCTAGGGGGACACCTTTATTATTTCAGCAAGTTTTGAGAGACTCATGCAAGCCAATCACTGAGAGGACTAGAACAGCACCCGGCGCATGGTGGGTTTCCAGGGTGTTTCAAGCCCGTGCAGAAAAGAGGAACACTGCACCACTGCTCTCAAAAATTTCACAACTGGCATAGGAAGGAGGCAGATGGACAGACAGACAGACGGACAGACTGTGATATGTGTGACTGGGCTTTTGTGATACAGTATAAAAAATTCAGGAGGAACAGGAGAGAAAGTCTTCCTGAAAGAGATTTTATTGGGTTTAGCCTCAAAGGGCTGAATTAGAGGAACAGACTCAGTCACTCACTACTTGAATAACCTTGAAGAGAAGAAAGAGTGATCTGGAAACCCGACTGTTGGCACCAACACGAATTTTGACAACCACAGGAGGATGCAGACACCACTGTCTTCCAAGGCAAGGACCAGTCTTCTGGAACATTCTCTCAATGCCTGGGATTATGCACAGTGATGGGCACTCCAGAAAATTCTCCCTACAGAAAATCTGAACCTGTATGTTGGAATGAAAAGGCTCAGGGTGCTCTGTGGTGAAAGGTGGAAAGGGCAGCAGGCAGGTCCAGTGTGGAGTAGGCACAGTAACAGGAGGGAGATCCATCCCTGGGAGTTCCGCAAGGCACAGAAATCCTGGGTCAGACCTCTGCCTCAGCCCCTTCAGGAAATCCTGTCACTCAGCCAGGACCTATATACAGTTCGGAGTGGCCAGCTCTCCCCGGCTCCTGTGAACAATCAGTCAGGCCTCAGCTACCTTCCCTTTCTAACCAGAGAAAGGAAAGGATTTAAAGGTAGACACAGACATAATAAAGAATTCTCCAGGCACTCATCAAGGCGAGCTAAAACAGATCACCCTAACGGGAGCCTGGCATGGGAAGGCGCAAGCGTTTCCTCAGCATGCTGATACCTTTAGTCCCGCTCTTCCTGGGGCTGGTTGTACGAAACACCTGCACCCCAGCTGAAGCCCCTGGACAGGTAAGATCAGTACTCCTGAGTTTTTACTTGTTAACTTTCACAATGTGCTCTAGATGTTTGTTTATTTGTTTGTTTGTTTTCCAATATAATCTTGGGGCCAAAGCCCTGCCTGGACTTCATAAAAGTCAAGAGAAAAGTGACGCTGTCCTAGCGCTGGCTGAGCTGGCTGTTTCTTGCCTGCTGTTTCTGTCTCTGCAGCTGGAATCTGATTCCAGCGCTGGATGTTTCTCTTTCCCGGGCAGAGCTGCATGTCCTGGGTTTTGTTTAGAATGCCTTTGTCACTGTCGGTACCTACCATACCATCTTCCCAAATGCAGAAATCAAACAAGGCTGTGGGAATGTGCCCAGGGGGGTTCCAGGATAGACAGGTGATGTCCTTGTTGATGACAGGAAGCATCAGAAGCATTTCCAAACTCATCAGGCACTCACACATGCCTCCTGTCTTCCTCGGGGCTATAGTGAGAGGACCACAGTGACCTTCCTTTTAGGCCTCCTTCAGTGCATCAGTACAAAGGACCCCAGAGAGGCTCACACGGGGGGCCATCCCAGTATGAGGCTCAGTAAGGAGCAATCTCCGGTGGTTTATTTAAGAGGTGTTTGGAATTTTGTATCTCAGCACCAGACAGAGTTGCCACTGCGGAATCAAGTCCACTCCAGCTGTGCTCTGAGGGCAGGTTCCTAAGAACATGGCAGACAGCACAGTGGGTTCCTCTCCAGCCAAGAAGTTAGAGAGGGGTCCATGCGACTTCGCAATATTTCAGAGGACAGGCCACAGGGTGCTCACTACACCAGCCGTTCAGCCCCAAGCAAGCAAGCCCCCTAAGCCTCAGTTGCTTCCCCAAGCTCTGCAAATGGGAGGAACTGCTGTCACCATTATCTTCAGCATGGAGGGCTTGCTTTCGTGCTGGCACTCAGCCCTAACCACTGTTCAACGCTGAGTATGTTCTTCAGTTTGTCTAAGTTTATAAAAATGAGTCATTTGAAAACAGTAATTTGAAAGGTGTGTGTGTGTGTGTGTGTGTGTGTGTGTGTGAGTGAGTGTATAGAAAGAGAGATGGCAGACAAATATATATATAGTCAGACAAATATATATACTATATGTGTGTCATGTTAACTTGCTAAGTAGTAAGGATGACCTTGAATGTCTGATCCTCTTGTCTCTACCTCCTGGGTGAAATAATTACAGACCCGAACCACAAACTCATGATGTTATGCAGTATTGGGGATTGAACCCAGGGCTTTGTACTTGCAGGGCAAATACTCTATGAACTGAGCCATATTCCCAGGGCAAAGAATTTCTTTAAAAGAAAGTTAAATTGGTTATATTAAGAAGGAAAGTTCAACAGGACATCAACTCATCCATCTATCCAAAGAGAAATTCCAGTGTAAAAGAAACCCTGCTTTTAGAAAAATTGAATCGTGACACAACAGTTAAAGGGAAGTGTTACATCATTCTGCAAGTATTAGCTGGGGCCACTTTGGCACACAATGAGCAAATGAAAGCTTCTACTAAAACTAGAGACTGTTTTTCTCTGTGCCACTTGGGTGCTTGAAATAAGGGCTAATCAAGAGGCTGATAACTTATATGTGACCTTGGGCAAGTCACTGCATATTACAAACTATCTTCAGTTCTCGGCCCGACACCTTTGCAATGAGAACGGTGACCCTTGCCTGACCCTCTGGAGCAATGAAAACCAGGTGACACCTTTGGAATTCTGTGAATGGAAGGTTTCTTCCTCTGCAGACTTTGCATATCCTGATGAACTGAGGGCAATGATGAAGTCTTCACCACACCTGAACAGCGCTGGGCTGCCAGGATGACAAAGAAATATGAGACATGGCCCTGTATGGCCTAGAATTCTTAAATAGAGAGCAAAGACTGCCAACTGGGGTCCTAGGGTTGTAGCTCAATTGGTAGTGTTTGCCTAGCATTTACAGGGCCCTGGGTTTTATCCCTGCGTCTGCCTGTGATCATTGTGATGGAGCACACCTAGTGCTTGGGAGGTAGCAACACGAGGATGAGAAGTCCAAGGTCATCTTTGGCTACATAGCATATTTGACAGGGAGTGTGGCTGCTCAGGACCCTTTCTCAAAAACAAAAACATATCAAATTTCCGGAGGACTTGAATGTGAGCAAAAGAAAGAATGAGTATGGTTTTGTTGATGAGATGGTGAAAGCATGCCCTTGAAGGATCAAGGTTAGCCTAGGTTAGGGGACTGAACATTCCTGCAAGGTCAGATCATCATCAGGTTCAGAGGTAGGATAAAGAGGAGTTTCAGGAGCCATTATCTATTACTATGTTCCTCTGGACACTGTGCCAGGTAGCTTGTAGCTGACATGCTGTAGAAAGTCAGCTACCAATGTCTCCCTTTTACAGCTAATAACAAGCAGTAGTAACTCATTCAAGGCTGTACACTTCACAAGATGAAGAATTTGACCCACACTCCACCTTGGGCTCTGAAGTTTAGTCTGTCTTTTGCAGACCAAATTTGATGGACAGATTAAGGAAGCTTGAAAGACTTGAGGGGGTGGGAGATGTCTATCCAGGAAGATCAGCCTCAGCATCGGGAGCCAGAGGGACCAGAGTCTGCCTGTACCATTCATTTAAGCAGTTAGTTCTGGGCCACCTTATACTGCCAAATAGCTGTTCCTACTATGCCTGTCTGATGTCCCCAATGGGTTAATTTAATCAACATATGTTTTCTAGATATCACCATGTGTCAGACAGCATTCTAGGGGCTCAGGCTATCGCAATGAACAACCACAAAAAAGCCTTGCTCTCATGCCCCTGCTTTTTTGTTAGATTGAAATCTAAATACTACAGATCTCTCTAGAACAGAAACTGTGCACCACAGCTTTTTGCCCGGCACTAGACCTACAACAGACATTCCTGTGGAAACAATTCCGGAATATTATCCCTAAAGATAACTGCTCTATGAACAGTTGGCTTTGAGTGACCCATTGTAGCATTAAACCACTTGATACCAGGACTCTGAACTATAACTCGGGTTCCTCATTTTGATAACTGTGAGCAGTGGCATTACCCTCCCTTGTGGGTCCCAGGTTCCAGGTGAGGGATGGTGTAAGCAGCATCTATGTCCAAACCCACAAACCCACAGCCATAGCAGACATTACTAGCAGATCACTGATTCCAGCACTCTCTCCAGATAAGAGTGGGAGCAGCAAGCCAGTCGATGCCAATCAACCTCATTGCTGTTTCTGACTTGCAGTGAGATTAAGCAAGTAGAGAAACAGCCGTACCAGATATTTTTCAAGGCTCTGAGGAATCGGTGTTCTTTGCTATATTTGCACAGGGGAAAAGATGTGATAAGAAGTCTCTTCTAACAATCAAGACAGAGTGCCAATCCTGCGAGATTAGCTTTGCAATCAAGTGTCCAGACGGTTACATCAAGGTTACCAACGGCTCTGTCGGGGTTCGAGATTGCAGGTATGCATTATGACAAGATAAGTGTGTCCACGCTTTGGTACCCTGAGAATAAAGAATCCAGTTGGAACATCCTGTCTCAAATACTGCAAAGTAGTTCCAGGATTTATCTCTTACTCTAAGACTATACTGAGTCTAAACTTAGGTAACTCACAATCTATGGACTTGGGTCTGAATCTTTATGACTACTGACTTGCGTTTTAATACAAAATTGTGTTGTACACAAACACTCTCCTTCCTCTTGCTCTTTTTTGTTTGTTGTTTGTTTGTTCGTTTGTTTTGAGACATGGTTTCTCTGTGTACCCTTGACTGTCCTGGATTCACTTTGTAGACCAGGCTGGCCTCCAACTCACAGAGATCCTTCGGCCTCTGCCCCTGCTGGGATTAAAGGCATGGGCCACCACACCCAGATTTTTTTTTAATTGTAGTCTTGTTTCATTTGGAAATGGTTCTCCAACTGGGGAGATGGTTCAGTGGATATGTGAGTATGAGAACCTGACGCCAAGTCCCCAGTGCCCACCGGAACATGCTTGTGGGTGCCTGTGACCCAGCATTGGGAGCCAGAAAAAGATGGAGATCACTGGCCTGCCAGCCTAGCCCAAATGGCAAGTTTCCAATTCATTCAGAGACCCTGTCTCTGAGGACAAGGTGGAATGTGACAGAGGAAGACACCTGACACCCTGCCCAGCCTCTACTCATGAACATAAGCATGCCCCACACCCATGTGGGTGCAACACACACATGTACACACATGCACACAGAGTCTTAATTACTTAGTTAGGGTTATAATTTGAAGACGTTAAAAAAAACTGTAGGTTGCCTTGGCTACATAGCAAGATCGTGTCTCAAAACCAAAATAAGTTTGTTAAGCCTCAGGTCTGGATATTACTAGTTAGAACCCAAAGACGTAAGATGGAAAATCTTTTAGCATTGCTGGATTGTCTGTATTACATTCTTGAAGGTCATATATGATCCAGAACTCTCATAATCCAGGACTGGTCCTTTCAAAGGTGGGCCGGAGGGTCTGTGTGCTTACTAACAGGTGCAGCCTGGAGGCTACGGAGGCAATCACAAAGTTTTTCGTTATTCGACTGGCTGACTTAGAAAGGAGGCATTGTTCAGGGAGTTAAGTTTTTAATTTATGCATTATATACATGTGTACTTGTTTGTGGAGATTTCTGTAGAGTGTGTGTGTGTGTGTGTGTGTGTGTGTGTGTGTAGGCCACAGGTTGACAGTGGGTGTCTTCCTCAATCACTGTCTATCTCTTGTTTTGAGACAAGGTCTCTCACTGGGTCAGCTGGATTATCTGGCCAGAGAGCCCGAGGCACCCTTCTGTCTCTGTTCCTCCAGTGCTATGACTGCAGGAGGGCACCACTGCGCCCAGCTTTTTCAGTGGGTTCTGGGCATCCAGGCTCAGGTCCTCATGCTTGCCCAGCAAACACGTGACCAGCAGAGCCATCTTCCAACCAAAATGAGTTCATTTTTAAGTTCAAAAATGGCAAATTTTCAATGTTTTTAACATGAAGGAAAGGGAACCTCAATATCGTTACAAAGCAATATTTTACATTCACATTTGCAGAGTATGATCACATGATATTATAAAACCAAAGTTTCCCAATACCAATCAGTTACCCAATTAACTCAATTAACCTGAGGGGGAGGTATGTTTGTAATGACTCTCATTTTCTATTAAGATTCAAAGTTCAAGGTTAAAATTATATGGAATCTTACTAAGAATGTTTTTGCGCTCTTTTGATAAGGGTCAAGATGAGCATTTGGCTGTACCCAGGCTACTACTACTACACACACACACATACACACACATACACACACACACACACACATTTTTTGTGTTCATTTTAAAATTGAAGATTAGTCACCTGTCATTCATTTACGCAAAAAAAAAAACCCTATTGGTACTTTAGCTTTATTTTATTTTGTATTTTTGATATTTTGAGAAATCACCTTATAGAGGCATGATTAACATACAAAAGCTGAACCTATTTAATGCACTTCAAGCCCAGTGCTCCTGCAACACTAGCTCCCCATAAGCACCCACCCCCATTACTTCCGGCTGTTTCTCTCCATCCTCTTCTTCGCTTTGACGAGAACCCTGGCCCACTCTCCCACATCTTTGCAAACTGTACACGCACAGGTTTAAGTTGACATCATTGTTAGCTGCAGGCATAGACTTTGCAATAGACTTCTAGAATTTACCTGTCTTATATAACCAGAACTCTGCAGCCTTTGGCAAACACCTCACTTTCCCCACATTGATGCTTCTATTCATTTTCCTATCTGTGCTTCCTCGTCTAAGGATAATGTGGTATTTGCCTTTCTGTGTTAGGTCTTTTCTCTTTGTATGCTACCTCCCAGTTAATCCATGTCGCTTACAAATTGCATAGTCTCAGAGCTGGAGAGATGGTCCAACAGTTAAGAGTATTGGATGCTCTTCCAGAGGGGTCCAGGTTCAATTCCCAGCACCCACATAGTGGTTCACAACTGTGTGTAACTGCAATCCCGAGAGATATGTTGCCCTCTTCTGGCCTTTGGGCACATAGTGCACAGACAAGCGGGTAAAACATTCACACAAATAAAAAATAAAATAAAACAAAAATTTAAAAACCAAATTTCATGATCTTGTATTTTAGGGCTAAATAATATCCATTGCAGATGCAATGTTCAATATTCTCTGCGGCATATGAATGTTTTTTTTTTCTTTATCCATTCTCCTATCAGTTAAAGCTTAGGATATTTCCCTGTTGTGGCCATTGTAAATAATGATACAATTACTATGGTCTCTACTGTGAAGTCTTATCCTAAAATTAGCCGGACTGCAGAGACCTCATAAGCAGAAGGTGGCTTTCGACCTCCACAGAGCTGCATGCCAGAGCTGTACCTCCCTTGGTGCTAGAAATTGTTCCAAGGGATGTACCAGAGTATCTCCTCCACAGATGGGGTAGTGTACTACGCTAGCTACATTGCAGCATCTCAGAGGCAGAGTTTCTTCGTAGAAATCATGTCTGCGATGAATACACTAATCTGAAGAAAGGAGGTTTGTCTTAAATCTGCAACCTCATGCAGCTTTTAACTAACTTGTTAGCCTTCCTTTCTTGTATTGGCTGCTAGAATGCTCAGTGACAACTTGAGGCCTACTTCTAGACTCTCCCAAGACTTACTGTCATCAGCTATTTCATTTAGTAACTTCTGATATCACTGTAGATGCTGGTTAGTTTTTGTCAACATGGAGTCACCGTGGAGGAAAAGCCTCAGTTGGGAAGTTGTCTTCACCATGTTGGCAGATAGACACATCGAGGGAGCATTTCCCTGGCTGATGATTAGTGGGGGAGAGCAGCTGGTCCTGGGTTATCTAAGAAAGCAGCCTTGTCACTTGAGTTTTTGGTCTTAGCCATTCTGATGGGAGTAACATGGAATCACTTGAGTTTTTGGTCTTAGCCATTCTGATGGGAGTAACATGGAATCACTTGAGTTTTTGGTCTTAGCCATTCTGATGGGAGTAACATGGAATCTCAGAGTTGGTTTGATTTGCATTTCCCTGATGACTAAAGATGTTGAACATTTCTTTAAGTGCTTCTTGGTCATTCGAGATTCCTCTGTTGAGAATTCTCTGTCTAGCTCTGTACCCCATTTTTAATTAGACTGTTTGGTTTGTTGGTGTTTAATTTCTTTAGTTCTTTATATATTTTGGATATTAGCCCTCTATCAGATGTAGGGTTGGTGAGGATCTTTTTCCTAGTCTGTAGGCTATCGTTTTGGCCTATTGACAGTGCCCTTTGCTTTATAATAGCTTTTCCATTTCATGAGATTTCATTTAACTGTTGATTATAGAAACTAAGCTGTTGGTGTTCTGTTCAGAAAGTAGTCTCCCATGACAATGAGTTTAAGTCTGATCCCCACTTTCTCTTCGAACAGATTCACTGTTTCTGGGTTTATGTTGAAGTCTTCGATCCACTTGGACTTGAGTTTTGTGCAAGGTGATACATACAAGATATGCAGGGGACAAAAATACAGCAGAGATTGAGGGACTGCCCAACCAGTGCCTGGCCCAACCTGAGACCCACCCCAGCACTATGAATGCTGCTCTGCTTGCAGACAGGAGCCTAGATAACTGTCCTCTGAAAGGCCTCACCCAGCAGTGGTGGTCGAAGTGAAAGGAATCTTGTGGAAAAGTAGAGGAAAGGATAGAGGAACCCAGAGGGGGAAGGAGCTCCACAAGAAGACCAACAGAGCCAACTAATCAGGGCCTGGGGGAAGGGGATGTCCTGCTGAGACTAAAACACCAACCCAGGACCATGCACGGACTGGACCTACACCCCCTACACAGATGTAGCAGACGGGCAGTGTGGTCTTCATTTAGGTTCCCTAGTAAAGGGATGGGGAGCTGTCTCTGACATGGACTCTCTTGCCTGTTTTTTGATCAGTTCCCCCTGGCAGGACTGCTTGGCCAGGCCACAAGGGAAGAGGATGTGCTCGGTCCTGATGATGTGATGTGCTGGGATGGGTTGGGGAGACCTCCCCTTTTCTGAAGAGTAGGGCAGGGAGGATAGGGGGAAGAGGAAAAGAGAGTGGGACTGGGAGGCGAGGAGGGTGGCTATGATAGAGATAAAAATGACGGAAGGAAGGGAAGAAGGAATAAGTTAGTTAATTAATTAACTAGCCAATACGCAACATTGCTGCATGGTCCGTGCTTCCGTACCTGCCATAATTTTCCTCAATAACAGACTGAGACATGTGTCAGCCAACTAGATCTCTTTACTCCCCCAAGTTTCTTTGGATAATGCTGTTTATCATAGCAATATAAGGCCCTTTATTTTCATTGTTTCATAATTTTATTTGGCCATCTATAACAATCCAAAATAATGCACGATTAGGCTTATTCTACCTAGCAAGCCAACAATATATATGTTTATTTACAATAAATATATTTTAAGATATATTATAAACCTAAATTAAAATCTAGGGCCTGGCACTGATAAGTCGGTTCCATGGGTAAAAGGGCTTGCTGTTCAAGCCTGATGACCTGAGTTTGATCCTCAGAACCTATATAAAGTTGGAAGAGAGGAACCAACTTGACAAAGTCATCCTCTGACCTTCAGATGCGTTAGTGCTGTATACATGCACACACACACACACACCATATACACATATAACAATAAACAAATAATAAAAATAAAATCTAAGACAATCTCAGTATCTAGCATTAACTCTATTCTTTTTTAATTAAATTTTTATTTTTTTACATTAATTACATTTTACTGGCTTTGCATCCCAGCTGTAGCCCTCTCCTTCATTCCCTCCCAATCCCACCCACCCTCCCTCCGTCATCTCCTCCCATGAACTCTATTCTTATAGTCATGGGTTAATGTCCTCTCTTTCTTTTCCAAGGTTTTCGTTTTGGGCCAGAACATACACCCTGGCTCTCCCTGGGTGCCGCCACATATGTAGGAAGGATTACCTCCAACCTCAATGTTGTCCAGGACACTGGGGCCCAGACTGCATGGGTAAGTGACACAACCTTCAGATTTTAAAACATGCTTCTCCAGATAACAGAAATGTGTCAGGGAGGAAGCCTAGGGACACATAAAGGTGGTTTTCTGGAACTTTGCATTTCATCTATATGTAGAAAACTCTCTTCTCCCATCAACTTTTATACAGAAATCTGCTTGACACAGTTAGTTATCTCTCTTCAAAAGAATTCCTTGAAGCCAAGCCTCCTGGCACATTCTATAGACCCCATACTTAGGATGCTCAAACAGGAGAATCATGAATTCGAGGCCAACTTGGCCGTCAAAGCAAATTTTAGACCAACCTAAGCTATATAACAACATCCTGTCTCCAAAGAAAAAAGGAGATGAAAGAATGAAAAATATTTTATAAGTTATAAAATATACAATTGAAAGAATATTTATATCATATACATGTGTATCGAGGAGAGTGTATATATGTATATGTACATATAAAAAGGTAATGCCCCAAAGAAAGAACATTGGGCCTTTATTAGCCCACACACAACTTTTCTTAAGAATAAGCTCTACAACAATATCTCAAAGACTGCTATTTTCTTTATCTATATCAAAAATAACCATGAATCACTGGGTGTAGTGGTGTACTCCTTTAATCCAAGCACTAGGAGGCAGAGATAGGCAGATCTCTGTGAGTTCCAGGCCAACCTGGTTCACAAAGCAAGTTCAGGACAGCCAGGGTTCTGTTATACAGAAAAACCCTGTCTTAAAAAAAATTATACTGTTGACCTTAAAAAAAACCTAGTGTGATAAGCCATGTATATGCAGTTATATGAACATAAATGCATTCCGTTAGAGCACTTTGGTTGGTTGGTTACTTGGTTGATTGATCTTGCGTGTCAACTTGATACAAGCTAGAAGCATCTGGAAAGAGGGACTCGCAATTGAGGAAGTGCCTTCAACAGACTGGCCTACTATAGGCACATCTAAGGGGAATGTTCTTGATTACTGATTTACATCAGAGGGTCCAGTGGGCAGTGCCACTCCTGAGTGGGTGGTACTAGGCAGCCCAGAAGAGCAGGGTGAGGACAGCCTGGCAAGAGAGCAGAAAGCAGCATTCTTCTACAGACTCGGCTCAACTCCTTCCCCCAGGCTCCTGCCCTGACTTCCATCAGTGACGGACTGTGACGTGGAAGTGTAAACCAAATGCAACCTTTCTTTTGCAGACTTGCTGTGAGTTATGATGTTTCTCGCAGCAACGGAAAGCTAACTATCAGAGCATGGGTACATAAAAATTAACTCCAACCAGGTTCCATCCACCCAGTCGATGATAACTTCAGACCTCTGTGACCAATCTTAACATTTCCTCGTTGAAACCGATTCTAGATGCCAATACCCAAACATCGACTGGTCCTTTCTGTGGTGGGCAAATTATGCGAGTCCCCTCCCTGTTTGGAGTAGCCAAAGATGAAATTTTTAATTCATTGTGAATTTATCATTTGGTCCCTAGCTTCTAAAACAGTGTGGAAATATCCCTCTGGGATCCAGTCATGAGAAAGTGTCTTCTCCTCTGCTTTGTTTCTGCCTGACTAGATAACTGTGCATGGCGACAGAAATACCTTTCTAAACACAGAGAAGGGAGAAGGCAGTGAGTGACACACAGGGACTCTACCCTTCTGCATTAATCTTGATCTTGATGTTTTTCTACCTAACTTCCAAATCCTTGAGTTCATTTTATACACAAAACTGTGTTGTCTGCTTGTTTTCCCATAAGTAATGACTAACTGAGTAATGCCTCCTCTTCTTCCACACTCCTGGCATCAGGTAGAGGGATGCCCTGGACTTTTCATCATCTGATATAATTTTTGAATATTACCATTTGACTAGAAAGAACCAGCTATTTGAAGAGTGTGTCTTTCTGGTTTCCCTTTGGGATGCTGCATGATCCATCAGGCACCAAAGGTTATCATATTTCTACCTTGTCCTCTACCTGAAGCAGAGCTTGTCAAGGGGAGAAAAGGGGAGAGGAATGTGTGCTGTTTCTAACTCCTCCCTTGGTGTCTTCACCTTCCCTGCCACTGTCTTCAGTGTGCTTCCTACCCTGGAAAGATAAAGCTTTGGGATTAAGACATCCAAACTATTCTATTGACAGCTCTGTTCCCAGCTTTACTCCATATTCCGATTTCATTTCTGTGACAAAATACTTTGACCACAAAGCAACTTAGAGGAGAAAATAATATATTTCATCTCATAATTCCAAATCATGTACATCACTGTGGGGAAGGCAAGGTAGGAACTTCAAATAGTTAAACACACAGCCAAGAGCACAAGGAAAGACATATGTGCATGCTCGCTTGCTTGTGCTAAACTTGCTTTTGCCCCTCTTAGACAGTTCAGGATCCCCTGCCTAGGGAATAGTGTCACCCACGGTGGGCTGGGTCTTCCTACATCAATTAACCTAAGATAAATTTCTCTCTCTCTCTCTCTCTTTCTCTCTCTCTCTCTCTCTCTCTCTCTCTCTCTCTCTCTCACACACACACACACACACACACACACACACACACAGATCCAAAGACCAACTCAGTGTAGCCAACCCCCCGTTGAAGAAGCTCTCTTCCCAGGTGATTCTGGGTTCTGTCAAGTGGCAATTGTAGCTAACCATCACACCTCACAGACACTGCATGCTTCTGTGACCATAGCACATCAGACTCAAGTGCTCAAGTCAGTTATCTTTAGAGTAGTCCCATGCTTTCAGAGTTCAAGGACGGCTTTTGGTGCCAAACATGTCTGTGACAGCATCCACTTCTCACAGCCCCCTTGTTAGATTGGAAAGAGTGTTTACATTTGCTTTTCTCTTTCTGCCTCATAAAAACTAACGTGATTCAGTTGTCAGCCTGCCATAGCATGTACAAGAACAAGCTTTGTCTAAGGGGTGTTAGGAAACTTAGCATGTCCAACAGAAAGAATGGCAGACTACATCCAGACTGCATGAGAGCATTTTCAAAATAGATCTCTGATAACAAAAGGCAAATAAAATGATGCCCTTTTCTGAGCCCTTTAGTAAGCATAAACATTATCTAAAACATGAGCACAAACAGGACTCAAAAACTTAGCTGTTCTCATCACCCAGCTATGCCATGTCCTGGCAAATATGTCAAGGTTCTCCCCCAGGATCAGAAGTGCTAAAAAAGATTTTTCTTTTGAAAGCTCAGGCATTTCCTGTGAACAGGACCATGGCCAGAGAGGCAGAACAAGAAAATGGATGCCTGACATCAATTCAGTTCTCTAGTGAGGCCAAAGGGTACTACCTTTATCTTCATATTCTAAACAAGCCAAGTGTCACAAAGGGCTTCCTTCCTTCAGCTCAGGAAGGAGATAAGCCCTTTCCTTGGCTGGCTGCTTTAGCTCGCCCACTCTATGGCCATGACAAGCAGGGTCTTGACTATCACTTTACATTTCCGCAGGGACAAGGCCAGCTCAGGCCTGCTGACACGGTTCCATCCATCTATTCTGAGGAAGCATGTTCCCAACCTCCCTCTGACCTTGTGTTGGAGGCAGATGGGGCACCGGCTTCCTTTATAGTCTGACAACAAACACATCCATCGGCAGCATCTCAGGGAGAAGTATTTTTATAAGGCCTCATTCCGGGAACAAATGATCAGTCCTGAAAATTCCAAAGACACCATACGCAAAATGAAAAAAAAAATTATGCATCATCTTCTAAAAATAAGAACAAGGCATGCATTCTCACTGGGGGTGGAGGGAAGAAATAGCTTCCTAAGATAGGAAAGATGGTTTTACTGCAATTTAATCTGATTCACCCTAATTAAAATTACCTCTACTTTTTCAAGCATGCTGATACAGAAACCTATTTTTAACTAGGCAGTTTAATCACATTTGAACAGAGTTTTGCTCTGTAGCACAGGCTGTCCCAGAGCTATGTAGCCAGGCTGGCCTTTAAGCCCTGGCAATCTTCCTGCCTCAGTTTCCTTATTGGTCAGGTGGCAGACACGCACCAGCACGTTTGGCACTGAATAGCCCATATTCTACCTGCCACAAACCAACTGTTTTTCATTTACACATACCTTTCCTTTGTATTTAGTCACAAACACAATGGTTTTGTACAGCAACACAAGAGTCTGAATGTGTACAATGGAGTCACATACACACTAAAGCTCAGTTGGAATCTTAGCAATCCATTTCAAAGAGAAATGGTTGTTTTAAGATTCAGCTAGTGAGTTTGATGTGTGTTTGCCTGTTAGAGTTCATGCATGTCACATGTATGTAGGTGTCCACAACGGTCAGAAGCAGGTGTTGGAGCCCCTGGAACTGGAGTTACAGGTGGTTGTAAACCACCAGATATGGGTTCTGGGGACAGAGCCCAGGTCCTCTGCAGGAGCAGTAAACACTCAGCAGCCAAGCCACCTCTTCAGCCTCCAAAAGAAAAGTGGTCTCAGTTTTTCTCTGTCCAGCTCAGTGTTGCTCAGTGAGACTGGCTTATGCGCTGTGTTACTTACATTCCCCAGCTCCTCCTCCCCCACTTCACATGCCTTGCTAGGTGCCACACACTTTACAAATACCTAATGGATCTGTGGATCAAGAGCCATGCTGTTCTGCCAACGTGCGTGTGCACTGAGGGGTACACAGTGCTAAGCTCCCATAAGGAACGTAGCTCATGTCTGTTTCCTGGACAGACAGTTCCAACCGGAGCGATGCCTGGCATATTGGGCTGTGTTTTCTACTAGTGTTGTGCAGTGAGCTAAGACTGCCTGGGCCAGGCAACCTCTTAACAGATAAGGCTCTTCGGAGGGAGGGGGGGCTTGCTAGGCAGGAAATGAATTATCTTGTTTTAAAGCAACAGACCAGCTGGTGATTTGCTGACAGTTATGATACATGAGAAAAGCCTTGACACAGAGGCCACCCACCAGCAGTGACCTAAGGGAACCACAATAATGACCTAAAATAGTCTCATCAGCTACTTCAGCCTCGCAAGGCATCACAAATGTGCCCCTGAAGCAAATTCCGTGATTGCTCTTTCAAATGTGGTTGCTGAGAATGGCAGTTTTGCTACCCACACTCTTAGCAGGGCCCAAGGTGACACAGAATGATCTCAGATGCAGAAAATAAATGTTCACTTTTACTTTAACCTCTTTTCTTTTAAAACCAATTACGTAGTTATTATGTATTGTTAAGAGATCCCACGTAAGTCATAAAATGAACACTCTTCATCCCCATATTCCTGCTGTCTTTTTCCCAAAGCTCCCTGTCTGCCTGCTAGTCTACAGCTAACCACTTCTAAAAGACTCCACTCCCTGGTATCATCACACTGGAGTCCAGACTTCAACACAGAAATCTGTGGGGATACATTACCTAACAGTGAGTTCTCACACAAGTGAGCCATACACTGGTCAGGAGAAAGCAGCCACTGCAGAGGAAAAATGTCCCACTTCCAGCAGAGTGCTTGCTGCTGGGGCTTTGGGGAAACCCCTAGGGGGCAGACATTGCCAACAGGCCTTCATTCTTAGCATAGCTGCAAGCAAACATCAGGCTGTCTGATGATGGACGGCCACCCCACTCATGGAGGCTCCTCTTTAGAAGTAAGGCTTGCCAGTCCCTCTGTCCTGGCTAAACATTAGTTTACTTTCCTCTGAAAACACAAAGAGAAGCCAGCACAGAAAGTAATTCTAAGCCTCAGCAGGTATTAAATGAGTCCATCAGCTGAATCAGTGGCTTGTAAAAAGCGGCTGACTAGGAAAATATCATAAGCAATGGTGCAGAGAAGCTGTGATGGACTAGAGTCCGAGCCATCGAGAATCCTTCCCTGTGAAGCTCATGGCTGTGTGACTTTGTTATCTGACCCCTCTGTGCCTCAGTTTCCTTTCAGGTAAAATGATAACAATAACCACCCATGTGTAGGTTATCTGTGTGTGTGTGTGTGTGTGTGTGTGTGCAGGCATGTGGAAGTCAGGACCACTTTGGTGTCAGTCCCTGTCTCCCTCCTTGTGCTGCTGTGTACACCGTCTTAGGTAACTTAAAGCACAGCTGGGCCCTGGCTTCTGAACATTCTCCTTTTTCTGCCTTCCATCTCAGCACAGGAGAGCCAGGCTCGCAGGTGCATGTTCTGCAGTCCCGATTTATCACAAGTTCTGAGAATCCAAACCCAAGTCCTCATGATTGCACAGGGCTGGCTTTACCCCCAGCCTTGTTCCTAGAAGAGCCAGGCTTCTTTCACTTAGCACGCTGCACTCGAGATCCATGTTACAACATGAAGCAGCCGTTCATAATTTTCCACAGTGCTCCATTGTGTGGCTGCTCACAGTTTAGCCTAAGCCAGAGACATTCAGAGTTGTTTCCAGTCTAGGACAATTAAGAACAAAGATGCTCTGGACATTTAGGTGTGGGTCTGTTTTGAGAACATAATTTTTTTCTTTCACTTTGATAAATAGCTAGAAATAAGAAAGCTGGGCTGTACGTTAAACTTAAAAAAAGAAAAACTTCCAAGCCACTTTCCAAAGTATCCAACACTTTTCTTTTTCTTTTTTAATCTTTATTTATTTATTATCGTTATTATCGGTGTTGTTCTGTGTGTGTGTGTGTTGTGTCATGCGTGGGAAGGTCAGAGGGCAATTTGGGGGAGAGTTGGCTTTCTCCTTCCAGTATGTGGGTCACAGTGACTGAACTCAGATTGTTGGGTTTGACATCAGGCACCCTTAACCTCTGAGCCTCCTCTCCAGCCTATTCTTATTCATCAATGTATGAGGAGATCCTTGATTAAAATTGATGTAACCATTTTTTTTTATTTCTCTAGCCTCTCTAAGTTGTTTTAATTTATATCTTTAATGTGCTTATTTCTTTTTTTTATAATATCCCCATTTACTCAAACCGTTTTTCCTAAGTAAATCAAAATGCTTCAACTCAATGAACACACTTGCTAAGGCTCATTACAGAATGACCTCTGAGACTCAGCAAGCGCTAAAGGTCGTTGCAACTCGTGGGAAGTCAGACGGAGAGTCGATTGACCTGAGTGGACATTACCTAATTATAACTACTTACTTATCTTCATTTTTTAATAACTACAGATAAGAAGTGGTATTTTGAAACCAACTTTTAGCATTTCATAGATTGTAGATAGTTCTCACAAAAGCTCACTTTCCTGTCTGGACACACAGATTAAATAGGCATCTGCTTCATTCCTGTAACAGTCCCACTCATCTGCATTCCTGGACAGACAGGATCTTAGAAAGATGCCAGTTCACCAAATAATTGAGATTCAAAACCATTCTTGGTGACTAGTGCATTTACAAATGTCATTGCCTACACAGACCCGTGCTGGAATGGAGTAAAATGTCCAGTGTGCCAACAACAGAATATAGAAAGTCTGTCTCAGGCATCAGGCTCTTGAAACTTTTTTTAACTTTGCTTTATATCCTGATCTCAGCTTCCCCTCCCTCCTTCCAGGCCCTCCCTCTCATCTCCCCACCCCTATCCTCCAGTCCCCCCAGTCTCTCCCTCCAGAAAAGGAGAGGCCTCCCGTGGATATCAACCTGCCCTGGCATATCAAGTTGCAGTAGGACTAGGCACATGTCCTCTTGTGGCTACACACGGCAGCCCAATTAGGAAAAAGGGATCCCAAAATGGGCAACAGAGTCAGAGACAGCTCCTGCTTCTGCTGCTAGGAGTCCCACATGAAGACGGAACTAAGCTACACAACTGTTCCATATGTGCAGAGGTCTGTCCCTTGTGTACTCTCTGTATGCCAGTTCAGTCTCTGTGAGCTCCCGTGGGCCAGGTTAGTTTATTCTTTAGGTTTTCTTGTGGTGTCCTTGACCTCTCTGGCTCCTTCAATCATTCCTTCCACTCTTCTCCAGGATTCCCCGAGCTCTGCCTAATGTTTGGCTGTGTGTCTCTGCATCTGTTTCCATCAGTGGAAACAGCTGGATGAAGCCTCTCCAACGACAGTTATGCCAGGCACCTGTCTGCAAGTACAGCAGGGTATCATTAACAGTGTCAGGGGTGGGCTCACTCTCATGGCATGGGTCTCAAACTGAGCCATTCCCTCAATTTCTGCTCCGACTCTACCCTTACACCTCTTGTAGGCAGGACAAGCTGTGGGTCTAAGGTTTTGTGACTGGGTTGTTGTCCCTGTCCCCTTGGAAGTCTGTTCTGGTTACAGGAGATGTCCATTTCTGGTTCCATATCTCCCATTGCTAGGAGTCTTAGCTAAGGTCACCCTCACAGATTCCTGGGGGTTTCCACTGTTCTCAGTTTCTAGCTTGTCCCAGAGATGGCCCCACCCACTGATTTCAGTTCTCTCTCACAGCGCTCTCTCCCTCTGCCCTCCCCTGACTTGATCCCTCCTGCTCCTCTCCTCTCCCCAACCTAGCTCCCTCCCTCCATCCACCCCCAATGGTCTATCCTACTCAGTGACTTTTAAGTATCCCCTCTTGGGCTCTCCTTGTTACTTATATTCTTGGGGCTTTGGATTGTAATATGGTTATTCTTTACTTTGTGGCTAATAGCCACTTATAAGTGAGTACATTCCATGTTTGTCTTTCTGGGTCTGGGTTACCTCACTCAGGATGATCTTTTCTAGTTCCCTCCATTTGCCTGAAAATTGCATGATATCATTGTTTTTAATAGCTAAGTAATATTCCGTTGTGTAAATGTAGCATGTTTTCTTTATCCATTCTTCCATTGAGGGGCTTCTAGGTAGTTTGCAGTTTCTGGCTATTACAAATAAAGCTTCTACGAACATAGTTGAGCAAGTGTCCTTGTGGTATGGTGGAGCATCTTTTCAGTTTATGCCCAGGAGTGGTATAGCTGGGTCTTGAGGTAGAACTAATTCCAATTTTCTGAGAAACTGCCAAATTGCTTTCCAAAGTGGTGTACAAGTGTGCACAGCGGGGTAAAGAATGGAGCACGAGGTTTGGGGTGCAGTTCACGGCTGCTGGGTGTGCTCTCAGAGGAGTTGACGGGCAAGGTCTTGGTGGGAGGGGCCTTATCTAGTGTTCCTGGTGCCATAAGGCCTCTGGGAAAGCAGGCAGAGCTTCGGGTGGGAAATGCAGGGTACAGGCTGCAGCTGTTGGATGTGCTTTCAGGCAAGGTCCAGGCTTTTGTTTCTGTTGGAACACTTTTGCAGTCAGTTTTTCTTTTACCATTAAATTTGGAAAGTTCTGTGAGTATATTAGACAGGCTGTTAGTGGAATTTGTGACTCACAAATACTCCCTCACAGTTCTCACCTTTGCACTCTCTTAACAGCATCTCTGCAAGGGAAACCTCCTCCATCATGGTGAGGCCAGGACAGAGGTTTTTCAAATAGTGTTCCTTGTATTATGTCTAGGAATTTTTTACTCACCTAGCATCTCACAGGATTTCTTCTAGAAGCTTCACGGTTTTAGATTTTATATTTATGTCATGTTAGCCCTTTCATCTGAGTAAAGGTATGGATCAAAGCTCATTTACAACTATTTCCAATAATTCCAGCAACATTTGTGGGAGTGTTGTTGCTTTTTGTTTTTTGTTCTCTTTGTGTCCATGCATGTATGCATGCAGGCATGTGTTTGTGTGTGACAGGATATCATATAACCCAGGCTGGCCTCATACTCAGTATGTAGCTGAGAATCACCTCGGCCTCCTGATCCTCCTAACTCCACCTCTGATGCATGTTCTGTCACACTAAGCTCCAGCAACATTTCCTCAGAAGGCTCTCTAGAAAACAGTTAACCATATGTGTGTGCTTCTCTTCTGGACTCAGTGCTGAATGTTTGGCCCTTCACCAGTGCCATGCTATATAAGATTTATCTTGCTAAGGGGTAGAATTACTCTCAGTCATTCCCCTGCTTCATGGAAACTGAGTAGTGTGTGTCTTCCAACTCACACTCTCTCGGTCATTTTGGTTACTCCAGTAACTCTGCTGTTGCCTACAGCATCTGTTCTTTCATCTCTACCACAGTGTCCTGTGACACGGACACAGTTTTGTTTTTTGGACAAGGTTATCTAATGGACTGGACTCTGACGTCACCACCAACTTGGACACGGACAACACACCCCGAGCCACGGACTTCAGAAAGTGTCCGTGTCAAGGTTGCGGGTAATACTATGCCCCAAACCTTGACACACCAAGTTCTATAGCCAAACCCGATAAAACTTTCCGAAGTCCGTGGCTCGGGGTGTGTTGTCCGTGTCCAAGTTGGTTCAATTGGTGTTATCTTGCCTCTATACCTTATTTAATCCCATTGTGATCAGAAAGCAATCCTGATATGATTTTAGTCTTTCTGATTTTGGGAAACTTGCCAAAATCACCAATATAACCTATCTTGGAAAATGTTCTGTTTGTTCTTATAAAAAAGGGGGGGGTGATCTTGGGTAACACTCTATAAGTGTCAATAAGGTCAAGTTGATTGAAAGGGATGCTCAAGGTTTCTCTAGCCTTAAAGATTTGATGACCACTTTATTCCATCAGTTGTTGAGAGAAAGGTGTTGAACTCTGTGACTCTGTGGGTTTATCAGCTTCTCCTTGAGGCTTTTTGGGGATTTTATTTCATGTACTATGACTATTACCAGGTTCATTAAAATTATGATGTATGTTCTTTTGATGAGTTGGCATTCTAACATTGTGAAACAAACTTCCTTATTCTTTGTAAAAATGTCCCATTCTGAAATCTACTTGTCTGCTGAACTCCACCTCCTCCCCCCTCCCAGCTTGCTTGTGATTGGTGGTATCTTAGTTACTTTTCTCTTGCTCTTAAATGATGTCATGACGTTCCAAGACATGGCGTCTTTTTATAGCAATAGAAACAAAAGAAAGTGTTTACTTAGGGCTTTCTTAAAGTTTCAGAGGGTGAGTTCATGACCATCATACCAGAAAGCATCATGGCCATCAGGCATGGTGTTAAAACAGTAGCTGAGAGCTTACATCAGCTCTATAAGTTGAAAGCAGAGAGAGAGCCAAAGACATAAACTTCTGAAACCTCAAGCCCATTCCCCGTGACATACTTCCCTCAACAAGGCCACACCTCCTAATCTCTTCCAAAGCAATTCTACCAACTGGACACAAACGTTCAAATATATGAGCTTATGGGGACCATTCTCATTAAACCGCCACAGGGGGTGATGTTCTATATCCTTTTATCTCCTTTGTCTTCAACATATTTGAGTCTCTATATTTAAAGGGAATCTTTCTCAGTATGAGAGTACATACTTGTACTCCGATGCAAAAGGATTGCCTGTGAAATCTGAGGGCATCCTAGTTTACATTGTGGGTTTCAGACCAACCAGGGTAACACAGTGAGGCCTTGCCTCAAAAATACAGAAATAAATAAAATGAAGCAAGTCTTCCATAGACAGAATATAGTCAGTTCTTAATATCTTTTGCATGTGCGTGTGTGGTTTGCAGTGTATATGCCTGTATTAGCACATTTATAGGGGGGCCTGAGGCAGACGTTGGGAGCCTTCCTCAATTGCTATGCACTATTGAGGTAGAGCCTGACAGTTGAATTCAGAGCTCACTCTGCAGTTAGTGTAGCTAGCCAGTCGGTGCTGAGATCCTCTTTCTCTGCCTGGCACTTATATGTGCTTGAAGGATCTGAACTTCAGTTTTCACTCTGTGAATCAAGCGCTTTTTCCACTGAGCCATCTATCCAGTTAAATTCTTAACTTTTCATCTAGTGTGATAACCCACACCTTTTATTTAAGGTATTTAGACCATTTATACTTAATGTGTCAGGTTTATATTCACTACCTGGTTTGCTTTTCATTATGTGAAACTGCTCTGTTGCTGTGTCTCCTTCTTTGCCTCCCTCTTGATTATATTATGCAATCCTATTTCATCTTCTTTATTGACGTATTTGTTGAACTGTTTATTTAGGGGATTAAACATTTGCTTCTGTGTATATAAAAACACCTTTCATTTTCTGCAGTCTACCTTCAAGACATATTACACCACCCAATGCACAGACATCTACAACATCACATTTCTGTCTCTGCATCCCAGGCCTGATGCTCTAGTTCTGTGCCCCTTCCCTGCAGTGTGCCATAAGCCACACAATACAGCATTAGCAATCTGGCCTTAACCAGCCACTGGTTATTTTGTTGTTGTTGTTTTGTTTTGTTGCTAATAACGATGGTGTCCAGTACTTTCCATTCCTTTGTGTGACTCAAGATCTCTATCTGCTGTCGTTTCCCTTCTTCCTACCCAATTAATTACATTTCTCTTTCACCTTTTGTATAACTGAAAAAAAAAAGTCTTTGGTATGCCTTTGTTCCTTACAGATATCACTGTTTTAGGTGGTATTTTAGATTGCCAATAGTGTTTCTGTTCTAGTACTTTGAAAATAAATGCTCCACTGTTTTCTAGGTGGACTTGAGTCCAACCAGAGAGCTGTTGTCATGGTAACTCGATTATCAGTACATATTGGATTTGCCTGCTTGTAAGATGATCTTGTCATTGATTTTAAGTTTTGTGCTCATGTGCGATCTTCATCACATTGCCTTCGGGGATCTTTGCAAGCTGGGCACGGGGCATCTAGCATCTCCATCAAGTTTGGGAAATGCTGACTTTAAATTTTCAGCATCTTTTCTCCTTTCCCTTTGACATTGTCACACAGCTCACCCATGTTCTCTTGGTGTATCAAGAATTTTCTCTGTGTTTTATTTTGTCTTTACTGCTTGTTGGTAGACTGAACATTTTGCTGTCAGTGTTTGGGCAACTATTAATTAGATACCTTGTGTTATTATTCAAAGGTGTTTTTATCTGTAAAGTTTCGGCTTTGCCAAACACAGTTGTCCTTTTGCCCTTTTTAATATATGGAATAGGATTATAACTCAGTCTCTGTCTGAAATGTGTGTCCTCTCTGTTGGTTTTAATTAACAATTTTTTTCTCTTTATTGCTTATGCCTAGATAGCTTTTACTGAATTCAAATATTGTAAATTCTACTTTGTTTGGTGTTTGACAAACTTGTATCTTTTATGTTTCTTAAGAGTGTGTGCGTGTGCGTGAATGTATGTGTGGTGTGCCACAGTGAGCATGTGAGGTGACTCAGAACAATTTGCAGGAATCAGTTCTCTCCCTCCACCACGTTAGTTTCTGGAATCAAACTCCAGTCCTTAGGCTTGGTGGCAAGTACCTCACCAGGCTCTTAAGAACTAGCAGTTCTTAAGTTCACTTTACAGGCTTTGCCTCTGATGAATCTTTGCATCCTTAGCACTGTCTTAGCTACTTTGAGGGAACATGGACTTATCCCAGACTAGGAGAGGCTTTATGCACATTAGAAAAGGCCCTTAAAAATTGTACACACACACACACACACACACACACACATCCATCCAAGGGCTTTCCTGCTTCCTGATTAGGAAATCTCTGTCCATCTTTCTCTCCCTACCTTTTTGTTAGCAAGGCCTTCCATTTATAATCTGGCCAGCCCTGTCCATTGAGCCAAACGGAAATCAATCTCAGAATAAGGCTATTTGAAATAAATTCTGAAAGTCTCTAGGAGGGGGCGCTGTGGGGACTGGACCTGTTAGAAGGCGTTGTCAGCTGACTTGTAAAAATCTGTGCCCTCATCAGGCTGATGCCCAACCCTCTGCTCCCCACAGAGACGGGGCTGTGCCCCCAACACACTCATTTTTATTTCCTTATTTTTTTTCTTGAGTGTCATTAACTGTTACCAGGCCAATCCTAAAGAAAGAAAATATCCAGATATCCACCCAGAGTTGTAGCAACTTAACACTTGCTGTCACTTAGCTTTCCTGCCCCAAGAACACCCTGCCAAGGGAACAGCATGGAACTGAATCTCAGAGCCAGACACGGGCTATGCTGAGCGGAGAAAGGGACATGGCCAGAAAAGCTCAAGCTGGCACTCAAATCTGGAAGATCCTGATTGCCAGGCCCAGGCTTCTTCTACCAGGCTTCCTGCATCGCCAGTTGCTGAACAGCTCAGACCAGGCCTTTATCTATCTATCTATCTATCTATCTATCTATCTATCTATCTATCTATCTTTATTTATTTTCTCTTTCTTTCTTTTTTCTCTCTTTCCCTTTCTTTTTTTCTTCTTTCCTTCTTTCCTTTCCTTTAATTTTTCTTTAAGGGATTGCAGGCAATATTAATGATACCAAAATGAGTTCCACTTTGGATGTTTTCATACCAACATCTCATTTTCAAAAAATGACTGTCAGTGTAGCTTTGAGTAGGATGGCTTCTTCTCCCCCACTTTGCAAATGTTTCTGTCACCTGTGTCGTGATCCTGTCTGGTTGTTTAATGAGAGTCCATCACAGTAACACAGCGCAACAGAGCCCCAGAGCATCTGCACGGCTTTGAAGAGTGGCTTTGCCACTATTGTGGAAAACTAAATTCAAAATACACACACCTTTTATCCCAGCACTCAGGAGGCAGAGGAGTCTATGTAAGTCCAAGGCCAGGCTGGTCTACAGAGAGTTCCAGGACAGCCAGAGCAACATAGTAAAACACTGTCTTAAAAAAATGTAAAAATGTCAGTGGCTTATATTTTGAATAGAAGGATGCAGAGGGGGAAACACCTGCACATTGGACAACTCAAGTGTCACCTTCACAGTATCTGCAAATTGCCAACCAACCATCTGTTGAAGGACCAACATACTGAGAGCCACAGTGTCTTTCAGAGAACATCCTTTCTCTGTGCTTGTAAGTCACCTCATCTAAGAACTGTTTCTGTGGTCTGAACACTTATATCCTGCCTCTGTGGCAGTCAGGTGTTTTGTTACTATAACCTGAGGCAGCCTAACTTTGTAAAAAGGAGTATTTAGATCTGGAGTTGAGGCATAGCGTGGGCAGGGTCCTGCTCTGGTGAGGGCCATCTTGGCTGTATTGCAACATGGCAGGAACTCATGTGGGAAAAAGAGATCACGCAGAGAGATGGGAAGCCAGGGGCCCATGTCAGCGTTTTATAGCAACTCTCTTGGAAGAACAAACAAGGGTCCCAACTAGACGTCCCTTCTGAGGTCTGACAGTGAGAACTCACTCAAACTTACATTAAACCCATGTTAACATAACACACACGTAGACCGAACAACCCATAACAGGAGAGGAAACTCTTTCATCCTGAGAGCAGTCAGGATGAAACTTCTGCCACTTACAACTCTTTCACACTCTGTTGGGCTGGGGCATTGCACTTACTGGCCTCCTTGGTGAGTATCCCTCTGCCTTGGGATGCGTGTGATGTTTGGTAGATGGCTTGGTGACTGGAAAACCCTCCAGTAGAGGTTGGTCATGTGGATGCTTGTTTGCAACCAGTTCTAGGGAAGTCTAGCTTCCTTTGCTCACCTCAATAAGTACATGTTGGGGGAGGCTGGAAATATGATGCAGCAGTTAAGAGCACTGGCTGTTCTTCTGGAGGACCACGGTTCGATTCCCAGCACCTACGTGGAGCCTCACAACTGTCTGTGGCTCCCGTTCCAGCGGATCTAATACCCTCACACAGACATACATATATGCAGGCAAAACACCAAATAATAAAAATTAAATCATTAAGAAAATAAGCACATCATGGAATGACTCAAGTGACCCCCAGGTGCCTCATTAGCCCCACCCCTGCTGCTCCCAAGTCCAAATCCCGGTCCCCAGACCGTCCCCCACCTCTGCAAGGGCTCTAGCAAAAAGCCACCCCTCCAGCCTTTCATTTTAAGGCCTTGAACCCACTGGGAGTGGAGTTCCAGGCTGGCCTCTAACTTGTGATCAGACCGACAAGGTCTTCCATTGCTTTTTTTGTCCCCGGCACCTAACCGCTAAGTGGCACACTGTCGGTGCTGACTGCTTCTTGTAGCATGCATTTGATCAGGCCAGGATGAAGGGATTAATCTTGTCTTTTCCATTATTCCAGAGTGCCCAGGAGGAGCAGGGTCACCGTGCAGCGGCAGGGGAATTTGCGATCAGGGCATGGAAGGAACCGGAAGATGCTCTTGCCAAGTAAGTTCAGAGAACTCCTCCTGAGATGCTGCCTCCTCCTTCCTATCTGTTGATCTGCCTTCATGACAAGCCCAAGATAGAAGTCTCTAAGAGTAACAGTGTTAATAAAAGTTCACAATGTACAACAAAATGACCTTTCACCATTATATCCACCACTAAAACCTGAAGAAATATAGAATAAGCCTCTTTGAAGGTATAAAGTGAGGTTACCTATGTAAATCTATCTTATGAGTCCATATAAGGTTTAAAGTTGTCACTTCTTGCTACTGGTAGCAGTCACCCTGCTACTAGACTAGCCCGGGGGCTATGCTTCCAACCCTGAGCCAACCCGGGACATGTGGCCATTGAAGAATTTCTTTAGCTAACCAAAAGTGACTCTTGTGAATTTCAAACTGTGGAAGAATTGAACACATACCGTTCTAAAGGGGATTGAGTTCTGCTGCCTTCAGAACAGAACTGAAAGTGGTTTTGTTTCATCCTTGGGTGAAATTGCGATAGGACTGACAGTGCCTAGAGTCTGCTTATACCCCTGGGCCGACAGCTTTCTTCTATAGGGCTCTAGACCTTTAGCAAAAGGAAAAAAACTAGCTTGATGGTTTTGTGGGGCCCCCTAACAGTTGGAGTGGGAGCTGTCTGACTCTTTTGCCTGCTCTTGGGACCCTTTTTTCCCCAAGATGTATTGAAAACAAAACAAAAAAAATATTTAAATAAAATGAAAAACAACAAAATGTGTGCATGCTGACATATACAGATTTCAAGGGGCCTGAGAAAAGAAATGCCCAGGGGAAAGGCATATTTGAGAAGCACACACTGGCCAGGCCATCAGTGGGTTGCCCAGGGGCTTTCTGGATAACACAGGAGTCAGCCGGTATGACCTTGGCTCTGATATGTCATCCACCTGTGTTTTGCAGGCAGGCTTTCACGGAACAGCCTGTGAAATCTGTGCTGCTGACAATGTTTTTGGGCCCAACTGTTCATCAGGTAGGTCTGATTTTTGTTCATTTAAAGCACTGTAAAGGTTTAAAATTCCCAGAGATGGCTACTTTGATTTTTGACAGTGGTGTTCGATTTCTGGCCTCCAGAAATGTATAGATTTGTGTTATTTTACGATACAAAGTATCTTACCTTTCCCCAGCTGTAACAAAGACATGAAACTGGAGCTTTAGTGAGGAGAGAGGTTTGGCGCCACTGAGTTTGGGAGGCTGCAGGTGTACATGTGCCACATTTTCATTATCCATCGATGAGTTGATGGGCAGCTAGGTTGCTTCCACTTCCTTTCAACTGAGGGTAAAGCTGCAATAAACATAGATGTGCAAGTGTCTCTGTGGTAGAGTCCTTTGGGAATATGCCCAGGAGTGGTATGGCTGTCTTATATGATAGATCTAGCCAGTGGTTTGTTTTTTATTTTGTCTTCAAAAGAATCTATAATATACACACATATACACATTCAGCCCCGTAAGTTCTTCGGCATGTTCTGTAATACATTTCACCTGGCGCAGAAGAATTCCTCATTCTGATCCGTGGGGTTGTTGTTGGAGGCAAGAGTCCATTCTATTTCTCTCTCGTAGCTTCTCTAGTGTGGGCTGCATGGGAAACGCAGCTGTTTGTTAGCCAAATGAACAAATAAGTGCATGGATGAATGAATGAATGGCTCCAGTAATACTATCATGACACAGAAGCACAATTTCAGGAGGTACAGATATTAGAGCCAAGGCTTAGACCCTGGTAGGGCTCTTGCTCCAGGGCTTCTCACTGCAGCAACTGGAGGGCTGTATAGAACATGTCCTCTGTGGGTTTCTTACTTGTAAAAGCAAGTAATATGGCCATCTCAGGGAAGTGCTTCATGAGACAGAGCTTAGTAGGTGTTAGCTGTCATTACTGTCATTACCTAGCCCCTCCCCATCTTTAAGTGTTCCTTCGCTCTCTGCTCCACAAAGACTATTCCAATTAGCAAAAGCAAATTGAAACCATGTCGTGGTACTCAGCACGTTCTTAACATTTGCATTGCTTTAAAGGAGAGCAACTAAACACAACCAAAATGATTAGAATGCCATCTTTGTCTCTCCTGCATGGCTCCTTCCCTACCACAATCAATTAGGGTTTAAACGATATAAACTAAATAAGTACTGAGGTGGGAAAGCAGGAAGCAAGCACACAGCACCCCCAGAAAAGCAGAGCGGTTGTGTGGGGATGAAAAGTTAGGGTGAAGGTAATCCAGGGAACCTCTGTAATACTGAGCATCGATTGCTGACAAGCACAAACATAACGGATATTCCAGACATTTCTAAGTGAAAGAGGATGTGCTTCCTGTTTGTGCCATGGAGGAAGCAAAGGCAAAAAGGATGAAGATGGTTCAGACCCTAGTTGTTTTTAATAAGTGAAATTTTCTTCATTTATTTATTCAAATGAATAAAATGTATTATTTAGTCTTATTACATTGTAAAATTTTAGTTTGTGTGCTTATGTATGGGCATGCCACGGAACATATGTGGAAGTCAGAGAACAATTTGCAGCGGTCAGTTCTCTCCTTCACCATGTGGGTTCTAGGCACTGAACTCAGCCGGGCTTTGCCTCAAGGACATTAACCTGCTGAGTCATCTTGCTGGCCCCAAGCCCTGAGCTGTTAAGAGAATTAAGCCTAAAAAGAGACCCAGGGAAAAGCTCTCTGAGTTTTAGATTAAAGGTCAACAGAACTTCCTGTGATACCTTCCATATGTGTGTTGTCCTGCCTAGAAGCCACAGGCCACATGCGGACCCCAAGCTCCTGAAATGCGGCTAAAACAAGTAAAGAGCTGAATTTTAACTCTTAGTGCACACTCCTGAATTTAAATAGAAAGAGCAGAATGTGGCCAGTGAGTCTCCTATGGGACAGAACTTCTTCACACATCATGGATAAGAGAGCAACCAGTGAATTCAGACTAGCCTGAGTCTCAAACCAAGTTCCACTTCTGTGTGACTTGTGAAACAGGACGGCCATTTTCCTCCTGGGGGGGGGGGCGGGGGAACACGCCCAAGGAGCTCATACTCCTTCAGCCAGGCACCCACTGGGTGCTGGGGCGTCTCGCCCGCTGGAGTGTGGGCCCCGGGAAGGGGCACTCCCGCCTGAAAGAGGGACAGCTCTATCAGGCGTCATCTATTTTTAACGCTGACTCCCCCCTGCTGCCAAGGTGCTTCCTTGCTGGGCTGTTGGTTGGTTGGGATGATTCACAGCTATGTCAGCTGGTCAGCCAGTGGCTTTCATCTTTGCTGCCGGCGCTGCAGCTACTCAGTGCCTTGCTCTCCTTGAGAGCCCAGTGCAAAACGCACTTTCCCTACATAACCCCCCAGATCAACCCACATGCATGTGTTGCTGGCGACACCCTACCGTGTGCCCGGCAGTGTGCAGAAAGGTTTCCCACCCACAATCCCCTCAGGTCCTCAGTGCACCTCTTTGGAGCAGAGAGGCGACAGGAGACCGTCTGACTGTTGTAGGGACAGAGGATTAACCAGTTATCTGACCTTGGCCCCTGCACTGCACTGTTCTGGCCCTGGTGAGAACGCAGCACACATTAGACAACAAACAAGTGACAAGCTCCTGTTGCCACGGAGCTGGAAATGTGAGTAATAATCACGCTGTGCTGTGCGTGGCACACAGGAGAGAGAGAAGCTCTGGGCATGTCACAGGGGGCCGTGCACCATCCCTGTGACCACAATGGCCAAGGTTTTAGCTCCTTTAAAAATCACACCACCCAAGTTTCACATTTCTCTAGAGGTTTGCTGAGACCACTTCGCAAAGCACCCGATGACTTTAGGTGGCCTTCTGGGAATTCTTCAGCTTCTCACTTCTCTTTCCCAAGGACGTGTTCTTGGCAGTGGCTGATGGTCCTGAAATGCAGTGTCACAGGCTTCGGAGGCTGCCTGTGCCTGCCAGCTAACACAGTACGGAAGGATAGGACACAGTGGGGGGCTGATGCCAGAGAGCTGCTGGGGCTCACAGCACACAGCTGAGGGAGCACTTACCATCAAGGAGAGCATGTGGGAACTAGACCCCACCCCCATGTCACCACCATCTGCTGGCTATGTGGAAACACAGAATACTAGTTGTCACAAGGGTCTGGCTTCTCTGCCACCCTGTAACCTCCCTAAAGTGAGATATGACTAGTCACCCATGTTTGCACACCTCACGCCAGATGCCACACCAGCTGCTAGGCAGAAACAGGGTGTTGTTTAACTGAATTGACTGGAGTCTCTTCCATTAACTTCAATGGAAGAGTCATCTCTGTTGAGATCCTGCCTCACCCCAGGCAGTTCTATAATCAACCTGAGTTTTCTCCAGAGCTCTTCCTTTTCAAAAGCTGTAGGCTTCCAGGTATAGGCTTTGAAGTGTTTTGCTAAAACAGAAGAAAGGCAAACAAGATTTAAAGATGACAATGACAAAGTCAATTGCTTCATCTCCTTGGCCAAGCACTTGCTAGTTAGCTCCCATTTTTTCTGTTGGTGAAGTGAGATTAATAATGTCACCTGCCTTGGGTCACACTAAACCTAAAAGTGCACAGCAAAATGCCTGGGAGAATACAAGTGACAAGTAAAGGCAAGCACAGGTGCAGGCCTGGGCAAGGTGAGGGAGGGAATGTGCCTAAGAGCGAAATTTAACAAGAAAAAAAAATTCAACTAAAATAAATCAGCATGTTAGCTTCTTACGGCCGGCATAACAAGGCAGCTCAAACTGGGGAACTCTTTCTGAAAGCTGAAGGCTCAGAGTGGGGGTGTTATCAGAGTTTACTCCTTTTAACATTCTTCTCCATCCCTGCCGATGGAGCAGCAGTTCTACTTCAGGATTCCTAGGATGGTACCACAGAGGTAGGCTGTCCTTGAAGGATGAGGAGACCCGCAATACCACACCAATGGGATGTTGCAGAAGCCAAAGCATGGGTGCATGAATGCAGGACACACCTGCTGCTTCCTCCTGGAGTGGTCCTCATGAGGCCTGGGCCCACCCAACTCTTCCTGGCCAGCTCCCATTGCTGTATTGGGTGGTAACATTTATCACACTGTGCTATGAATGGCTGTTTCCTTCTGCCTTTGCACTGGGAGCCCTTTGCAGACAGAAACTTGTCTAGTACAGTATTCTGAATATGGCAGTTTGCTGGCTAATCGTGAGGGTGGAAGGGAATGAGCAGGAGTCATCCTGTACACTTAGAAGTCAAATGTGTAAGATTCAACGGTGTTTGGGCTGGCAACAAACTGGGGATAGTGCAGTAGAATGCTGCTGCAACCGTGGAGACCAGGCTTGTAGAGGGCAAGGACAGGACCAGGCTGACGACAAACAGGATGCCCAGGGAGGAGAAGCAGACAGGGACTCCTGAGGGTCTGGTGCGATTTTAGACCCTTAGAATACTTAGAAACCCATGAGTTTCTATAGTTTTTGTTAAGCAAGTACCTCTTAATAATCGAGACTCATTTGAGCTTATATGAAATGTACTCACATGCATCAAAACTTGTATGGTAGGCAGAACAATGCTCCATCCCCCAAAGATCCATGTCCTAATCCTGGAGCCTGTGAGCATGTCAAGCTACATGACAGAGGGGAATTAAGGCCTCGGGCAGGATTAGGGCTGCTAACCAGTAGGTTTGACATAAAGAGATCACTCTTATTGCCCAGGTGGGTCCAGAGTGGGCAAAGGAGGTAACCATAGAGACAGCAGTGTGAGAAGAACTTGGTACATCACCTGAAAGTTCAGAAAGGGGTCATGAGTCTAGAAACATGGGATCTGTCCAGAATCTGGGAAAAGTAATAGAAGAGATTCCAAAAAAAAATATACAAAATACAAAAAACACAGCCTTACTGCAACTTTGATTTTAACTTGATAGGACCTTTTGTCCTCCAGAACTGTCAGATGAACTTGGACTGTGTCAGGCTCCTCTTCAGGACAGTTTGTTACAGTGGCAACAGAACCTCATACAATGTGCTTTGTGGGAGTCTTGGCTTCAGGACAACTGCTGGCTAGCTTGATAGTACACTGTGTAAGAGATGGGTGCCAAAGTGTGGACCATTTATATCAAAGGCCCTTCAGCTGTCATCTATGACAGGTCTGAGACACCATCTATGCTGAGCAGAAAACAGGACATAGTCATTCTGGGCCATATTAGTTTACATTTCTTTTCTAATCATAGCACTGCCCTCTTCATTCAAGAAGATTTGCATCATCTAACAGAGATGTCAACCAGCAACAAGGCAGAGTTGAGGGAGGCGGGGGGGCTCTTCTCTTGGTGAGAAGACACTAGGTTATTCCCTCTTTCAGGCTATCCAAAGGTGGAGCAAACAGCTCGTGGGGAAGAGAACGCCAGTGCCTGTTATGTGCCAGGCATGCTTTAGGCATTTCCTTCCTTCACACTCAGCACTGGGACACTGAGGCACCACTGTCCACCTCACACACTGAAAAAAAAAAAAAAAAAACCAGCTCCGATAGAAGAGCGATGAAGCCAAGATTCAAACCAGTTTCTCAGATGGGCTGCCTGAGACTGTTACCCATCCGGGATCTTTGGGAGCAATCCCCATCCGAGGGTGACGCGTCCCGGTTTTCTGCCTACAGTGTGCAGCTGTGTCCATGGTGTGTGCCGCAGCGGCCTCAACGGTGATGGAGGCTGCGAGTGCTTCTCAGCGTACCGGGGCCCCAGGTGTGACAAGCGTAAGTCACTGTGCTTCCTCTCTGCTACCCAGACCGAAGAGAAGCAAGGATACAGTTCTCTTTTTCCCTTGTTATTGGGACTCGACCCAAGGTGATGGGTTGCCAAATGTTTTGTGAGGGAGGCCACAAATTAGGCAAACGTGGTAAAGAGCTAAAGAGAAGAGAAGGGGGAAGAGGGGTGAAGCCATGTGTGATGGGGCCAGAGCTGTGCTGTAGCTGAACAGGAGGCAGCGTGAAATGGGGTGGTAATGAGGGCAGTATTCAGGCTGGAAGGCCAGGAGGGGCACCTCAGAAAGATAGTCCATAAAGTAGACAAAGTATGGTCTCATTTGTAAAAACTCATTAGCAGTCTGCAGAAACAGTGTCTCCAAAGCTGTGTGACTTACCCAAGGGCTCAGAAATGAAGCGGGGGTAGAAGCATAAGCAATCATGGGAAATCGTTTAAACAGTCTATGACACTGGGTCCAGCTAGAAGATGAAGTGCAGGGTTGAGTTAGGCAAGGAGCTGACTGTGCAGATGAGGATGCTGCATTCTGGGTGCACAGCGTGGGCAGCCATCCCTCTGAGGCCTGCCCAGCAGCAGCAACAGCAAAGGCATCTCCCTGAGTGTGCTCTGCCCTGCATCCCAGGGCAGCTGCTGCTGGCTACACTATCCCGCCAGCGCCCTCTACTGGCAAAACTTAATTCTCCTTTCATCCTCCCCATTCACACGCCTATCCCCAGTCCTAGCTCAGCCTTAAATCAAAGCAGTTTCCACAGGATGGATAAGAAGGTATTTTAAAAAACAAACAACTTGGCCATATTTAGCCAGTGACACTAGGTTCACTCAATATATCCTCTGAATATTAGTCTTCTGTTGAATAAAGGGTTAGAAGAGTTTGGAATTCCACACAGGACAAACTCATTTTACTGAAAGCCCAAGGTGTACTGTGGAAGTGGCAAATGTCTTCTCTGCAGAGGACACAGCCCTGCAAACTTCCAGCTCACACTAACCCCAGGTGGCTGGGCTGTCCTTCCTGTGACCTCAACCAGCCACTTTCCAACATGCTCCCCACAACACACACATGCACACACACACACACACACACACACACAAACCTTCAATGATTTAACATTATGGTTATCCACATAGCAGGAGACCACATCAAAGCCACAAGCTACTTTTGGATTATTTAAGTTGTTGGGAGAAACATGGAGAGTGGAAAGACTTAATGTCATAAGACCTGCTAGCCTGGGTTAGCTCATGATTTCATATGAGATCACACTACATTTTTCCATGACATAGGATCTTTGCCTCGATGTCTTCTTAGTGGTTGTTGTGGTTAAAAGTAAGTTCCTGGTCTGGGGAGATGACTCGCTGAGTTAGAGCCCTCGTTATGCAAGACTGAGGGCCTGAGTTCAAATGTCCACAACCTGCTGTGGCTTGCCCACATAGAACTCCAGCAGTGTAGAACCCAGAGACAAAAGGAGAGTTGGGAGCTGGCTGCAAGCCTAGCCTCAGGCTCAGGGAGAAACCCTCTTTCCAAGGAATAAGACTACATAGCAAGTAGTCTACATAGACTACATAGTCTACACAAGACTACATAGCCAGCCTGAGTTAGTTACATGAGATCCTGTCTAAAAGAAACAAAAATCAAACAAAGTTAGTTTTTACTTTTTGTTTGCTTTTTTTTTAAATAATTATTGCCATAAGCCTTAATTTGTGTGTGTGTGTGTGTCTGTTTATTTGAGACAGGGTTTCTCTGTGTAGCCCTGTCTGTCCCGAGTTCACTATGTAGACCAGGCTGTCCTCAAACTCACAGAGATCCGCCTGCCCTGTCCCTGTCCCTACCCCTGCCCCTGCCTCCCTGGGTGCTGGGATTACAGGCCTGAACCACCGTGCCTGGCAGCCTTGACATTTTTAATAAAAGCCTTTTATACTCAGTTATCCTGCTAACGGGGGTGCTTCTCCAACCTTCCTGTACAGCTATCCCTGAGTGTGCAGCCTTGCTCTGCCCGGAAAACTCCAGATGCTCACCTTCCAGCAAAGATGAAACCAAACTCGAATGCAAATGCCTTCCTGATTACGAAGGTGACGGCCAAAACTGCAAGGGTGAGTAGGATCCCACCCTATTTGCATTTCTGTGTAGCTCAGTAAGAAATTCACAAAGCTCCAGGTGGAAAGCTTAGTAATCTTGGAAGTGTGGCAGATCCCCTTCCGTTATCTAGCACATACAGAGACTGCATAGGCACGGTGTTCGCAATTACAGTTTCTGCCGTTCCTGTGTGAACCTGTGTTGGCAGAGCAGGGTGGGCAGATGGGATAAGAGGATGCATTCTTTCTGAATACTGTCCAGCTGCCTTGATGTCTGTGATGCATTTGAGCCACAGCTGTCTGGCGGTTCGTCTCTCTCTCTCTCCTCCATCTCTGAGAATGCTAACCTCCTCTCATCTCATCTTCTCTCAAGCCATCAACCCATGTTCAAAAAACGTCTGCCACCCTCACGCAAGCTGTTCCTACCTTGGACCAAATCGGCACAGTTGTGCATGCCAAGAAGGCTACCAAGGGGATGGTCAGGTGTGTCTGCCAGTAGACCCCTGCCAGACAAACTTTGGAAACTGCCCTATGAAATCTACGGTGTGCAAATACGATGGGCCTGGACAGGTGAGCTAATGGAACTATTGTGTCCAGAAATGCGGGAAGGAGCGCAGGTAACTCAGACCACTGCGCATGTGTGTCTTTCGGGTCTTCCGGTTCTGGTCTCACGTATTCAGTCTAGGCAGTCTTCGTTGCGCTCAGGGCCTGATCGCAGGGCTTTCCCACCCTGTGTTCCCTCCAAACTCACACTTTCCCAGACCCTGAATCAAAACTTCACTGCCCTGTGTTTTCTCCTGCCCCCCCCCCATGTGCTAACTGGCGATATAAGGACAGAACTCTAAATTAGACTAGATTAGTTTAATTTGAATGCAGTTGGCATACACCTTTTAAATTAGACTAGATTAGTTTAATTTGAATGCAGTTGGCATCCACCTTTAGGTCTCCGTTCTCGGTAACGCCTTTTCAGATTAAGAGGGACCCTCAAAGCCCCAAAGGATGAGAATTGAGCAAAAGTCAGCAGAAATTACAGGTTGTAGGGACTGAGGGTGTCCTGGGAGAGACATGAATTATGTTATGACTTGGAATGACAAAAAGTTGCCCAGGCCTAGAGAACTTTCCTGAGGAGACCCGCTGACAGAGCCCGGTAAGACGTCTGTCCATCAAGTATTTAGTGGGTGCTGACACGGTCATGGCCGTGGGGAGGGCTGCTGCACAGGGCGAAGAAAAAGCTCAGTGGATAGCCCAAGCCCTCGTGGTTCCCCTGGTGGGGGAGGGAGGGGGGAGTGTTCTCAAACTCTGCAGAGAATCAAGTCTGTCTTCCTTTTGAGAAGTAAATGTATCATACGATATTCTCCAATTTCTGAGCCAAGATTGCCTAAAAATTCAAGAGACTAAAAAGTCTCTTTCTCAGTATGTAGGCCTCTGTGAGAAAATCCGTGTTATGTCATGAAAGTCAGAACTTGGAAACAACACTTAAAATACTATTTATGGCTTTAAACAATGCTCCCCAAGGCAGACTGTGAAGGTTTAGGAAGCCTCCGTTTTTTTCATAGAAGCATGACATTTGCATCCCTTCCCAAGACTTTTAATCTTGCTGTTGTTTTGAATTGCATCATTCTTTGTTGGGTTAGGTGCATCACAGCATTCTTCATCTCTGTCTTCTGTGACAATGAAAAGTTCCTCTAGACATCGTCCGGGGCTTCTCCTCCACTGAAAACGAATGAAAATTCCTCTGTATTCTAGAGGAATTGTTCCTCCCACCTGAATGCCAGCCTCCACTGACCTATCAATTGCTTAAATGGACTTATGTATGAGGTTAATATTCAGGAAACAACAAAAGTAAACATCCAAACTTTACATACAAGGGATATGGGCTTTCCAATAGGGAAGATATACAATCACAATTTCAAACTCTGGAAACTTCAATATGTGTTTTATGTAAGCCCACACCACACTTCAGTCCTGCTCAGTGTTGGCTTTTGTGGGAGTATATATATATATGTGGATTTAAAAATGTCAGCTGCTGAGACTAACTGGGGTCCAATTTGGTTTTCTCTCTTTATCTCTTAAAGTCTCATTGCGAGTGTAGAGAACATTACCGAAACTTTGTACCTGGAGTGGGGTGCAGTATGACCAACATCTGTGAATCAAAGAACCCATGTCATAAGAATGCAAACTGCAGCACAGTCACGCCAGGCAAAGTCCAGTAAGTCTTCTCAGTCTCACTAGATGTTTCCCAGATGGTGAAAATGGGAACCAGTCAATGTGGTAAGTTCCCTGAAGGAGAGAAAGCATTTCTCAGTCAGTCCTATATCCACTCCATCCCAGGTAGTGGCAGCAAGGAGCATAGTAAGTGTTCCGTAGATCTGTTTAATCAATGAGTCTATCAATAGGTATTTCCTGCCTGATGACTATGAGAATACTCTAAGCATTGACTTGGATTGATATTGGGGCTTAAGCGGACAGAACCCAAAAGGAAACCACTGTGCCTGGGAAAACAAATAGCCATTGAGATTGCAGGAGTTAGACCACTAATGTACACTTTTGTTTCTGCATCCCTGGGACAGTGCTTGTGGATGATGCAGAATAAGACTTGGGAAAATCACTAAGCATAAGAGGTATTTCTTGGATGCCAAGTTTCAGAAGACATTTGCCATGAGTGAAAACATGTATGTGTAATTTCCCAAGGCAGGGACAACTCTCATTGTGTGTGTGGGGGGGGGGGGATGGTGAGGCAAGCTTAAAGACCTGAGGTTAAGCTGGGCATGGTGGCAAGTGCCTTTAATCCCAACACTTGGTAGCCACAGACAGACAAATCTCCATCAGTTTGAGGCCAGCTTTGTCTATATAGCAATTTCCAAGGTAGCCAGGGTGGCTTAATAAGACCCCTGTCTCAAAGGGGGAATAAGGGGGTTCAGAGGAAGAAGGAAGGAGACTTAAGGTTAAGTTATGACTCTGGTACCTACCCAGTGCCCAGTGCAAGCCCTGAGAAAGAAGGCTCTACCTATCTGTGTGCAGTAAAATGATGTCTGCTCCATAGAGCTACCAAGGCAATATGAGAAAATTTTTTGTGCAGACTTCAAGCAGGGATGTTGTGTTTTCATCAAGGATTGGACAGAAGCTAGAACCTGCATCCTCAACTCTCAGACCTTCCTTGTTCCACTCAGTTCTCATGGGCTCCGCCCTTGTGAAGGACTCTTGCCTTTTTTGTGAGCTTAAAATCATGGTTACATTGAATCAAGCAATCACAAAATAGCTTCTTTGCTTCCAGAGACCAGCTACTTCAGCTTTCTCAGGGCTAGTTCTTTATATCTGGGCCTTCAGTGTGCAGATTTTCTCCCAGATGAATTGTATGATCATCACATTCTGTAGACAAATACACTAGGTGTGGATGGAGTATCAAGATCCCAGAGCCTACATCGTAACTCACCACTTAACCTCTGTGAACTGACGGTTCTAAAGCCATAAAGTGGGGAGAATTGTGTCTCCTATCAGGAATGTGCTGAGGACCAAATGAAATTACTTTTATCTCTCCATATACAGTGTTACACAGAAATAACACACACTAAGTAACCACAGCCATGAATTGAGGTACACAGGCCCCCAAGGCACATGTGAACATAAGTACACCTCTTCTTCAGAGTCCAGAGAAGTAGAGAGCTAAATAAGCCATCATGGTCATTTTACAACCCTGCTAGAAAGTCTGAGTAGACTGCCTTATATAATCTCTCTCCTTCATGTTCAGAAAGATAAAAATATAAAAACAGAATAACAATACTGTAAGTTTCATCCAAACTTGTGTCTAGGATGTTCAGTAGAACTAACAACAATTTTTAGGACTATGTATGCTATTTGTAAAACTTCCTACCCTTCTCCTCCCCAGAAAAACAAATAATCTTCACTTAAAAGAGGCCAAGATAGAACGTCTGGCTGGGTGAGATTGGCAAAAGGTGAAGCCATTGGCCCTACGATAGTTGATCCAGATTAGAGGATTCATTAGGCCTATGTCTCAACACAGTAAGTTCCTGTAGACTCTCAAACCAAAACCCAGAGGGCCACCCAGTTGGGAAGAAGAGGCTAAAACACAGGCTCACCCAGTCCTCACTAGGCTAAACTCCACAGTCTCCTCACCAGCAAGAGAGTAAGAGATCACCTATGCCTCCTCATGAAGGGCCAGCTACATTTTCACTCTAAACTCCATTTGTATTATTGCTTTTAAAAAGGGAGAAATATGGCCACTTCTGTAATGGGCATCACTTCCCGTTGTACCATTCAGTAGGGGTAGGAAGTAAGGAACAACACAGGAGAGATGCTTTTCTTATATAATTGATCTTGGCTGTAAAGAAGCTGAGCCAGACTGAGCCAGACTGAAAAGTTGGAGTGAAAACAATATGTTCACATTCCAGCCACACAAAAGTAGAACAAACAGTGGTGAGTGTTAAGGACATTCTGGATTGACAGTCAGGTCCTTGATTATTTTAAAGGGGGGGAGTGGCATGTAGCAAGTGCTCTGAGGTCCTGAGAGTGTTGCTCCCATTGGTGAGGCGCCTCCTTTATAACCTAACATGTCCCCAGCTCCTAGCATATATCACTCTGGAGATTAAAGATTCAGCATGAGAATTTAAAGGGGGACACAACCCATCAGTCTTTCTCTTCCACTTAGAACAGCTTCCAACATGTATCTACACCTGCTTCATCTGAGTGGGACACACACAGAGGTCCTTTGATGCTCGTCTGATGTGTCTCCCCCTTTGGGAAGTTCCCACACACACACACAGACACACAGAGACACACACAGAGAGAGCGAGAGAGACACATCTCTAGTACTTATGGACTAGCTCTGTGATGAGTACCTGGCACAGCCAGAGGCTGTGTGATCTTCAGTGAGATACATAGCTTCTCGTGTGTAAATGAATATGTGAAATACGTAAAATGGGGCTGTTGGCTCTGGAGAGATGATCAGTTACTAACAGCACATGCTGCTCTTGCAGATCCACGTTCTGTTCCCAGCATCCATGTCCAGCAGCTCATACCCACCTGTCACTCCAGCTCCAGGAGCTCTGACACACCTGGCTTCTTCAGACATCCTCGAGTGTACACTCCCACAGACATGCAGAGAGACATGCACACACACACACAATTTAGACACTTAAAGGCAATTTAATAAGGCTAACAATATCTCACCTCATATAGTAGTTGTGTTGAATTAGAAGAATGCCTGGCTCAGGAGCTTATCTAGTTCATATCTAGTTATTACTACTGATTTTTATGTCCAACTAGAATACAAGGTTACATCCAATTCATCTTTGCTGTAAACATCTGTCACTGGCTAAAACAATGGGCTGAATGAGAGTTTGGAGCAACATGTGACTCAGTGAAGGAATAAAAAAAAAGAAGGAAGCAACCGGAATCCCTCGGTAACTCAACTCACACAACCTCCGGAGTTACAGATGCCAACAACAGAAATACAAACGGCCTGCAGGTTCTTTTAAAGCCTTAAGACAGTCAGGATGTTTATACTCAATTAAAAAACAACAACAACTATTCACTAAAGAGGCTAGGCTCTGAACGCGCTACGGGAAAACTGAGAATAGTCAGGTAGAAATCAGTCACAAAGGCCTGGACTTTGGCCTGAGGTTTAAAGTAAACATAAGAAATATTTATGTCTCCCACACTCCTCAACACCGAGGCCGTTCAGACATGATTCTCACTTTCACATGAAACAGACCATTAGCCTCATAAGGACTTATGGAGAGAAGCATCCTTGGGTGCTGGCGGGAGTTCCACAGTGTGTCCTGGCAGTGTCTTCGAATTAAGCCTGTGTGGTTTGTACTGAGATCTTTAAATCTCCACAGTGAGGACCGAATAAGCGTCCTACTTCTTAATTAATGCGGCGTGGTACTTAACCGACAGATGGCTGCCGATAGGGCAAACAGTTGGAGGAAACTGAGAGCAACCTTTTTAAAGAGAGCATTGCGGCTGCTGTGCAACTGTTCACAGAATCTGCAAAGCTGAGGCAGGCGGACAGAATGAGATCCTATTAAAACATATATCAGTTTAATGCTTCCAGGGCTTGTGGTGGGCAGCAGGTACCCAATTCTTGTATATTATTCTGTAAGAGAAAGGGGTCAGAAGAGTTGAAACATCTGCTAACAGGTTTCTCTACAGAGGAAGTCACTTTGAGGTTTAATGAACGGTGGATTGGAGAACAGAACAAGAATGGCAAAAAAAAAAAAAAAAAGAGTAATGATCACTGCTGCAGGCTGGGCACAGTGACACAAACCTGTAATCCCAGCACTCAGGAGGCAGAGGCAAGGGGATGTTTGTGAGTTCAAGTCCAGCCTGGTCTACAAAGTGAGTCCAAGACAGCCGAGTCTACACAGAGACCCTGACTGGAAAAAACAAAACAAAACAAAACAAAACAAAAAGGGTCCCTGCTGCAGTCCAGGCAACAGGGCTGAGAGGTTTGCCCCACTGACTTGAAAATAGATCTGTTTTCCAAGAGATGGTATTTATCTGTAGATGGGTTCATGAGAGAGTACTTTACTCTGGACTATAGCCCTAAACACATCTCGTCTATGCCGTGGTGGGAACCGCCCAGCGCCTCTGCAGCAACCTTAGCCTTTCTCTCTGGAAGATTCTCCCCCTGTTTGGCTCCTCGTCAGCGTCACCATCCTACACGCTTTCTCAGTACCGGCTGTCAACTCTTCTGAAAACAGCGACAGGCAGCCATCAGCACGTCCTGATGCAGAGCTGAGGGCTAAATTTTCAGGAATTTCCCAGGCTTGTTGACAACATGTTAGTAGTTTGAAATTAGCCAAGGCACAGTGATAACGCACTGAGAGTGCCAAATGCTGTCAGTCGATGCTTTCCCGACAGCGCCTCGACAGCTAGTTATCAGACAGTTGCCAGGCACAGCCAGCACATCTTTACCTCTTTTTCTTATGAGACTATGGCAGCAAACTTCTGAGGAAGGAGAAACCTCCGCTGGGAGGGGAGAAAGCAGGGGCCCTGTACTATACATGGATGGTTCTGAGTCCTACTGGCCTGTAGGCTGCCTTTGTAGCGTGTTCGCTTCTTTTTCTGTTGCTGTGACAAAAGCAGCTTGAGGAAGGAGGGCGCACTTGGGGGCATAGTTTGGAAGAATCGTCCATCGTGGTGAGGAAGTCACAAAACCAGGAGCCTTGAGGCAGCTGCATCTGAAGTCAGAGAGCAGCGTGACAATCGCTTGCATGCAGGAAGCAGAGAGAGAGTGATGATCGCCTGTTTGTACCTACTCCCCTCTCCATTTTGTTTACCCCAGAATCCTAGTCCCGTGAATGGTGCCACCCGCAGTTAAAGTGGGTTTCCCTCCTCAGTCAGTCTAATCTAGAGACCCTTACATGGGCATGTCCATAGAGTTGTCTCACAGTTATTCTACAGCCGACCAAGTTGGCAATCAACCTTAGCCATGGGCAGCTTATTCTTGAGTCTACATTTGTAGCAAATATTACAGGTGATTCTGACATGGATGCTATTTGAACCACACTTTGGAAGTTACTTCTAGAGAACACGCAAAACTATCTAGTGTTGTAAGTGTGCACATTATAGTATCTAAACCCGTCTAGAAAGGCAACATGAAGCCAGGGTCTGAGCTTGACTGAACACTGAATCTCTGCTTCTCCAACTGTTCTCCTTGTCTGGGAAATGAAGCCTTGGGCTGCATACTCTCAACTCAAGATAGCTCTAAGGCCCTGAGAATGTGATTTACCCTCTCTACAGATGCATTTGCCAGAAAGGTTACGTGGGTGATGGCCTGACCTGCTATGGAAACATCATGGAGAGACTCAGGGAATTAAATACTGAACCCAGAGGAATGTGGCAAGGAAGGCTGACCTCTTTCATCTCAATCCTGGGTATGCAATTCCCTCCTTGAGGGCAGCACTCTTCCAGGCCAGGGCATCTGCAAGGTACAAGTAGGCAGAAGGGGGCAGGCAAGGCTGGTGCACTTGGGCTAGTCCTTGTAGGGACAGGCCAGGCAGGTGATGGGGAGGGGCAGAACAGTTGTTTCCAAGGAGAGAGTGGTTTGGCAGGCAGAACAGCAGTCCAAAGATTAGTAGGAAGAGAGCTGAAGACAAGGTCATGACATTGCCATAGATTAACAGACTAGCAATAAGAGCAAGAGGGACAGCCACTGATGTAAAAGATTGTCCTTTTCCCCCCTTGACTTCCTGTGTCTTTCAAGAATAAGTAAACATTGGCAGAGAACACTGAAATTTGAAAATCACGACAGCAGCATGGTGGTAGCCATGCCTAGCAGGGAAGGTGTTATTTGAATATTGGACCAAATTTGTTTGTGTGTACTCTTAGCTACTAATTAAACTGTAGAAGTAACAGATCTTCTCTGGGCCTGAGGCAGTGTGTGATAACACAACATGCTCATTCATTTCCAAATGCCTTCTACAAACTGTCACCCCATAGCCGCTGAAGGACAAAATATAGCTGATCAGAGCACTGGGTAAGACCTCACCAAAATATGAATCTGGCCAATCAATAAGAAAGAAAAAGAAAGACAGAAAGAAAGAGGAAGGAAGGAAGGAAGGAAGGAAGGAAAGAAAGAAAGAAAACACAGACCAAACAAAACCTTAACATATCAGCATTTATGTTAAAATTGGCCAAATAAGCTGAAACAATTTCCCAGAAAGAACACAGGAAAGAAGCAGTGTCCTTGCAGGCCAATGCTGTGTTCTCTGAATAATTTTACCCTCTGTGTGATGCTCCACTCTTTGCAAGGCCTCCTAGGGAAAATCAAGTATTACACACATGGCTTGGGCGTGAGAACAATCTTGCAGTAACTCAAACCTTCAACTAAGAACTCTGAGGATGTTCAATGAGAATGGAAGGAGGTGCAAGTGTCCTGTAAAGAACAGACCACACACACACACACGTGCTCACGCTCTTAGACAGAATACTGCTTACCTTTCACCTTCCCCATGTATCTGGCTCGTATATGAGAGCTCGGAGCCTGTCCTAACCTCCTGGCATCCTCTGGGTGATGGAAAACAGCAGACTACATAACTTGCAAGGCCCAGGGCAGAATGCAAGTGTAGGGTCCTTTGTTCAAATATTCTGCTCTTCAAAAGGGCACAAATGGAACAGTTGGTCTATCGTGGCCTACTCTGAGCTGCCCTTGGGTGGAACAAACATCTCTACCCATAGAGATGAAACAGCTCAGCAAGCCAGGCACATGATCAGGGACTGTGGGACTGCCAGACAACCTGTCGCCCCCTGCCCTTTCAGGATAGAGCACCTAGAAAGCCACAGCTAGGTCTCCTGGGAAACTCTTAGAGAGTATTGAGAAGATGTGAGGCTAGCACAACACAATACCATGTGCTCTCAGAGTGCCTCAGTTTACCAGGAACAGTACAGAGCGATGAGAACAGAGAAAGCATACAGGGACTAGGCCTGACTCAAGACCCACTGAACAGTCTCAGAACCCATGCACCACTGACCAAGACATTTTCTTTCTTCATGTGTCTGGACTCTTAAGACAAAACTTATGCCTGGCCACTGAGCAACCTGGGACCCTTCACCGTGCTGCTGCCCTCAGATAAGGGACTAAAAGGAATTGATGTGAGTATCTAAAATAACCCCATCTAAGAGACCAATATAAAAGGCCTTAGTAGTCAGTACCTTATTTAAAATGAGAAATATCTATCACACTCAAGATAAGGATAATGGGTGTCTTAGTTACTGTTCTGTTGCTGTGAAGACAAAGGCAACTCATAGCGGCCATCATGGCAGGGAGCATGGTGGCAGGCAGGCATGGTGATGGAGCAGTAGGTAAGAACTTGCATCTTGACCCTCAGGCAGCAGAGAGAGAAAGAGAGAGACTGAGTTTTGGTATAAGCTTTTGAAACCTCAAGATTCATCCCCATTGACACACTTCCTCCAGCCCTCCTAAACAGTCCTACCAATTGGGAACCAAACATTCAAACATATCAGCCAATGAGGACCATTCTCACTCAAACATATCAGCCAATGAGGACCATTCTCACTCAAACCACCGCATTCCACTCCCTGGCCCCCATAGGCTTTAACCCTATCATAAGAAAAACACATTCAATCCAACTTCAAAAGTCCCCAAAATCTTCACAGTCGCGACAGTTTAAAAGCCCAAAGTCTCTTCTGAGACCCAAGGTAATTGCTTGTCTGAAACCCCCTATAATATCACAAAGCAAGTTACATAACTTCCAACACACAAAGGTAGGAAAGGGGACAAAGTAAGGAAACACCAGACTAAAGCCAGACTGAAATGCTGCATGGCAAATTCAAAATCCTGGCTTAGACAACTCTTCCAATCTCCCACTCCTTTGATCCTTGTTGATTGCATCACACTTCTCTTTCTTATGCTGGTTCCGTATCAGGTCTGCAGCTCTCCTGGACAGGCACCCCAGGGCTCTGCTATCTCCAACATCTTGGGCTCTCCAGTGTAATCGAGGCTTTATGTTCACAGCCTCACAAAACAGCCTCTCTGTGCCTCCATGAAAGATCACCCCTGCCACATGGCTGGAAGCCTTTTCTAGACATGGTGGAAGAATCCACAACTCCTTTACACCTGTATCTTTCTTGATAAAGCCATAACCAAAGCTGCCAAGTTCTTCTGAGTGCTTGGGATGGAATCTGTTCCCCTCCTTTATCACATTTGCGTAAGCTATGATTTGTTGATGGCTTCCCTTGCTGCACAAGCCTTCCTTTTCACAAGTTGCATTAGCTCTCCTTCATCCAAGATGTTCTCAGATGACATTTTTTGCTGCCTTAAATTAAAGTCCAGTATGTGCCAGGCTCTTTCAAACTGGTACACCATTGCCATTCATCCAGAAAGATGAGTTTGTCTACTAGTGACCTACAGAGATATCCTGTATCTCTTCTGCTGTGGAGAAAGAACAATGTCACAAGCCTTCATCCTAGTTACTTTTTGAAGGAGACTCCTCCCCTTTAATATATAAAGTTTGTAGAGAACTCACTAAAACTGTATCTGTAGATTGTTGACTATGGAGGAATAGCGAAGATACAGATTTGGTCCCATAAATTTACTATTCAAAAGCATCCTCATCCCGCTGTACCTGCTCTTTATTTTTGACTGACTGCTCTTTGATTGTGTTACGTAAGCACACCTTTTAAAAACCTGGGGTGCTGCACATCTGTAAGTCCAGGACTACCTTCTCTTTTCATTTAAAAGCAAAATCTTGGGAAGTTTTCGTTCTGGTCCTCTTTTCTAGATTCCTCTATGCCTGGTACCGTCTTGCTACCCTTGCAGCCATTCTCAATACCACGTCAGTTCCAGGGTGATACACTGGGCATCAGCTCAGACCCTCCAGATTCCAACTCTCATTAAGGCTTGTGCTCACCTGAAACATCACCTACATCAGATAGAGCCCTGCAGAACACTCCAGCTTGGGTGTCTTTGATGATGGATGAGTCATGGAATGTATTATAACACTCATTTTCTCCAGACATCACCCCACCTGTCTCTCTTTTCTTAGGTAAAGGAGCTCTTGATGAACAAAGAGGCTGCTCGGTACTTTGTGAAGCTCCACATCATTGCTGGGCAAATGAGCACGGAGCAGATGAATGACACTGATACCTTCTATACCTTGACGGGAAAGTCAAGGGAGATCTTCAACAGGGATAAGGTTAGAATTTCTCTGATTTCACTCCCATGACAGCACCAAGGCAATACCCGGGCTAGAGGGGTTTAGGGGAACTGTTATAGAAAGGGGACTCTTTGGGTCTGCCCTGAGTTAGCTCTCAAGGCAACCATCACTCAGATACCACTGCTAATCCCACGGATGTGAGGACAAAGACCACTGACCCAAATTATCATGGTCAAATTAATTAAAGCAAGCAATTAGTTAAACTATGTTTTTTAAAAATTCATGTACACAGGCTTGACTCTCCTTAAAGGTGGGGTTTAAGAGATCAGCATTGGACATGAGTGAGATAAGGGTTTTTATGGTTCAGAAGTAGGGGGTTTCAAATAGAGGATTTGGCAGGCAAATAGGCAGGGTTACAGAAGCACAGCATAAGCAGACCTTAACCTCGTGTAAGAGTGTGTGATTTATCCAAAGTCTCACAGCCACAAAACTTCTGGTTTCTAATCCCAGAATTGTTCTTTCTAGAACACCATGTTAATTTTATTCATTTTTTTTCTTTCTTTGGTATTTTAGGACAATCAATTAAAGTTCAAACTTGACGGAGGCAAAATAGTGAAAATTATCCAGGGGAACATAGTTGCTTCAAATGGGCTGGTACACATCCTCGACGGTGCCATGGACAAGATGGAGCCCACACTTGAGAGCAACCCCCAGGTGAGGCAAGTCGGGTACAAGTGAGGTCAATCCACGTCCACCTTCTTTGCTGCCTGGAGAGTCACATCCATGAAGAAAGTTTTCCAAGGAGGGTCTCAAGCTAAGAGAAGGCAGGATGGTTTGTCAAGGCATGCTGGGGTGGGAGAAGATTTATGGATCTTTTCTTAAACTTCACCTATGGCCATATCAGACAACTCTGCCTGATGCCAGGTTGTCACTGCAGTTCGTTCCTTGTGCTGCATGGAGGATAGTCATGAGCATAATTAATTTCTTCTTTCTCACCTGCACAATATGGCCAGAGATTGGTTTAGAGTGCACAGATTAGATGACTGTCAAATCAAAACACTCGTATACACATAGCAGTTGGCTCGGTCCTTTTCTACATACTCACACCTTCACCTTGACTCTGCCATGTCTCTTAACATGAAGGTTTATATTACCTAAACTAGTTTTTTTCCTGACTTTTGAACAAAATCTCTCTTTTCAGCAAACCATAATGACAATACTACAACCAAGCTACAGCAAGTTCAGATTTTTGTTAGAGGTACGTGCTTTCATATATTTCAGAAAAATGGAGTCAAGTCCTTTGTAAACTCAGCAGATATGCCAATTTTAAATATTTTTTCTAGTGACGACTTCAAATATTATTTTCAATAAAGAATACTGTTAAATTTAATTTTTCAAATGCAGGAAACCAGTGTCGGATCCGCCCTAGATGAAGGTGGCTTTAGTGATTCATATACCATTTTTGTTCCAAGTAATGAAGCATTAAGTAATATGAAGGCTGGCACCCTCGATTACCTCCTTTCTCCAGAGGTACAGTATCCCAGTTACCAAGGCACGGCATTGGCATCCCTGTCCCAGTCTCTGACCATTCTGTCATTTCTCCATACTAAAAATAATAGACAGGTGATAAGTAGATATATTGATAGATAAATGATAGACAATAGATACAGACAGACAGACAGACAGACAGATAGATACATGATAGACAATAGATAGATGATATATAGATGATTGATGGGTTGAGCACAGAATGTGGAAGGTGGAAACTACCCAGTTCTTTAAAAGCCGTGATTCAAGGGCTCCAGTGTTGTCAGGAATCACCTGTGAGGCTTGTCAAGCACGTTCTAGGGCCTGATCCTAAACGTTGTGACTAGTGACACTAAGCAACAGACGTGCAGGTGCACACCTGCTCTGATATAGGCAGGCTCAGCCACACTGCTGTGCTGACCCTGAAATATGTTGCCTTTTTGGCTCATAGATATAGTCCTTGCTAGAACACCTTCAGATACCAGCAAGAACATCTTGCATCCTGAAAGTGTTAAAGGGGAAAACCACAGACACACACATACACACACACACACAGAGAGAGACATACACACACACACACAGAGAAAGAGAGAGACATACACACACACACACATACACACACACACACAGAGAGAGACATACACACACACAGAGAAAGAGAGAGACATACACACACACACACACATACACAACACACACACATACATACACAGTTCTTATAGAGGACGCAAGTTCACTTCCCAGTACCCACATGGAGACTAACAATGATCTGTATCTCCAGTTCTGGGGAATCTGATGCCTTCTTCTGGTGTCTGAGAGTACTGCACACATGAGATGCACATACATATATACATTCACACTTGCAGGCAAAACCCTCATACACATAAAATACAACATAATCTTTTTCTAAAAATTAGATGGTTGGTATGTCTCAGGTTGCCAACAATTTTCAGCATATGAGATTTTTCTAAGGGTTTCCAGGGAACAGGCCAGATCCCCTGGGGTCTTTGGAAGGATTTTTTTTTTCCAGAGCTGAGGACCAAATCCAGGGCCTTGCACTTGCTAGGCAAGTGCTTTACTACTGAGCTGAATCCCCAACCCCAGGAAGGATTTAAAAAAAAAATACAAGCCATACTTGAATTTTCTGAAAACTTGCTGTTGCTGAAAAGCAGTTTTACTTCCCTTTAGAACTCATACTCACTTTAAGGTGATCTTTAAAAAGCAATGTTGATCTCCTTAAAATCCTAAGATTATATGGCTTCCCTAATACTGTTACTTTTAAAACTATGACAATAAAGGAGTTTTCAGCTACCTAATGGGTTGCACTAAAACTATGACAATAAAGGAGTTTTCAGCTACCTAATGGGTTGCACTAAAGCTAAAATAAACCAAATTATGAGAGAAAAAGTAACTGCTCTACTCTATGCCTTTGTTCAGAAAGCTCTATCAGCCTTGGAGAGCAAGCAGGAGCAGGCTCCTTCTGGCTCCCAAGCGAGTGTGTGGATCTCATCCACCTCACACTGCAGTGAGGCTAACAGCCTCTCACTGCTCCTGTGGGACTGTTTATCCCTAGAACAGCACCAACTGGCCAGCACCAACACTGCGCCTGGCCCTTGATTTTATTTCTCTCCAGAGATCAACTCTTTCTGCCTAGAAAGAATAAAAAGCTTGGGTTCTTTCTTCTGAGGCAAAAACTGGTTTGCCAATGCCATTTCTAGTGAACTATTGTTCCAGAGTTTTCAGGGGCTAAAATATCTCAGACATAGGGAGTTCCCCTCTCTTCATAGTGATACTACCATCATTTAACTTTGTCTCCAGGAAAGAGCCTCAGGGAAGATAGAAAGTCCCCACTCAAGCACTGAGTGTGGAATGTATGCTTCCTTAATGAAGTCTTTCCTCTCTGAACCCCAGTTTTAGTTCAGAAACCATCCCATGACTGTTGATGACAAGCCTCCATGTACTCATTCACTGAACTAGACAAAAATAAAAGTGACAGGAGCAGAAAGTGTTCTTTCTAAGCTCTAAGATTCCTTTTGAAGGTAACTGAAACAAAAAGAGCTGAATTCACAAAGTTCAAGGTCATATTACCATTTTGGGAGAAAACACTCTTTCTGGCACCAAAGGACTTGAAATATATTTTACATAAAACAGTAGGACATATCTTAGTTCCTTGACCCATTGCTATGATAAAATGCTCTGACAGAATCAGCTAAAGGGAGAAAGAGTTGATTTTAATTCTCAGTTTATCATGGCAGAGAAATTGAGGCAGGAGAAGTTTGAACAAGCTGGCCGTGTAACATCCGTGGTCAGAGGAAGAGAGCAATAGAGGAATACATGTGTGTGCCCCGCTCCTTTTCTCCATTCTGTTCAGTCCAGGACCCCGAGCCCAGGAGTCACCCCACCAACTGTTAAGATGAGACTTCCCACATTAATTAACCAATCAAGACAATCCTCTACGGGCATGCCCTGAGACCCAGCTCCCAAGTGATTCTAAATTCAGTCATGTCAACAATCAACACTAATCACAAGGAAGTGAGCAAGGAGAAGGGAGTTGAGAAAGCTGGTGGCCATCTCACAGAAGCAGTCTATCTGCATGCTTGGTGGCACCAGTGATGCTAGCCAGCTAGACCCTAATGCACAAGAACCAGAGACTGATTCCTGTGTTCCTTCCATTCTTCTCTTCCTTATGTCATGGACCCAACACTAACTAGACTTTAAATGTGAATTATCCCACAAAGAGATTCTTTCCAGCAGAAGAAAAACTGTAGAAGACGTTCATGCTAATCTCCCTCCCCCCCTTTTTGAGGAAAACTGAGCCTTAGCAGTTAAGCGACTCATTCAAGGTCACATAGAAGCTAAAATGTATTGCTACCCAGACCTCTACACTCAAGCTAAGTGCTCTTTATAACACACCTCCTTCATTTTTAATTTGTTGGCACAAATGCTTTTGGAAAGTGACTGGTGTGTTCCTCATTCTGTCCTAACCAGACACAGAATGATAATAAAAACTCAACATTGATATACATCATCCTGTCATTCGGGAACTGACTATCTTTTCTCTTGCAAGTCCCTGTTTCTGGGAAACATGGAGGCACCGAGACCCAGAGGCTGACTTGTTCAAGGTCACAAAGTGACCCACCCAGGGCCGCAGAGAGCATTGCTTCTAGAGCTGGTGACTGGCAGGAAGCTCAGCATTCTTACTGTAGCGCAGCCCTGCACATCACACTATCAGCTTGTAGCTATGGCAGCCTTATCATCCATACCAAGATGCTTTTGAAAATGAATAGAGCAACCAGACAACAGGTGTAAGCTATAACTGGACCAGACAAACTGAGATATGTCAGTACTTACAGGTAATACCCTGGCATCGTGACCAAGGTCAAGTGCCAAGAGGAGTCAGAGTGAGGGGGAAATCAGGTACAGCAAAGATTTTATTCAGCCTGAGACTTGCTAGTGTAGGTCTGCTGAAAGGAAAGCCTCCTGGTTATTAGGCTCTTGATCTGTCCTTTGTCTGTCTTTGACAGATCCTTTGTCTGTCCCAGCATACCACAAACCTAAGCCTCTTATGCCAAGCTGATCAATGCAGTGGAAAACACCACGGCCACCGCCTTGTGCCACGTGGCCACGTGGCCACGTGGCCATGTGGCCATGTGGCCATGTCATCCTCCATGCAGGACACCTGCCTGCAGCTCTCCCGGAGAGCTCCAGGATTCTAGTTGTGGTAGTGGCAGGGTTGTACAATTGTGGTTTGGTATGGAAATGTCTCTGGAAATGGGTGAACTTCTTTTGAGGGACTAGGTGATCAGAGTCCCGACAGCTGAACACTCTTAGAATATCAGTTTGTGGGCTGACAAGCAAATGTTGACATCTGGGGCAAGTGAGATTCATATGTAGAAGGATGTTATAAAAATTCCAAAATGTAACCTGAGACATGCAGAGTTGAACAGAGTGGCCGAGTGCTTGGGTTCGTATGCTGAGGAAGCTGAGTAGCTTAGGTGTTATCATATGTAAAATGGGCTAATGACAGACTCTACTCACAGGGTTGAAGGGGGTTACATGAAATGTGCATGCTATGTTTTTGGAATAGCCAAGAGATTTGATGACAGTCAGCTATTTGTGCATGGAATTTTTTTTATCTTCAATTTCCCTACAAAGAGGTTGGGTCATTGTCTCTTATGATTAACATCCAAAGTCATTCTTGTGAAGGGCTGTCAAGAAAGGAGCATGTAGAGTTTTCTTCCTTGACTGACAGATTGTATTGGTTCCTTTGCAGGGCTATCGGAAACTTCTGGAACTCGTCAGATACCACATTGTCCCATTTTTCGAGGTTGGCCCTATTCTTCCACCTACTACTTTATCCCTGCTTTTAAAACACCACATCCTGGCCTTCAGTTCCAAGATGTTGAGGCTAGAGAATTATTTGTGACACTCACTAGCTCTGAGCAGACTATCAGTCTGTAACTGTTGTCTGTGATATCATTATCAGAGAAATCCTTAAGGTGACAAATGCTCATGACCTCAAAGCTCCCATTATTTCACCAATAGTTAAGGACTTTGTTTGCAGCAAGAACTGTGAGAAATGCAGACTCTAGGCATTGCTGCAGATGACTCCCTGATCTCTTCCTATTGCAGCTGGAAGTGGCTACTCTCATTTCGACACCTCGCATCAGGAGCATGGCCAACCAAATGATACGGTTTAACATAACCAGCAATGTAAGTGAGAGGCCTGTGGCTGGTACTGACTCATGCATGTTTACCTGTATATCAGGTTATCTTGCTTGCACACTAACTCACAGATCTGAAGCCTTTTCTTGTCGGGTAACATCTCTGGGAACGTATCTGTGTATCCAGGTACATGTGTATACACAAGGAGGACAAAGGGCCACTTGGGTGTCATTCCATAGGCCTCCTCCCTTTAGAGACAAGGTCTGCCACTGGCCTGGAGTTCTTTAAATAGGCTAGGCTGCCTGGACGGTGAGCATCAGAAACCTACATGTCTTCACTTCCCCAATATTAGAACTAAAGTGCATGCTACTGTGCCTGGGTTTTTAAAGACATATTCTAGAGAGCCAGTCTTACTACTTGAAATTCAAGCACTTTACCAAATGAGCTATCTCCCCTATTTCACAGCCCTGACATCTTTACAGACTTCCACTCTCTGCTCCGTTCTTTCAGCAAATACCAGTTGATTAACAACCTGGGTTAAAGCAAGGGGTTGGGGGTGGGAGGCTTATGTTGTAGCAGTAGAATATTTAACAACCCAGGAAAGTGGTCAGTGAAGTACTGTTGCAAAGCGTGTGAGTCAGAGAAGTTGTGAAACAACGTGGAGGAGTCTGAGAAAGGAAGTAGGTCAAGACTTGAAGAGGAGAATGAGTTTGTCAAGGCGAATAAAAGAGTTTGGGGTGGAAGGAGAGCATGTGAGAAATCCTGAAGTGGAAGGAGCATGGTTTCTTTAAGAAACTCGAAGAAGCTCACTGTCTGGGGTGGATAAATATGGGGCAGAAAGAATCACCTCCTGCTGATTCAGCCGTCTACTCTTGTTGTTGTTGATGATAATGATGGTGATGGTAAAGATGGTGATGGTGTTGATGATGGTGGTGGTGGTGATGGTGATGGTAATGATAATGGTGATGTTGGTGGTGATGGTGATGATGGCGGTGGTGGTGTTCTCATCCAATCAGCAGATATCTACTGAGTACCAATATGTGCCAAGCACTCACCTATGTCTAGAAGAACACAAGAGCAAGTAGACAAAAGTCTCTGGTTGCACAGAACTATCATTCTAAGTAGTTGACAAAGATAATAAGAAAAAAAGTTTACCATAGAAATAAATGAGGGAAAGAAGGCAAAGCAGGAAGATAGACTAGGAAGTCAGAGCCCATGGGACTTTATATTTATCTATTATTGTTTTAGTTGGTGTGGAACATAATGGGTTACCATGACATTTTCCTGTGTATTCATGTGTGTATCACTGTACCTTGTGATATCTCCCCACTTGCCTCTACAATGTCTCCCTATAGTCCCCTCTTGCCCTCTTCTATCTTCATGCCTCATGTGCACATATATGTATATTCATACTCAATCCTCCCATGTTTTGTCCTACTCTGTATATCCATTACCCTGTCTTGCCCTTGTTTCCCTGTCTTTAGAATCCTTCCCCCAACTCTTAGCCAACCTTCTGCTTTCAGGTGACTAGCATTTTAGATAAAGTTCCAAAAAACCCTCATAGAGAAGAAAGCAGTGTAACTCTCTGGGGACAGAAGTTTCTAAAGAGAGAAACAGCCAAAACCAAAAGTACACAGTAAGGAACATGCTGAGCTATTTGAGGAACAAGCAGATAGTGTAGCCAGAACAAAGGAGGAGGTATGAAACAGTCGGACACCCAGGGGGTGGAGAGGTAGTGCTGGGTCCCTTGTACCCCACAGGATAAGGACACAGCTCTTACTCCCGGTGAGATGAGAAACAAGTGGAGGATTGTGGAAGAATGATCTTGTGGGATACACAATTCGGGAGAAAAATTGAGAGACTTGATCATGGAAAGCCAGTAAAAATGGCAGTGAGGGCACAGGAGACAGCTCAGTTGGCAGAGTGCTTGTCACCCAGAACCCGCATCAGAACTCCCAAGTGGAACACACTTCTAACCCCAGTACTGGGGAGGCAAAGATAAGTGGATCCCTGGGGCTCTTTACTCAATTAGTCTGTGCTGCTTGATGAGTTCCAAGACAGTGGGAGACCATGTCTAATTAAATGAATAAATCAGATATAGTATCTAAGGAACCATACCTAGGGTTGGCCTCTGGCCTCCATATGCCTAATTATACACACAAAGAAAATAAATAATGGTAGTGTTTTACACAAGGGTGGCCAGGGACATGGTAAGAAGTGGTTGAATTGTGAATGTATTTTGAAGATAGACCCAACAAAATATACTGGTGTGTGTTTCTGTCTGTCTGTCCGTCTGTGTTTTGTTTTGTTTTGTTTTGTTTTGTTGTTGAGACAGGGTCTCACTGTGTAGCCTTGGCTGTCCTGGAACTCACTGTGTAGAACAGGCTAGCCTCAAACTCATAGAGATCCACCTGTCTCTGGCACCTGAGTGCTGGGATTAAAAGCATGCGCCACCATGCCCAGCCTTGCCAATATATTTGGAGGGTGATCAAGACTGAGAAAGCCAAGCATAACTGGCTGTTGACTTGAACAAGGATGCTATCACCATTGATCTGCAGGGGGAGCAGGTATGGGGAAAGAACTCGGAAAGCCTGGTGAATTCACTCTTTTTGTTGTTCCCTCCACTGGCTGCTAAGCAGAAGTACATCTATTTGTTCGTTGACATATCCACAGAGCCTAAAACAGAGTTAACCTGAGGTCAATAAATGCATTGCCTAGACGGATCCTCCTTTAAGAACTAGGAGGTAAAATAAGCAAGTGGTGTATGGAGGGGAAGTGTGCAGGCCTCTGCCCCACCTCAACATCTACGGAGACACTCTTGCCCAGGAAGGAATTCAGTTCACAGACATAATCATTTCCTAGAGGAAAACTGCCTACTGGCAACCTTCCCTCCAAGGAGAGGTCAAGTAACCTTGAATGGCTTAGAGATGCTGTTACTGTGCCCGTCTGCCTGGGGATGCCCTCCACCACTATCAGAATGAAAGACACCACTGCTTCTTTCAGGGACAGATTCTGGCAAACGATGTGGCCATAGAAGAAACGGAGGTCACTGCCAAAAATGGCCGAATTTACACACTGTCTGGAGTTCTCATTCCTCCCTCCATCGTCCCAATTCTTCCCCACCGATGTGATGAAGCAAAGAGAGAGCTAAAACGGGTAAGAGAACTTTAAAAATTCGGGAAATTGGGCAGCCACTGGAAGCAGGCAGCATCCTGTGCCCACAGTTCTGAGAAAGCTGAAACCACCCTCTGAAAGTGCATGTCCATGAGACGGCACATGGTCCGATCAGCCGTGAGACGAGCTTCTGGTGGGATTTCTATAGGAGATGGCCTGCAGGTGAGTGCTCGAGCCTGCCAGTAGAGTGGAACAGTACCTGAGTGGGGAGTGAGGATTTAAAATAATTAAAACAAATCACACTACATGCAGGATGGCTTGAGAGGGCTGTCAGTATGACTGAAGCAGCCTGGGTTCATTTTTTATAGGTAAAAACAAAAACAAGTCATATCAATTCAAAAAGAAAAGGTTCATGGAAACGCCAAACTTCCTTTCAAAAACTACCTTGCTACAGCAGATATAGTCCTTTTCTAAAACTAATTCCCTAAAGCAGTTATGGTCCAAGGTCACACAGACAAGGTTTCAAGGAATTTGGAGACACCTCCTCTCCCCTTTGTCAAGGTGAAGGCCAAGGTGAGAAAGCAGTCTTTCCACTAAGGTCTAAATATCAAAGCAAGCTGGCAGACCAGTGGCTCCCAAGAGGTGAGCAGGGATTTTTGGTGTGACTGTAACAAATTAACAAAATGTCAGTCAATTACATCTGACAAATAAAAGTTCCTTTTATATGGACCTGCAAAAATGAGGAAGGGATTAGGATATAGTCATTTAATGTGCTCTTCAGAGCCTTCTACTACAGGAATCTCTGATGGTTCAGAGAAGGAAGTTTGTAGAGAGACAAGGGCAGCCCAATGCTGGCCATTTCTGCTTCTGGCTGTTCAAAAGCTTGTTCTTCACCTTCCTAAGGGACACACTAGAGATGTGGGCTTGAGTTACAACCCAAAGAACTGTGCTTCAATAGGGAGAAGAACTTTCCAGCAGCTAAGAATTGAGTCCTCCTACTCTTTAACATTCACTATTTCCTCCAGGTTCTTTAGTAAGCTCGGCCTGCTCTTCTTAGTTCAGGGTGGTTTTAATTAGATATCTATCTTAAAAGTCCAGATGAATTCTCTGGAGAGTATGTATTTAGGTCTAAAAAGAGTAGAAATAAGGGAGTGGGAGGGTGGGAGGGAATGGGGGAGGGGGCTACACCTGGGATTCAAAGTACCCAACCTGTGATTGAGATAAAAATAAATAAATTAAAACAAAACAAAACAAAAAAAAAAAGAGTAGAAATAATTGGAACTTCCTAAAAACCACCTTTTTTGACACATGCAGAACATGGCTGCCTTTGGACATGTTATATTTGGACTTTAAATGTTTAATAAATAGCACATCACAAACTGGGAAGTGGTAGAGCACACCTTTAATCCCAACAGAGGCAGGTGGATCTCTAAGTTTGAGGTCAGCCTGCTCTACAGAGTGAGTTCTAGGATAGCCAGGTCTACACAGAGAAACCCTGTCTAGAAAAAAAATAAATAATAAAATAATAATAGCACTTCACTAATTCAAGTCCCTGCAGGAAACAAAATTTATCCCAGATAGTTCAAAAGGATACAAACATTTGATGCTGAGAAACAACCACAGCAGCCATCCCACCCAGAACCAGGGCGAAGAGTGAGGAACAGTGTTCCCTGTGAGAGCAGGAAGAGCAGAAGAGGTTCTGTAGAGCTGCAGGGAGTGTGCCAGCCCGCGCGGGAGCAGGGAGGAACGCTTTGCTTGCTCTCTTCCTGCGACAAGCACCCTGCTGGTGCTTCCCATTAACCAAAACCAGCTGCAAGTTGGACACAGAGATAGACAGAGGATATCAGAGATCTGGACAGATCTGAGGATGTGCATTTTGTCCCTTCCTTCCCAAATTAAAACCACTGGAAGCAAAACAAAAGTGAGAAGGTCGAGGTATATTGTTCGGCTTTATTACTGCTAAGCTAATAGGTTAGCTCTGTGTCAGTGATGACACTGTATCCCTGGACAGGAACAACTGAAGGGTGCCCTTGGGGTCAGGTGCTTCTCATGCAGAGAGCTCAGAATGCTACAGCCTATTTGAGGCTGTTCTGTCCAGAGAGAGAAGCAGGTGTTCTGGGCATATTCAACTTCCCCAACACTTATCCAGCATTGGTTTCACTCCTGCACCCTGGGGAGGAACTGGAAGGACAGTGGGAGGGTCCAAAGGATCCCCCTTCACAAGGAGGAAAGCCTAGGCCCCTGAAGGCTGTCTCCCTGTCTCTGTGAGACCACGGGGATGCCTGTGCTGACTCCTGCCTTTCTTTCAGGGCTCTTGCATGAGCTGTTCCCTGATAAATTGGAGCAAATGTCCAGCTGACTCCGAGCCCACAGTGAGTGTGATAAAATTGTTTTATGTGCAACCTGAGCAAGCCCACTATCCTTTTTCATATTTTCTGCCTGCTTCCTTCTTTAAATGTGGGCTAATGTATGGCTTCTGGCCTACCACAGCAGGGGTGGGAGAAAGAGACTGCAGATTCGTGTTCAGCTATGGTTAAGTCACTTAACCTCTTTATCCTAATTTTATTTTTCTGTTGATAACAACAGTGTTAGTATAGATAAATTCATAATAGCCAAGGAAAACAGTCTCTCAGAACTTCCTCTCAACTTCCCCCTCCCAAATAAAGGACAAGAAGGCATTTGCTCTTATCATGCATACTTCTGGAGAAATACACAGGAAGGATCAGGAAAGGTTACACAAGAAAAAGTTAGACAAGAAAAGTAAGTCCTAGGTTAGTCATAATATCATGACTGTATTCAATAGGCTCTAATGCCCTGTGTACTTAAAAAATGCTAATACTGGATTTTGAATGTTCTCCCTACAAAGAAATAAGTGGATGAGCCAATAATGGCATTAATTAGTTTGAATTAGTCGTTTCACATGTAAACATGTAATATTACTTATAAATATCTTTATTATTTGTCAATAAAAATAAAAATAGGGGCTGGAGAAATGGCTCAGTGGTTAAGAACACTAACTGCATTCCTGAAGACCTAAGTTCAGTTCCAACACCAGTATCAGGTGGCTCACAGCCACTTGAAAATCCAGCTCCAGGGCACCCAATACCCTCCTCTGGCCTCCATAGGTACCCATATGCAGATACACACACAAACACTTTAAAAAATTAACTTAAAAGAGTAAAAATAAATGTCAGAAAATAACACTGAAAACATTTAAATGTTTTATGCTAAATTGAATTCTTCACATGTTTATTGAAGTTTGATCATCTTTTAGACGCACTGCTTGATTACGAGCCAAATAAATAAGATATCACATTGGTTGGGGTTTTGCCTTGAGAAGTTCAGCATATATATATTGTCCATTATATATTACAATTGTACAGCAATCTGTAGTTACACACCAAGTACTCTGTTGAAAAAAAGGCAGATGATGACAAAAATCTCGACCTTTTAAGAAAGACTTTCCCAAACAGGAGATTCTTTCAATATTAGAAAGTGACAAGATCATTAATACACTCCTAGTAGGGAATACTTAATAAGGCAGAGCATTAAACTTAAGTGGGTGTTTGTTGTGCTTAATGAAGCCATTTCCTACAAGTCCTTTGGGAAACTATTAACCAAAAACCAGGAGAAAGTGAAAAATAAGTTGGTATCATAATGACAGCTTAATGACAGACATTTTCTTTTTCTGTTGATAACAACAGGGTTAGAATAGCAACCCTGCAGAACCCTGAAGTATCAGTTACTTCTTCAGCTGCTGTGATAGAATTTCTTGACAAAAGCAACCTAATAAAGGAAGGATTCATTTTGGCTCACAGTTCAAAGGAACACAGTTCAGCACAGAAGGGAAAGCAAAGCATGAGGCTACTTGTTACATTGCATCTGCAGTCAGGAACCAGAGAAAGATGGGTGCCAGGTGCTTAGCTAGCTAGCTTACTCATTTTTATGTACTCTGGGACCCTAACCCGTGGAATGGTACTACCCCCGTTCAGGAATATATTTTCCCTAGATGATCTAGATTAACTAATCTAGATGATCCATCGTGGGCTTGCCCAGAGGCTTATTTTATAGGAGATTCTAGAGCCTAAAGATTTAACAACAAATATTTACCAACAAACCTAGGAAGGCTACATATCAGCCTGACTGCTGTGTGGCTTGGGGATACAAGGCAAGGACACATACCTGACATGTAAAAGAATCAGGATTTGGTCTGTGAGTCTGACACCATTTAGTTAGCTTCAAACAAAAGAAGGAAAGAGGGGAAGAAAAGGAAATGGGTAAGAACCATAGAAGCTCCTGAGATCCCATGATTCATAACTGGTTCATTCCCTAAAATATTCCTTCCCACATGATCTCAGAATGCATTTCTACAGATAGGATTTTAGGTTTTGTTGCCTGCTAAGTTCTCATCACTCTCCCCACCAAAGCAGAGCCTAAGACAAGGGGATAAATTTGACACAGAGATGCATCTAATTCAAAATTTGAGCTGGGAAGTAACTTTGTGGGATGAGACTTGACATCAGCATCATTGTCCCATTGCATGTGAGGCAGCTGAGACCTGAGACCATGTGATTTTCTCTTAATCCTAAACTTAATGAGTCAGGATACTCAGTCTGTGGACCAGGAATTAGCAGTGCTAGTGGAGTGGGAGTGAGTCGTTTAGCCTGATCCCCAATTTCCTTACATAGTAAAGGAGAAACATGAGAAAACATTCAATTAATTGGCAGCCTGATGAACCATATGAAGTATGTCTAGCGTATTGTAAGTCCTCTGTAAGTGGGAGTTACAGCTAACTACAGTGGGCATCAAAGGTTAAAGAGTGGAAGAGTACATTTAGTGAGACCCTGAACCTAAGAGGAAAGCCTTGTGCTTTGATTTTTTTTTTAAGTTGGTGGGTTTTTTTTTTTTACACATAGAAGAGATAGATACTTACTGGCTCCAAAATGTCAACATGAGCTTAAGAATGGCTACAGCATAGAGGAAGAAGTCAGACCACATGCAGGATGGATCAGAGTCTTCCCTCATCAATTAGACATGTCTGCCATAACATGAGAGGAAGTGTAAAGATCTTTGTGCCACAGGGTGCTCAAAGCTTAGCCCATATTCTACCAACAAGAGAGGCCTTGTGAAGACGGCAGGCTGACTTGGACTCGGGTGTGCTGGTGTGGCCCTTGCTCTGGTATCAGTGGCATCAAGGAACAGGGTAGCTGGCACGGGTTGTATAATGTCCACAGAATGCCAGATGCATACAAGAGTGATTTTACCCACTGCCTTTCTCCCAGGCACTCTTCACACACAAGTGTATCTACAGCAGCAAAGGACGGACCCTGAAAAGCGGCTGTGCCCGATATTGTAATGCTACCGTGAAGGTGAGGAGGGTACAGCCAAGGTCTCACCCAGGACACCAAGTCTTAGGAAGCTCCGAGCTACATTGTTGAGCTCTGGGGTCCTCATGGTCACCAGCGGCCTGCAGGAATTTAGGATGTTTTGCTGAATGACAAGCAAAAGCTATACTGGGTAGTATACCCACCACTTCCCTGAATGACATCTCTCTAAGTGCCCCTGCCTCTTCACATAGAGCCCATGACACCTACATGGGAGCCACCCCCCACCCAAGTCTCTGACCTGGCTCTTACCCACATTCCGGCCTTATAATATTCACACTTGATAGTCTCTTCAGAATGCTCCTCCAGATATAATGGGGCTGACTCATCTTTCCAGTCTCCTTCTACCTAACCCCTCCTTTCACTACCTAGCAGACCTTTACATTCCATCTCTCCATGCCACCACACCATTCCAGCACTTGTCTTCCTAGACTCACCATTCCCTGGAATGGTCTATTTCCCATGTGTTTGTTTGCTTATGGGATCAAGCCCAGGGCCTTGCAAATGCCTGGCGAGAACTCTACCACTGCAGGATTCTCCAGTCCCATCATGTCTCTGTTTTATCTTGCAGGTTGACTCTTTCTTCCTCTTGTATATTCTCTATAAGCACAAGCCTCCTTCTGCCTCATTCTCTTGTTCACAACAGAGGCGTTCAATAGGTTGGTGGTAGAGTGCTAGCAAGTTCATAAGAAGGGTTGGCATTGTACCTCCCCAGAACACCCCTCTTTTGAGAAATCAGCGCTCTTCCTGGGGTCCCCAGGGGTAGCATATGTGTTGTTTCCAGGTACCAAAATGCTGCAAAGGCTTCTTCGGGCCTGACTGCACCCCATGTCCAGGAGGGTTCTTGAATCCATGTTCTGGAAATGGGCAGGTGAGTACAGCCCCTGGTTCACATTGTCTCGTGCATGCTGATCTTTCATAAGTCACACGGTAATGTTGAAAACTCCTAAGTCAAAAAGTGGCACAATGCTGGCCAGTGTCTCCAGGAATCAAAAGATCTGTTACGAAAACAGGAGGTATCTACAGCAGAGGAGTCTGGGCCTGGGAAGGGGAGCCAAGGAGGGGAAGGGCACCCAGGAGGATGTTGCTTAGTCTCGTCTTCCCTATAGCTCACCGTGAGATCTTGGACAACTCAAAACTCTCTGGACCTCACTTCCCAAACCTGTGGAAGATCCTAAGGTCCAAGGTTTTCATAGTACTTGAAAAAAATAATAGCATTAGCCAGTGGTTGCTTTGTGTTGTTGTTGTTGTTGTTGTTGTTTAAACCAAACTTCAGAACCTAGTGCAATGTAAAAGCCGGAGCTCGACTTTACTTGGAGGCTAAGACCAAACAAAGGAAGGTAGAAGTAGCTGTGATCATGTAGGAGAACTACAGATCCGGGGATTTAATAGATCCACATCTAAACTGTGTCTTTTGCAAAGGGAAAACCACAAGGGTGGAGGGGGTGTCTTACAAAGAAAGAATAAGAAGAGACCAGTAGTGACTGGGGCCTGGTGGTTAGTGGGGAAGGAAGCCCACGCCTAACTCTGGTGTTTAGCGGTCGGTACCAACCTGGTCTTGCCAGGACTATACAGGTAGGAGAGCATGCAAGCTTTACAATGGAAACAAAGCACTGCAGCATAGACCACAGCTGAGCAAGCAAGAGCATGGAGAGAACAGGGCCAGGTCTCAGCTGAAGGCCCCTGCCTGCCTACTGCCATCCCCTAAACGTTGTGTGAAGGGTCTCATTTTACTTGTAACCTTCTTATTCTGAGGAGATAAAAACAGGTGTATTCAGAGTACTGACAGAAAAAAAGGGGGCGGGGGAAGGAAGTCCATCTTGATGAACTTCATTAGGTTTACAGTGACTTCACTAGGTTTACATCCAGAAGCAAGAGTGACTCTGAGCCACATCACAGAGAGGGCCATGTTAACACAAGTCATACCTCACAAAAGCTGCATCCACCGAGGAGCTGCCTGCCCAAATGTCAGACCGCCCCACTGAAGAGCCTCCTGCCTCAGCAAGACTCTGCTGCTTACATAAACTCTGTGAGGCTCCCTGTTGGTCATAACTGTTTGGCTTTCTTGAGCCTTGTGTTTTGTGAGTTTCCTGAGCCTAAATTTAGTTAACCTTCTGAGTGCTGGCCTTGCTTCACGCAGTGTTTCAGTTCAGAGGGAACGGCTACACAATACACCCTCACACCTTGTCCCTTAAGGTTCTGAGTCCTAGATCAGGATCCCCAAGCCAGGTACCAGTTCTCACATCTTAACTGACACAGAGATGACTCCGCCTCCCACAAGGAGTCCAAAGCCACTTCCAATGGGACTGAGCCTGAGTTCAAATTCAAGCCATGGAGCAAAAGCGAGAACTTCACTGCCACATGTGTCCTAATGGCCCGTGGGGCTTACCTTTGCTCTCAGTGCATAGATGGCCTCAGCGGCAACGGGACCTGCATTTGTGAGGGCGGCTTCCACGGCTCCAAGTGTCAGTTCTGCTCTGACCGCAAGAGCTACGGACCTCGCTGTAACAGAAGTAAGTGGAGCTTCCGCGGGCTCCCCTCATACTGAGCGTGCTAATGGTGTGGCCTGGTGTCTTGTGGACTTGTTTGCAGTGTGTCATCGTGGCAGCAGGGGAGGGAGGTTCTTAAGTGCTGCTTCTCTGTAGCATGTGTCAGACAGGCAGGCACAGGCTGCTGAGTTTCATATTCTCTCTGGTACGACTGAAAAACAGCGTTTTTAACAGGTTCCTGGGGGGTGCTAGCAATCCCATTTAGGAACCCCACTCTAGAAACCACTTTCTATGCCCATGAAGACATAGTCCACTTCAAGAACTAGATCTGCTCTCTTTCAAATAACCCTTACCCATCAGTTCTTCCGTTTAAGAATTATGACCTCAGCCGGGTGATGGTGGCGGTAGCGCATGCCTGTAATCCCAGCACTCAGAAGGAAGAGGCAGATGAATCTCTGTGAGTTCCAGGCCAGCCTGGTCTACAGAGTGAGTTCCAGGATAGGCAGGGCTCCACAGAAAAACTCTCTCACCCCTCCCACCCCCCACAAAAAATTAAGATCTTGGATGGATGGGTACACCCTTGAACTGAAAAATAAGGGTGAAAGCACTAGTAAGTATTTTGTAAATTCACTCTAACATAAATACGGAAAGCTTTCCCTAGGACATGCGTAGCACATAGTGCATACTGAAAACATGCTAGATACTACTGTGACCTCTTACTGGTTTAGCTGTTAGTCTAAGAACAGTAACCATACCTCAGTGGTATACATACAATAAGACCTATAGAACATATGGAACATCCCACAACAGGCATGTACAAATGCACTCCCATGCTCTCAGAAAATGTTAGTCTTTAAAATGTCATCATATGTATACTTCATTATATATATATTTTAGATGTCTGTTTGAAGTTAAAATTGGAACTTAGCAGAGTGAAATGAATCAGGGCTTCCTGTGGAGTCAGACCAACCAAAAACAAAATTCTCGTCTCTCCAGTGAGTGGCTGTGTGACCTGAGAAAGACGTTACGGAGTCTCCATCTAGAAAATGAAGGAAATGTTGTACAGTTACCCTGGCATTCTTGGGGACTGGTTCCAAGACTCCTCAATGCCCCTGAATTCTGCAGCCACTCTAGTCCTCTCCATGGAGAGGCATAGTGCTTGCCTGGGTCCTATGCACATGTTCACATAGGAATTCCCTCTTCATGACTTACCGTACCAAATACTACATAAACACCACACAAGTAATTGCCACGCTATGCTTTTTAGGCAGTACTAATAAGAAAAAGTATGTATACATTTAGAACAGACATGGAAATTTTTTTAACATTTTTGATCCAAGGTTGATGAGCCACAGTTACAAAATCCAAGAATACGTCGCCGGTTGTTCATAATATCAACCTGTGTTCATAATTGGGGCTTTTAGCTCAGAGGTTGTGTCTGCTAAATAACCAATAAACAAAGTCACATAAATTCTAGCCCCACACACTTGGTACAAGCACACCTACACTTTCAGAGCACGTTTGGCTAGGAGCCCAGCAGCATGGCACGGCAGTGTGGTTCAGTCCTATCTGCTTGTTCTTTTGGTCAAGTAAGATTTCTGAGACAAAAACAGGACCTTATTGCAAAGCCCAACAACCTTGGCATTTGTCAGATCTCCAGGCTCAGGTCAGGAGGTGGCTTCCTGCTTCACCCCTCATCATGGGTCTGTGCTCCTGTGCTTTGCAAATGAAGTCCTGGATTACTTAATGGTGTAAAATTAATTTTTGCTTTAAATCCAGATGTGATTTCCAAACTCTTTCCTTTGAGTTTCTTCACTCTTTCCTGGATGTTGGCTCTGGCTACCGGTCTGTGCTGGTTCCTGTCTCCTTTATGCCAGCTGGAGCAAGGCTCAGAGCCTTTCAGTTAGCTGGTATTCGGACCCCATGTCTGCAACTTTCCTTTGAGAAGCTCCATGTCTCTCCCTCCTCCTTACCTCTATCCTCATGCACAGGTGCCTGAGGGTGTGTGTGTAGGTGTGTCACATGCATGCATGTAGGAGATTGTATGCATGTTCATGTGGGTACACATGCATGGGGATGGGTATGCACATATGTACATACATACACATGTGGAAGGCAGAGGTCACCCTTGGGTGTCTTTCCTCAGGGACCAGTCACCTTGTTGCCTGTGGTAGGGTCTCTCATCAGCCAATGATCCCACGAACCCACCCGTCTCTGCCTCCCTGGTGCTGGAATTACAAGCACAGGTTACCATGTCTGGGTTGTTTCACTGTTGTTTCTAGTGGGTTCTGGGGATCGAACCTGGGTCCTCAGGCTTGCACAACAAGCCCTTTTCTGATTAAACTAAATCCGCACTTTGAACTTTTCAGATACTAATATTCAGCAGCAAGGTAAAACAGCTAACGTTTAAAATGACAGAAGCTGTGGAAGTGCTGGTTAATACTGCGTACAGTATGGGTACAGTCACTGTAGGCATGAACTTGGACAGCACAGGCTCAAGTACCTGCATGGGAACTCAGAGGCAAACTGTGCATCTGGAAAGTAGAATGTACCTGTCATATGGAACTGAGGGTGGTTAGTGAGACAGGGAAAAGCCAGTCCAGGGCCTTGAATGACGTCAGGGCCCAAATACTGGCCACCAATTATCAGTGGTTTGCTGTGAATGAAAGTCGAGAATTAACACGTGAGCCCATCTGGAGTTCTACAAACAGAAGGATGCCTGTCTATTTATTATAGAATGTTTTCAAAAAGTGAGAAACTTCTCAGCTAACATCTCCAACCACAAAATAGTTGAAAATTGGGCTCCTTGGCTTCTTTGGCCTCATCACAAACCATCTCCTCCCCTGCACCCACACAGAGATACATAGGAAGCACATTGGGGACCAACATATCCTTCTCCTGGGGGGGACAGTCAGCTCTCGAAGGCTGCCCCTGGAAGTCTGAGAAAGGCTGGTGACCCTGAGTTCAGCCCAGCTCTGATATGACAGCAGTGGGCTGGGGAGGAGACGGCCTCCATCCTCCGTGGCACTGTGATCCAATAGCAAACAGTTCTCCAAGCCCTGAACACCCTCTTCGCATCTCTTCCAGCCTGCCTGTGTGTTCATGGAACATGTGACAACAGACTAGACAGCGATGGAGCCTGCCTCTCAGGCACCTGCAGAGAGGGCACAGCTGGGCGGTTCTGTGACAGGCAGACTTCAGTCTGCGGACCCTATGTGCAGTTCTGTCACATCCATGCCACCTGTGAATACAGCAATGGGACAGCCAGGTAGGTCACAGTGCAAGGCTATGGTGCCATCTATGGGTGGAGCCATCCCATATCTAACGATTTATAAAGTAGGGCATGTTCTGCCCAGCTGACAGCATGGCTCTTGCAGGAGCTAAGTCTGAGCTTGAATCCAAATCTTAGCTCTCTTTGCTCTGGAATGCAGCAGCGGTGTGACCTTAGGCAAGTTACCTTACCTCTCTGAGCAGTGATGAACTCTACCTCAGAGAATGACAGTAGAGATTAAAAGAGCCAAAGATAAGAGCACGCTGCCCCAGCCTGGACCATCATTACGACGAGCACGCTGCTGTGCGTGCTACAGTTCCAGCACACCGGATGCTAAAGCAAGAGGGCTGCTGCCAGTTCCGGGCAGCCCGAACTACAGCCACACCTTGTCTCAAAAATCCAAAGGGGGCGGGAGGTGGAGAGGTGCTTCAGCCTGGAAGAGCACTTGCTACTTCTCCAGAGGATCTGAGTTGGGTACCACAGCCTGCACCTGCAACTACAGTCCAGGGATCCAGCAGTGCCTTCTGTCCTCTGAGGGGGGTGTGCCTGTCTGTCTGTGTGCCTGTGCATGTCTGTGTGTGTACCTTCATACATGTGTGCACATGTGCATGTGTGTTTATGTCTGTGTGTGTCTATATCTATGTGTCTGTGATTTTATATGTCTGTGTGTATATGTGTATGCATGTTTGTGTCTATGTGTATTCCTGCATGTATGTGCAGGTGTGCATGTCATGTGTGTGGGTGTGGGTGTTTGTCTGTGTATGTGTGTGTGTGTGTGTGTGTGTGTGTGTGTGCGTGCGCGCTGTGGCCCACTAATGACTCAATATGTATACGGTCAAGGCCCTGCATGGGAACTCCAGGGAAATTGGGTGGTTTGCCTCAGCTCTCTGGGTCTCTGCCTTAAAAAAAAAATCACAAAGGAAACAAGGAAGGAGGGAGGGAAGGAAGGAGGGATGGACTGAGGAGGGACGGAGGAGGGAGGGAGGAGGGAGGGAGAAAGGGAAGGAGAGCGACGGGGAGAGAGGGAAGGAAGGAAGGGTTATCTGTCCTGCCACTGTGAAGGAATTCCCAGAGGAAGTCAGTTTAAACACAGACGAGTTTGTTCTAACACACATCGTTTCAAGGGCCAGCACGCCGTGCAGGGACACCATGACGGTGGGGGCTTGAAGCAGCTGGTCACATGGCATCAGCAGTCAGAACACAGAAGGAGAGAACAAGTGTGCTCAGGTTGTTTCTCTTCATTCAGCCCTGAGCAGAGGCTGTGAATAGTGCTGCTGGTGTGCTCAGAGCAGGCCTTCGAACCTCAGTTAGCTTAATCTACATGACCCCTCACAGGTGCCCAGAGACTAACTTAATCTACATGATCCCTCACAGGTGTGCCCAGAGACTAACTTAATCTACATGACCCTTCACATGTGCCCAGAGACTAACTTAATCTTCTGTCTTAGGTGATTCAGTGTCTGGTTAATCTGGCAGTCAGTGTTAACCGTCCCAGAAGAAAAGCAATGAAATTCCCATGCTTTGAAGGCTCCTTTACCTACAAAAGCTGTCAACAGCGGCTCCTCTGTAAAAGCCATCTGAGGTCAAGTTGAACGATGAAGAACTGCCACTCGTTCTCTGAACTGTATACAGATACAGCAGCCTTCAGGAGCAGCACATATCCTAGGGGGCTTGCTGTCCTATAATTTGAAGGCAGGAACCACCTCAAATGCCCTGGAGGAAACAGAGGATGTCTGGAATCCCGGCCCTGTTCTGGCATCGTTTTTTAATTTTATTTGCATAGTTACTTGATTGTTTTGGGGATAGCAGGCTGGATGAGGGCAGGGACTTGGTTTCTTTCCTGTAGATACAAGAAAAATCACTGATCAGTAAAATCTCCCCCAGAAGCTCCCGAATCATTCACAGTAGGCTGTCTGCATGTCTGCATGACCCCAGGCAGCTCAGAGGCCTGAGCCGGAACAGACTTGTTCTTTGTGTGGATTCCATACAAATGCACTTCTCTAGGAAACCTGATCCTGGACCGTCTATGATTTTCTTAAGCTCATGTTGCTGAGGCTCCAGAAGGTCGTAGATGGATGGAAGCCCAGTGGTATCCCAAGGCCATTCAAGATACTGATCTAACCAATGAATGAGTGAACAATGAATGAATGAGCAAATGGCCCACATCAAATAGAAAAAGGGTTGTGGTAGAATATTTTGGAAGGGATGTCTGAAAAGAGAATGAAACTCATCTCACAGGAGGTACACCTGAGTGTGCTCACATGCATGCGTGCAGTGTGATGTGTGTGTGTGTGGTGGGAGGTGATATGTGAAGGACCAGAGAAGGCAAGGAAGCTCTCACCTGGTTGACACGTTCAGTATTTTCAGACCTGTGCTGCAGAGTTTTTGTCTCAAGCTGGCACAAACACAAGGTTATAAATAGTCAAATTCTGGTCCAGTAAGAGCAGGCCAGCTGCCACCACTGCACCTGGTGGTGCCAGTGAGTCCTGCCAAGCTCACCCCAAGAATTAGGCCTGTTTTTCCAAGTGAGGAGACAGTGTCCCAGCTGGGAAGAGACTCAGGTGAGCCACACAATGGCTTAGGTAGGGCTCAGATTCCCACACAGCCCTGACTGCCAACCTCCCACAATCATCCACCCAGGCTTGCAAACCCAGGCTTCCTGCACAAAACCAATCACTAATCACGTCCGGCTCCTCCCCGGCTGGCTACATGTGCCTGCATCGTGGGTGCTAGGCATCTCGGGCTGATTCTGTGCATTTTTTCCTTCACAGCTGTATCTGCAATGAGGGCTACGAAGGAGATGGAACTCTCTGTTCTAAGAAGGACCCTTGCATGGAATCAACCTCCAGAGGAGGCTGCAATCAGAACGTGAGTGTTGAGTCTCGTCGCCAGGTGCCCTGGGCGTTCTGTGCCTCCTGTGTCGTTCTAAAAGTAGGTGCAGCAAGAAGCCACCAATAAAAGCCTCTCTATGGCGATGGAAGCAGTTAGGTAAGGAAAAAAAATAACCTGCCACGCTGCCTTGGACAGCAGAAGACACTGACAGCTGCAAAAGCTCCTTGGGTTTTACGTGGGTATGTGACAGGGGAGGCGGCTCTGGTGGGCTAGCAGGTGGTTAGCGTGGTGTCCTTTGAGACAGACGAGGTGCTGACAGTTGAAGGCAGAGGTGTTCAGCCAGCCATGAAGGACTTCTGAGAAATGCTGTAGGTTTCCCCAGAAAACCCAGCCCAGGTGGGAGCAGAGCCGTCACCCTACACTGCCATCAGCACTGACATCTGGACCCTGTTTTGTGACCGAACACTTTTTAAAGCAATCCTAGGGGAAGAGACATCCCAAAAGGCAGTGCCTGATGACTTTTCATACGCACAAAGCACATAGGTTTGAACTTGAAAATGTATTTTGTGTTAGAGTTTTTGAAATAGCATACAAAGTAATGGGGTTTGCCTTGTTTTCCTTCTCCCACCAATCCCCTCCCATCTCCTTGCCCTCCTACCTTGGTCCTCTCCCTGTCCTCACTAGCCCCCATCTGCCTTCCTGTCA
>CM053766.1:82513758-82537597 GCA_028658305.1 Pachyuromys duprasi
CTTTTGTTTGCCAATCTGTCTCAAACTTCCCGAGTGAGCAACTGACCTCTCTCTGCTGGGCTGCATGGGATGGCTGTCAGAGCTCCCCTTGGGGTCAATGGCTCCCATGGGGTACCCAGAACATTCTGGGCTTACCCATCTTGAATGAGGTATATGCGTGTGTGTGCGTGCGCGTGTGTGCTCATTCTGATTGAGGTGTGCTCCGAATGCATGTGTATGTATGTGTTCATGTGCACATGCAAATGCCTTCTGTGTACCAGGTGTCTTTCTAGGTCCTTTATGAAGCAGCATCTCATTTAAACTCCACAACAGTTGTCTGGGATTAGTGCTATTATGGTGCCCATTTCACAGATCAGTAAACAGAAGCTAAGCACACTTACTTGCCTCAGATGTTGGTGTCTGTCCATGTGCCTGGCCCAACACTTAATCACCAGTATAGAGTATTTTATCTGTGCAGTATGGGTCACACCCAACTGTCACTACCTCTCCATCTCTCTCTCTCCCACAGAATAGAACTATAATATCAAGGGGGATCATGTTCACCTTACTCCTATGTCACATTTAAACATAGAAATCCTGGGTTTCAGCACCAGATGATTGAGAGAAAAAAAAAAAAAGAAACAAAAACAAAAAGGAGGACATGACTGCTCCTAGGTATAGTGGAGAAGGTTTATTGTCAATAAAAGGTTAAATATAGCCAGAGGCTGAGACATCTGGGAGAGAACATGGCCAAGCTGAGCAAGTCCATGTGAGGGAAGAGGAGAAGGGAGAGCAAGAGAGGAGACAGTCACAAACCAAGAGAAGCTGCCAGGAGACTGGCCAGAAGGTAAAAGAGCCAAAACATCCAACATAGCCAAAATGACTGAATTTTATAGGAAAGACCAGCTGGGGGAACAACAGGTCAGCCCCTGGGCTGAAGAGTTCAGGGTAGGGGAAAGGTATGCCAGCCAGGAGGACCCTACAACAGCTAGAGATGGAGGGAGGCTGGAAGAACCTGGCCGGCCAGCCTCAGCTTCGATGTGTTAATAGGCACGGCAGGTAGCAGTGTGTCCAGGTTTGAGACCTGACACTGTGACAATTCTTGTCCTCACCTTTTGTTTTTCTCACACAGTCCAGTTCTTGTTCCTCTTCTCCTATGAAACCTTCATTCTAGAAATCCCCTAGGACCTGAAGCCTTGAAACCAAAAGCCACTCCGGTGCCTGTCCCCAGGCTGCTGTGATACCCCCACCCGAGCCCCCAACACACGCCCCTGCTGTGTGCCGGAGGCCCCACCCTTTGCTTCTCACCGGCACTGTTGCACCAACCCTGCCCTGGAGCTTGGGCTCTCCCACCTGCTGTTCATGGCCCCAAACCCTCCAACGGCTCCAACCCCTCTTGTTCCTGTCCTTCCGTGGAAACAAACTAACGTACAAAGCCTCTGCCTGCCCTGAGGAGACTAAACCCAGGCTTACTCATTTTTATCCAAAGATGTTTTCTGTAGGCCGTGGTAAAACCACAGTGCAAGTCCAGGCATGTTAGCCCGATGCCCCAGCCTGGGCCTCCCTCCACATGGGCTCTGACTGGGGGCTGTGTGCTCTAGGGCCCTCCTTAAGGCCTAGGTGTCTAATAAGCTAGACTTACCTCAGTCTGACAGGCATGTCTTAACTGTAGCCCATAGGCCCGTGTACCCTAAGATAACTATGATCCAAAATTGTTTTATGTAAAACATTATCAAACCTGCTTTTGCATTTTGGTTTGTAATTATTCTTTGTTATATGGTTCCCAAGTGTGAACTTTGTAGATAACAACACTGATTTGTAGTGTCAAAAGGTTGCTCATGCCTACCTGTAAAGGAGCAGTTCTCAACCTGCGGGTCCAACCCGTTTGGGGTAGAATGACCCTTCCACGGGAGTCTCCTAAGAACATCAAAAAACACAGATATTTACACTACACTTCATAACAGTAGTAAAATTACAGTTATGAAGTAGCAAAGAAAATAATTTTTGGTTGGGGGGAGGAGTGTCACCACAACATGAGGAACTGTATTAAAGGGTCGCAGCACTAGGAAGGTTGAAAACCGCTGGTCCAGAGGGCCCTGACTGTGGAGGCCACCTGCAGTTCTTGCTTGGAGGCTCACACAGCTGGGGCACAGGCTCACATCAGCCTGGGGACAGCACGGCTCAAGAGGGCAGGCGCTGGCTATCCAGAACACCACTGAGATAACGTTTCTGTGTTCTCTTTCTGCTCTCCCGCCTTCCTTCGAACGAATGAATAAGGAATTGTCATTTCTCTCAGAAGCAGCTGTATTTTACCAGTGGATAAATGTGAGTCCCAGCATTCACACACTCGCACTGACAACAGAAATCATTTTAGAGATCTGGAGTTTGTGCAGTAGAAAACTGGTGATGTGTCTGGAGAGTGGAGTTGGGGGTGGGGGGGCTTGTGCAGCTGCTCCTCCTCTTGTCTACACTCATTGGCCATCTCACCCCTGGAGACTCTGATTTGGTAAGTCAGCGGGGCTTGGCCTGGTCACTAGTGCCAACATGTATAGCCAATCTGTAAATTGCTGGTCCAGGTAAAGGCCGGGTAGCTGAGTTCCAAGCAATTCAAATACATAAGAATAGCACTATCCACCACATAGATTTCAAAGAAATCACATAGTATTCTCTGAAAGTTTAATGTGATTTATGTCATAATTCACTACAATTTGGACTTAGAGTTGACATCTGGGCACTTCATATATGCTTAGCTCTCTGCTTAGCATAGTGGAAGAGCTTACTCTCCACACGTGTAGAGTATCACATCAAAAATTTAATTTCAAGCAGGGCTTGGTGGCACGCCTTTAATCCTAGCCCTCCAGAGGCAGAGGCAGGTAGTTCTCTGTGAGTTCAAGGCCAGCCTGCTCTACAGAGGGAGTCCAGGGCAGCTAGGGCTATTACACAGAGAAACCCTGTATCAAAAAAACTAAAGTAAACTGAACTAAAAGAATCCAGCCTCACCCTGCCTGGTTGTCTGGATCTCTGTCCTCTTTGGCTGAATGGATTGGGGTGTCTGACCTAGTCAGACATCATAACAGATTGTCCCTCTAAGTAAGCATGTGCCAAAATAGGTCCCGCTCAGTCAGCACTCACTCAGAGAACAGCTCCCTGTATGCTGGAGAACCACTTGTTTCTACACGGTGGAGGCTCAGTACAACCCCCTTCATAAAGCAAGGCAGGGGACTGCTTCCTCTCTGGGCGCACTGGCTTCCCTGTGGCCATGCCCAGTCTTACCGCATGCAATGCCAGCCCAGTAGCAGGCTGGAGAGGGCACATTTCCTCACAACCTGCTTTAAATGCTGTTGTGTTCGAACTTGAACATCACTTCCGAGAAGAGTATCCACCAGAAATCAGTAAATTCTTTGTTTGTTTGTTGACACAGGGTTTTCTCTGTGCAGACTTGGCAGTCCTGAAATCAATTGTAGACCAGTCTGGCCCCTAACTCACAGAGACCCACCTGCCTCTGCCTCCCTGAGTGCTGGGATTACAGGCACATGCCACCATACCTGGCTTCAGTAAGTTCAATAAACCAAGATTTAGGGGTTTGGGTATTTTTTTTGGTTGAATTTTTTCCATCCAATTTTTGAATATAACAATAGATTTTCTGGACATGAATGAGACATTGTTGAGTTTGAGCCAGGCCTTCATATTCTGCAACCTTCTTACAGTCTTACTCTAAAGACATGGAAGAAGTCACATAGTCCTTTGTACACATGTACACGCACACGCACACAACTCTTTATCTGGCTTTTCATTCCAACTTACAATGACAAAGTATGACCCAATCAGGAAAATGTGCATTGTTATAAAGATCCACACATTAAAGAGAGAGAGAGAAAAAGATTGAGTCCCAAAAGAGGATGTGAGTCATCAGCCAAGGTCTGGGTGGAGTTGGGAAGGGAAAGCCTAGGATTCCCCTAGTGTTCCCGGAGTTACGTCACATGGGAAGCCTTTGTCTCTGACAGCATATAAGTCTGCCCAGCTAGTCCCTAACACTACTCAGGCCACTCTCTCTCCTCCTGTGACTCAGAATGCTTCCCTGCAGTCCATGCTGACGACCACCTCGAATCTCACTGTCCTTGTGCCAACCCAGCAAGCCATTGAGGACATGGACCAGAAGGAGAAAACCTTCTGGTTGTCATGGAACAATATTCCAGCCCTGATAAGGTGGGTGTCGTTTACCTTATCTTCCATAATATGTGACTGGTGTCAGGGTGAACATTCCTTAGTTCAATGTAGAAAAGCCACATTATACTTCACTAGGATGGCCCAAGCAACCCTTCCCTGGGTCAGGGCAATTTATCTGTTAACAGCTGACTCTAAACCAGTGGTTCTCAACCTTCCTAATGTAGTAAACCTTTCATACAGTTCCTCATGTTGTGGTGACCTGAACCATAAAATTATTTTTATTGCCATTTATAACTGTAAGTTTGCTACTGTTATGAACTGTTGTGTAAATCTGATATGCAGGGTATCTGAAATGGGACCCCCAAAGGATTTGGATCCCACATTTGAAGAACCACTGATAAACCAAGCAATGTGCTTTGTATATAACTTAGTTAACCCTCCCAACACCTCTGAGATGGTTGTTACACTTACTCCCTTTTGACAGATGTGGAAAGTGAGGCACAGAGTGGTTAATGACTAATTCCAACTAAGGCTGACCACTGCAAAAGTGAGTGTGAAGTTTGAGTATGGGATAATGTGAAGTTTGAATGTCATAGTCTGACCCCAGAGCTGATTCTCCTGTTGCATTCATCCGTGGTGCATGGATATCTGATTGTGACCCTTATGATTTGGTGCTTTAGATACCACACACTCCTAGGCACATACGGAGTGGCAGATCTGCAGACCCTCTCGTCCTCGCACATGCTAGCCACATCATTGCCAGGAAGCTTCCTTCACCTGGACAGGGCAGACGGGGTAAGTGCACTGCCATCTGGCTGTTTGGGGTGTGGTACCTTTCTGTGGGCATATCTGTTTAACAGCACTATAGTATAGAAATCAAATAAGTGAGCCAGGCTTGATGCTGTGGGGCTGTGATCCAGCCACTCCAGAGGCTGCGGTGAGAAGATAACAAGTTAAAGCCTCCTGGAGTACAGAGTGATGTCATGGCCAGCCTGGGCAACTTTCTGAGTCCCTGTTTTGAAATAGAAACTAAGAAGAGTATTGGATACGTGGCTCAGTGGAAGAGAGCATTTGTGTGGAGTCCTACATGTAATCCCCAGAGCTCCCAGGTAAATCAACCAAATAGCTGGAAGAGAGGATTTGAATGTTGTCATCCCAGGAAGAGATAAATGAAGTAGATGACAGAGAGCTAAGTGTCCTAATTAGACCAGTGCATAGTGTATACAATTGCACTGAAGCACCACACTGCACACAATAGGTAGGTATCCTTATTAATTTTCTTAATTTACAACATGACTTTGTATACTCATATAATGTGATTAGTAAAGCCAGGCTAATCTATTGGTATTCCAAACCACCAATTTTCTTCGAAACAGTAACATCCACCCTGGCATGCCACAAGTTGTACAGGTCCCCAAATAAATCCATCAAGGCCCTGGCCTAGAGGAGATAACCATCAAACACGAGTTTTTCTCAAGTTCATTCCTGTGTCTAATACAATAAAAAAAATCCCATTTTAACAAAAGGAGATGTGACAGATGACCTGCTGTGTTTCCAGAGCCTCTGTACATGGAACTCCATGTGCAGGTTTAGGCAAATGTCCCTCCTCCCTAAGATCCCAAAGGAATTGCAAACAGAGGTCCCAGTAAGGGAAAAAAAGGAAACCAAAATGGTTGGAGCTCAGTTGCTCTTGGATGGGAGACAGTCACTGTCTCTATTAGTTTGCAGTCATCTCTGTAAAAGGTACTACAAATGAGGGGGCTCTGACAATAGTTGGTATCCTCATAGTGCTGGAGGCTTCTGGAAGGCCAAGATTGGTATTGGCAAGACTTGATTCCCTGTGAGAGTAGTGAAGGGACAAGATGTTCCAGGCTGCCTCCTTGGCTTATTGATGTCCATGTTACTGATCTAATGGAATCTTCTCTCCACAGTGCTTTGTGTGAATTCCCCCTACTTTTTTTTTTAAATAAACTAAAAGATACTGTGTAAAAGGAACATTTACTCAATTGTTTCAATTGTTGACTGGAAGGCTTACTGCCTCCTTCTGCTAACCTAGGCCTGGAATGCTATCAACCTCTGAGACCTACTGCTCAATAAGCTCACCCTTTCTTGTTCTTACTGAGCTCTGGGCTGGCTGGTTCAACTCAGCTGTTCTGACTCAAATTCCTCTCCCAGCTGACTGACTCAATCTGGCTACTCCCTGAATTGCTCTGCTTGGCCTCAAACTAACTCCAGCAACCTGCTCTAATCTTCTGGCTCCTTCTCATTCTCTGGCTCATTCACTTTTCACCTGAGTCCAGCTTGTTTTCTCTCTGAAACCTGCCTATCGCTGTCCCAGTAAAACTGTCTCCTGTCACTCTCTCCATTGCCTCTAAGTAGCTTCCCTTTCCTTTCTCAAGAGAGTTGGGCATATCCTATTCTGTCAAATCTTTCTCTAATCATCACTTTTTTTGCCACTCAATTAAATATCACTTTCAAACATGGGTGCTGCCTTTTACAAACTACCTTTCCTTTCATTGTTTGGGATTAAAAGCATGTACCATCACACCTGGACCTAAGCTTTTCTTTACTTGATACTTGTTCTATACCATACTGGCCATGAACTCAGATCTTCTTGCCTCTGTCTCCTGAAATAAAGATGCTGTTTGTATTCCAGCCTAGAAGGTCTTTGGATGTGATCTCTTGCCAGAACAGCCATGTTCTGAATTAAAATTCCTCCACAAGAGTGGAATAGGCTGACAATCAGAGTATACCCCTCATGTAGAGTATGTATGTCTATCTGTTTGTGATGTCTAATGGATCACAATTTAAAGTATTTCATGGCCCCAAACTGCAATGGTTACTGATGCTCAAAAGGCAGAAAACCCAGAGGAAATACAACCCTCAAAGGCACTCACCTTTCTACTGTGTTTGCACTTGCAGAATATCACAATTGAGGGAGCATCCATTGTGGATGGTGACAATGCAGCCACAAACGGAGTGATACACATCATCAACAAGGTAAAGATGCCCCTACCCACTTGGCAGAGTTGCTTTCCCCTCTGTGATGTTGTCCTTGTATGGTTTCTTTGGGCAAATAAAAAAATCCTTAGCCTTAGTATCAAATGAGCCTAACTTTTCTTCATTATCTTTGCTGGAACCTCATGATGCTCTCTCCATTCAATCTGACACTGCTATAATTCACCCCACCTCTTGGCAGCAGGGCCTCTGTCACATGTGGCCTCATGCACATTCTCATGGAAACATCTTAAGAGGCACAAGTCTAAAGTCAAGAACAAGGAGGAAGGAAATTGATTATCATTATTCACTCCCCTCCCTGCACTAATGTAACCTAAAAAAAGAAGGGGTACAGAAGAACCTAAGGAAAAAAACTAAAAAAGCACAGGAAAACTACCATAAGATTTTCATTTTTCATCTAAGTCCCAATTAAAAAGTACTCATAGGCTTGAAAAAGAAGGAAAAAATGGAAAATGGGGCTGTCAGCTAACCCATGAGTTCCAGTTACTATATTAGGATCTTCATTTTAGAAGGAATTTCCAGCACACAGGAAACTTTCAGAAGGTGGAAGGCTGGTGAGAGAATTAGTTAATTGTATTTTAATTAAAATTGTTCTTACTTGGTATTTATATACTCAATTTTTAAAAACCATAACTGGACTGTTTCTGTTCAAAACAGAGGCTGTTTGTAAGTCTCCATGATTTTCAAAGTCCTTGCAATCCTCCTGCATTATCCAGAGGCTTTAAACGCAGCACTGTTAAGCAAGAGATTCAGCACTTATATGAAATTATGACTCCATATAATGCCAAGAAACACTGCTTACCAACAGTTTTCTCTGTAGTCTTAGGTTTCCAGAGTACTAAAATACCTTTTTAAAAAAATGGATTAAAAAAACATAAAATTGGACTGGGGAGATGGCTCAGTAGGTAAAGTGCTTGTCACACAGCTTGAAGAGTTGAATTCATATCTTTAGTGTGTACGTAAAAAGCTGGGTTTAGCTTCATGGATCTCTAACCCCAGCACAGGGGAACAGAAACAAAAAGATGTTTAGCCAGCCAGTCTAGATGAGATACTGAACTCCAGGCTCAGTACAAATACACACTCACCTCTTCTCCCTTCTTAAGTATTTTGAATAGACACAACTTCCTTAGTAAAATCCACCTCTTATTCTGAGCTTATCACCATGGAATAGTAAGTCCCAATCCTTCTGTGGCCTTCCCACACGGCCCATATCTACAGAGTATATTAAAATGATAGCATGAGTCTGAGTTCTTCACTAGCTATATAATCTTATGGAAGTCATATAACCCCTCTAAGCTTCATTTATCTTTCTTTGTAAAGATTAAATAACACCCTCTACTTCAAGGCTTGCCACTAAAGGGCCCTCAGTAAATGCTGGCTTGATTCCCTTCTTCCTTTGAAATCCCATGGGATATTCTGTATAGAATTTATTTGGCATGATCACTAACTATTCTTTACACGATGCCTGTTTCCTGCGATCCTTCAGTGACTCTGTCCTGGAGGCATGTGACTGCATCTCTGTGTCCCTCATCAGAACAAGCACCTTTCCCTATGTATGGCAATTGGAACTTCTGAAGGTCCATTAGGTTCCAGGTATCACACCCCCACCTGGTGTTCCTTGTGTTTTTTATAACACTAAAAATGTGAGTGCTATATCATCTTCATGTCACAGATGAGGCAACACTCCAAAATACGGAATTAGGTTAAGTTCACAATTGTTCTTTTCTTAGCCCCTGGATTGTACTGCTCCCTCATGAACTCTTCTGTCAATTGGCATCATGTATGTACAGTTGTGTGGGCTGTGTGCTGCATAAAGGCACTTGGCCAAAGGGTGGGTAGAGGTGAAGTCCAGCCCGCAGTACTTGGCTTGCTTTGTACCCATCGGGAGTTAAAAACTTGAAAAGAAGAGGTAGCTTTTTCAAAGTATGGGCATTCATAAATGTATATTTTGTTGGGACATGAATATTAAGGCATCAAGGTCTAGCAGACCATCTCCTCACAGCTCTCAAATCTGTTATGCCTATGGAACCTGAAGTTTCCCACCCCACCCCACTTCAGCTCTGTTATACTGCTGAGGAAGCTGTAGGTCTGGCTTTTAGGTTGTCATAGCTAGTTTCTATTGCTGTGATGAAACACCATGATCAAAGAGCAACTTGGGGAGGAAAGGGTTTATTTGGCATAAGCTTCCATATCCCTGTTCATCTTATCAAAGGAAGTCAGAACAGGAACTCAAACAGAGTGAGAACCTGAACACAGGAGCTGATACAGAGGCCATGGAGGGGTGAGGCTTACTGTCTTGCTTCATATGGCTTGCTCAGTCTGCTTTCTTATAGAACCAAGAACCACCACAACCACAAATGGACTGAGGCCTGGCCCATCAGTCACTAATTAAGAAAATGCCCTAAAGGCGGGACTACAACCTGATCTTATGGAGGCATTTCCTTAATTGAGGTTCCCTCCACTCAGATGACTTTAGCTTGTCAAGTTGAGATAAAACTAGCTAGCACAGATAGGACCAGGTTTATTCATGGCATGGGGCCATCTTATCACCCACGTGTATGGATGCCCAAATTGTACATAAGATAAAATGCAGACCTTGACATGGATGGCAACTACTACCACATCATAGTCCCTTGCTTCTGGAGCTACTTGGTCTGCCTGCAAGGGAAAGTAGGAAGCATAATCTGTTAGCAGGAAACTATCCTTCCTAACTCTAAGAGGATATAAAAATATAAGGTAGGGACCCTGTAGCTGTTTTTTTTGCTGAGGAGAGTCCTTGTCATAGGGGATACTTCTGGGCCCATTGAAAGGGGACTCCTAAGATCATAGGGCAATGGGAGAGTCTTAAATTGATGGGCTGCAATCAGTCATGCAATTGCTGTCTGCCTCCTTCCCTCCTCCCACCCTCCCCAAAACAGGGTTTCTCTGTGTAACAGCCCTTGGCTGTCCTGGAACTCACTTCGTAGACTAGGCTGGCCTCAAAGTCACAGAGATCTGCCTGCCTCTGTCTCCTGAGTCATGTGCCACCACACCCCGTTGCTGTCTGCATTCTTGAAGAGACTTGGAAAATAGAGAGCTATAAGCAGATCATTTGGTAACAGCGTAAAACCATGTGGTTTTTCTGGGAAGGTTGAGGTATAGGGAGAAACAAAGTGGGTCAGTGAGAGGAAGAGGGCATAGAGTTGATTTAGAATGACAGTGACTGGTCCCATTGCCAGGACTGTTCCAACAAAATGAGCTGGAAGTAGCAGCAGGGAACAACAGAGCATCCAAGGAAGGGAACAGGAGAAAAGAGGACTAATATAAAGAACTGTATCCAGCCTGGGGTTAAAGGGATAAAGGTCTCCCTTAGCCACTTTCTTCACAGCATCTCAAAAGGTCACTTGCAGATGTATCAGGAACAAATGGAACTGTAACAGCTATTGGGAAAGATTATATGGAACATTTGAGTACAGGATGAAGCTCAGTAAGTAAAATATTTAAAAGATAGGATAATAATATAAGTATCCTATAATACTTATAATAAGTATGAGGCTAGTAAGGATGAGAAAGTGATCCAGGGGAGAAAGCTTCCCAAAAACTCAGAAATGTTTCTGTCTTCCAGAAAGCAAATATTAAATTTCCAGGTCCCCTGATTTCTATCACTATTCGACTCTGCCTTTGTACTACAAAACTGACCTCAAAGAACATGTAAAATAAATTTCTAAGACTATGTTTCCAAAACAAACTTTATTTTTTTTGGCAGTGGTATAACAAATTTTAATTCACAGCAGACACTCTGTAGACAACAACAGTAAGAACAAAAAAGGCTAACAAGCTCTCAGAATTGACAAGAGTTTACCAATAGTCAAAACAGATTCAAAACTGCCTGAATGCATGTTACAAAAACTACATACAAATGTTAGTTTAAAAAAAATCCATATAGCAGCTGAGCTATGGTGGCACATACCTGTAATCCCAGCACTTGGGAGGCAGAGTTGGATCTCTGAGTTGGAGGCCAGCCTAGTCTACAAAGTGAGTTCCAGAATTAGCCAAGGCTATACAGAGAAGCCCGGTCTCGAAAACAAACAAAAAATCCATATGGCAACACTACTGCTTCCTGGAGCCCCACACTCTGGGTCCTTTACCTGAGGGGAAACAAGTTCCTCCTTTGTACATGAAATGGCAATAATTCCAATGGATGTAAGTCAATCTCCTGGTCAAAGAACTACCCTTAGGAAAAGGGGGCTCACCTTAAACCATGCTAATGAAATAGATGTAACAATTAATTCTTTGTACTAGGAGCCTAACACAGGATAGTTGAGTCAACTATTAAAAAACTGGTACTACTCTGCCTCTATTGCTATTTCTTATTCCAAGATAGAAAAAAAAATCATGAGTTTGAAGAGTATTTTAAAAGACAGAAATATAAAATGAGTCTTTTCTATCCAATACTATAAAACTTGTACTTAGGAATTATATTTTTGTCTTCCTCGTAAGATTTGCAAATGTTATAATCCCTCCTCTCACCTCAAGTAAAACTTTCATTTACTCAAAAGGTCCTATTCCTGTTCTAGAAATTTAATAGCCTGAAGCAGTGATTCCTTTCCCCTTCCTCCATTTTCCTGTGCACCAATTCTTTTTAGGCTAGCCAAATGAGTAAGACTGAAGTCAGACCCCAGCCAATAGGGAAAAGACACAATCACCACCTTCCTCAGAATAAAAACCAGTAGTATACTTCCTCTATGTGTGTTCCCTCTTCCTGAGCACAGCCTCTTGATCAGATGTATTTGTTTTGCTGGGAAAAAAAAATGGTTCCAGACCTAAGCTGGCTAATCTGCATTACTGTGCACTCTGCTGGTGCTTTATAGTGTGTGGAAAAACAGGGTTTGGCATCCACAGACCAGTAATACAACAGATTCCTTAGCAGTACCTAAACTGGATACCTGGGCCAAAGGAAATCCCATCTTCTCAACTCTAACACATCTAGTAAGTTACTCAAACCAGGAAGACTGAGTTCCCGATCTAACCCATTTCACCATAAGATTGAAACCTATACTCCATTTCAATAGGGTCCAAACACAAGGACAAAATTCCATAGATGTGACCATGGTGTTTTCCTCCAACCTGCTTATGAGGAGTTCAAGTAAAAAAGAGCTCTGTCTTCTCAATGTCTATTCTAAAAATTGTCTTATCTTTTAATGGAGATTAAAGATCTGTATGTAATGGGAACCCCATCTATATGTGGGACCCCATGGCTTTTACTCTGCCTATTCCTCTGCAAAACAGGCACAAGCCATGTGTAAGTTAAGTCATACTAGAGACTAGCACCCTGCATGTCCTATGAAGCTCACAAAGGAATGCATTCCAGTCCTTACAAATACCTGACTTATAAAAGAACTTATTTTATGAGTTATATACCAGATCCTGAGATGGGAATATTTTAATAATAAAAACATTTAGTAAGTACTATATAGGCCATAGGCATATGAGTTGTATTTTAAGACACAACTTTCAGACAAGCCTGAAAATATAAATCAAGATTATAATATGGTAAGCAAATATTAACAGAAGTTAATTTCAAAAATGGCTTCTTAGAAAGCCATACACATGACAGTGCTCCCCTCTCTAAACACTGCTGTGTCCTTGGCTGCTGCCTCTAACACTCCAGAACATGCTCTTACTTACAAACAAGCAGAAATTTCCTAAAGTGAAAAGACAAGTATTTATAGACTTCTGTTTTTATCATTTAACATGGAAGCTACTAAGAATAAGGGATATATGAAATACGAAAACCTAATTCTCATGACTGGGGGAAAAAACCTTAGAAGTAACTGCTAAAAGACAGAACTACAGCAATCAGTACATCTAGAGTAGCATTTACTTCTTAACCTAAGTATTCTTGAGCACTTGCAAAATCCATAAAAGCCACAAAAACCAACACAAGAAAGCAAACGGGTGTACCAAAGTTGGCCCAAACTACTGCCTAGAACTTTTGTGGTTCATACTAAAAGTTCAGTCTATGTTTAACATTTTTAAGTTCAGACATATCAAAACCCAGAAGTATTGAGGGTCTGTGGGCTTCTATTGCCTTCAAGCAAATATATCTTCTTGTTCCAAAAAACAAAGCCACATTAATTTTTTCCATCTTCAAGAATAAAGACAATAATTCAACTTCTTTTCTGCTAGGATATGGTTTCTTTTGGAAATAATCTCTAAGAAACTGCTTTTTTTCCTCAGAGGAGTAGTCTTTGCATTTGGTAGGATCTAATGCTAGGATTTGGAGTAAATCATTACTGGCCTCCAGTTTCTTAGTTGTACTTTCATTCCTTTGTCTCTTCAAAGGCACAGCACTAGTCCCTTCTTCCGGATCTGATGCTTCATTACCCAGTACATGCAAAGGATCTTTCCCATCCCTCCTCTGATCTTCTGCCCCCAGTTGGCCATCTGGCCACTTTCTTTTTAAAGGACAGGTAGAATCAGTAATCTTTTCCTCATTGGCAAACTGCAGTTCGCTGTTCTCAACAAAACTGGACCGAACTTGCAGGTCTGAGCTGTCTTTGGGTGCATGTTCACAATGCAGCAAATGAAGAGCAATAGCCTCCACAGTCAAGCTTCCAGGGTAGATTCCACCACAGTGGACACACCTAAAGGTGGGAGAACTGAGTACTGTGTAGGCCGTAGGCATAATATGGTGTCTGTCCTTCAAGTGTATCATGTAGGCATTAGCTACCATAAATGTGCTCAAACAGAGGGGACAGGTCAGCTCTTGCTTGCTGACCTGAGTTACCTTAACCTGAGACCTCATCTTAACATACAAGGGCACCAGCGATGTGGAGTATATCCCTGAGAGGATAGCCAGGTAGACCTCCTGTTCTCCAATCTCCTCTGTTGGCAGAGTGATGATGAAATCAAGATGAGAAAACAACAAGTTGCCATCAGCATCTAGGCTCAACTGGAAACCCCTGTTACTATAATCCAACAATAGCTTCTTCCTCCCAAGGTGTTTAATTTTGCTGTGCTCCAAGAGACCCTGAATGCTGTGGAAAGTACACGGGCAAAACAGGCACCCCACGCCGTGTGTAAGTAAGTGGTACATTAGCTCCTCCTCTGAGACTAGGCATTTGCAGGAGAGGCAACGCATGGCCTTCTCTTTTGTCCACTTCAGAAACGGTGCACGCACTGCCAGCTTTACCGGTTCAAGTTTCTCACTGGAGTTGAACTCACTTTGTTTGTGAGCCACTTCCATGTGAGCCTGGTAGACATTGGATGGGAAGAACACTTTGCAAACTGGGCATATTTTCCACTGCTTGGCCTGTCTGGCAACCAGATTCATATCCACCTCAGGTGAAGAGACCTGAACAAATATGTTCTGGTCTGCACTGCTTACCAGCCCGTGGGAGGAAGACAAGCTGGATGGAGCACTAGAAATCTGCATACCCACACTGGGGGATAAGAATTGGGTGGACACCTGGGATGAAACAGTCATGAGGCTAGCACCCTGAGGAAGAGGCAGAGTGACAGGCATGGGGTCCAGCATGTAAAGGGGCTTCCCACTGACATGTGTTCCTGCTCTAAGGAGCTTCCTGAAAACAGAACCTGACTTAAGGAACATAATGTTCTGCGAAGTGTCAGCTCTTACTAATTGGCTCACCGGCAAGATGCTGGTACCAATAGACTGATTGAGCTGAAGCATACTGGGCCTAACTGATGGACCTGATGTAACAGGCTGACCAAGCAGAGGAACACCAGAGCTCACACCCTGGTTCACAAGGACATCTGGGATCACCAGCTGTTGGGGGGTTAGCAACCCAGATGGTACCACTTGACCTGTAGGGAAACCCCTACAGGACATTGTCTGACAAGAGCTAAGAACCTGCGAGGAGACTGTCTGACCTACATGGAGAACTCTGGACTGGACTGCTTGACCAGCGGGGAGAACCCCAGAAGATTCAGTCTGTGCAGGAATCACAGAAGCAGGGGTCATCTGACCCTCCGGAAGGCCTGCCAATGAAACCACCTGACCCACAGAAATTGTTCCTGGTGATGTAGTCTGGAGAACCCCAGGGGTTTTTGAAAAACCAGAAGTCAGAGTACCAGGCCTGATCAGTCCGCTTGTGGGCTCTATTGGCCTGCTTGTAAGCCCCACTGATCTGACCACAGGTCCCACTGGTCGACTTGTAGACCCCATGGGCTGTGTGAATGGTAAAATCCCAGGTTGGATGACTTGACTCATTGAGTGATTGCTCACTGCAACAGACTTATTCACAGGCCCACGTGGCTGACTTAGTACAGGCAGGTCTACATGCTTATTAGGCGAAGCCTTGCCTGAGAAAAGGTCAGTTGAGGGAGCTGAAGACCTCAGTGTAAGGCTGGTGTGGCCCACAGGTAGAGGGCTAAAAGCCATGTGGGACTGGGCAGTATCAGACAGAGAACCGGTAAGGCTCCAGGAAGAGCCTGGGACCCCCTTTGGTGGCTGTACATTGGCAGAGGTCACAGGTTGGGCCAAGGTCACTGGCTGAACCATGGCTGGACTTGCGGTGTTCTGTGCCAAGGCAAGGTGAGACCAAGGTGGCTTGGCTGGAGCAGCTGTGTGTGCAGCCCTGCTGTTTGGTGGTCTGGACAAGCCTGCCTGTGGCTTTGGAACAATGGGCATTTGCTTCCGAATCCCAGTCCTCTTGTTGTGTTCTGAAATTATAGACCTCAACTTATTCTCCAAATCCTTGTGTACATCTGATGTCAAAATGTGGGACATCAAATCATCCTGGCTGCGCATACTGGCACTGCACTTTTTACAAAAGTATCTTTCAGGTGGTAGTGTGCTTGCCACAGAAAGAACATCACTGACTGTTGGCTGCTGCTGGTCTTCCTTAGTTTGAAGGCCAACATAGGCATTAAGTAAAGAGTGAAAATGGGTGATCAACACATGCTTCTTCATGCTACAGAAGGAAGTGTTGGAAAAGTTACACTTTAAACATGTGAAATGTCTTATATAACCCTTCAGTGGCTTCCCATTACCCAGAACCTTGTCGTTGGGGCTGTAAACTTTCACAGCAGCCTCATGGAACAACCAGAAGTGCTTGCTCACCACATCAGGCCGTGAAGCAAACGAGCAATCTGGACACTGGATCTGCAACTCTTGGTCGGCCTCATCTTCATGGCAACGATGCAAATGATTTTTGAGAGAAGCAAGCACATTTACTGAGTATTTGCAGAGGCTACAGCAGTATGGCTTGCTTCGGTATCTCATTTTCTTTCTGAAAAATTCCCCTGGAGCAACATCTGGCCAAGATGTATTATAAAAGTATCTGTCACTTGGGTCAAAGCCTTTAAGGCCCTTCAGCAATTCTTTGCTTCTGTCAAGTCCAATCTTCTGAAGCATGCTCTTCACCCATGGCCGCATACTTCTGACATAGTCCAGATTTTCCACAGGAACTTGAAACATTTTTAAAATGTTCTGCCCTGCAATAAGGGAGCATTTGCTCAGTGACACAGCTCTCAGCCATGAGAACCCCGCCTGCACCCGACTCCTACAACCTCCGCCCGCCATGCCTTCAGCCCTCCATTCCACCCGCCACCCGACCCCAGGCACACACTGCCACCGCCACAGTCCTTCCCGGGCTTTCAGTCACACACAGGCCTCGCATCACAGCCTTCCCCCTGCGGCTTCCAGTCACACCAGAGCCTCCCACCACCGTCCTGCCCCGGCCTCCAGTCACACCAGAGCCTCCCACCACCGTCCTGCCCCGGCGTCCGGTCACACACGGGCCTCGAGCCACAGCCTTGCCCCGGCCTCCAGACACACAGGGCCTCCGGTCACACACAGGCCTGCCGCCACTGTCCTTCCCCCGCGGCTTCCAGTCACACACGGGCCTCGTCCTTCCCCCCCCTCCAGTCTCACACCAACCTTCTCGAGCCCGAACCCCCAAGTCTTCACTTACACGGGGAGGCCCTCAAGCCTCTCCTCAGCCTGCTACTTGGCGCAGCTCGCCACCCACATGCCTTCCCGCACGGGCACGAGAGAAAATGGCGCCTGAAGACGGCGGCCAAATATCAAAGGAAGTGACGTCTCCTCATTTGCATATTCGCACCAGGCAGCCAATGGCAGGAAGAGGGCTTAAGAGTCCTCCTAGGCCTCGCCTCTTCCCTTTCCGCCCACCCTTCCTCCGGGCACTGATAGTTTGCTGCAGAACTTCGTTCCCCGTTATGCTACCTGTCTGTGCTGTGCCGTCTCCTGTTATATCTCTTCAAGGGTGAGATACAGATCTCAACCACATTCGTGTCTCCACATCCTGAGCTATACTAGGCACCCAATAAATGCCAGTTCAAGACTGAATGGAGGAAGAAAGAAAACGCTATAGCGTTGAGGTTTTCTGTTTGACAAGGTTCTAGAACGAGAAGATTGCACTAGTTACTTTGGCCGAAGGATATCCATGCTAGGCTTGGAAATTGTAGTGCCCATGTGGATCAAATAGGGCCTGGTTGAGATCGGGGAGGAGAGGCAACGTATAATTGCTGCTGCTACTCTTTACAGATGAATGTCGTTTATGACAAAGGAGACTCAAAGAACTCAGACTGAGTGTGGTAATACATGCCTGTAGTTCCCGCACTCAGGGAGCTAAATCAGGAGGATCACAGAAAGTTTGAAAACAGCCTGGACTTCATGGCAAGATTCTCTTTCAAAAATGGGAAGACAAAAACAGTGGGTGGGGGGCGGTCAACAAGCCGGGGAAATGTCTCAGCAATAGGTACTTGCCCCATCTCCACAAGGCTCTGAACTCCAAAAACCCTGCCTCTCTCTACTTTCCTCTCTCTCTCCTTCTCTCCCCCCTATCTCTCACACACAGAAAGAGAGAAATCTAATTGTTTATGTAAAATTGCCTGTCTTTTTATTTTTATCAAGCAAAACTTTTTGCAGGCAAATTCAGGCGACTGGATTATAATAGATTTAAGGTTCTCAGGATAAGCAAAAAATTAACAGAATAAGTTAATGAAAGTTAGAAGGGATTTCATAGCTGGATCTATAAAGTCTTTTGTACAAGGTGAAATTTTCTCTAAATGGAAAATAAAATTAAGAGAAAGACTTAAAATTGAACTAACATTTCAAAGTTCCTTCCAGCCTAGTCACTTTGCATCCTGGAATAATTTATTCTGTAAATAAAATGTTTTCAGTCAACTCTTTTAACTGGCCAAAGAAGCAAGCAGGACTTCCATACTTATTAGTGAACAGCAAATGGTACCAAAATTGGCTAACTAGAATTTGGGGGCGTCATTTCCCAGGTGCTGGTTCCTCGAAGAGGTCTAACCGGTTCCTTACCAAACCTACTCACCCGACTGGACCAGATGCCTGACTATTCCATCTTCCGAGGCTACATCATCGTAAGTAACATGTTCTCTGCAAAACCATTTTGTCAAACTGTCTAGGAACTGCGGTCCCTCACTGTCTGTCCTGTCTTTGCAGCAATACAATCTGGCAAATGCAATCGAGGCTGCAGGTGCTTACACTGTGTTTGCTCCAAACAATGAGGCCATCAAGAATTTTGTCAAGGAGAAGAAAGCCACAACTCTAGTAAGTGACAGTAGCAGCAGTCAACATTTTCTCTTTAAGAATTTCTTTTGAGAGCCAGATGTGATGGTGCACATCTGTGATCCCAGCACTTGTGAAGGAAGGGACAGGTGGATCTCTGTGAGTTCAAGGCCAGCCTGGTCTACAAAGTGAGTCTAAGACAGCCAGGGCTACTCAGAGACACTCTGTTTCCAGAAACAAACAAACAAGATTTATTTTTATTTTTTCTGTGTCTTTTTAATTTTTTATTAATTATTTGTTACAATTTATTCACTTTGTGTCCCAGCTGTGGCCCCCTCCCTCTTCCCAACCCTTCTCTCCCTCCCTCTTCTCCTATGCCCCTCTCCTAGTCCACTGATAGGGGAGGTGCTTCTCCCCTTCCCTCTGACCCTAGCCTATCAGGTCTCATCAGGAGTGACTGCATTGTCTTCCTCTGTGCCTGGCAAGGCTCTCCCCCTCAGGAGGAGGTGATCAGAGAGCCTGCCACTGAGTTCATATCAGAGACAGTCCCTGTTCCCCTTAACCCACTTGGAGTCTGAGTTTATGGGCTACATCTGAGCAGGGGTTTTAGGTCCTCTCCATGCATGGTCCTTGGTTGGGGTTTCAGTCTCTGGAGGGACCCAGAGCCCACAGTTGGGGAAAGGATCTTCACCAACCCTATATCTGACAGAGGGCTAATATCCAGACTATATAAAGAACTTAAGAAGTTAAACACCAACAAACCAAGTAATCCAATTAAAAAATGCAGTTCAGAGCTAAGCAGAGAATTCTCAATAGAGGAATAGTGAATGGCCGAAAAACACTTAAAGAAATGTTCAACGTCCTTAGTCATCAGGGAGATGCGAATTAAAACAACCCTGAGATTTCACCTTATACCCATCAGAATGGTTAAGATCAAAAACTCAAGTGACGATACATGCTGGAGAAGATGTAGAGAAAGGGGAACCCTCCTCCATTGCTGGTGGGAATGGAGCCTTGTCTGGTGCTTTTTCAGAAAATTAGGACTAGTGCTTCCTCAAGATCCAGCTATATCACTCCTAGGCATATATCCAAATTATTTTTATTTTTAATAATATGTGCGTGCACGCGTGCGTGTGTGTGCATGTGTGTGTGTGCATGTGTGTGTGTGTGTGTGTGTGTGTGTGTGTGTGTGTACCTGAGCATAGATGCTCACAGAGGCCAGAGGTGTAAAATCCAGAAGTGTTATAACTCCCCAATAGTTCCAATATCCATACCAGGAACTGAACTAGGGTCCTCCTTGACTGTAATACCTACATGTAGCCACTGAGCCAGCTGTCAAGTGTCATCTACATTTTCAATTCATCAATCATATGCCATTTTATGTTTTTGTCAAAACCTGTTCATTCAGCTCTGTATACTTAGAAGAGAGACCCAAGCATGTCACAAACCTTCTCGTGTCACAGCTGCTGTGAACACAAAGAAAGAGAGAAACTAAAATATTTAACAAAAAAAAAGTTGTAAGCTGAAGACATTTACCTAGTGTTCATAAAAGCATGTTCTCTCTGTCTCTCTTATTGTTTTGTTTTTGTTTTTGTTTTGAGACAGGACTTCTCTGAGTAACCTGTCCTGGACTCGCTTTGTAGACAAGGCTGGCCTCGAACTCACAAAGATCTGCCTGCCTCTGCCTCCCCAAATGCTGGGATTAAAGGCATGTGCCATAATGCCAGGTTTGTGTTCTCGATCTCTCTCTCCCTTTTTAAATGTAGAAAAAATGGCTTAACATTTCATTAGGGATATGAAATAAAAATCAACTGAAAATAATAATTTACATGTCAAAGAAACATTTATAATTATAGTCCAAACCACTTGTGTAGGCAGAAACCACTGTGCATTTTCTTGTAGAATTTTCCTCCAGAGTGTCATTTTTTTTAATGTCAGAAAAAAAAATATCCCTTTTGCCACTGTAGCTTTTAGTTTTTAATTCCAAAAGTCTTTGCATTGGTATAAATGATTGCAGCTATTTTGGAGTGTTTTTAAATGCATGTTTTTAAAACTTGGAGCTATATTATTTTAAAGTACTAAAATTCTTGGAATGATTTTCACAGTCTTGCCACTAATATTATTTTATATTTTATCCAGAAATATGTACTTTTATGACATCAACTGCTATAGCTCATTTTATGCCGGAGTTTTGAAGCTGAAATATTTGTAATATCAAAGAAATTGTTTTTAAAATCTACTCACCACTTTTAGCATGCCTATCTAGATGTTCTTGAGAACCCCACCTGGAAATTCATTATCTAATGTTTCTGGGCCCCAATGTCTTGCACATGGACAAGCCACTACTTTGGTTCTAGGTAGGTAGAGCAGAATGTGCCAACTGGCTGGTTCATAGGCTGATGCGTCCCTGTGTGTGGCCAGGAGGAAGACGTCCTTCGGTACCATGTGGTCCTGGGGGAGAAGCTCCTGAAGAATGACTTGCACAATGGCATGCACCGAGAGACCATGTTGGGGGTCTCCTACCTCCTTGCCTTCTTTCTCTACAATGACCAGGTACATTTTTAACAACACCCAAGAGCAAGTGTCACCACTATCAACCCTCATCTTCCGTGCTGGCAGAGTCCAGTGCGTCTAAGCCTTATTAACAGGAAAGAGTTGTTTGTGTGGAGTCAGAAAGCAGTGGATGCACTATATAGTCATTCTCCAACTTGACTGTCATGTGACCAGCCTTCAGGTAACCCATGGAGCCCTCCTGACTGTGGCATTTGAGTCCCAGGAATAACAGGCACTCTTTAGCAATGGTACCATGTCATAGGTGTTGACTAATATTTACTAATAATTATCTTTTAGTAAAGCTGCTGTTAGTCCTAAACAGCTGTATAACCAAATCACCACACAGAGACTGAGTTTATTTATTTAATGTAGAACACAATGTTGGGCAGTAGTTACTCCCTCCTAAACCTTCAAACCCTTCTAGTTTCCTAACATTTAGATTTCCCACATTATACTTGTTTTTAGTGATATATTAGGTCCAGTCCGTCTCTCCACGAAGTTCCAAGATCTCTCTTCCAGCTCTGCTCTCTCCCTTTTGCCTCCCACTCTTTTCCTGTCCTCTGGCTCCTCCCCTCTCCCTGTTTCCTTTCCCTTGCTCAACATTGTGGCTAGTTGCTTAATTTGGTCTGTTTAAACAAAGTTGAGACAGGATGCTTAGAATAAGGATCACAATGCAATGTCCAGATTGAAACCAGAGAGTAGGGGGGAGAAATCAGCATTTGAATGAACAAGGGTAAGGTGTATACATTTCAAAAGAATATTACATCAACAGTACCACAAATCCAACAGACAGTCTTCAGTTTCTAAGATGGGAGGGAAATAATTTTCTCAAAATAACTTGTTTCTCAAAATAACTTGTAGGATGTGCACTGACTTCAGGAAGTCAGGAGTCTGATGATATACACAAGCTCCCCCCACTCCCATCCCCAACCCCAAAATCAAAAAATTAACATTAATACTGCACAATCACAGGGAGTCATCAACCACCACACAGACATTGTGTGATCACCTTACACAAAGCCTATAGAGTTACATGGTTAACTTATAAAAGAGATTTCATGAAGCTAGTTATTATAGCTGTAGTATAAAATTCTGTTCATGTAGTTCAAATGCCATATTTTAAAACTGTATGAGAATTTAACAAGAAACAATATAATTCTGAAATAAGTCCTTAGATGAAAAAAATTATTTAAAAATTATTTGAGAGTCAAAAGGGAGTCATGTATGTCATGTGCCTGTAATCCTGGATTATCGAGACTATCTTACTGAGGTTTTCTGCTGCTGTGATAAACACCATGACCAAAAGGAACTTGGAGAAAGAGTTTATTTCACTTTATACTTTCAGGTATAACAGTCAATCACTGAGGAAGGGTCAGGCAGGATCTGAAGCAGATGCCGTGAGGAGTGCTGCTTGCTGGCTTGCTTCTGGCTTGCTCAGTTTGTTTAATATACCTGATGACCACCTGCCTAGGGGTGGTATCACCCACATTGGACTGGGCCCTCACACATCAATCATCAACAAGAAGATAACTATATGCTTACCTACAGGCAAATCCTATAGAGGCATTTTCTTGTTTAGGATTCCGTCTTCCAGATGACCCTACCTTCTGTCAAGTCGCTATAAAAACTAGGCAGCACGGCAGCTGAGGAAGAGGGATCACATGTTCAAGGTCATCCTTGGGTCGTCTGAGTCTCACGGTTTGAATGAGAACAGCCACCACAGACTCATGTATTTGGATGTTTGGTCCCCAGTTAGTGGAACTGTTTAGGAAGGATTAGAAGGTGTGGCCTTGATAGAATAGGTGTGGCAGTGGGCTTTAAAGTTTCAAAAGCCCACATCAGGCCCAGTCTCTCTTTCTCACTGCTGCGTGTGGGTCAGGGTGTAAAGCTCTCAGCTTCTGCTCCAGTGCCATGCCTTGCTGCTTTCTGCCATGATGGTCATGAACTAACTCTCCAAACTGTAAGCAAACCCCTATCAAATGCTTCATTTTATAAGAGTTGGTCATGGTGTCTCTTCATAGCAATAGAACAATAACTAAGACACTGAGCTACATAGTAAGAACTTGCCAGGAGGAGATGCAGGGGGATAGCTGAAGAGTACAAGCACACTGCATTGGAATGAGAATTTAATTGTGCAATCTTAGCAGTAATATTATTTGATCCTTTAAAAATCTCTTCATTGGGCTCTCGGCTCTTCACTGCTTCAGCGCGGTGGGGGCTGTGAGCCCAAGCTGCAGCTTGTAATTATTTATAATAAAAAAGATCCTCATGTAATTTGCAACGGACTCAGCTCCTGGTGGTGGTCTTTTGGGGAATCGTGATTCCGGCACAACATACTTTGGGGGCTCTCCGGGATCCCCAAGACCTCGCAGGACTCCTGAGCCAGAGGATCAGAAGCCCGGAAGCAGTCTCTTATCTGTGCCTGGCTGAACAGCCTCTGCTCATGATGCCATGAGACCACAGGAGCCAAGGACACTGCCTAGGTGATGGACTAGTCATCTCTGTCATTTTGATTGGTACATGGATTGGTATATTTATTTAGCTTATAATTTATCCTTCTCAGGTCTCTGATCACCTTGATGGCTATGATAAGCTAATGGTAGCTTTTCAGCTAGA
>CM053766.1:82538097-82632742 GCA_028658305.1 Pachyuromys duprasi
GAGACCCTTGGCCCCAAATCCCACCTAGCAGGCTGAAATGCTAAGTCAAAAGGGGGCTCCCTGACATTAGCTATTATCTTGGGGACCTAATTGGTTAAAATAGGAACTAATATTGCAGCAACTGGACCAAAAGCCTAGAGACCCTAGAAAAAAAATTCCAGAGGATGGTTTAAATCTTGGTATAATTCTCCTTGGCTTACTACCCCTATATCCACCCTAAAGGGACCCCTGCTTATCATTGAGCCTTAAGGTATACAGGAGTCATGTCTAAAAGACCCAAGATTGGGTCTTCAAATGATCATGGGAAGGGGGAAATGAGAGACCAAGAGATTAAAGGTGGCTATTTTTAGTGCTTGAGGCCTAAAATAGTTGGGTGGGGAGGTCCAGTAATGCTCTAAGGGGAAAAACTCGCCTTACCACATTCTTTCCCCACACAGTAGAGATACAGTTGCTAGGGAACTATCCTATTCCCCCTAGGGAGGGATTAATGGTTTGGGGACCTTCCTATAGCCAATCAATTCAAAATGTGGAATCGCCCGTGCCTTGGGCATGCTGGGAGGGACCAGAATCCTTAAATTACCCAACTAACCTGAGCACGAGGCTCTCGGCTCTTCACCACTTCGGCGGTGGGGGCTGTGAGCCCAAGCTGCAGCTTGCAATTATTTATAATAAAAAGATCCTCATGTGATTTGCAAAAAAAAAAAAATCTCTTCATTGATGCCAGCATTGAAATAAGTAAATTTTTATGTAAACTTTAAAAACATTTTTATTAAAAAAAAAATCTAGCTAGCTATTTTTAAAGGGCTCTTTTACTTTCTTCATTACTTGGAGAATAATTTAATTCTAAACATTTTTCTCTGACTCCATATCAGTGTTCAGAATTTAGCTAAATTCATTTTCCTTTTAAATAAATTTATTTGCCAGAAATAGCAATTATCTTGTTTTAAGAAAGCTTTCTTTTTGTTGTTATTTTTAGACTGTCTTCTTTATTTCATCAGGTAGAGATGAATATGCAAATGCTATTAAGTTATTTTCAGCGTTCATTTTCTATTAGCCCAGAAATTTCCTGATTTAGAAAAAATTGGCACAATAGAAGATTTGCCTTTACTTTCTCTGTTGAAATGGAAGTAGAGGGAAAGTGCTTTCTAATTGAGTAGGTGTATTTATATAAAATTTTCAGTGCAACCCATAATTCTGTAGCCATATCTCATAATGGAAATGATTCAAACTCTTTAAATGCTAAGTTACATAGGAACACATCAAATGTTCTGCTATCTGGGTATTCAAAAATAGCTCAACATCCTGAAAATCTTGAAAGCTGTGTTATAATCACCATTTGAGGCTAAATGATTTTTCCTCATGATTTTCTCAATGATTTTGCTCGTTGACCTTGAAAAAGCAACACAGGAGCTCAAGCCTCATCTAACCCAACATCCAAACAGATGATCACTTCACTGCCAGCCAATCATAAGAGACTATGGTATTTAGTAGCATATCAACAGGAAGAAGTATTGATGATACTGTTTGATATTGTTTTGTGGATCTTAAGTCCTTACTGAAGATAAACAGTTTATATGCTCCAAAGAATAAATTTTGTCCCTCTCCCAGTCTCATTGTCATTTAGTCTTTCTAAGAGTTGCTGGCAAATTAGCCACCAGATAGAGATATGATGAAAGGCTGCATTGTGTTCTCTGTGTCTTTGTTAGAGGAGACACCTATACTTTGTACAGTTCAGATGAGCATGTCCATAAAGTCAGCTTGCCAATGGGCATGAGCCTAAGGATCTTAAGCCAGTCATTTTAAAGGAAACATAAACCAATTAATATGAGAGAATATCTTAATGATTACAACAATATTTTCCTTTCACAAAAAGGAATGTTGAGGTTGAGGAAAGCAATTGACCCAATGTCCCACAGCTTCATGGTATCAGATGCAGGACTATGATTCAGACTCCCCTCTTCTAAGACAGAGCTCTGTCAACTACACTGTACTGCTTTCCAGCCACACTGGACTATTTCCTAGACTGTTATCATACTGAGGTAATGATGTGACTTATTCTCAAAATAGTGGTGCCATTATTGTCCCACTTTCTGCATCTCCTTCAGTACCACCTTAATAAAACCCGTGTCTGATTTTTTGTTCACAGCTGTATATAAATGAAGCTCCAGTAAACTACACCAATGTGGCCACTGACAAGGGAGTGATCCATGGTCTGGGCAAAGTTCTGGAAATTCAGAAGAATAGATGTGACAATAATGACACCATTTTTATGACAGTAAGTTATACAAGAGCCAGTGATGAAAATATAGTGGGTGATGACTTTTTTTTTTAATTTTTGAACATGGGGCCAGGGAGATGTCTCAGTAAGTAAAGATGCTTGCCACAAAGCCCAACAACCTGAGTTCAGTCCCCAAGACCCAGGTGGTAAAAGGAGAAAAGTGAATTCTGCAGGTTGTCCTCCTCACATGTAATTAAAATATTTAAATAATAAGAATAATTTTAAACTTGAGAATTTTCTATTAGATTATCTCAGGTTAATTCAAAACACCCTCATTTATTTTGACTAGGGTTGTAGCTCAGAAGCAAAGTGCTTGCCTAAATGCATGAGGTCCTGGGTTTAATTCTGAGTACTGAAAAAAAGAAAAAGAAAAAAAAAGGCTACTTAGTGAGCATCTCCTGTGTACCAAAACAAAAACAAAACAACAGAAAAAAAACAAGGCTATAGATTACAAAGTTGAGTAGATACACCAGAGGTCAGTAGGCCCATCATCTCATGGGATGGACTGCAGCTAGCATGCCTGGGTAAGGTTAGGTGGAAGACTGTGTTGAGCAGGACTCTGAAACTGTACCAGGGAGAGGTCCGTAGTATGACAAGTATTGGCTAAGGCTGATAACTGGGGGAAGAGTGTGGACCTGGGTGAATTCAGTGTGATTAGTTCACACTTGTTACTGCTTGCTGTGAAGCAGTTAATTATGTCTGAGTAATCCTAACTGCTGATGTTGATACATGTTACATGTTTTAACCCATATGATCCTCACAACACCAGAAAAAGTAAGGGTTGACTGCCTCCAATTTACAGATGGGAAGAGTTGCCACAGAGAGGTTTATTCACACAGTAACAGGTGAATGGCAGAGAAAGGGTTCAAAGCTGGTCTGGTCACAGCAGCAGACTATACTGTCAAGTAGGTACCAACAGCCAGCCAGACCTTCTCCTAATCTAGAAGGTGACCCTCAAAAGTTTCTGCCATTCTATCTTTTGTTCTTTCTGTATGCTATTTCAGTGGAGTGTCCCAGATCTGCAGCCCTCAGCTGCACTGTATTTTGTCAAGGCAGGCATTGTGTTCCGCACATTGTTTGTCCCTGTATCTGACCCTGTTCATTAAACAAGGGTTCCAGTGCATCAATAATTCTTTAGTGCTAAAGAACTCAGAGTTAAATGAGTACTGTTTTCCATGTTCTAAAATATTATGAGATTCTGGTTACAGTTGTGGATGAAACAGTGTTCAAATATGCAGGACCTGGAGTAAAGAACTTGTCTCAGGGAATATTAACAAGACTGAGCAGATGTTCTGCCCTAGTTTTGAGCTCCGTGTTCTAAAACCTGAAGCTCTAGAGTCTTATTTGTGGCCTCTCTTTGCACTGAAATTAATAGCCTTGACATGTCCTCTTTGTCTACACTTTTTACCAAGGGCAAGTGTGGAAAGTGTTCCCAACAAGCAATCTGCCCACTCGGAACAAAACCCCTGGTAAGTACTCTTATCTTATTTGTTAAAACAAAACGAAACAACAAAAAAAAATTAAAATCCCAGCCTCCAGATAAGAGAAAGTCCAAATTGGTCCACAAGCAAAGGCGGGGGGCAGGGGAGGAGGATGGATGCCTGTGCTCTGCATACTTCCTTTTTAGTTTACTTTTGTTTTGTTTTTGTCAATGAAATTTATTCTTTGACAGTTCCATACATATATAAAAAAATACATTCTGATTAAACTCACTTCCACTCTCTTTTACCTCCTTTCTACCTGTAGAAGCAACTTTTATTCACTTGATATAATTGTCGCCTCTGAGGCTAACTACCTCTGTCTGCTAACCTAGGCCTAGTCCTGGAAGCTCCTAGGCTCCATACAATCTAACCTAGGCCTAGAACGTTTTTCAGCCTGAGATTTTCTGCTGAATAAGCTCACCTTTTCTAATTCTCTCTGAGTTTTGGCTTAAACTCCTCTCCAAGCTAAGTGATTCAACCTGGTTTCTCTCAGTTTCTGACTGAGTTGCTCAGTCTGGCCTCATACTAACTTTAGCAATATATTCCAATCTTTTGTCTCCTTCTCATTTTCTGGCTCATTCTCTCCTCTCTCTCTCTCTCTCTCTCTCTCTCTCTCTCTCTCTCTCTCTCTCTCTCTCTCTCTCTCTCTCTCATTCTCTGTACTGCTCCCTTAAGTAGCTTCCCTTTCCTATCTCTTCTCATGAGAGTTGGGCATATCTTATTCTGTCAGATCTTTTTCTGATTCCTCACTTTGTCTGCTACTCAATTAGACATCACTTGCAAACATGGTTGCTTCCTTTTACAAACTAACTTTATTGTCATTGTTTGGAATTAAAGGCATGTACCGCCATGCCTGACCTAATCTTTTCTTTACCTGAAACTTGCTCTATACCAAGCTGGCCTAGAACTCAGAGACCTGCTTGTGTCTGTCTCCTGGGATTAAAGTGCCACCACTGCCCATCCTGTCTGTATTCCAGACAGATCACACAGACCTAGAAGGTCTTTGGATGTGATCTCTTGCCAGAGCAGCCATGTTCTAAATTAAAATTCCTTTATACCCACCCCTGTCAACCCACACATACAGAGGTCCTTTCCCCACATTCATGTCTTCTGCTTTGTGCCCCACTGAGTTTAACTATGGCTGTTAATGTGACCATAGATATGGGACTATTCTCAGAGCCTGGCAGGATCAGCAGTGGAGACACACCTGAAGACAGTGACTGCCCTGCCCCATCCATCAGTAGTTTCCTTGGGAGGGAGGGGTAGGGCCCTGCCTCCTCCCCTATCCTTGACTGACATTGGACAGGCCCAGTCTTGTGCAGGCCCAGTGCAAGCAACCACCACTGCTGTTCACTGATGATTGCAATGGCTGTGTCATGCCCAGAAAGCACTTTCCGATGGCCCTTTTCTCCCTATGAGTATGCATCTCCAGAGCTTTAAATGCAGTTTTTGAGGGATTAAGGGACATTTAATTAATAATTAAAATAGAAATGGGCCCATAAAGCAACATGCAATACAAGAAAGTATTCTTTTATCTTCTGTGTCTTTTATACTAACCTGTTAAAGACAGGAGCAAGATATTCTATCAGAGAAAACAGGCCCCATGACTCAAGGAATAGCCAGGTGATATACTTCACCTACCAGGTTTCCTTTTATAATTGAGTCCAACTGACCTTCTCAAATAAACAGATAGAAGCATAGAAAGGTAGACACATATTTAAATTAATTACCAATCTGTTTGCTATAGCTTATCTTTATACAAAAGCTACTTCTGTTACTGACTATTACAAAGATAATAAGCAATGGGTGCTTCCATAACATAGTGATAATGATTCATGATAAAGAGTGAACATGGAATCTCTCACTTGGGTTTGAATTTGATACTGTATATTATAAATTTTGTGAGCAAATAATTCTTTTTCAGATTTGGGAGACTATAAATCAATAAAAAAAATAAAGCTTAAGTTTAATGAATATACAGGGCTGGAAGGATAATTTTATCTGGTTTATTTTTCAGTTCTTCTAAAATTGATTAGACTTCTAGAGAAACATTCTGCTTAGAGAGCACTTCATATATGGATTCAGGTTTTCCAGTGGGTCTGCAATAAGCAGCACTGTATGGGTTGGCTTTCGTTCTTATATTTACAGTTGTGAGTGAGGTCTTTAGTGACTGAGCCATCTCTCTATATAACTGAGCAGATATCCATCTATTATAACCCAATTATGCTAGTCTTTTCAATCCTTTTATTTATCATCGCCGTCTTACCTTGACCTTCTGCTGTAACCCTCTATTCTCAAGGCCAGTGCTTCCTCCTTCCCATGGTGACTTCTTCCTCCTCTTCCTGCTCTCCTTTCTCTCTCCCTGAGATGCCCAGACTGAGAATAGAAGTCCTGCCTGCTGTCTCCTCTGCCCAATCATTGGCTCATATGCTTCTTTATTAACCAATCAGAGATAATTGGGGAGCAATTTTTATGCAACATTGAGAGTGGAAATTCTTCATAGAGGTAACAATGCCCACATCTGGACTTCAAACATACCTTGGTGCACAGAAATCAGCATCTGAATACACTTGGTACACAAGACCATCCCCCAGCATCACCCACTTCCTCACCTACGGAAACTGGGAAACTTTCTTTCCAACTAAAAGTATAATAGAATCTTTATGATTTCACAGGGTGAGACAAGGAAATGCATCTTTACCATTTACTTCATGGGGAAACGATCCGTATTCATTGGGTGCCAGCCAAAGTGTGTGAAAACTGTCATCGTAAGTATGAGCTAGACTTCCTGAGCCCTCACTAACGTTGGTAGAGTCATTCGTACAATAGATTTCTCAGCATGCCTTGCCAGGTGTTCTTCCTACCATCTGTTCTTCATCTTCATCATTGTTGTCACCCAGAGTAGTACTGGGTACAAGAAAATGTAGGAAAGCCTGTAAATCAGAAAACCAAAGCACTCGGTTGAATAAGGAAGAAATTGGGGGTGTGGAAGGTAAAGGGAATGCCCCTCTTCTCATGTCCCATGCATGTGCGATTAAACTTAACTACATTAATTAGTAGCTAAATATAACCAAGAGGCAAAGAAGTGGTCCTGAGGGAAGGCAAGGGGCACTTGTTCATTAAGAAAGTGGAACCCAGGATCTCTGAATGTCACTTTAAATTTTTCTGAAAAATTCCTTATAACTGACTGTCCTGCTTCTTCCCCGGGAGATGAAACCTCTTCTTCTAAGGGGTTGGGGTTTATGCTGCAGAGCCTGGGACTGGAGAAAGTTTAATGCACTGAACAGTAAAATCAGACAAAGCTAAACAGACCTCCTGGGGCTACAAGAGGCTCTCATAAAATGATAAAGTATCCATTCCTTCCAGGAATGAAACAACACCCAGGAGGAGGGCCCCCAGTTTGGGGGTGCTGGAGGCTTCTGGTTCCTCCCACCCATCCAATATTACCTGTGCTCTTCTTTGTTGCTTGGAGCTGTCAGGAGAACCAGCCTATAATCCCAGTGCTCAGAAAGTAGAGGATCAGATGTTCAAGGCAGCATCAGCTCAATGAGACCCTGTTCCTACAACAGCAGTAACAGCACAACAACAACAATAAAGTTCGTCAAGCTGGCGCAAGCTGGGCTCACACTGGCCACCCTCCTGTGTACTAGGATTACAGGCCTGCTCCAGCAGCCAGGCTTCCGTTGGCTTGTTCTTCCTGTCTTCCCTCCATGGCATTCTTCATCTCTTGTCTTTTGATCTTCCCTCTTCCTTGCCTGCAGGGCAGGCAAATGACCTGGGAAATTGCTGAGCCTCACTTAGTCCTCACTGTCTCTGTCCCCTGTCCCTTAGAAACCCTGGATTCTAAGAAACATGCAGGCTTACACAGAGTCCAAGATTCCCCAAAGCAGAAGGTAGACATGAACCCCACACTATGTCTCATTTCAGACGAGAGCATGCTGTGCTGGCTTCTTTGGCCCACAATGCCAAGCCTGCCCTGGGAAAGGTCAGAATGTGTGCTCCGGGAATGGCTTCTGTCTGGACGGTGTGAACGGCACTGGCACGTGCGAGTGTGGGCGGGGCTTCAATGGGACAGCCTGTGAGACCTGCACGGAGGGCAAGTACAGTGCCCACTGCGACCAAGGTGAGCATCGCTCTGCCCAGCCGCCTCCCAGGCAGCAGAAATCATCAGGCATAAGACTCTCTGTGAGCCATGAGAAGCTGAGGCAGGGAGATTGCCCTTAGTCTGGGCTACAGAGGGAATCACTGATTTTCGGATTTTTTTTATTTGTCTGCTTGATCCTATGTTATTTCCTTTGTATAGCACAGTGTTCCAAAACATTTCCAGTCATTGACCTGGATGTAGCCACCCACCTCCAATCTGTTTGCTGATATTTCCAGCCCAAGTCTGTCTCTGTTTGCCTCCATGTGCTAATCACTATGATTAAACTTTCATTGCAGATGCTGCTCAGTAGTCAGTGGGAGAAAAAAGCAGATCTATCCTAATGACTCATTTAATCCCAATCTGGAACTTTACCTGAGTTGGAGCTGCTGTGCCCATTTTTCAAATAAGGCAGGAACATGAATGAGTTCCCCAAGGTCAACTGAAGAAACAGACCTTTGGTCTGAATACGTACCTCTCTTGATCCCAAAGCCTGGTTCTTAGGTTGGGAAGGTCATTCCTTGATCCACCATCAGCAAGCAAGGTGCTTTGATGTTTAATTAGTTTGAGGCACTTCCTCTTGAACGTCCACATCCCTGCTTCTTTGTACCCAGGAACTCCTGCTCCTGCTGGGATTAGAAAGCGGATCTTCCATCCAGCTGGTCTAAACCTGTCAACTCAGCTCTCACTATTTTCTCACCAGCTTGTCTAAGACAGACGAAACTAGTACATAATTGAATGGCTGGAATTTGGCCATGTAATGTATCATTGAAGTTAGAGTGGTTGATTTCTTTTTCTGTGTTGTTTGGAAGACTTGTTTCTGTTTATGCAACACTTTCTGACCTAGGATCTGTGGATGACTCCATGGGGTCCAAAGCTGAAGGCTTTTTTTGAAGAGTGGTATGCATATATTTCACCAAGTTCCTATTCATTTATTTATTCATTCATTCTTTTACAAGTCCATAAACACTTATCTATAATGTTATTTCATAGAGCCCCCCCCATTATCCTCCTCTCTTCCCCTCATACTCCCACTGGACTTCTTTTTCCCAAGTCTACCTCCTATTTTCATGTCTACTTTTTTATGAACTAGTGTATTTAGTTAGGGTTGAGTTGCAAGAGCATGGGTCAATGGTTATTTACTTGAGCAAGGGCAATGTGCTGGTGGCGACGCTGCTGAGGAAGATGACTCCACCTCGGCCTGCAACCTTTAACTCCTCCCCTATCCGTGGACTGTTGATGAGCCCAGTGGCAATCAGGTCTTGTACAGGTGGCAGTAGCTGAACCATGAGCTATAATAGTGCTGGTATGAGTCCAAAGGTGCAAAAGAACCATGTCACATCTAGAAGGCAGCACTTGACAGCACTCCTTCACATCCTCCATCTCTTAGGTTCTCTCGACTCCTCTTCCACAGTGTTCCCTGAGCCTTAGAGGGGAATCTTAGATACATTTCTATTGCTGTAACAAAACACCATGGCCAAGACAACCTATAAGAGAAAGTATGGGCTCGGGAAACCCTAAAGCCTGCCCCCAAGTGACATACCTCCAACAAATCCCTACCTCCTAATCCTTCTCAAACAGTTCCACCAATGGGAGGGGATGACGACACCACACATTCAAATATATGAGCTTAGGAGGACCATTCTCATTCAGACCACCACAAGGTGTGATACAAATGTACTGTTCAGGGCTGAGCACTCAACAGTTGCTTGTTCTCAGTACTTTAACCAATCATGAGCCTCTAAATCAACCAATTAACTAATTCCTACTGTAAATAAGTGCTCTTCTGACTAAGGCTGAGAGCAGCACTAATCTATAAATACACATATAAATGTTTTGCTGAATATTGATACCATGTCTGTTCAGCAAAATAGAAGTAATAAATTTCCCCTAGAAGCCAGGCATGATGCATGCCTGCTATAATCCCAGCACTCAGGAAGGCAGAGGTAGGCGGATCTCTGTGAATTCAAGGCCAGCCTGGTCTACAAAGCAAGTATAGGACAGCCAAGGCTACAACAGAGAAACACTGTCTCAAAAAAAAAAAAAAAAAAAGGTTCAAGTTTACAGGACCACGCATGAGCTTCTCTTGTGGGACAGACCTAAAATCCAATCAGAAATGTGTTGGTTTCCCATTTAGCAATGGACATTGTTGCACTAATGGGCACATCTTACCTGGCATGGCAAGAACCTGGGTAGTTCTGGTAGCCTTTGCGACCTCCCTGATCAGCAGCTCGCAAGCAGGTACTCCACACCTGGCACTGAGGTTTTTGTCTAATACCCATGGCTTTTAGGAGTGGCATTGTCCACACTTCTTTTTTTAATGAACTTTTTTATTTAATTGTTTTGTTTTAGTTTTTCCTTTTTTACCTATCTATTTATTTTATGTACACCTGCATGCCAGAAGAGAGCATCCGATCACATTATAGATGGTTGTGTGGGTGCTGGGGATTGAACTCAGGACCTCTGGAGGAACAGCCAGTGCTCTTAACCTCCGACCTGTGTCTCCAGCCCACACTTCTTTTTTAAATAGTATTCTTTAACTTGATTATGACATAATTGACTTTCCTATTTTTCATATTTTCATCAATTTCTTTTTTGTTTTGTTTTGTTTTTTTGAGACGGGGTTTGTCTGTGTAGCCCTGGCTGTCCTGGAAATATCTCTGTAGACCAGGCTGGCCTCGAACTCTCAGAGATCCACCTGCCTCTGCCTCCCAAGTGCTGTGATTAAACGTGTGCCCCACCACTGCATGAATTCTTTTTTATTATTCTTGTGTTTGTTGAACACTTACTATATGCTTGATGATACATTGTCCCTTAACATTTTGTGCATGCCATCTGACTTATAATAGTGTCACTATGTCTTCCATATTAAGCTTAATGAATTCTTACATGTCTACCCATAAGCAATAATTCACCTTAAGGCAGGAGACACCTTGACCCCTCATCTTCCATCACATTCTAAAGGAGATTCAAGGTCCTGCTATACAGTGAGGGGACTATCAGTTCCATGTCTTCGGAGAAGACAGAGCAAACTGATTTCTACAAACCTGATATTAAATAAACAATTTTTTGAGATAGGGTCTCACTATTAACCCTATCTGCCTGGATCTCACCATGTTTTCCAGGCTGTCCTTGAACTCACAGATATCACCTATCTCTGCCTCCCAAGTGTTGGGATTAGGTGTGTACCACCATGCCCAGCTAGACAGGCATCTTTTGAAGTCTACCCTTAGGATCCTATGTGATCCTGGATCCTCAGATGACCTTAGCTGAGGATAATTTGTCACTGAGTCACATTCCCATACGATCTCGGAACTGTGGCATGAACTGCTTCATTGAAATATGGCCTGTTTCACCTGATAACCTGCGTTCCTATGTCCTGTGACCCCAGTCCCACAGAAAAGACCCTGCTCAGAATCTGGGGTGCAGAGAAGGACACCGAGTAAATGGTAAAGGAAATGTTGAACATGAGTCAGAGTCTAGTCATTTGCAAATGTTTTCCTGCTTAGAATGTTCTTGTGTCCATGGGAGATGTAACCAAGGACCCTCAGGAGACGGATCCTGTGATTGCGACGTTGGCTGGCGAGGAGTGAAATGTGACACTGGTAAGAGTTTTTCTTATCAGTCCCCACTCCTTAGCCCAGCTGCTCAGAAGACACGTGTTTTCCTTTCTTGTGAATGCTGTTTTTATTTCCTCTTGTGATGGGAATGAGATGAGAGCCATTCCCAACCTTTATGAATATGCATCTTGAGCTGACCCCGAGCATCTCTTTCTCTGCTCTAGCTATTCCTAGGCCTAGGCCTGGAAGCTTCTAGCCTCCAAGCAAGCTAATCTTTTGCAAACCTGGACCTTGAAGGCTTCAGCGTCCAGCCTCCATCTGCTAACATAGGCCTAGAGTGTTTCAGCCTCTGAGACTTACTGCTTAATAAACTCACCCTTGATAGCTCTTTCTGAACTCTTGCTGGTTGGGTCAAACTCAGGTGTTCTGGCCTAAACCCCTCTCCAAGCTGATTGATTGGATCTGGCTTCTATCTCAGCTTCTGCCGAAATTGCTATGCTTGGCCTCAAATTAACTCTGGCAATGTATTCTAATCTTCTGGCTCCTTCTCATTCTCTAACAATGCAACCTGGGCTGTAAAACCAGTAAAACTAAATGTCACACACACTGCTCACACTACACTTCTACTACTTTTTGGTTTTGCCTTTTTTTTTTTTTTTTTTGGTCTGAGACAGGGTTTCTCTTTGTAGCCTTGGCTGTCCTGGACTTACTTTGTAGACCAGGCTGGCCTGGAATTCACAGAGCTCTGCCTGCCTCTGCTTCCAGAGTTCTGGGATTAAAGGTGTGTGCCACCATGCACAGCTCACTTCTACTACTAGTAAAAAAAAAAAAAAAAAAAAAAAACTCTTCTTTCTCCCTGCACTGCTCTTAAGTAGCCTCGCTTTCTTCTCCTATTCTCTCGAGGGCTGGGCGTATCCAATATCTGACTCATTCTGTCCAATCTTTCTCTGATTCATCACTTTGTCTGCCCCTCAATTAGACATCACCTTCAAACATGGCTGCTTCCTTCTATAAACTAATCTTACTTTCACTGTTTGGGATTAAATATGTGTATTAAGGACATGGCTATATTCCAGCCAGATCATGTAGACCTGGAAGGTCTTTAGCTGTCATAGCCCTTACCAGAGCAGCCATGTTGCTGGATCAAAATTCCTCTACACTTTCTAAAGTAGAAATGATGCCAGTAGTACTTCTCCTGGTGAGAAACACAACTCTTTGCTGCAAGAAGTTTGTAAGATAAGCAAAGCCACAAGAAAGAAATGAAGTCACTCATGTGCCCAGTGCTGGAAAACTACTAGTGATATTCTGTGTTAGTATTCTTAGTATAGACTAGTATGTGGGAGAGGGGGGTTGGGGAGAGAATCAGGCTACTTCTTTATAACCTCCTTTTTCACTCTCCAGTAAACAGTGGGCGTTTTTCCTCCATGTGGATGCATCTAGATCAACATCATTCATAATGTTATCATATACCAACCCATTTTGTGCTTGTTTGCCGCAGTGCTGGTGACTGAATGGCTGTTTCATGCATGGCAGAAAGGCAAGCCATCCCGCAGAGTTTCACCCCCTCCCTAATTACACTTTCTAAAACCAATTTTATGCTACCATAAACAGGGTCACAATGAGAGCTTTTCATATGCTTCTTTCTGCATTTGTCTTGTCAATTCATGTGTTCAGCTCCACTTAGGAGCTGGTATTCTCAAGAAGAGTTTTGCTGCCCATTGCCAAATGGTCCAATAGCAGTATATTACTCTCCCAGCTTTAGGGTCTGATGGAGAAGCTCATTTGCTCCAGTCTCACATCGCATTGATGTTTCTAGTTAAGAAAGGAATAGTTTCAAAGACACAGGAAATCTGCATACATTTAGAGATGCAGAATGTGAGAACAGAGGCAAAGAAGCAAGGTGAATGAGGCTAAAGGGGCAGGCGAGAGCCAGATCACTAAAATATAGGCACATTGGCTTCCCAACTCAAGCTAGCAGGGAGCCATTGAAGAGTTTTAAACATGGTTGTAATGATATCTTATTTGTATTCAAGAGAAATCAATAGGCACCAGATTGAAGAGAATGACCCTAGAAGCCAGTACCAGAGACCTTTTTGTCCTTTCTGAGGCAGCAACTGGAATGAAGGTCACAGGTGCCCACCAACCCAGTGGGGGTTCCAATGATGCAGTTTGTCTGAGGGGCTGTCATCACCAAAGCTCCAGGAGAAAGCTAAATCCAGAAGAAGGCAGAGCTATGAAAAACACCAACATGGAGAACCAGAAGGATTCCAGATCTAGGGAACATCCCAAAGCAGGTGTCAGATGTTAGGGTACAGAATCAGGGTTCAGACAGTATGGAAGAGGACCACAGAGAATGGTGGTGGTCCCACAAGCAGGAAGATTATCCTGAGTAAATTCCTAGAATAAATGCAGCCGCTCACTGGCCGTCATAAGCACTCTTATGCTTCTAAGAGTGTGTGAAAAACCAACCTCATTTAAAGGGACAGGGAGCTGCCTGGAAGCTGTTGCAACTTTCCAGGAGACGATTAGTGTAATTCCTAAATGAGGCAGCAGCAATAGATTGGACAGTGGAGGCCCTGGGGGTCAAATGAAGCAGAGACTGGTAAATGTAGATGTTAAGGTTGTATTCCTAGGGGTCAAGTGAAGCAGAAACTAGTAGATGCAGGAGATGTTGAGGGGGCTGCCCAGACCGTAATTCAGGCAGCAGCATGGATGGTGTCAGTCATGGAAGAGGATACCTAGACTACTAAGCCTAGAAACTACCCCTTGCTCTTTAATGTCCCCTTTCATTAACACCTCTGAATACTCTACTTATCCACATCTCTGGAAGCTGTCTCTTCCACCTGTACCGTGCTGCTGTTATAAAGAGAGAAAACCCCAGTGGTTCAATTTTACCAATAAAGACTCAGGAGCCAGATGCTGAGGTGAAAACCTGCTATCTCAGAGAGAGAGAGAAAGCACCCAGCTGACCTTCCTCATCAGCCAACATCCCAGAAGAAAAAAGCCCCTTCTTCTTCTCCACAGTGTCTGAAATACCTTTTAACTCAATGTCCCTCCTTTCTACTTCCTGTGCATCTCTCTATCTGTGCTCCAGACTTTCTTTCACTCTCTATGGTTTTTTTCACATGTTCACTTGCTATCATTCTGGTCGCTTGCTCTGCCTTTTGACCTAGGGTTAACTTTATTTCATCCTGTGTACAGAAAGCTTTTGGATTAAAGGTGTGTGCTAGGGCTGAACCACACCACAAGTACTTGCTTACAGCAATCAGAAAGTTCTAGGATCAAAGACTAAGCCATACCACAGTTAGAAACAGGTTTTTACAGTCCAGTCTCAGAGATCAGATATCCTATAACACCCTGCCTCAGAAACTTTGTGATCCAGTTTTTTACCTTCCATCTGAGGTCCCATCCCTCTCCTTTCTATATACCACATAACCACAAGAAAGACCTTTCTAAAACCCAAATGAAAGAGAGAACATTTTCACCTACTCCATCCTCAGGATTTGACAACTTGCTATGGCTTTTCATCACCTAAGAACAAGGTTCAGAGTCTGTTGTCCAAAGTGTGTGGTCTTCACAAGGAGCTTCCTCTGTAAGATACACCTCCTTAATGAATTTGGCCTTCAGATTTGTCTCTGAGCTCCCTGGTAGCCAAAAGGAAATTGTTTACACAGAGACAAGGATTTACATAGTTATGAGTAGGAACTCAGTCTTTTTCCTACCACTAGGGACTAAAGCAAGAATTCACGGGGCAACTGGTCTTCTTTTACAGAGATCACGGAAGACAATTGCAATGGGACCTGCCACACCAGTGCCAAGTAGGTGTCCTCTGACCTCTAGGGACGATACAAACTCAGTAGTTCTCACCTCAAGCCCTATCCTGAAGGAAGTGTTTTTACGTCCTTTAAGAAAATATATCTAAAGAAGAAACAGAGTATCTCTGAAGAAATCACCATTGGTTGGCCAGATACAGCATGGTCAACAAGCAGCCAGTGACTTGCCTCGCACTCTGACAAGTGCCCATAACCACAAGGTCTCTTTCATGGAGGGGGCATCAGTTTCACTAAATCTTGCCCCAGTTCACAGCCCAACCTAACCATCTTCTGATTCCTAACTGCTATAGAGCACATGGTTCTATAAACTAATGAAAAGTTCAGTTAGACCTGAACCCACCTTCCTCCTCCATCACTCTCACTCCTCATGTGACCTAGAGTCAGTTCGGTACTTCCTCCTAGCCTCAGTTTCTTCATTTAGAAATGGTGATAAGAATTACACTGACTCTCAGAGGCTGTTGTCTCACCTGTGGATGACATGAATAAGCCCAAAAGCTCAGGGAAGCCTATGGGTAGCGCTGTGAAGATGAGTGACTGCCCTTCCTATGTATGCTGTGTGGTTTGGCTGGACTGGCGGTGATTGTCACTGGCTGAGGTGGGATCGTGCCAGAAACCAGCTGTCCCCTCAAGCCATAGACAGAGCCTCTAAGAGCTTCCCTGAGTTGGGGGCTGGATGCTGGGCTGAAAGGGGGTAAATCATATGTGGAATGTTGTTTCTCTGAAAATGCCATTTGCCCTTTCCCACTGCAGCTGCCTTCTCGATCCCGATGGCAAAGCCTCATGCAAATGTGCTGCAGGATTCCAAGGGAATGGAACCATCTGCACAGGTGAGGGGATCTGCTAAGGGCATGTGTGGGCTGAGAGGTCTGACTGGGCCTCAGGAGCTGGTGCCAGCCACTGCTGGTGACTCATGTGACACCAAGCAGCTGTCGGTGCCCAGGGACAGGAAGCCAGCCCTGCATGGCTGGGGCATGTTGGTTTAGGATGGGGGGCAATTGCATCTGTTGTTTACACACAGCTACACCGCAGTTGAGAAGTGGTACACAACCTTGAGAGTGATTGGCATCGCCTCCTAGCTTTAAAATCTAAGGAATTGATTGGCCAAGGGTGTGGCTAGGTCATCAGGCCTCAAGAATGAGCCGTTAAATGCTTTAGTTCTTCCTCCTGCCAGATTTTAGACCTTTTGCATGGGTACTTACTATCCTGAGTCCCTCAGTTTATTTGTAAAGTAAGCATAAAGCACCTTCCTTGCAGAGTGCTGGTAGGACGAAATGGCCTCTCTGAGTAAAATGGCAGAATGGGGCAGAGGTCAGGATAGGCCCTTGCCTCAACATTAGATGCTGAGTTTGATCTGAAATACTTACAGTCTGTGTTACTTCAGAAATATTGCTTGATGGTGCCTCTCACCATTTGCTCATCTGCAAATTAGGTCTGGTAAGAGAATCATTTACATTGGGCAGTCATATGTGATCCAGATCATGCTTATGAAGTGCTAAGAAATGTGAGCTGTTACTCTTAGGGTGCATAACACATATTTAGAACTAGAAAAGAAGAAACTTAGCAATCTTTCAGTTGCCTGGCACCAGGACAAATGCTGTTCTCAACCTTAATCACAGAAACTTCTCTTTGCAATAAACCAAGGTGATGGCAGAGGGGAAGTACACAGTCTGCTAGTAAAAAAAAAAAAAAGTGATTTTTTTTTTCTTGCCCTCTATCTTAGCCAGGGTTACTATTGTTGTGATGAAACACCATGGCCAAAGCAAGTTGGGGTCAAAAGGGTTTGTTGGCATCTGTTTCCATACCAAACAGTTCATCATTGAAAAAGTCAAGACAAGAATTTAAACACAGGAACCTGGAGGCAGCAGCTGATGCAGAGGCCATGGAGGGATAGCGCCTACTGGCTTGCTCATCATGGCTTGCCAAGGCTGCTTTTGTGTAGAGCCCAGGACCTCCAGCATGTTGTGACACTACCCACAACCGGCCGGGCCTTCCCCCATCAAGCTCTTACTGGGAATGTGCTCTATAGACTCGCCTGCAGCCTGATCTTATGGAGGCGATTTCTCAGCCGAGGTTCCTTCCTCTCCGATGACTATAGCTTCTGTCAAGTTGATATGAAACTAGCCTGCGCGCTCTCCATGTTGAGGAATTGGCCACATTAATCCAGTGCGTGCTGGAACTGTACTAAAGTCTTCCTTTTATCAATGGCTCGGGTCTTTGTTTTTTTAATGTCTCCTCTTGTCTCTCCTCTTCTGCTCTGTGTCATCCCTCCCTTCCATAGCCATCAATGCCTGTGAGATCAGCAATGGAGGATGCTCTGCCAAGGCTCACTGTAAAAGAACCACCCCAGGAAGCCGGGTGTGCGTGTGCAAGGAGGGCTATACAGGCGATGGCATTGTGTGCCTCGGTAGGTGACCACCCCTTGTCCATCTAGAGGAAGTGGTGTCAGTGGGAGCCCTGTGAAAATGTTCTGGTGTGTGAGCTCTCATTGTTAGGCCTGCCACTGGGACTGTAAAACAGTATGCCTTGGCAGGAAAGCCTGAGGGTATGGGAATGAGCAATGTACCCACGGGGGTGTAAATTTGTGTGATGAAAAAATAATCCCTTTGAATGGAAAGAGAGACACTTTCCATTTAAAAATTCTAGAGGCGACTGAAGTTTTGGGCTTTAGTTGACTTACAATGTTTCCCATCTTTGCTGTAGAAAATTGCAAAAGACTCTGGGGAGGGGAGATGAGGAAAACATACCCTGGTCTACCAGGAAGGGGGAAGAGGCATGAAGTCCTCTCCATTCTGGGGCTCCTTGCATGCTAGGGTAAAGGTCAGCTTTCCCTTCTCTCGTGGCAGGGGTGGACTGTACTGGCCTGAATTTCTGGCCCACCATAAGATTCTGTAGAGACAGGGACTCAAACTTTTTTACATTACTCCATTTTATTATATACCTAATTTCTTAAATATTTAATTCTTTTGGTACTTTCAACACAAATAGTGTCTTATGATACTCAGTGTTTATACTTACTGGTGCAACAGTACACAGCTCTGCTCTACAGGCCTGCCCTAGGAAGCTGGCTGAATTTTCACTCACAGAAGGATTGCAACTGTCAAGCTAATAAGAATCACATGCCTGTGACCTGAATCTGCTCATTAACAGTCTACCACACACTTGTTCCCTTTGTATATTTTCATATTTTCCCCTAGTCATTTCAGACTTAGCTGTGTGATTCATGTTCTCATAATAACTGAGTATGAATCTTCTAAGAATAAGGACAACTTGTTCTGTAACCAGGCACAGTTCCTTACTTCAGTAAATTGATTATCACCATAACCTCTTTCCCAATTATATTCACATTCCAATTCTAGCATTGCCCCAGTATTTTTCTAGTATGGGGGTCTTGTATTTTCCAGACCAGAATGTGACAAAAATGACGTTGCATACTTAGCAGAATGTCACAGGTCTCGGGTTTCCACCCAGCCCTTGTGTCTGATATGAATTGTGGCCACTAAGTCAGCGTGCTGAGTTACGCCCTGTGTAGTCATTTCCCCTCTGCTGCTGTCAAACAATCAACGGAGAGACACTTTAACAGCGAGCAATTCGCTCCTCCTCAGAATGTCCCAAACTGAGCATCAGTTTCTGAGTTCTCTCTAAACCAGCCTGTGTTGTGATGTTGCAAACAATTACATTCTCATTCCCAGGTCTCCTTGTTTGTAGCACGAGTGGACTGGACCCTAAGATTTTCATTCAAAGCATTGATATTCATTCCACAGATGGTGCCTCTGCTAGAATTAGCCCAACAGGGGGAGGGGGGGAGGGTGAGAAACCATTCTTTCCCACTGAGTTACTTCTGCCTCTGAACTTCCAGAAAACTGATTTCCACACGCTGCTCTTGGTCAGTTATCCAGGGGAACTCCCTCAAAATGCCTTTTCACACAAATAAAGCTTCATGCTCATGACACATGCTGACTTTTATTTTAAAGAAATAAACCCGTGTTTGGAGAACCATGGCGGCTGTGACAGAAATGCGGAGTGCACGCAGACAGGGCCCAATCAGGTGAGTTGCCTCTGGCAGGTGGCCTGGGAGGACACTCCTGGGTCTTCAGATCCAGGCCTAAGGAAAAAGAACTGCAGAACCGACATGGGTGTAGCTGCAGCCAGAAATTCTGTAGGACAGATCATGAAAGCACAATCTCGGGGGAAAGAGATAAATGAGGGAGGAGTGGCCTAGGAAAAGGGCTTTCTGAAAGTGGGGTGTACCTATCTGCAAACCACATGTGACTCTACAGACCCTTAGAAGTTTCACCAAAACATTCCCCTCTCAGCTTTCTGATAACCAGAATCTTTCCCATTTTTCCTTGGCTCGAGAGGTCACTGCGCCATGCCAGATGCTCATAGTTTAGACTTCTGCATTAATATGGCCTCCACACAGAGTTGTGCAGCTACCCTGGGGCCAGTGAGTTTGGGGGAGTGGGAAAAATAACAGCATGGAGTGGTGATCATGCAGCAAAATGATAAAAACAGAGGAGCAAAGACCCACACTCTGCCTCCCTCGGTCTCAGACACACAGAGAGTACACAGAATGGTCAGGCAGCAGTTCATACCTGGTAACAAGTCAGATGTCCAAGAACTGTCTCCTGGAGCTCACCGAGGCACCCAGGAGACTGCAGGACAGCATCTTCCAATGGGCAGATCAAGCACGCACCTAAAGCACCCCAGATTCTAAAACCTTGGAAGAAATGTGTGTGCCTATGTGAGTACATGTGTGAATTTGTGTGTGTGCATGCACATGTGTGTTCATATGTGTGTGTCCCTATATATGTGTGTATATGCCTATGTTCAAGTATATGCATGTGTGTATGTGTGTGTGTATGTTTATGTGTGTGTGAGTGTGTACATTTAATCATCAGAAAATCTCAGCAGTCTATACAGGACTTTTATTCACATATTTTAGTGTCTCAGACAGTTTTTAAATATGTGCAATGAGGAGACTACCATAAAGTTTCTGGCGTCTAGAACCTATAACAGTATTCCTTCAGACCTAGAAAGCAGAGATGGGAAACAGCTCTAAGAATACAGCTTCAGCTGAGAAGAGATAGCTCGTAGGCCTCTTGGTAAAGGTTTGGACAAGGTTGGAACCGATGGTGAAAGAAGACGAGAAATGGTGGAAACCTGCTCAGGTTGCCCTTGCTAGCCCACTGTAGATTCATGCTCTAACAAATAGCCAGCAGGGCTGTGGGGCCTGTACCCAATTCCCTGAAGCTCCAGCTACCTTCCTTGTCCATCAACAGTGTATGACTACTTATTCTCTTGTGCGTATCCCTGTGAACTCCAAAGCCTTCCTCCTCAGCGCATGCTGGCAGTGGTGTCTGACTTCATTCTTGATGGAGCTAAGACAATAACTTCCTTTCCCCCTGAACCTCTACCTGTCAAAAGAGAAGTTTCTTTGACAGCAAGGATGGAATGTCCTTGAGATCTAGTGCTCAAGTGTACTAGACTACGTATTACAAAACAACAACAAAAACACAGCCTCTTCTCATGCTGCCCTTCTACAGTCAAGCTCAAGTCTGAGATCCAGTGCCCTGGCCAGGGCAGACCTCATCTTTTAAGTGATCCTTTTGCCTCTGCTCCTGAACAGGCCGTTTGTAACTGCTTGCCAAAGTACACTGGAGACGGGAAGGTCTGCACACTCATCAATGTCTGCTTAACCGTGAGTATGCTCTCGGGCACGTAGCTCAGAGCCACCTCCCACGTTCCAGGGAGAAGGGAGACCAGGCGCTCTCCTCCTGGAACCCAGAGCTGATTCTAGGCAATGAGGCTCCGGTTTTCTCTTGTGTGCCATTGCCCTATTGGGGAGAATGGAGAGAACAGACTGCTACCTACTTCCTGCCCCTTGCCTACAAGATTCTGAAGGGACCCAAGCACACAGAGTTGATCCAGCATTCACCTGATGCAAGTGTCCCAAAGCCAGCTGGATTAGTTTGCCACAGTATGGGGGTGCTAAGAAGCATTCAGGAGTCAGCTAAAAAGCCTGAGTATCCTAGTCAATATGTGGTTTCCTGGGCTGGAGAGATGACTCAATGGTTAAGAGCACTGCCTGCTTTTCCTTGAGATCCTGAGTTCAATTCCTAGCAGTTGAACATAGTGGCTCACAACCACCTATAATGGGATCTGATGCTCTCTTCTGGTGTGTGTGAAAACAAAGCACTCATATACATTAAATAAATGTGTATGCATGTGTGTGTGACTGGTGTCAGAATGTTGGTATGTTGCCTAAGTTTGTTCTTTGTTTAATTTTTTTTACATGTATATTGGTGTTTTGTTTGAATGCACCTCCGTGTGAGGGTGTCAGATGCTCTGGGACCAGAGTCACAGATAGTTGTGAGCTGCCATGTGGGTACTGGGAATCGAACCAGGGTTCTCTGGAAGGGGTATCAAGTGCTCTTATCTACTGAGCCATCTCTCTAGCCTTTTGTTTAATTTTTATGTACCTAATGGGGAAGAAGAGAAGTTAGTTCAAACTAGCAATGGCAAGCACAGGAAGTTATGTTATGGAAAGGCAAGGTCAGTTAAAAGATCAGTTACTGGCCAGGAGTTGAGGGAGGATGGGATGAATAAGGGGAACATGGGAGTTCTTAGGGATAAGAAATTTGTGGTGAGGATTTTGGTTTCCTTAAAACACACACAGAGAAATATAAGAATATGTTTTTATTTTAATCCCAGGTGTGGGACGTGGGGCCACTTCACAGCAGGGGACTATGAATTGCCTTGTGCTCTAGCAGAGCATGATTTTGCCAGCTACAGATAGTCTCTGTGAATGTGTGAGGTTTGGAATTCTGGGAACTTTTCAGAGAATATATAAATATATAAATAGAGCCCCAATGCTTTTAGTTGTGGTTTGTTAAGTAGTTGTGTGCAAAGAAGGAACAAGGAGAAGAATAAATTAGCTATCCTGATAATGAAGATCAAACTTGCCCCAACAAACTTGACATCCCTAATTTGCAGGAAGTTAATCTAATGATAACCTTGCCCCCTTTCCACTCTACCATTTTTCTCTCCTATCTAGTGTTAGGAGGTTAAAGGGGTGGAAATGAGTAGGGAAGGGCGGAAGAAAGAAGAACCCACAAAGTAGCAAATGCTGGCTACAGAAACTACTCTATAGGAAGCTGTCAATGATAGGCACCTGTCATTAAACGTTTGTCAAGACCCACAGAATGTACACCAGCAAGAGTGGGCCAACATGCAAGCTATGGACTTTAATGTTAATGCATTGATTCCAACAAATGTATGACAAATAAATGTAAGCCATTAATGATAGGGAAAACCAGGGAGTGGCCATGTCTCTGTAGGAATGTCTGCACTTTCCACTGTTTTCCTGTAACACAAAAAAAGCCTGGTGAGGTGGTACATGCCTATAATCCCAGCACTCTGGGAGGCAGAGGCAGGTGGATCTCTGTGAGTTTGAGGCCAGCCTGGTCTACAAAGTGAGTCTAGGGCAGCCAAGGCTACACAGAAAAACCGTGTCTTGAAAAACAAAAACAAAAATAAACAGCCTTAAAACTGACTAAAAAACAAACCAAGCCATTTATACACATGCACATGCATGCATGTATAAACACACCTGAACAGGCAGATTTGTTGTGTCTTTCCTGCTTAAGCTATCTTCTATGATATTAAGAAGAATATGCTCAAGAGAGCACACAGTTTTTTAAATGGATCCTACTTATCTCAGATATGTTGTAATTCATCAGTAGACATCTAGAGAGATCTCAGGACCTAGGAGCATGAACATCATGAACTCTATACAAACATAACCTTGTGGTAATCCTGTTATGAGCAGCATACATCCCTTGCTGAAATATATCACCTGATTCTCCCATGACTTTTGACTGTAGACCAGCTCCATACTGTACCAAGTAGGGTCACACTAAGTCTGAAACTGGACAAGCTGTCTACTACAGTTCAACCTACCCCAGACCCATGCCTCCAAAGGAGTGAGAGGTTCCGTTCCCCTGATGCCCTGGCATGCCTCATCTGGGGTACTTGGGTCATTCAGCATCTAACAACTTGCATCAACATGACATTTATATGCACTAGTCTCTAGAGGTCCAGGTTTCCATGTTTTCTCTCATTTAAATTCTCTGCTACCCAATGAGACAAGGACTAATTACTCCCAATACTGATGAAAAAAAAAAAAACTCTAGCTGCGAATTATTTTCCTGGGCATCTTAGTTTCATTTCCTGTTGCATGATAAAATACAAAGCAAACTAGGGCAGAAGGAGATTATCTGAGTCACAATTCCAGGTCATAGTCCACTATTGCAAGGATATCACTGTGCCAGGAGCTTGAGAGAACTGATGGCATTATAGCCATAGCCAAGGTCAGAGAGCAATGAATGAATGCCTGTTCTCCTGTACTGAGCTCGCTTTTCCATTCACATAGTTCAGGATCGCCTGCCTACAGAATGTGCCACCCACAGTGGGCAAATAATAGCAGCTCAATTAACTTAATCAAGATAATGTACTTACAGGGGCTAGAGAGATGGCTCAGCAGTTCAGAGCACTGGCAACTATTCCAGAGGACCTGGGTTCAATTCCCAGCACCCACATGGCAGCTCACAACTCTCTGTAACTCCAATCTCAGAGGATCCAATACCAGTCTCTGGGTACCAGGCACACATGTGGTGCACAGACATATGTGCAAGTAAAATACCTATACACATAAAAATAAATAAATAATTGAAAAAAATAATAATAATTCCCCGTGGGCATGCTCACTAGTCAACCTGATCTAGGCAATTCCTGACTGATACTATCTTCCCAGGTGACTCTAAATTGTGTCACATTGACAGTTCAAACTAACCAGCACAATAAGGCTGCTGTAAAATTGACCCACAGGCTGGGTATGGATTTATATATGATTCTCAAGGGCTGGAATCTAAACCCAGTGTCAGCAAGGATATTTGTTCCTGAAGGCTCTGAGGCAGAACCCTCCCTTGCCTCCTGCAGCTGCCGATGGCTCCAGTATTCCTGGCTGAACCTGCTAACTACAGTCTCTGCCTCTCTCTTCGCCTCCATGTCTGCCCTCTGCTCTTAAACAGACACTTGGGGGTTTAAGGAGCCTCATCTCAAGACCCTTAATGACATCAACTAAGATGCTTTTCTAAATCAGGTCACAATTATGGGTGGCCTGGGTCTTATAGACCCATCAATGTTTGGAGTGGGTACAATTCTTCCTGCCTCTGGCTAGCAGGACATCACAGAGCTAATGATGAAACCACATCCATGTCTGTCTAACCCTGGGCTGTCACTATGGACCAAGCACCTTGCTCTCTTCCACCTGAACACTTCCAAGGGATGCTGTTGAGAACCAAATGGACTACTGTTGTTAAAAATCTCCCTCTCTAAGCAGCCCTATCTGCCTCCTTGTATTGGTCTGGCAAGCTCATGAAATGAGTCATTTCTGCATGAAATGACTGTGAGGACAATAGTGAAACTAGAACACAGAAACAGCTGGGATATGGGGCTGTTGTTAGCAGAGCTCCAGCTGGCTCTAGATAACAGCAGTTCTTCCATGTTGAATTGGCCAAAAGACTCAAGACACAGCTGCACTGGGAGGCCCAAAGACTCTGCTGTCCTCTTGGAAGCATATGTTCATCAGGAGTTAACTCTCAGTTCCAATTCCCAAGTCATTAGGGGTACACAGGGACCTGCGGCAGGAAGATGGAAATCTTGTTGCCTCTCTAACAAGGACCCTCTCCCGAGCCTCAGGCCCCTGTTGCTCTGAGCAATGCCAGCCAGTGTTGGCTGTGAAAGAATGACAGAAAATTTAATGTGCATTTTCCAGCTTTTAAATGGTGGTAATCACTCAGAGGAAAAGGCAAAAAACTCTTTAAAGCTGGAATAAGCAAACAAAATAGTGCAGAGCTGCCCAAGAACCGTGAATTTCTCCCCAGTCCTACCACCAAGAGCCAGGCAACAGGGCCTTTATGAGGTAGTTCCAGACATCTCTGCCCCATTAGCACTACTGCAGCGGAATCCTGGCGACTGGCTGGTTTGAACAGAGTTAATTCTCATGCTCTGGAGGCCCAAGAGCAAAATGGCAGCTTGTGGTACAGGCCTCTTTGGTGTGTCATAACCCAGCTGAGTGGTAAAAGTGAAAACAAGGGAGGGTAAGAGACAGAGGAGGGTGGATGGAGAGAGAGTTTGAGGGAGAGAGAGAAAACATATGAACCTCCACAAGAGAGGAAGAAGGCTCTGAGAGGCACGCAGTGCTGGGTATGGTGCCAGCTTCAGAGGAGAGAAGCTTTTGAGAGGACAGGAAGCAGTGGGTCTGTGGTCAGAGAACGGGTATCCAGAACTAGGTGGACTGAGCACCCCATGGTGAGGCATAACCTGAGGCTCCTAGACGTCTGTGGGTTCTGCTTTAGACTGGCTTTCTGTCATCCTTCATATGACTGAATCACTTTGTCCTAAAGATGGGAATCGTCAAACGTGCTTATCTATAAAGGGTTAGAGACCTGGTTATACAAAGCTGCTGTCTTGGAATAGGGGGCTGTCCGAGTAACTAAATTGGCCAACAACCAAGAAACTATAAGGCAAGTCCAGGAAAGGCAATGAGGACTGATCAAAGTTGAAGAATAAGACAAAATGTGTGTGCATATGTATGTGTGTTCACATGCGTGTCTGCACATTTCCATACGTAGGTGAGTTGGTGTGTGAGTATGTGTGTGCATTGCTAGGAATTCAGCCTCGAGCTTTGCACATGACAGCTCAGGGTTCTCCCGCTGTATTATACCCACATCCCACAAAATTCACATTTCAGCACAAAATTGCTTAGCAAATACTGGCAAAGCTGGCAAACTTACTGATCTAATGAAGCCCCTTTTCCACCTCTTGGCAATTTTACCAGAATAATGGCGGCTGCAGTCCATTTGCCATCTGCAATCTCACTGAACAACATGAAAGGATATGCACCTGCAAGCCGGACTACACAGGGGACGGACTCATCTGCCGAGGCAGCATTTATGGGGTAACGCCAAGACTCCAGGAAGGAAACCCACTTTCCCAGAGGCCAGGTTGCCCAAGGACTTGCCAATCAGTTACAATAAGAAGAGCTTTGTCTACCTAGGGAAATTCCTGTGACCCCAGGGAGCAAGTGATGTCACATTTAAGACCGCCAGGGAGATATATGTATGTGGTATGTGCGGTGTGGGTGCACAGAATGTAGTGACTGTGTGCGTCATGCATGTGATGTAATGTGAGTGGGAGTAAATGGTATGTAGTGTGGCATGTGTATACAGAGTGTGGTGACTGTGTAGGACATACTATGTGTGGTTTGTGGATGTTTGGCATGGTATGTGTGGTGTGTTTGTAGTATATGGCATATTGTCGTATATGTATGTGCTGTGCAGTGGATGCTATGGGTAGGATATATGGCGTGTATGTTGTATGTAGAGTATGGAGTGCGTGTGTGGTATATCAGGTGTGTGTGTATGTGTATGGTATATGGTATGCATTGTGTATGGTATGTGTGTTACATGCCATGCATGTCTGTGTGTTGTGTATGGTGGATTTATGGTACATGGTATGTGTAGTGTATGATGTGTGTGTTTGTATGTAATGTGTGGGGATGTGTGTGGAAGGGGTATATCTATATGGTATCTGGGATATGAGGGGTAGGGGTAGAAAGGGTTATATTTATGGGGGTGTGGAATATGGGGGTGTGGTGTATTTATGGTATAGATGTGGTATGTGTGAGTGTATGGATATATGTCTATTTATATGCATGCATGTATATGTGTGGTATATGGAGTATATGTGTGGTATGTGTGTGTGCTCATGTGCATGCCTGCTCTTTACCCCTATCTGCCTACACTGCAGGTAGAGGAATAGCTGGTTTGATGCATCCTGGTTCGTACATATTATAAACACTCAGAAAATTGTCTTAAAGAGAGACCACGATATTTAGATTGATCGAAAATTCTTGTTTTCAGGGAGGCCAGTTCTCCCATAAACAATAACTGACCTTTACAAGATTTCAACTATATTTGGTGTGTTTTGTAAAGATTTGCACTCCATTTGAAATGCTTGTAAATGCTTTGGGGAGTGGCAGACTCTTTCTTCTGTAAATCAGATGGAGAGTCCAGAAAGGAGCCTCGGCTCAGTGTGTCACTCAGTTATTCTGAGCATCAACCACAAGCCCCTCAGTGAGGCTAGAAGAGAGCCATCACATAGTTTCCCATCAGACAAACTGACCCACACAACTCTATATTCCCGTGTATAATTCAGAGTTGAAGTGATGACATTCTCTGTCCTTGTCTGCAGGAACTCCCTAAGAACCCGAAAACGTCCCAGTATTTCTTCCAGTTGCAGGTAAGAAAGTGTGTGTCTACTTCCGAAGCATGCACCAGACCCTGCGTTCAACTTCCTCCACAGAATATTTGTGTGTGTGAATCTATGTGTATTTGTGTGCACACCTGAACTATATGTGTATACATATATGTGTGTATGTATACATATATCAACACGGTATGTTGCCAGCAAGATATGAGATAAAGCTGTAGCTTCCAAAGTCGGGAAGGGCAGAGGAAAGTCTGGAACAAGGATATTTATGACACCAGCCCAGTTGTTGACCATTTGTGAACTCTGTCTCACGGGCCTCGGGTGTAATTACACAGGTTAACATTTGCGACTCTCATCACATCTGAACATTGGAAGGGTAAAGTAAATATACAATAGGGAAGATTAAGGACTACGTCATATAGGGCTCTTACCATGAGTGAGGCTTGGTCTGTGTGGGTCACTGAGGCATGGGTTGTTCATACAGTTGCAAAATGGCCTAAGAACGAATTTCTCAGAACAGATCCCATAGTTAAATGACAATGACTGTGTATGAAAATGTCTATCACAGCTGTGGAGAGTGAGTGTACGGGTTGCTTTCTCATAGCTGTTGTGGTACCTGACAGAAACAACCTGAGGGAGGAAAGTATTTGCAGGCTCTGTGCTCCTGGGCCAGTGTGGGGCAGAACATCACAGCACCAGGGACATGCGGCAGAGGAACTTTGTCGCGGCAGACAACACAGGCATACTGGAAGAAGCAGCACAAGAAACACCTCCTAGGGAAGCTCCCTCGCTCAACCTGTCCCCACCTTCAATCTCTCACCTCCAGTGTGTCCTGAATCCTTGGAGGAAGTAACCTGGTCAGACCTCAGTGTCTCCTCTAAGATTATGCCACTCAGGCACATCCCAGGCTTCTCTATCTCCTCCTGGGTGCTCCTTAACCCAACTAAGTTGACAGTCAAGATTGACTCTCACATGCCGACCTGCTGGGAACCAGCCACACAAATCCTAGACACACTGAAGAATGAGACATGAAAAACTGGAAGCAAACACATAGCAGCCATGTAATCTCAGGATGTCAAGGAGATAGCTAGGTAGCTAAGTGAGTCATCGTGGTTGTTACAGCTGTGTGATTATCGCAGGACATAGCCAGTCTCGTGGAGAGGAGAGGCTGGAGTCATCTTTGATGGGACTTTTGGGGGAGTTGTTATCTTATTGGTACTCTGCTTTCAAAATTGTTAATCTAACAGCCACATGTTAAGTTTATCATTAGAAAAAAAACACATCATTTTGATGGCATAGCATCTGGTTTCCTCTCAGTCTGAGACAAAAACATAGACTCTGGCATCTCTTTGAGCCTTGATTTGTGTCTGTGAGAGAGGAAGCCACATGCTTGTCTGTGAAAGAGTGACATGTGGCCCCACCTTCCTTCCCGCAGGAGCATGCTGTCCGAGAGCTGGCTGGACCTGGCCCCTTCACCGTGTTTGCGCCTTCATCCAATTCCTTCGATCAGGAGCCCAGGGTGAGCATGAGGCTGGACATTGTAGAAGGGCTTGGGGAAAGGCATGGCCTAAACTCACCATGGTAATGTTTGTGGACGAGAGATTTAGACTCAGATAGAGCAGACCAGCAATAGAAGGAGCTGCTTGTCTATGTAAAGACCCCTGCCAGAGGAGGCAGTTGGGTTCAGGGTACCACTAGCCAGAGACTTTCCAAAGGCATGCCTAAACAGAATAGGATATTGGAGAAGTCCCAAGTGATCAACAGACCCAAAACTCCCTATAGACCAAAGAACAAAAACAAACAAACAAACAAAAAACCACAAGTAGGCAGAGCTGATGCTGACTTAAAGGAATTTAAATAGGATCATGACTTGCAGAACTCTTCAGAGTCTTTATGCTCTGTTGCTTAAAGTTGTCCTGTGATAAATTGCCTATAAATTCTATCAGACAACTATCACTCATAATGGGGCCTGGCCTACACATATCTGGTTTATTCTCATGTCTGACTTGTAGCTGAGTGTTAGCCCCATTTTACAATGGAGGACACTGAGGGAAGCAACTTTGCGAAAGTCCCATTGCTGGGAGGTGCTGGAGGAAGGACTTGTTCTTAGCCACCACACACACTGCTCCTCTCTCTATGCATGTATTTTGGGTACAAGCAAAGCAAAGACACAAGAATAATGTTTAAAATCACTTGACCTTTGGTTATTTTAACTTAAGTCTCAAAAAGTGAAATGATGTCTTTCTATCACAGTGACTTCATAATTGTATTCTTTGTATCTTTTTTCAAAATATGCTGCATTTTTAAATCTGAATTTTTATTTTTTCTAAATGCTCACTTATATTTATGTGCTTTGGTGTTTTGTCTGCTTGTATGTCTGTGTCAGGTTGCCAGATTCCCTCGAATTGGAGTTACAGATAGTTGTGAGCTGCCATATGGGTACTAGGAATTGAACCTGGTCCTCTGGAAGAGCAGCCAGTGCTCTTAATCACTGAGCCATCTCTCCAGCCCCTACTTGTGACACAGTAGAAATGTGTCACAATATCTTCCAATCAGCTCTAGGAGGGGCCCTCCCATGCTCTCTCCTAGAATGTTTCCCAAGAAAAATATTTTCTGAGGAGCATTATAGGACACTGGTATCCTTCAAGCAGTATTGTGACAGGCTGGGCCAGAAGGCCCCTTGAGGCCACTCACCCCGTTGCCTGACCAGAGTCTCCCTGTGTTCCCAACACAAGCCTGGCACTAGCTCCTCTCAGTATGGGAGGGAGTTGAGAGCAAAAAGAGGTTCTAGCTCCAGGCTCCTGCCTGTGGCCAACCCCCTGTCTTCTCTTCCAGATTAAAGACTGGGACCAGCAGGGCCTCATGTCCCAGGTTCTTCGGTATCATGTGGTCGCCTGCCAACAGCTGCTGCTGGAAAACCTAAAAGTGACCACAAATGCCATGACCCTCCAGGGCGAGCCGATTTCCATTTCTGTCTCTCAGGTAAGAGCAGCCACCTCAGGAAGGTGCTGTCCCCATCCCGCAGACTGCGCCTTCCCTTCTCTGGAGTGGCTGCAGCAGCACTAACAGCTGAGCACTGAGTAATGCTGTGAGAGTAGGGCTGAAGACCACGTGCATTGACTCAGTCTGTCCAGCAGTGCGTGATGTGAATACCATTTTTGTCCCCATTTTCCAAATATGGAAGCTGAGCTCAGAGGTAAAAGTCACATCGCAAAAAGCAGCTGCGTTGGACTTCAGACTCAGAGGCAGGGCAGCTCCAGGCAGCACAGATGGAGTGGAGGGGTGGGTGACATCAAGGACACACTAGTGAGAAGCCAACCCTGAGCTGTTTCTTCTGTGAGTTTTCTGTTGAAATAAGCAACCGGCCAGGTTAAACGCTTATCTGTCATCCCCTGTTAACCTCACTGGTGAAGACTGCATTCTCATCTCCATTTTCCTTAGGGTCATAATAAGCAATGTGTGCTTCAGTCACGTGGACCTTCAGGCCCTGCCCATGATGGCTGGCACATCAGAGAAGTTCTGTGGAGAAGGATGTTGGGTGGGTTCTCTGTGGTCATGTCTCTCACTGGTTTCATTTGTCTTCAGGATACCGTGTACATAAACAACAAGGCAAAGATTGTGTCCAGTGATGTCATCAGTACCAACGGAGTCATCCATATCATAGACAAATTGCTCTCTCCACAGAACTTGCTTATCACCCCCAAAGATGCCTCAGGCAGGGTTCTGGTAGGTAACCCACTGTTACTCTCCAGCACTTGCTCTGTGTGTTATCAGCTCAGCTCTGATTGGAGGCATCACTCCATTACTGCAAGCCTGTTATACATAAGTAGGCAAAGGTTGCTTTAAATCAGTACCTTGGTTTTAGCTAGGGGCAGTGGTGTGGGCTACAGTCCCAGCTACTCAGCAGGTTCAAGTACAAGGATCATTTGGACCCAGAAGTTCCATGCCAGCCTTGCACAAGATAGTGAAACCTATCTCCTAACAAAAAAATTTATAAATAAGTTTTTCTTTAGTGTCCACAAGGGAAAGTTGCCTTATATAGATTTGAAGAAGACAGGGGAGAGAGGAGGTGGGAAAGAGGGAAGAGAAGGTGGATAATTAGATACCACAAAAACTAAACCGGGAATAAAACTTCTTGACGGACAGAAAGAACAGTTTTAACTATTTGTTCATTTATTCACTTATTTATTTTTGTGGTGGTGGGGATTGAACTTAGGTCTTTGTACATGGTAAGCAAGTGCCTTCTTCCTGAACTACAAAAATTAGCCTTTTTCATTTTCTACTTTGGGACAGGGTCTTACTAATTGGCTTAGGCTGGTCTTAAACTCAACTTCTGTAGCCCAGATAGGCCTTGAGCTTTTTATTCTCCTGCATCAGACTCCCAAGTAGCTAAGATTACAGGCCTCAGCCACCAGGCACGGCTCACTTCATTGCAGGTGGCAGAATCCACTAAACCTCACTTATGAAAAGGAGTTTATTGAGATATTATGCATATAAATAAATCTTTTGGAGGCCACGGTCTAATTTTCATGCTACACAGGTGAACACAAAACAACCTAGAAAATCCTGAAATGATCCTCTAACTCTAGGAATATTTAGACTGTTACAGCTCCTCAGATTCCATCTCTCTAGCCTCTCCTCCCAGAGCACTGCTGCTCACATCCATACCATCACGCTCCCAGAGACTAGCATCCTATTAGCTGTACCTCACGTTGTTCCTTTCTACCAACAGATCTCCATGGTGCTTGGGTTTGGTTGACCCTGCATTGCCTGTGGGCTTCTAGCTGCAAGGGAGTCTGGAAGGTGTTATGTCTAGCTTTCCAGCCTCTGTAATGCAGAAAAGCATGGGCAGAAACAAAAAGGTTGCTATGAGTGCTGATGAGCCAATGGCCACCCCTGCTGTGTTACCAGCATTGTATGCAGTTGGGTTGTGTTAAAGTACCTGGCAAACTAAAGACAGCATATGCAGCCTACAGCTGTATCCCAGAATAGCCAGAAATGTGGCCCAACACAAAGTAACAAACTTACTTATATCTGTTTTCAAATCTCTGTCTCTTGAGTGAGAGTAGCCACCTCACAAGGACTATTCTCCAGACACAGAAGGTGTAATGCCTGGCTCTCCCTGCACAGTTCTCAAGTATGAACTTTGTAGACAGCGATGTCATGTCACAATGTCAAATGGTTGGACAGAGGTGAAAGATGAAATGTTTTATGTCTTTATCTCTGCAGCAAAATCTTACAACAGTGGCAATAAACCATGGATATTCCAGATTCAGCAAGTTAATACAGGTAAATCACTAAGGGGAAAGCAGACTTGGGGACAGCCAGCCTGAACCCTGCTTTGTTAGGTTTGCCTGTGTTCCCTCTGCCAGAGGACTCCCATACTGATCCGTCCTCAGAGAGCTCCAAGAACCTTGGTTCCCCACAAAGCATACTCTATACTCTCTGCTGTAGGTTCTCAATACCCGCAAAAGATCCCCATCTCAGATTCTCTTGGGAGAAGGTTGGAAATGGGGGTTCCAACATGTTCAGACTGAAAACCCCAAGGGCTCACATTAACAGAAGGAAAGAGCAGCTCCTATCCTCTGACCTCTGCACTCAGCCTCCAGTAAATACAAATAAATAAATGTAATAAATACTTTTTAAATGAGATTATCTAGGATGTCCACCTACCCATCCCAGAACTCTGTAGGAACCCCGTACCTGTTCAACAGGGTCTATTTGGACAAACAGTTCCAGAGCAGACTAAAAAGCCTTTCAGTGGCTCAATGAAGGTCGTAAAACTCACTTCACAGGGAAAAAAAATCAATATATGTGGTGTTCCCATACTGCATAAGGCTCAAGGTGACTTCTGTTCATCTGGGCATTTCTTGGGGTACATTTTATCTAGAAACTTTATAATCAAACAAACATATCTCAATAGTTTATGGAGTTTTTTAAAGAAATATGAGGAAAATATCTGGTCTTGAGAAGTTAAAATATTTGAACAGAAGTAGTATCAAAAATAAGATATTCATTGAAATGTACTTTCCTACTAACAAAAGCCTAGAATTTCATTTTCTGGTTTGCTTTCTAAGGAAATGGGGTGCAGAATGGTTGGGGTGCAGTGCTCTATCTTCTGGCTGTATCACTCTGGAACCTTCAAAAATCCTGACAAGCCACAGTACAGGTCATGGAGAGACGGGCTCAGAGAGGCCCTTTGCCCACGTGTCAGGGAGGGGCCTTACTGCACAGCACATGTGCACACCAGCCAGAGGATGTGTGTGCCCTGTGTTTCAGGACTCAGGCTTGCTGAGTGTCATCACTGACCCCATCCACACCCCAGTTACTCTCCTCTGGCCCACGGACAAAGCCCTCCAAGGCCTGCCCCAGGAGCAGCAGGACTTCCTGTTCAGTCAAGGCAACAAGGACAAGCTGAAAGAGTATCTGAAGTTCCACGTGATCCGGGACACCAAGGTGAAGAAAGCCACAATCTAACACTGAGGGTCCCCGCACAGTTCATGATGTGTCACCGTGCCTCCATGGCAAGGAGGGAAGCTTCACACCTCTGTGCCTGATTGCCATGCGTGGTTGCTCACTGCAGTATGCCAGGTCTGGTTCTGTTGTCTAGACCAACACCTGGTACCCAAGAGGACCCATCCCCTCCTCAACTCTGTGTGCCTTTTCACTTTCCACCTTCACATGGCAGAAGAGCAGTTCACAAAGCTCCCCACCGCCAAGGTTTTCCAGGTGGTCTCTACCACTCCCCATCCCAACATCCCTAAGCAAACGACTGATTTATCTTAATGCAATCAGCCATCAGCCCTGTGATCTAGTCAGCCATCCCAGAGAAGCCAGATCATGTAGGGACATGGCAGTCACTCTGAGTCCTCCTTGAGGACTCCCATCGCTCTGAGATGAGGCCATCCACTCCAAGATGCCAGTGCCCTGACTTCAGTTCACTCATTGTGTCCGGGTGACTTCCTGGGTCTGCATAATCGATTACCACAGGCTAAGTGCCTTGGAATTGCAGAAAGTCATTCCCTTACAGCAGTGGAAGCTAGACTGCTACCATCACAGTAGCAAGGTCATTTCTTAGACGGTCTTGAAGAAGACTGTTCCCTGAGTCTCTTCTGGCTCCTGGTAGTTTCTGGCAACCTCTGGCATTCCTTAGCTTGTAGGGGCATCCGTGTAATCTGCCTCCATCTTTCCCTGCATCTCAGTGTCCCGCTATGGTATTCTCTTCTTCCTCTAAGAACATCATTTATATCATATTAGAGGCCTACTCTGCTGAAGGATAATTTCATCTTGCCTAACTATTAACTATATTTGCAGAGACCGCGGTTCCAAATAAGGTCATATTCTAAGGTCCTCCGGGAGTCAAGGCTTCATATCATTTTGTTGTTTTTGTTTGTTTGTTTTATTGAAACAGGGTCTCATGTAGTTCTTTTTTGTTTTGTTTTGTTTGTTTTACTACGAAAGTTTATTACAATGTACAGTAGGCTCCAGGATAACACCTCATTCTAGCTGTAGGTGGCACAGATGCTATGGCAGGGAATCCAGATGTTTAAATAGAAATGGAAGAGGGTCACCATCACTTCAAATATGAGGAATAACTTACTTTTTGCCAGATTTCTTAATTCCACCTGTGGCCAGGGGCCCCTTCCCCGAGGCCTTGGCTTTTAGCTCCTCGAGTTTCTTCTGCTCCTCTTTCTGTTTCTGCTTGAAAGCCTTATCCTCCTCATCCATCTCCTTGGGCTGCTTCTTGGGCTGTTTCAGGGGCTTCTTTTTGCTACCTTTGAGGCCAGACATGGTCACCAGTCCCTCTCATGTAGTTCTTGAAACCTTGGAACTCACTAAGTAGACAAGACTAGGCTAGCCTTGAACTGACATCTGCCTGCCTCCGCCTCCTGAATGTGGGGATTAGACATGTGTGCCACTAGACATGTGGCTCCCAAAACTTTTAAAGGAGCATGTTTCTGGCCATAGAGGTGCCCTGACCCATTTCCCAGCTAACACGACTGATCCTTTCATTGGCTTCATGTACCTAGATAGCCTCTTCCAGGATGCCTAGGTGTTAGGCCCAGCAGAAGCCTAATAGGCTCAGCAGGGGCCCAACTACCGAAAGAGGCGCATGAAGAAAGGCTTAGGAGAGACGGACCACCGATGCAAATGCAAGAGGTTTTTAATTCCAAAGCACGAAGGGGACACTCCTGTTAGTTAACAACGAGTGCCACCTGGAGACAAAGACCCTGGGTTTTTAAGGGGGAAAGCGCAGGAATTCTCGGAGGGTACAGTCTTGGCAGTTCAGGATTGGATGAGGTAGTTGTTCTTTTAAGATAATTAGTTGGTTCTGGGCACCCTTAGGTCTGGTCAGTCCTGTCATAAATATCTGGGGGTATCTGATCTTTAAGTCAGTTTGGAACTTCCTGCCATCTGAGGTATAGCTGCAGTTAAAGGTGGGAGAGTGATTGTCCCATGCTGTGTCTGTTCTGAGAAGTGGGGGCCATAAGCTTTTGGTCAAAGGTCAGGAGCCATTCAGGAGAAAGATGGAGCCATTTGGCCCAATTCTCAAACAAAGTTTCTCTCGCAGGTGCCAGCCCGGTAATTTCTTACCTAGTAGAGACCTCTGCTTGTTTTCTTTCTTATCTCTGCCCCAAAGATGGCAATGTCAGGAATTTTTACATTCCTCTGCTCTCTGGAGAAGCACTAAGAGGCTTTAATTAACATGGGCCTAAAACTTAAAAATATAAGCTATAAGGCAACTAAGAGAAACATAGGTTACAAAGTTAGTCTGTTTCTTTCACAGGCACAGGTGGACAGCTAGCACAGGCTGTTCCTGCCGAAGGACCATTCAGCCCCTAGAAAGTCGTAGTCATCCCTAGCCTCCAGTTACTCTCATGGTAGCTTTAGCTTGAGTTATTTAAACATGGGAAATCTTCCACTTAAAGTTGCTTTGGTGGCAGAGCTTCTCTAGCCCTTCAGCCTAGCACAGGTCTTAGCACAGTTTCTTCTCTCCCTCAGATTTTGGCTTCGGACCTCCCTAGGTCTGCTGCCTGGAAGACCCTGCAAGGTTCAGAGCTGAGTGTGACGTGTGGAACTGGCAGTGACATCGTGAGTCGTGGGGGTGATCAGACACCATGAAAGCCGTTCTCCAACTGTCCCCATTTTGAAAGGCATCTGGGTATCTTGAAGGGTGTTTAAGAGTTTTTGTTTGGTTTGGTTTTACATTATCAACACGCTCTTTTTCAGTCACTGCCTTCAGGGGTAGCTGTGACTCTTCTGATACACCCTGGAATTCCAGGCCCTCGGGGCAGGTGCAGAAACTGTCCTCCATGTTTGTTTAATTGTTTAGTTTAGTTCTTTCTGAGTCTTGTAGGCTTGGGGAAGAAGAAAAGTTTGGAAGGGATTGTTGATATCTCTCTCTCTTCCCTCTCTCTTTCAGGGTGAGCTTTTCCTGAATGGACAAAAGTGCAAGATCGTACAGCGGGGGCTCTTGTTTGACCTGGGCGTGGCCTATGGCATTGACTGCCTGCTAACAGATCCCACCCTGGGTGGCCGATGTGATACTTACACTACCTTCAATGTTTGGGTCAGTCCTAAAATTACCAAAATAGTGAAAGAACCTTGGACCAAAGACCTGCCCTGGTGATACAGCATGGGCCCCAAGGAAGGGCCATGATGTGACCAGGTCCCAAGAGACCTGAGAGCCAATAGATGACATTTTCCAAACTCAGAATCAGCAAGCGTCTGCTGAGCCAGTTGAAGGCCTTGAATATTCTTGCTCAGCCACCATCCACCAATGATTTCCTTTATCACTAAGGAAACAGAGCTTGGATACCAAATGTTAGCCTTCTAGTGTGCCATCATTTTCAAACCCAGCCATCCACTTACTCATTCAGCAAATGTCTTTTTGAATCTCTGCCAGATTGCATCATATATTTAATGACACACTTGGCAATGAACAAAAATGGTTCATCCTGATATGTAACATATGCCCTAAACCCTCCATTCATTTCCCCATTCATCCAATTTGCAACACTGAATGAACCTGTGCTGTGGCCCTCCACCATACAGCACCTGTTCACCCTCACTCTTCCAGCTGGTGCCACTGAATGAATGCCAGCCCTGAGCTGTGCTACTCAGTGCTCATCTGACCCCCACAGCAACCCAATAATGAGTGCAATTGCTACCAACTCTACCAAATAGACTCGAAAACTGAAGTGACTACACAGCAGAGCTCGCCACTGCTCAGTGTTAATAGCATCTCTTAGACAGTTTAATAAATATCCTACAATTTTAGGATTCCTGTTTAAACAGTAGATGAAAGAAGTTTTCCCCCCTGTTGTAGCAGGTATAACTTTCTTAATTTATAAAGTATATTAATACACCTTTTTTTCCAGCTAATTAGTTTCTCTTGCCAGTTACCCAAAATCAAATGGCAACAAGATGCATTGTCCCTATGTTATGCCTTATGAAAACTAAAGTTCAGATGCATCAATGACTGGCCAAAAGTCTTACAGCTGACTTAAAATGCAGTTGCCTGTATCTGTATTCCCTACTGCCACAGTATGCCCACGCCATACTGCCTGGGCCCAGCTCTATACATCAAGGAACTGCTTTCAGATGGGCATCCAAGACAGACCTTCAGAATTCTTCAGGGCAAAGTGAAGTTTATGTGTTTTCACAGTCTTGATCATAACCATGGCTTAATCAAGATTAAGATGTGTATGTGTGTGCACATGTCAAAGCCAGAGGTCGACCTTAGGTAGCATTCCTTGGAAACCATCCACCTTGGTTTTTTGTTGTTTTGTTTGTTTTTGTTTTGTTTTTTGAGACAAGGTCTCTCACTGGAAACCAAGGTTCACTGATGCAGCTAGGCTGGCCAACCAGTGCAAAGACAACAAGCATGTACCATCATGCTTGGATTTTCATGTGATTTCTGGGACTTGAACTCAGGTCTTCATACTTGAGTAGCAAGCACTGTACTGATGAAACTGTCTCTCCAGCCCCAGATTAAGTTCTTCACTAGCTCATTGAGACTCTAGCCAGGGACATGTCCTTGTCATTGCCAATATTCTTGATCTTAAGGTTTCTCACATTGCACACTAGGGGGACTGCGGGAGCTGTTACTCTACTCCCAGATGCCCACGGTGGAGCAAACCAAAGGTAATTATGAACAATGACATTCAAAGGTCATGGGGATGTTGCGTTTTCATCCAAGAACAGACTCATTCAAGGTGGAATGGCCATAGACTGTGTGCTTCATTCTCAGACCTCAATCTTCTGATAGGCATGCGTGCACATGGGTAGGAGTGCGGCTACATGGGTAGGGGTGTATATACATGGGTAGGGGTGTATATACATGGGTTGGGGTGTGTGTACATGGGTAGGGGTGTGTGTATATGGGTAGGGCTTTATGTACATGGGTAGAGGTGCACACACACATGGGTAAGGGTATGTGAGTGTGTATCTTATGATGAGGTGAATATTTTCAACCCAGGCTGCCTGTCAGCTTACTGCCCATGTTTTAGGAACTATCTTGAAAGTTCATGGGATTACAAATACCTATATGAGAGTAGGAAATTATTATAAGAATAGTAGCTATTGTTAGCTACTGTGTGCTGAGAAATATATATATATATATATATGGAGGAAGTGAGTAAAAAGCAAAGCTAGGAATAAAGACTAGAAAGCCATGTGGGATAACAGCTGAGTCTCAGAATGTGTGGGTATGAGGACAGATTCCAGTAGTCTTTGGCATGTTCCATAACCTGCCAGCCATGCCCATATAGAAGAAAATAAGCTATCAGTTCTCTGTGTAGAAATTAGGAAAACACACAGGTTCAAGTAGAGGGGTATCTTAAGTGGTTGGTGTAGAGTCAGTGCTCAGGAAGAGTCAAGAACTGGGGCTGTGACTCAGCGGTAAAGCTTACAGTCAGCCTGCACGAGACCCTGACTTTAGTTGTCAGCGAGCACACACAGTGGTTAGGTGTGGACAAAACCAAATCTTCATGGATGTGGAAAAGGCTCGGTTAATACAGTGCTTGCTGAACAAGCTTGATGACATGAACTCAGATCCACAGCACCCACATAAGAATCCAGAAGCGTATGCAGCAGCTAGCTGTAATCCCCACGCTGGGAATGAAGGCAGGAGGAGCCTGAAGACTCACTGAATAGTCAGTAAGTGAGCTCTAGATTCAGTGAGAGAGACCCAGTTTCAGAACATAAGATGGAGAACAGATGAGAACACCCACATAAACCTCTTTCCTACACACACACACACACACACACACACACACACACACACCTCCCTCATTCAAAGTGAATCTCACACCTTCCTTGCTGAGGATGTGTGGGATAGGAATTTACCTCTCTCCAGCCATCCCCAAACAATCATCCATTTGCAAACAGATCCAAGGGTGAGAAATTCTGTTCAGGGCCCCTGTTCTGCCCCTCTCTGTTCACTCTTGACCTACCTTGAAAGTCCTTTTATTTTTTTTTAATTAAAAAAATTTAATTGGTTTACAAAGGAGCTACAGAATACACTGAACCTAATCTTTATACAAAAGGAAGAAAGATTGAAATAGAGAAAGAGATATTGAGATCTCTAAACACCCAGGGGCAAAGTTAGGGGGAAAGAGACAAGAAAGATACAAATGGAGAAGGTAGACAGGAGATCACCATCATACATACACAAGAGTGAGGGTAGAGAACAAGGTGAGTGGCCGTTTAGAAGTATTTACCCACACAGCCCTGCTGATAACTGGATTGGAACCGACAGCATACACAGCATAAGATTAAAAGGTTTAAAGGCAGCGATGGCATGGAGACTGATTATTGCCAATATCTAGCTGAAGACTAGGCACAAAGTCTGAGAGAATATGTTGGTACTGATCTGAGGAAACAGAAGGCAGTTGCCCTAGGGCCTGCTTCCCACTCCCAAGTCTGTCATCCCAGGGAAGAGGAGTAGTGCTCCAATCTGGTGCCTAAAGCCAGCATATTCTTCTTAATACTAAAAAAAAAAAAAAAAAAAACAAAACATTTTCAACCTGGGTTGTACCAAGACTCTTCACTAGGCAGGCGCTGGAGCTCTAGCAGTGGAGGAAGGTAACAACTGCACGTCTCCTCTCTCCCTCCAGGGTGTGAAGCAAAAGTGTGTCTACAACCCACTGCCTTACAAGAGGAACCTGGAAGGCTGCCAGCAGCTGTGCACCCTGGTGATCCAGGTCCCAAAGTGCTGCAAGGGTTACTTCCTGCCAGACTGTGAGGGTGAGGGCGCCCGTTTTGTTTTGCCATTCTAAAGGGGCGTGGGCCATAGTGCTCTTAAAAGTACCCAAGTTCTAAGGAGGTAAGAAAACGCCACCCTCATGATTCCCAGGCCCCAGCCAGCCCAGCTGCTGAACAGTTGTGTGCTGGTCTCTGCCGCCATTGCATAGTTTGTGTTTTACTGAGATCCTACTGTACATCCACTTCCGTGGTTAAAATCAGACCACAGCAGGGCCAGAAGCACAGGCCTAATCCCAGCTAATTAGGAGGCTGAAGCAGGAAGACCACAAGTTTGGGCCTACCTGATCTACAGAGTAAGGACATGCAAGGACAGCCTGGGCAACTTAGACCCTGTCTCAAAAGAAAAAGAAGGCTTGGGATACAGTTCCCTAGTGGAGCATGTTGGCAGCATGTATAAAGTCCTGGGCAGAAATACTAATATACAAATAATACTACTAATCAAATTAGAACATGAATATTTGCCCTGGTGCTTTAAAATGCATTCTGCGTTATTTATTGTTGGTTCTATTCAATGTCCATAATGTTGTATAAGAACTTTGACATGATTCTGTCTCTGAACAGTGATGTTCTGATAGGATTTGGTGGACCATGACTTCCTTTACATCCACAGTTACAGTGTATATAGCATTGTTCTCTCTCCTTTGGCTCCTTGTCAAAGCAAGTGTGATTTCAATTTGGTAGCTTTTGTACAACTTCTAGGGACTAATATATCCACCGCAATGCTGAAGAAAGGCTTGCAAAGTTCACCTGCTGGACTGTGCTCTAGGCGGAAATACTGTTGAATGCTCACATGTACCTGTACACAGCCTTGCTGGCAACACCAATGCCTGCCTGCCCCTTCAATAGATGAGAAATGGCAGCTCAGGAAAGTTTAAGAAGCGAGCTCAGGGTTCCATACTATAGCAGCCATGACATTTCCCCTGCCATGTGTGTTCTTCTCATGGTCTAGGGTAGTGGCTACCAACCTTCCTAATGCTGTGAACCTTCAATACAGTTCCTCACGTTATGGTGATCCCCCAACCAAAATAAAGCATCATGTTTGCTACTTCATAACTGTAATTTTGCTGCTGTTATGAATCATAATGTAAACATCTGATTTACAAGACATCTGATACGTGAACCCTGTGAAAGGCTCACATGATCCCACCCCAACAAAAGGGGTCAAAAACTCACAGATGGAGGACCTTTGGTCTATAGGAATATTCTGGGCTGAATCTAGTCAGCCAGCTCCTGTCCACACTACTAAAAGACCAATAGAAACCTTTAAATCTGCTTACCCCTGTAGGTTGTTAAGATGCACCCAGAGATCTAGAGCTGTAGCTCAGTTGGCAGAACTCTTTCCTTGAATGTACAAGGTCCTAGGTTTGATTCCCAGCACAGGATACGCGGTGTGGAGACAGATGCTTTTAACCCCAGCCCTCAGGAGGATCGAAGTTCAAGTTAAGCCTTGGCTGCATAGCAAGGCCAGCCTGGGATACATAAGACTTTGTCAAATAAATAGAAACAAAATATTCTCAGAATATGCCATCTGATCCTCAAAGTAATGCTGTGGTGTAGGCCAAGCCAGCAGGGTGTCATCGGCCCGCTGTCATCACCACCCGCACCTAGAGCCACACAGAACTAATGCTCAGAGTAGGTTCCTTACTTGGCCGGGGCCTCTTCAAACCTGGGTCTCCTGACCCAGTGACATCATACAGTTCCGGCCATGCCAAGGTCGAGTCAGATCAGATACTTAATACTTAGTGCTCACTTAATGTGCCATTGCTCACCCTGTGTGTGTGCTGACACCCAGGGGCCCTGAGAGGCTGTCAGAATTAATAGTGTGTATACAGCACTGCCGGGCTTCCCTGGTCTGGGAGACTGTGTGGTCACTGTTGTTTTGTTTTCCTTCCAGCCTGCCCCGGAGGACCAGACACACCGTGCAATAACCGGGGCATCTGCCGTGATCTGTACTCAACCACAGGACAGTGCCAGTGCCACGCCGGCTTCAATGGGACAGCCTGCGAGCTCTGCTGGCCTGGGAGATTTGGGCCTGACTGTCAGCGTACGTGGCCACTCCCCTGTGTTAGCCTGCTGCTGTGTGTTTCCTGTCCTCATTCACCTACCCACTTGACCTGGGAGTAGCCGCTTTGGCTTTCTCCTACCCATCTGCTCTGTCTGCCTTTTTTCCTCTTTGGATGTCATCCTAGTATTCATTCCTTGAAGGAGCCTCACTTCTACAACTGAAACTTGCAGTCACTGAAACCACAAAGGAATCTGTGCCTGAGCCATACCCACTCACTGAGTCATCCTGCACATACATGGTGACTACTGGCATTTACCAAGTGCCCATCAGGTGTCAGGCACATTAAGTTTTCCATTCAATCCTTAACACAACCTTTGAGGTAGGAACTGATGTTGATGAAGAAACTTGGGCAGGAAGAGATTAAGTGATGCATCTGCCAGCCTGGAATTGTCCTACAGTTCAGGGGTACAGAGGTTAGTTAGAGGGGGTGTACGGACAATCCAGCCCTCATCAAAGAGTGTAGAGAGACAGAAATAGTTATAAATGCTGTGTGTAAGCAGGTAACAGATCTGAACAAAAGACTCCCACACAGAGAATCTGAGCTTGCAGCCATATCAAGAGCAGGCAGACACAACTTGCAACAATGCTGGAGATGTTCTGTCTTTACTCACCACACAGGGCCACTGAGCACCCAGAACCTGTGAGGAGGAACTGAAGTTTTCATTTTGGTTAGTTAACATTTGAGTGGCCTGTGTCACCAGGGGCCACTGAACTGTGCAAATCGAAGTGGCTTTCCTGAATGACGGAAAGCAAATGCAGAGGTCGAGTGGGCTTGACCTGCCTGAAACAGCAAGAGTAGGTAAGGAAGGGGAAGAGAAGAAGGAAATGAAGCCTGAAGCTCACTGGGAGGGGAGCACACGTGGGGAATTCCAGACCACAGAAAGCTGCCCACCGTCTGTTGTAAGTGTGATAGGCAGGGTGGCCAGGGAGTGTCTGGGAACAGAAAACTGCTGTGAACAGATTAAAATGGATCACATGACGGCCCTGTGGGGCACACACTGTAGGAGAGCAAGTGCTAACGTGGGGCCATTGGGGAGGCTGAAGCAGCCATGGAGGCTGGGGCTGGAGGTGGTGACTTGGGCTGACACAACCATGCTGAAATGCTAAGCAGCAGAACTGGTGCGTGGTTTAAAATTATCTTTTTAAGTAGATTTCTCAAGCAAGAAGCCCGCAGGGAACTTGTCACCCCATCTGCTCTGCGACACGCCTTATAGCACTCTACTTCTGCCTTTGTGACACGTATTATCATGCTCTGTAAGCCCTATGAAAACAGGGCATTCCTTATCTACTGTGAGTTTCCTGTGCTTGGTCTGTGGATAAGTTATCTTTGGAATATTGAGGGAAATAAATGAGGACTGTAGTAGACGCCTGGTGGTCCTCAGACGCCTGGTGGTCCTCATACTGACAGTGTCCAGCAGCAGGCACGCAGTAAATGGGGCAGACCAGATGTCACTGCTGATCACTAATCACTGCATATTCTGGTTTCTGTTGCAGCTTGTGGCTGCTCAGAGCATGGACAGTGTGACGAGGGCATCACAGGCTCCGGACAGTGCCTCTGTGAAACAGGGTGGACAGGCCGCTTCTGTGACATTCGCACAGGTCTGTTGGGGAAATGGCCAGCCACTGGTAGCCTTGGGGCTACAGGGACTCTATCGAGGGAGAGCCAGTGAGGGAGGGAATCTGAGTTACAGCTGAGAACATGACAGGGGATTCCCACCTGCACCTGTAAGCAGTTGAGTGTTCCCACCTCTCCCTGTAAACAGTGTGAGTGTTCCCACTTTCACCTGTAAACAGTGTGAGTGTTCCCACTTTCACCTGTAAATAATACAGGTGTTCTCACTTCCATCCATGGGTGTAAACAGTAAATACCTGTAAACAGCGATTTGAACTGTTCCCTGAACCTCTGGAGGTCGGTGGGTTGGAAGAAAACTTGGTGAAAAGATTTTACTCAAATCTAAAGCCCATGCAGTGAAAATTCATCATTATGATGGAACTTGGGCCCAAATGTGTGATGACAAAAATCAGGTGGTCAGGACAACTCAGCTTTGGAGTCCTGAGATCAAACATGGTCCGGGTTCTGTCGCTTACTGCACAAATGGCCTTGGACAGCTCACCCTCACCTTGCTCATCTGTAGAAAGGTGTACCTATTGCACGCTCTGCAAGGGAAGGGTTGCTGGGATGACTCTGAGGTTCCCCAAGTTTATCTGCTGTGTGAAGAACAGTTGTTTCCATTATTACTGTGGTCATTGTCACCATCATAGTCTTGATCCATGCTTTTCTGTTTTCAGAGACCCAAAGTTCTAAGACTTGAAAGCCAAATAATTCTGCGTAAATCAATGGCATTTCTTCCTCCTTAGAGTCAGATGGGTATCACTAGGCTCTTGCACGGGCTTCAGCGGTTCCCACAGTTAATGTTTGGCTTTGCTTCTATCCCTGCCCACCCATTTAAAATACCCCTCAGCTTCAGGCTGCCTGTGCTCACCACATCCCCATCATCATCAAAGGTTTGCCCCAGCTCATCGGTGACCTTGGAAGACAGTGAAATTTCTCTCCAATTTAACCTTTTCTGCCTGGTATCCCATCTCAGAATGAAGTAGTATGGTCCTTAGCAAGCACCCCATCTTTCTACCATTTACAAAACATCTGGTAAGACTCCTGGGGAAACTGCATAAGTGAGGCTGACTCTACCCAGTGGGCACAGAATGAAGGGAGGCCTCTTTCTTTGCAGCTGTGTTTCCAGTGTGCACACCTCCTTGTTCTGTGCATGCCACCTGTGCGGAGAACAACACGTGCGTGTGTAACTTGAATTATGAGGGTGATGGACTCATGTGCACAGGTGAGTCCTCTTTGCTTACTTGGCGTAGGATGTAGGCTACTCCCTGACTCTTCTACTTCCTGCTTGGGTCCCTGCACCAATGACTATCCTCCTTAGGACTCGGTTTCATTGATAGTTTGCTCACAGTTGCCTTGCCTTCCTCCCAAGCATGGTTTTAAATTTTTTTAATTGCTTCACAAAACAAGATACCCTGTATTTTATAGTTTGGTTTTGGTTTCGTTTGGTTTTGGTTTTTCTAGACAGGATTCCATTGTGTAGTCCTGGCTGTCCTGGAACTCATTCTGTACACCAGGCTGGCCTCAAATTCACAGAGATCTTCCTGCCTCTGCCTCCCAAGTGCTGGGATTAAAGGTGTGTGCTGCCACCACCTGGCCTATAGTATTTTTTTAACTCAACAAGCAATCAGTCTTGCTTCAAAAATTCAGAAGCTAAGTACAGCATTAAGATGAAAAAGGTAAGACTAAAGACTACATAGCCTCTGGCCCCCACTGGGCTATCTGTCAATGAGATTAAACCCATAGCATTTCCAATGCTAGGCAAGCCCTCTACCATTGAGTTACACCCTGCATCAGCGCTGTCAGTCCACAGTGATGTAGGTGTGTGCTTGGCACAGAGTCTCAAGTTTGAAGGTGCACAAACAAAATAAATGTTTATTCTGTCTTGTATAACAGTTTGAAGGGAGGTCTTCAGAGCCAGCATACCTAGGCTGTTGGATGGAGAAGGGAAATGAAGGAGGAAACCTCCAACCCTTTAAGAACACAATCCCAAAATTGCTAAAAATAAGATCTTCTCCCACCCTATTGGCTGGCACTCATCATATGCCATACCTTGCTGCAAGAGAGTTTGGAAATGCCATCATCTTGTTAGACAAGCCATAACACATTCCACCTGCAACTCTGTTTACAACAGAAAAAGAAGGGAGTGGTAAGCAGTCTTAGCCTCGTGTGTTTCCTGAAGTTTTCTATGATTAAAAACTTGCACCAAGAAATACATTTTATAAGCAATAGATCTTGCCACGCTTGCCCTTTTGTACCCTTCTGCAAGGCATTCCAGAAGTCCGTACTCAACAATGGCAGCAGAGACCCAGCTCCGTCGCTCTACCCAACTATCCACCAGGAGGCTCTTGGCTTCGTGTTTATGCTCTCAGGCTCTCAAGGGCCTCAGGTGACTCCAAGCATAAGAGCAGGCAAAAGAAATAAAGCAACTTCCCAGCTGTTCCTACAGCTCCAGATAGACTATATTGGGCTGAAGTTTGGAGATTATGAAAACAAGGTCCCTAAGAGCAAACACAACACAGCGAGACCAAACTCAGCCCTTCACACTCTACCTTCTTTACCTTCATCAGGTCAAGCAAGTATTCTGAGACTGACCCTGTAGGGCAGAGTTGGAAATATCATTTCACAAGGTGTCCCTTATTGTACTAACCTTACCTCTTCACACATACTGTTTTAGTTTGCTTTTCTGTTACTGTGCTTGGGAAAGAAAGAGGGGTTTGGGTTTTTTTTTTTTTTTTTTTTTGGCTTATATTTTGAGGCCACAATCTACCAATAAAGGAAATCAGGACAGGAACTCAAGTGGGACTGAAACAAAAACCATGGAGGAGTGTCTCACACCTGTTTTACTCACTGGCTTATAGTCAGTCACCTTTCTAATACATACCAGACCCCCGTGCCTAAGGATGGTGCCACACACAGTAGGCTAAGGTGCACCTTCCTGTATTAATCATCAGTCAAGACAATCTCTCACAGTCATGACCACTAGTCAACCAGATCTGAATCTGAGCAGTCCCTCAACTGAGACTCCCTCAAATGATTCTAGGCTGTGTCAAGGTAACTAGGACACACACACACACTGAGAGTAAGAGAGAGAGAGTCCTAACATCAAAAACCCAATTCATTCTGAAAATTATTATCAAAGCTATCCTACGATTATGTGCCAAGCCTGTCAGGGTGTCTGTCATAAGGGTGTTGTGGATCCTATACAAGCTGGCAGAGAGCCCACAGACTGGGGACACCAGAGACATGGACATATGAGGATTTGTTTGCCCCCTTGCCATTCACTCTAGAAAGCTGACTGATAGCCCCTAGACAGTGGCCCAGGAAGCCCTCTACCCTTTCTCTTGCAGTTGTGGATTTCTGCAAACAGAACAACGGGGGCTGTGCAAAGGTCGCCAAGTGTTCCCAGAACGGCACGCAAGTCTCCTGCAGTTGCAAGAAGGGCTACGAAGGGGATGGCCACAGCTGCACAGAGATAGACCCCTGTGTAGACGGTGTCAACGGCGGATGTCACGAGCATGCTACCTGCAGGATGACTGGCCCCGTGAGTCCCGGTTCCCTGGGGACACTTGGAGTAGCAGCCCTTTGTGCTCAGTTCAGCCTGGCGTCCTCAGCTCCCTGGCCTCTGCTTCCCCTCTGGCCTCTGCTACACTATCTTCCCACCCTGGTGTGTTTATAGTAAAAGTCATTGTTGTACTTTTGTATCCACAGCAGAAAAGGCCGTTAGAGTCAAGTTTAGTGAAATCCAGGTATGGTCTATTGTTTAGCTAATAGGACTCTACCAACATCACTTAACTTCCACTATATGAGATGCCCATTCACATTAAGGGAAGCTGGCAGGCCATACAGTGTGCTGCCTTTCCAGCTTTCCTTTAAGTCTGTCATGACTCCAAATCTAGAGTTCATTAAAACAAAAAAGCTGGTAACAAATGGCACAAAAGTGACGCTTCCTCCAGTCTTTTAGGAATTGAGCCAGTGCCCCATTTTCCTGGTGGGAATATGCCTGTACCAGTTACAAACAGAGACCTGGAGTCAGGCGGCCTTTGAGACTTAGCTCTGAACATGTATGTTGTGAGGCTGGAGTCTGATCACCTGATGTCTCTGGACCTCAATTTCCCTACGTGAAGCAGATCTAATACCAGAGATATCACAGGGTTTTTAAGATTAAATAAGGACATTCTCTAATTGGAGAATGACACCACCACTGTCACAAAGCAACAGTTATGGACTATAGCAGGTGCCAGGGATATGGACAAAAAAAAAAAAGTCAGGGTCCGTGCATTTCAGGAGCATAGCACAAGTGGACAGAGGAAAAGAGTGGCAATTAACACAAAAATCAATACCCAACCCTGGCACAGAGCAAAAAGGCCACGAGTAGAAATGGAACCCATGGCTTGCAATGACAGTCAACAGTTGCTTCCTGCAAGCTGCTTTGGAGGAAGGGGCTCTCTGAAAAGCAACATTTATGCTGGGGATGGCAGCCTATCACCATGAGCCTACACAAGAGCAAGACAACCTTTATTCTTTATTCTGCTTGCTCACAGGGCTTACCTACCACGTGGTCTTTAGGAGCTGCTCCTGTGCCCAGATGGCTGTCCTCTGGTCCCTGGAACCGTGGGGAGTGAGGGGAGGAAGGTCACTATTCCTATCTTCTTTCCACAGGGCAAGCGCACTTGTAAATGTAAGAACCACTATGTGGGGGATGGGCTGGACTGCGAGCCCGAACAGCTGCCCCTTGACCGCTGCTTACAGGACAACGGACAGTGCCACCCAGATGCCAACTGTGTGGACCTTCACTTCCAGGGTCAGTGTAGCTGTGACTCTTTCTTTTCAGGTTTGGGCAAGGGCTATATGCAGAGGAGGAAAGACAGAAATAAAAAAAATTAAAAAAACAGAAACTAAAGAATCCAGGCACTATCCAGACCCAGTGAGACAGGAGAATCAACACAATTGTCCTTCAAGGCTAGAACTAGGGTCTTGAAGGACCTTCCCAGAGTTTTACTTGCCTGTGTTGCTAGCAATCCCCATAGCCTTTGGCTGGAGTTGTATCTGGGAAGTGCAGCTTAAGATGGTCAACGAGAAAGAAAAGGCTTTCACTCACAGCAGCAATTTCTTAGCAGCTCTTTTCACCTCACACAGTGACTGGCATGTGCCACAGGCAGTTCTGAGGATGATTTGAATGGTGTATAATAAGGTCACAGGTTCATAAAACTCACACAGAAAGTAAAGGGCCACCATACAGAGGTCCAGCAAGTAGGGCATGTGGAAATCCCATAGAGGAAAATCACAGAGTCCATACAGTCAGAGCCAGAACAGAGAGGGACTACAGTGGTTTCCAGAGTGACCCAAGTTCTGTGCATTGTGTCTTACCCGTATTGACTAAAGGTCTCTGGGTATTTGGCTATCTTATTGGCATGGTCAACTTAGAGATATTTGTTGTTGTTGTTGTTGTTGTTTGTTTGCTTGTTTTCTCCTTCATAACTCAATAGCAACTATTGATTTAACACTTGTCCTACACCAAACCCTCAGGTACCCCTCAAATCCCGTACAGAATAAGACAAAGGAAGTGTAAGCAATGAAAATACAGGGACATGGAAGACTTACACTGTTCCTTCAAGAAGAAACCCAGTATAGTGGAAATTTTTAAATGAATAAGATAAGGGGGAAACATGGTAAAACAGAAGGCAAAATGTCACCCTATGCTCCTATAACAAAAGATCAAGACTCAAGAGAAGAATGTTGAAAGTACAGAGTCAGAAATCCTAGCTCTCTACGTACCCACAGCCAGCTGATGTCCCATTTTCAAGGTGCAGACAGCTGACAGACAAAGGCAACAAGAGTTCTGTTTGGATCCAGCCCCAGGAGATCCAACACCCTCTTCTGGCCTCTGCAGTTACTGCACACACATGGAGCAGAGCAATGACCTCAGTCATTTCCCCAGACCCAGAATAATCCTCTCATGGTCCATTCATTCTCCAAGAACAAATACTTCTGCCATCTTTCCTGGGGAAAGTTGTCAGGCATTTTTGTTGGGTCTCCACTGGAGTCTCAGGCCTCTACTGCACATCTCTGGAAATTCTTTCTCCCACCTCTACTAGACATATTTTCCTTCTCTAGCTGAAAAAAAAGTGATTTTTAAAAATGTTTTGCTGTTGTTTTTTGTTTTGCTTTGTTTTTGAGACAGAGTCTCATTATGTAGTTATACCTGGACTGGAACTTTCTACATAGACCAGGCTGACCTCAAACACACAGAAATCTTCCTACCTCTGTTCTGACTGCTGTAATTAAAGGCATGTACTATCATGCCCAACTCCTCTCTGTTTAAAAGAAGATTTGTTGTAATATATATAAAATATACATATACACATATGTATAACATAAAATTTGCTCGTCTGACCATTTAAAGTGTACAATTTTAAATGCATGTACTTTGTTGGGCAAGCTATCCATTTATAGTACATTTCCATAATTCCAACAGAAACTCTACCATAAACAATCACTTCCCATTCTCCCTTCCTCTGTCCCATGGAAGCCTCTTTTCTCTTCTCTCTCCCCATGAATGTCTGTCCTAGGTTTCTCAGATAGCTGACTCATAGAGAGGCTGTCTCTGCATCTGGCTTACGTCACTTAATGTAATGTGCCAAGGTTAGTTAAGTCCATGTTGTAATGTCTATCAGAATTTCTGCTTTCTGTGTGACTGTTGCCCCATTGCACGGATATGCTGTAGTTGTTTATCCATCCACTCTACCTGTTAGCCATTCTGCACATTGATGATGGGGGCATCAGATACACCTCCTGATGGATCACAGCTGCTGTGTGGCCACTGCTCTCAAAGAGCAGTCAGTTCTCTTCCCGGCTAAGCCATCTCTCCAGCCCTATTTTTATAACTAAAAAGAATACATGTTTCAAATGATGCGCTACCACATAACTTGAAGGGGAAGTGGCTTCCCAGTATACCCTGGGCTACAATTGGGAGAAGTGGCTTCCCAGTATACCCTGGGCTACAGTTGGGAGAGATGGCTTCCCAGAGCAGCCTGAGCTACAGTTGCCCTCTACCATGGAAGTCCTTCTAAGTCTTTGGCTTACACCTCTGCCAGCCAAGCAGGCTGACTTCATAATCTCTCTCTTCTTCTAGACACTACTGTCGGCGTATTCCATCTACGCTCCCCACTGGGCCAGTACAAACTGACCTTCGACAAAGCCAAAGAGGCCTGTGCCAAGGAAGCTGCATCCATAGCCACATATAATCAGCTTTCCTATGCCCAGAAGGTAGGTTTCTAGTTACGCAGACAGTTCAGGCAGAGCCAACAGGGAGGGTGTGCAGGCAGCCTCCTCTAAAGCTGGAGGAAACTGGGGTAACTGGCTTTTTGGAAGCAAGCACAAGAGACTCCTGAGCAATGATAAGAGTTCATCATGTCTAGAGTCAGGCATCTGCCATGTCTAGTACTGCGTAGGCTGTGTTATTGGCATGCTTACCACATCCCTTAAGAAAACTGAAGGCGTTACTCCTTCACTTTTACAGTAGGGAAACTGGGGCTCAGAAAGGTCAAATGAAATATCCATTTGTTACCCAGGAGGCAGGAGGCAGAGTGAAGAGCAGACGTCACAGGGGAATGCCAGGAAAGCTAATAGCCACAGCCTAGGCAGGGTTTCCCTGAACTCACAAACAGCCAGGGCTCTAGGGAACCTGCAAAAGGAAGTCCTGGGGACAGCAGGCTTCCAGCCCGGAGGGAATGGTTGCTCTCATAATCTCTGGAACCAGAAGCTCCAAACCTGGAAAAGCCAACTCCAAGAAACAGTCTGCTGATGGTTTTCACTAGCTGCAGGAGAATGAGCCTAGTGATCTTATTTTTGGATCCTTCCTCCAGACTCACAGCCAGAGCTTACTACCTTTCTTTAGACCTATCCATGGAATGGAGCCTTCCATGTGAAGACCTGGCTTCTGGGAGGGTCTGAGTCTTGATGATTGTCATCAAGCCACTGAAACATATGTCCTGGTGTGTGTACAGGATTGATGTAGTGTGGTGTAGTGGGGTACACTGGGTCCATCTGGGACTCCTAGGTGCTGGCTTTATGACTTTGAGCAACTTACTTTGTTTTGCCTCAATCATCTTTTTTTAAAATAACTTTTTGAGAATTTTATACATACGTACCATACTTGCACCATTTCTGCCCTTCCTCCCTGGCACCAACTCTTCCCGTGTTCTCCACACTCCTTCTCAAATTCATGAACTCTTCCTTAATTGTTGTTACACACATGCACACATACACAAGCACACACTTACAACTGAGTCTATTTAATGTTACTCATATGAGTGTTTGTCTGGGGCTGACCACATGGGGTTGGGGAACTTATCGGGCAGCTCATCCCTGGAGAAGACTGATTCTCCCTCTCTCAGCAGCCATTAACTGCTTGTAGCCATTCATCGAGAGGTGGGGCCTTGAGTGATGTCTCTTGTTCACATTGTCACGTCAACTGCTGTTATCGTCATGCAGGTCTTGGTTAAGCAACCATATTGTGAGGTCCTAGGTGAAGATTCCCTGTCATATGTAGAAGACTTTTCTCTCAGCAGACGTCCTGGTCCTCTGGCACTGAGGGTCTTTCTGTCCCCTCTTCCACTAAGCCTTAGGTGTCGGAGTTGTGTTGTGGATGTATCAAGCCCATATCCATCTGTTGTTTGCATCTGGATCAGTTATAGGTCTCTGTAATAGTCTCCATCTGCTGTGAAAAGAAGGAAGGGTGTGAGCCACACTTAAGCGTAATGATAAGTATCTAGAGCTCAGTTAGAAATTATGCCTGTTTAAGAAAATGGCTGTAGAAGGTTCTCCTCTAGTGTCTGTGACCTCAGCAGCCACAGGTAGTCTAGGTTTACAGCTCCTGTCAGCGAATTCCCTCCTATTGAGCAGGCCCTAACACCAAGCAGACAGCTCCAAGATGGAAGTGCCATCATTGCACCTTTGGAAATGTCCTGCCATGCTGGTTGTTGTGGCTTGAAAGCTTTAAAACTGGGTAGTACCACTGATTGCTTTTCTCCCTCGGCAGCTTACGCAGCACCTTCCAACACTGGAAGAGCTAGTCCTCAGGAAGGAGGTCTCCAAGTCAGTTCCAAAGTGTACCGTGTCTTCAGCAATGGGGGCTTACCTTCAGGTCCTCAGAAACAACTAGGAGCAATGACAAAATCCTGTACTATCTGGGGAGTCTCTCAGACTCCACTGATCAACAGTTGGAGACAAGGTTTCCCATGCCCGGCACTGGGAGTTTTGTAGATGATTATGCTTCCTGGGGCAAACATTATCACCCCTTGCTTGCCTCATTCATCTTAATTATCTGGGAAGGATTTAAAAATTACAGCCACACAGGGGTGAAGGTGATGGTGATAATGTAGAATTTTGTCATCAGAGTTTTGTTCATTCATAAGCAGAAGCATTTGCCCTGCAGTAAATGTCTGGGGGTAAATTCCTTCTCAAAAGAAAAGCATGAAAGGCCTGGACACCTAGAGAAAGAGAGTACCATGGTCATTCATCCAATGGCTTGATGGACAAAAATTTAGTGACCTACTACGTTCCAGGCACAGGACTACAACAGGCTCCATGTAGTTTGCAGTCTGGGCAGGGGTCAGAAGTAACCCAATGATTGCACAGCAAAGAAGACATTATAAGTGACCCAAACTCATTTCCCTCTCTCTGCAGGCCAAATACCACCTCTGCTCAGCTGGCTGGCTGGAGAGTGGGCGGGTGGGCTACCCCACAACCTATGCCTCTCGGAAGTGTGGTGCAAATGTTGTTGGGATAGTGGACTACGGCACCAGGGCCAACAAGAGTGAAATGTGGGATGTCTTCTGTTACCGGATGAAAGGTCATTGCCCCATCCCTCTGCAGGCTCTCTGCCTGACCAGCCTGGCCCCAAGAGTAAGCAGGCTGGCCCAAGCCTCCCCTCATTGGGCATGGCCCCTGGGCCTCTCCTTTCCAGATGTGAACTGCACCTGCAAGGCAGGCTATGTGGGAGATGGCGCCTCGTGCAGTGGGAACCTGCTGCAAGTCCTCATGTCCTTCCCCTCGCTCAAGAACTTCCTGACAGTATGTACCTTGTCTGCTTGGCTGCACTGCAAGCAACTAGTAAAGGAGTAGGGTTCTGAAAGAAGCCAAAGGCTCACAGTTGGGTTAAGACCATAGGCTGGACCATTTTGTCTTCAGTCGAGGCTTGGCTTTTGCCCCTAGCTTCAGGTCACTCCTCCCAGTCTGAACCTCACTCCTCCTCTGTAAATGGAGGTGCAGACAGCAGCAGCCTCCTGAGCTGGTTGTGGTCTTTACATGGGTTGATCCTTTTGACACTGTGAGCATGTGGAAACTTCCAGATTCATCAGTGCAACATTTATATTTACATCTAAAACAGTTTAAGAAACTAATCAAACAAACAAAAACAGCATGGCCACTTCATATATCATGAGCACTTTATATCGGAAGCAAAGGGACAGATGTTTGTCTTTCCACAGCATCAGAATTTATTAACAGTAAATTCACAAGCTATGTCCATTTTATTGGGTACAATTTGCCATGTAACCCTCTATGTCCTTGGTAATATGGCCACTGGCAACCACTGGCAATTACTAACTCTTGGGCCATCTATCCATCTATTATATTCACACAGTAATATATACATATATGTATATGTATACACACACACACAGATGACGGAATGGCTGCAAAAAGGTTAAAGAGGCCTCAAGCTCAGTGAGGCCTTGTGGAAGGCAGAGGACTAATTTAATGCCCAATCACCCCAAGTGGCTAGATATTTTTTAAAAATTAAAAAAAGAAAAAGAAAAAAAAACACGCCAACAGAAGCTAGAGAAGCTAGAGCACAGCCTGGCAGTTGGAAGCAGGTGAGGTGCCAGGTTGGGCAAGACTTAACTGCAACTAAATGGGCCTCAGCAAGCAACGGGGAGTCTGCTGAGCTCAAGTCCTGAACACTCTGGAGTTCTGAGCCCATTAGTCATGAGATGCGTGCACCATAGCAGATGGCTGCTTGACAGATCAGTGAGGACCAGCGTTAGGTGTCTCTACATCAAAAGGGTGTAGAATGAGTTCACAGGTGGCCCTTTTTCTCTTGTGTGAATGGCTTGTTGGTCAGCCTGTGCTTCGTGGCTCCTGCTTCATGGCAATGTCTCTGTGAATACATGAGATGCGGAACCACCCTGCCTCTGGGGTTGTACACCACATGGAGCCAGCTGCTGCTCTGTAAGAAGGGGTGGGAACCCCCATCACGACACAGGCATTGCCTCACGCAGTGTGAAGTGGAACAGTAACCACATCATCTTAGGACTGTGGGATTCGCTGAGGAAAGGAAATGTTGTCCTGATACTCTTCCAAGAGCCAGTGGGAGGAGGCACAATCAGCCAGACTTTAGCCTAGCATTGGAGTACCCTCAGAGGCTATGCCCCACCAGCCTCTCCAGCCACCCCAACTCCCACTCCACAGTGGCCCATCTAACTCTTCCTCCTACTCCCCAGGAGGTGCTGGCTTTTTCCAACAGCTCAGCCCGAGGCCAGGCATTTCTGAAACACCTGACCGACCTGTCCATCCATAGCACCCTGTTTGTGCCACAGAACAGTGGGCTACAGGAAAATAAGGTGAGTAGAGTTCCTAGTGCCTGCACTTTAGACAGGAGTGTATCATCTGTCACCACCATATAGAGTGATACAACTCACTCCACTAGGCATGATGGTACAGGTCTGTAATCCCACCACTTGGAAAGTGGCACAGGACCTTCTCAGAGCAAACAAACAAGCAATAAACAGCCAGATATAGTGGCTGACAGTTACCCAGCACGTGTGTCTGATGAGCAGAGTCAGCAGTCCAGGCTGGCCTGACCATGACTCTCACAACCAGTCACAGCAGGGAGCAGGAGTGCTGAGTGCAAACCCACTATCGCTAGTGCTGTGCAGTCCTCTGGTCATGTTTGCTAATGACACACCAGCCAACAGCTCACAAGGCTGAGCCCAAAGTCAGGGAAGGAAATAAGGGCCAGAGGCAAGGATCCAGGTTGGAGAGAAGAGCCTGGGCCCCAGGTACAATGAGTCCAGCACACCAACCTTTCTCATGATATGGTCCAAAGAGGAGAGGACTTGTTCAACTCACCTGTGGAGGCTTGACCAGCAGGCTGTGTGCTCCAGGCACTACCCAATCACAGGGCTGAAGAGGGGTGCCTCCGCCCACCTGGTACTTACTCTAGACCTGCTCTGGACATCTCCAGGAAACACGCTTTAGAGAATGAAGATGACTTTCCATGTGTGCTATATATGAGCCTTGGGAAGGAGCTCGGAAACCAAACACCTAAGGAAAACTTGTTATTTCTAACTGTTGCTTAGTCCTAAGACTATTCACCTGCTTTGTTTCCCTTAGAGCCTGTCTGGGCGGGACATCGAGCATCACCTCACAAATGTCAATGCCTCTTTTTACAACGACCTCATCAATGGCACCATTCTGAGGACTAGGCTGGGAAGCCAACTACTTATTACCTGCAGCCAGGACCAGCTCCACCAAGTATAAGAAGTCTTCTGGGTCTATTGGGAGAGCTAGAAATGATACATGCAAGGCTCCTGGCATAAGTAGACACTTGATAGATGCCTGTAAATGTTTTTGTTTCCTCAGAAGAGGGGATGAGATGAGAGCTGTACCCAAGCTTAACTAACACATGGCTTGGGCTGAGACCAGAGCATTTATATCTAACTATCCCTAGGCCTAGGCCTGAAAGCTTCTAGCCTCCGTACAACCTAATTCTGTAAGCCTGGACCTTGCAGGCTTCAGCTTCCATCCTCTGTCTGCTAACCTAGGCCTAGAATGTTTTCAGCCTCCAAGACTTACTGCTTAATAAGCTCACCCTTTCTAGTTCTTTCTGAATTCTGGCTGGCTGGTTCAACTCAGCTGTTCTGGCTCAAAACTCTCTAAGCTGACTGATTCAAACTGGCTTCTTTCGGTTTCTCACTGAATTGCTCTACTTAGAAAAACAGCCTCTGAACTCCATAAGTTCAACTGCACAAACTCAACTGCATTCAACTCAACTGCACCAAACTGCAATGAACTCTTAAACTCTACTGCACTGTCTTCACAAACTCTCCTGTTCTCTGTCTCTCTGTCTTTCTCTCTCTGCCTGTTCTTAAGTAGCTTCTCTTTCCTGTTCTCATGAGAGTTGGGTGTATCCTATCTTTGACTCATCCTGTTCAATTTTTCTCTGATTTGTCACTGTCTGCCCCTCAATTGTTTGGTATTAAAAGTCTGTACTAAGGGCACATCTGTATTCCAGCCAGATCACACAGAACTAGGTCTTCAGATATGATCCAAAGCAGCCATGTTTCTGTATTAAAATTCCTCTACAGATGCCAACAATTTTAATATGAGAGTTGGCTTTAAATCCAAAGATGGGGTAGTACTAATGCAAATTATGGCAAATTACTATACACTCATAGGTCACCCCAGAAACATGGAAATAGACTGGCTTCAGGAGCTGAGTAATGAGTACCAAGAAATTAAACTGATTTTTTTTTTTTTGAGACAGGGTTTCTTTGTATATCCCTGGCTCTGTAGACCAGGCTGGCCTTGAACTCACAGAGATCCATCTGCCTCTACCTCCTGAATGCTGGGATTAAAGGCCTGGTCACTACCCAGCCAGAGAAAGGAAACTGTTTTGAAGATGCTTTGTTCTCTTTGTTTCAGTCGGTTTGTTATTCTGTCTCAGGCATTTACATGTGAGCGCCCAGGTCTAATGACCCTGAGTTCTGCCTCTTGTTAGCATAAGAACTTAGTCCACCCAACTTCTCTGAGTTCAGTCTCCTCATCTGATAAGCAAGGATGAGGGTGACAGTGAGCTGTGAGCAGTAGCAGTGATGGAGACGGTAGAAGTGTTGCTGAGCACATGACTGTGAACTCAAATCCGTAGGCTGCCAGGGGTTCCGTGATTTGGTGTTAGTGATGTGTGGAGACTAGCGCTTGATACGATGAGTCCCAGGTGGCAGTGGTTTAGACGGATTCTCCTGGAACATCTGCTCCAGGAACATCTGTGCACATCTGAGCCACCTGAAGTCTGTTAGAATGTGACTGTAAGTCACAGGTGGGACATGGCGCTTCAGTTACACCTCTGCCATCAAGCTAGTGCTCACCAGGATTAACACTGAAAGCCCTTCTCTAGAGGTGTGGTGTGACCCAGAGCCGGAGCCTCAGGGTTTACAATTTATGGCTCGAGTGACCTTGAACAGGCGTCTTCCTTCTGATAGCTCACATGTCACACCAAGGGTTGGATAAATAAGCCCAAAGCTCTGCAGCCCTCTGCAGGTCAGTTCAGTGGCACAAAGTCAGCAGCTGTTTGACAGCACACAGAGAGGTTAGGCTGAAGTCCAGGCTCTGAGGCCTCAGAGAAGCCAAATGAAAAAACTGCCTATGTTGGGGATGGGGATGTGGGAGGCAGGGTGTCTCAGATCTCTCACATCCCTAGGAGACGAGGTTTGTGGATGGAAGAGCCATTCTGCAGTGGGACATCATTGCCTCCAATGGCCTCATTCATATCATTTCTGGGCCTTTGAAAGCACCTCCCACACCAGCAGTGAGTATTGCCAGGAAGACCCGGCATCAAACTATCCACCAGCTTCCAAACCCACTACTTTGCTGATCTAAAGAAAAGATGAGTCAGGGGGAAGCAGGGGTAGGGAGCAATCCGATTTCCTGAATGTCCCTGAGCTCCAGATTTCTCCTCTACACAGAGTATACAGAGGAGTTCCCAGTACTTCCCTGACCTGGGGACGCTGAGGGAAGAAACACTGAATCCTTAAAGCAGTTCCCGGCACAGCCTCCGTGCTCTGGGAAGGCTGGCTGTGGTTATTGTTAGCAGCCTAACATTTCCCCAGGAGCACAAGAGGTGATCTGCCAGTTCCTACAAGGTCCCTTAGCGTGATGGCTGTGCATAGAAGCTCTAAACCAGACTAGCTTGAAAGCCTGCTCTACCTCGGGAAAGCTGTGGTTTGGACAGTTGCTTAGCATCATGTGAAAATGGGGGAAATGGTTGTCCATGTCACTTTAGGTCATTTTAAGAAATAGGCCCTGGCAGTAATAAGGCCTAGAGTTGTGTTAATTTGATATAGTTTTTCTGAGTCACGCCAAGGTGTCTGGCGAGCAAGGACAGGGTGAACTCAGACCTACTCTCTGGGGGGATCATCAGGTTAAAACCAACCCCTTTCCTTTCTGTGTGCAGACTGCTGCCCACCCTGGCCTGGGGACAGGCATATTCTGTGCTGTCATCCTAGTTACTGGTGCAATTGCTCTGGGTGCCTACTCTTACTTCCGGCTAAACAAGAGAACAATTGGCTTCAAGCGTTTTGAGGTAAGAGAGAACTGAGAATGTGGTGACAGGGTTGCCTTTCGTCTGTTGCTGTGCACATGCAGGTGGCACATGCCTGGAACCCCAGTGCTCAGCAGGCTAATGCAGCAGGATCGTGCATTCCAGGCCAGCCTGGAATACACCCCAACTTCACAGCCAGCTGAGCTATGCAGTGAAGTGGGGAGGAGTGCTGGAGAACTAGCTCAGCCACTGAAATGCTTGTTTTGCCACCAGGAGGACCTGAGCTCACGCCCTGGTCCCACATGATAAAAGCCAGGTGGAGGCATAAGCTGGTAAAGCCAGCACTGGGGAGAGAGAACGGACAGAGGGTATCTGATGTTCCTTGGCTAGCCAGTCTAGCTGACCTGTTAAGTTCCGAGTTCAGTGAGAGAACAAGTCTTTTTTAAAAAGTGGATAATGCCTGAGGCTGGCCTCTGGCCCCCACATACATAGGCATACATCGCCATAACACCACAATGTCCAGCTCTGGACACTGGGACGTTTAAGACCAGGGGCGGGCATCGTTTGACTTCTGACGAGGGCCTCATGCCACCTCAACTCACAGCAGAAAGCAAACGTGTAAGTAGGTGCACACAGAAGCAGCAAGGCACGGGGACAGTTGGGGAGACATACCTAGGCAGACATGGAGATTGTCACTTGGCCCCAGTGCCTTCTATCACGTCAGTCATCTCAACATAGCGCTGCTGAAAGGCTCCCAAGGTGAAGAGTGGCCTGGGGACAGTCTGCCTCTCAACCCTGTGACTCTCTTTCTGAACAGTCAGAAGAAGACATCGACGTCTTGGCTTTCGGCAAGCAGCAGCCCGAGAATGTTGAAAACCCTTTGTACACAAGCTCAACACCGGCACCCCCCGAGTCCTCCAGTGACCCCTTCACAGTGAGTCTCCATGTCACTCTAAGTCAGGGGGTTCAGCTAGAATGCAGAATGCTGCCTTCCGGCACCGATGAGTAGCGATGTACCCTAGGAACAGCCCCCTCCTAGAATGTACCTCAGACAGCAAGTCTAGAAACCAGTTTTCTGCTTAGAGCACCCATCTTCTCTGTAGATGGCAGAAGCCTCACGCCGGAGCCTGCCTAGCCCCCACCTTATGGCCAGGCAGGACACCACCTGCAGAAGCAAGCCAGAAGAAAGTGCTTCCCCTCGCTATATTCTCATCCGCATCAATTCTGCCTTGGGCAGAGCCGCTTCTTGCTCGGGGGAGCTAGCAGCCTTTGCTTGAGGTCTTCAGTAGGTGACGTTCTGATCTAGTCTTCCGAGAGGAGCCATTTATTCATTGGGTTGGTGAGGCTTGGGCTCGGATGGGAGCTACTCTGACTTTCGCCCAGGGTAACCCTATGGAAGATGCCCCATTCACATTAAATGTGAACGTAACCTGCCTGCCATTCTTTATCAGTTCTGGACTGGGAAGCTAGGGAAAGGCATTTTCCCCCTTAAAGAATCATGAAAACACTTGAACCAGTGTGCAGAGCATCCGTGTCTGACCAGCACATCTCCAGAGCTGACAGTGTTCTTTGGGCCAAGAACAATGAATGTTGGCTTATATGCATTAACGGCGTTCATGTAGCACTAGCCAGAGCCAGATAGCTGCTGTCAGTTTAATGATTAGGACAAATATTTCTCCCACAAATCATAGTAGAGTTCAATTTTTAAAAAATGACTCTGTAAATCCCATTAAATCAAATACATATGGTATTTGCTTCTTAGAAAAGGTCTCTTGGCTGGCCTGGAACTCACTAGATAGACCAGGCTATGTAGAACTCACAGAGGTTCACCTCCTCTGCCTCCCAAGTGCTGGGATTAGAGGAGTGTGCCACCACACCTGGCTGTATAGTTGAATTTTTACAGGCTTTCACTGAAACACTACAAAGTTTTATTGCACAAACACTTTAAGATTATTTACTACAGTAAGTGTTAACCCTGAGTCAGCAGCCTGTGGGGATTAGTGTGTATGGCCGCAGACTGATTTGCCTTTACAATACGCTGAGAAATAACCACAACACAAACTGTTTTGTTTCTTTTTTTTAAGATTTAGTATTTATTTTATGTTTACGAGTGCTCTATTTTACATGTACACCTGCACGCCAGAAGAGAGCATCAGATCCCATTATAGATGGCTGTGAGCCACCATGTGGTTGCCAGGAATTGAACTCAGGACCTCTGGAAGAGCAGCCAGTGCTCTTAACTGCTGAGCCACCTCTCCAGCCCCACTGTTTTGTTTCTTAATCCATGTAAAAATATTGTATCAACATTTCAACACGGGCTGTACTGGATTATGGATATGTCTGTTGGCATTACTCTGTTGAAACTAGGGCCATTTGAAAAGTTTCTGAAGGCCAGGTGTGGTGCCAAATGCCTTTAATCCCAACACTTGGGAGGTAGAGGCCGGCGGATCTCTGTAAGTTCAAGGTCTGCCTGATCTACAAGGAAAGTTTCAGGACAGCCAGGGCTACACAGAAACCCTGTCTCAAAAACACCAGAAAAAAACAAAAAGTTTTTGGGGCGCGAGGTGTTAAGTTGTTCAATGCACTCCATACCTTCTCATATTTTGCCTTACGGGTATCTTCAGCTTTATGTATGGCAGAGTCACCAGATGCAAAGGGGGAGCATTCTAGAAGCAGGATTCAGCTACACTCAGTCAGAGCAAGTGGCCAAAAAGTTCCCGTGACAGGATGTCTGAGGCCAGGACACCCACAAACTACATTTTCTGCCTTTCATGTTCATCTCTGTGCATTCCAAAGAGAAGCCTTTGTTAGCGTGCAGCAATGCTGCTTGTCAGCCCTTGGTGCCACTCACAGCTAATGACTGCAGGAGGCTTAACAAGGCTCTCTGGCAGGGAGTAAGGTGTTCAGTGTCTCAAAGTCACCATGATCAGTACTTTCAGTCTGAAGGGGAGTTTTTATAACCCTGTTAATCACCCCCGGGTAACCCTCATACCTTCCCTGTGAGGTAAATCTTCCTGTGGTACTGGCTGAGCAGGGGAAACAGCACTATTGAGAACCTCACAGGCAACTTCAAGCAGCAAAGCATGTGTGGGCCCAGCATAAGCAGCCCTAACTGCTCCCCTTCCCCCATGAGGCTGCAGCGTGAGTGTGAGCAAAGGCTCCTGTGGCCTGTGCTCCTGAGGAGAGGCATGCTTTAGCCCCACCCACCGCCTATATGAAACAGCAAAAGCTCAATGAGAAGCATGCTTGAGGCCCCAGAGCAGAGCAGTGTTCCCCCAGAAGGGTGCAGCAGGAGGACGAACAGCTCCCTCCCTAGTGTCTCTGCCCTGTCTTCCAGGACTTTGAAGATCAGGAAATGGAGAGCAACGACCCTCTGGGGGTCCTGAAGTCCTGATGTGAGCAGCCGGCCAACAGCCACCAACTACCACATGAGCCCTGAGCCATAGCAGTGCCACTGTGAATTCCCAACACCAGCCATCTCTTGGATCATGTATTGTTTTAACATATGACACACTCAGAAACCATACCTCCCCCTCTGGTGAATCTGGGGTTGTTTCTGTGGGTAAGGTGCCATGTTGCCAGGACCACTCAGGGGACCTCTATCTGAGCCTCTTCTGATCTTTTTTGTACATTCCAGAGGGCACTTCTTCTGTTCTGCCCTATCTTATGGGAGGGAAGCAGTGATCCTGTGGGATTTTCCTATTGACTCTAAAAGCCAAAGACAGGGCTTCGCCTCACAAGCTTTGTAGCCCAGTATGCAGAAGTACCTGCCACAGAGATATACTCAATAAATGTTTCTGGGACAAAAAAAAAAAAAAAAAAAGTCACTGTGTGCCTAGGAGGGGTTAAACTATGAAAGCAAAATACACTATTGAAGCTAATTAGAGCCTTTTCAATTGACCAACATTTGTCTTATCAATTCCTTGGTTTTATTTACTTGAAGCAAATAAGACCCTACTTTACATCCACCATAAGAGCAAAGGTCAAATGGCCCATCAGAGGACAAGTACTGGTGATGGTGTGGTGCACTGGATCTCCCATGTTTTGCTGGTGGGAAAGTCTCACAGCTCCTCAGACATTACCACAGAATCCAAAACTACCTCTCATAGGTGTATACCCAAGAGAAACACACACCCATAGACCCGCATATACTCATGCTGACACTTTGTTTTGTTTTCGTTTTTATTTTGAGACAGCCTTGGCTGTTCTAGGCTCACTTTATAGACCAGGCAGGCCTCAAAACTCAGAGCAATCCACCTGCCTCTGGCTCCCAGAGTGCTAAGGCCTGTGCCACCACGCCCAGCGGTGACAGTGTACATAACAGCCAAAAACCCAAACAACCCCAATGCCCATCATCTGATGTGACCTGTATCCATGCAACACACCCCTGAAAGATGCAATGTTGCCGTGTGCAACAATGTACCTTGACATCATTAGAAATTGAGCCCACAGCATGCTGTTCTCCCCTCACCCCTCTACCCCCTTCCCTCTCCTCCCTGCATAGCCTAGGCTAGTCTTAATGTCCAGACGCCCCTGATTTAGCCTCCAGAGGACTCGGATCATGGGCTTAAGCTACCATAAAAAAATGTTCTTGAGATTGGGGGATTGAGAGGGGGAATAACAATAAAAAGGCTTTAAAACCACCAATCCGGTCACTTTTGCGGATAAGCAGCAGAAGTCCAGAGAGACTGAGTAGCCTCAGGCAACATGGTTTGCTGGGACTGGTGCAGCAGAGCTGAGCTGTGTCCCCAAGACCAGGGCCCATAGTCTAACATCTGTAGATCTGGGATAAATATTTAGCACACTTGAACTTGTCATCTCTCCCAGTGGACAGTCACTCACAAGTCAGCATGCTTTAACAGCCATCTCTGTAACATCTAGTCACTCATCCAACTACTCATTACCCTGTTAGCAGAAGGGCGCAGTGTCAGCAAAATGGAGTTACTACAGGGGACAGGGTGGAAGGCTGGGTTGAACAGACCTCAGGCAACCGCAAGCAGCAACTTCCTCCCTCTTTTACCTGTACACCCCAAATTGCCTCATTCCATCCCATTAGGAGTTTCATGAGTCAAGTTTGCACGAAGTTCAGAAAGTCATAAAATCTATCCTAACTCCAGGAAACTGAAGCTGCCCCAGTTCTCCACAGAGACCTCTGGGACAACACATCATGAAAAATAATGCCACATTTTCAGGAAATCACCCCCAAAACAACAAATGCAGGAGAGATTAGCTAGTGGCTCTGTGACATCCATCATCACAACAAAAATGTAAGTGATCAAACCCAGGAAACAAGACATTCACAAGAGACAAAAATGACGGTCTTCAGCATAGTGAGAGGTAAGCTATAGATGCTAAATCTATATACACACATTTAAGAAGTATAAAAATAGGCATTCAATGTATTTATAAACTTACCCAAACCCGGGAGCAAATTCTCTTCACTTTCCTCAATTCCACATTTCCTCAGCATGTCCTAGCTTCCCTGGGAAATGACTACAAGCAAACAGGTGAACTGCCACCTCTAGTTCTTCAAGATGGTATACCCCAGCCTGTCCCCTCACCTCCCCACCACCCCTGCCCTGTGTATGCCTGCCCACTGTCACCTGCCCAAGGCAGAGCTCACAAAAATTTCTGTGTCTGTCTGAAGCCCCCAAACAACCTACATTTCACCCTTTCTCAGTCCCGTTCTATGGGTGCTAGGAACCACACTCAGGGCCTCAGGCATGCTGTGCAAGCGCTCTACCACTGAGCTGTACTCCAACCCTAGCATCTCTATTTTTTAACCTTTGATTTCTTTAGTAGGCACAACCGCAAACCCTGGGGGAAAACATGCTTTGCAACTGGCTTAAAGTACGAATGACTGATGTCGAGCTGACAAACCAAGAGATACAATTCAAGCTTTTATTTGGCTCTAAGTTCATTATCACAACATATACAATCAAGACACAGAATAAATAGCAAAGTCACATTCCAAATAAATAGTAAACCAACTTTGCATTTATCATGCCTGATACCACACAGGCACAATCATTCCACTACACAGGAAACGGGACGACATTGAAGCTCAAACCTGTGCTAACAGAAAAACACAGGAGCTCTGTTGAAGGAGACCCTGGGAACAAATGTTTCGTGCAGGAAGATCAACACCTGGGAGGGGAAGACGCAGAGCAGTTGGTAGGGTGGGTGCTGAAATGCAAGACAAGTACAGAAAGGTCTTGGTGGCCCCCAATGGGAGCTCTGGAGCTGTCCCAAAGTAGTGTTGGAGAGGCCAGGCCCTTGTACCTTCATCGGGAATAGTCATGGATTACACATCCCCAGGAAAGGCGTGTGGTGTGGGACAAGGCAGGGGTGTGCACCAAGGAGCACTCCCAGCAGCTGGGACCAATCAGCCCGCAGCCCAGCAGCTGGGACCAATCAGCCCGCAGCCCAGCAGCTGGGACCAATCAGCCCGCAGCCCAGCAGCTGGGACCAATCAGCCCGCAGCCCAGCAGCTGGGACCAATCAGCCCGCAGCCCTGACACTAGCACGGTAGTAGCAAGGGCAACAACTCAGACCCACCGTGAAGCAATCTTGGCGGGACTGCAAGCTTGGTATTTACCACTGGCCACGTAAAAACAGCTACATAGGGCAGAGAGCGGCTCCAAAGGAGACATGGCACACTTGCTCACACCTTAAATGAGTGTACCCAGGCTGGGAGGCTCCTCCACATGCTCTAAGCAAAGAATCTCTCCATAAGCAGGAGCCAGCCAGCCAAGGACTATGCTAGTGATTCAGATCCCAATGCAACAGTGTATCCATTCCTACGGGGGCAGCGAAAAGGAGTGGTCTGCAACATGAAAATGGTGCCCTTATCAGAAGAGCCCCACTCCTCTTCATTCCCTTTGCTTAACCTATCAGTGTTCTGAAACGTCAGCTAAACTTAAGAACCTAACTTCCAAATACTAAGGCCAAAAACATAAATAACAGAAGAAAGGATTTCCTTTCCAACAAAAGGAAGTCATGCTAGGCATGGTGGGACACCCCTTTTATCCCAACACTCCACAGGGGCAGAGGCAAGCAGATCTCTGTAAGTTTGAGGCCAACCTGATCTACAAAGGAACTTCCAGGCTAGCCAAAGTTACATTCTGCCACCCTGCCCCAAAACCAAACAAACGAGAGAGAGAGAGAATCATTAAGAGGGAAGAGCATGGATGGGCTCCGTAAGCAGTTGACTAGAATGAAGGAGCCCTGCATCTCGCCAAACTTAACTCTTTTGAGCATTTTAGTCAAGAGCCCCTAGAGAGTTATTGGCAAGTGAGTGTGTCTGGACAAAGTGGAATTTCAATGTTTAATACTTGCTGAGGAAAGGGAAGGAGAGGGGAGGGGAAAGACATTTAGTTCACCAGAGCTAAATTAGGTAGGAGGCATGATTGCTTTTCACTTCTCCCTTGCAATAAATAAGAGGGTGGATGCATTCCAAACAACTAGTAATTTAGCCTGAGATTGGACCAGAGCAGTAGCAGGTGTATTGATGGTGAAAGCAGAGAAGGAGTGGGCACAGAGACTGACGTGGATAGAGAGCAGAGGCCAAAGGAGGAGAGGAAGAGAGAGGGAAAAAGAAAGTGGGGGAAGGAGAGAAGGGGAAGAAGGAAGGACAGGGGTGGGGAAGAGATGTGCTGTTTCAGGAGGAAAGCAAGAGTTTCAAAAGCCCAGCACCTAAAATATTCTTACAGCCAGCTCCCCTCTGAAGAAGCAATGCTGGAAAAAGACCAGCAGAGCAAATTGCTCCAGCAGCTCCTGCTGACACCAGGAACCTTGCTGGACATCACACTGGCAGGGCGCCCTTGGACTGAATTTTTGTTCACATGATTCTTAGTTAATCAGTCTAAGCAATGTCAAGAATACTATTTAAAGATATTAAAAATAATTTTACTGTTTTGTTTACAATTTGATCTTTTAAAGTGGAAAAAAGATCCATCTCCCTTTTTTATCTATATACTGTCATCAATGTGCACACAAAAGAACACTCTAGAAAGAACAAGATGCCCATGCAGTAGTTCAGACCCCAACCAAGGGTCCCAGGGACAAGTTCAGACAGGTCCTGACTGCTCTAGATCAGGACAGTAACACAGTGAAGACTCCCCCATTCTTCCTACAAGGATGCTATACCAGACCATGCTGCCAGAGCATAGGCTTGAGTGTGCGTCTGCCAGCTGAGTGCCTAGTGCGACATCCCAGCTGATGTCAGTACTCTCACGTCTGGTGACCTCAGGACTGCTACCCTTGTACACAGGAATAGGATGTAAAAGAGACGTTTTTCTCCCCTAAGTCTTAGGTCACTACTGTAGGCATTCAAAAAAGCAGTTCTGTGTCAGTCTTGAGTAAACAAACCCTCGTAGCTGTCATCTAGTTACACCGGAGGATGATCTGATTAGACCAAAGATTCTGTTTTTAGCTTCTTCATTGTGCCCCTTACAAAGCACAAGTTAGGGGCATCCCAAGCAGCATGCACCCTTTTGTTACCTGGACTCTGAGCACTGCTCAGTATCACCTGCTGGCAACTGGATACCAGCGGCCAAAATCCCCTGGTGGCTAACACTGGGGAACAAGCAAACAGAAAAGTGCCCATCCTGCTCTGAAAAGGAGCGGAATGCTGGAACCCAGTGTTTAGAATTCAGCACAGGAGGAAGAGAGTCACCTTTGCAATGCTACTGGACACACCAACAAAGATCCCCACGATTAACATGTGGCATGGCAGCGAATGCTGGACCGCTCGCTTACCTTTGGCATCTTGGCAGGCTGTCCACAAAAGGCTGCGTAAGCAGCACACCAACACCTGGTTGTGATCTACTTACTTCAGTAAAGATGCCAAATGGCAAGCACTCAACACAAGCCTCCTTCGTGCTCATGCCATCCTCAGTATTTACATATGCCACACCACAGCTGCATGCCTATGACACAACACTCAGGAGACTGAGGCAGGGGGATTGAGTCCAAGGCCAGCCTGGGCTCCCTACTACCTGGGGAGGAAAATGAAGGAGGGGGTGAGGAGGAGGGGAAAGCAGCAGCAACTATAGCAGCAACAGCTATGGCGGCGGCGGCGGCAGCGCCACATTAGCAAAGAAGCTTAAAATGAGACAAGGCTAATCCAGCCACAAGCACTCACGTGGCGTTTGCAGTGAAAACACCTTCCGTTAGACACAACTGTGTACCCTAATAGCAGCCATTCCTGTGGCACCTAAGCATCAAATATGTTCAAAGATACTGCAAAATAGACATGATAAAGGATTCCTCCCTCCAGATGGGGAAGGGCAAAAGAGATGTCCTCAGCTTGGCTCTCAGCATGGACTGTGACATTCCACTAGCCAGCTGCTGTGTCCTGAGTGTCCTAGCACACAGGCTAGCACTGGCCATAGACTGAGCTCCGAGGAAATGTGACTTCCATTTGCCAGCTGCCATGACCTGCCTGGGTGTCCTAGCACACACACAGGCTAATGCTGGCCACTGACTGGGCTCTAAGGCATTGCTTCTTTCTTGTTTTCTACAGTGTCTGCCTCACCAGCTGAAAAGCAATTTTAACTAGAGCTGCTGTCTCCTCACCCTTTTCCAGGGGAGGAGGGAACTCCCCATCACCCCTTTGCCAGCACAGGACAGGCAAAGCAAGTACACACTGAAGACAAATGTTCTTGTTCTCCTTCAAGGTCGTTCTGGGAGGCTGTGGTTTCTTGGAACAACATGTGCAAAAGTTTTCCAAAGCGTAGGAACAGAAGACTGCGGAGCTGGCTGCAGGAGGGGGCTCTTCTCTACGCAACCAGGGAGCTTTGTCTTTGCTTGTACCATGCTCTCGAAGTCCCCAATGCTCTTAATGTAAACAACCAAGAAATGTCTCACAGAATCAAGTGTCCTTGCTTGATCTATTGAGCACAGACGGCATCAAGAGGTCTCAGTATCTCACTTGCTTCAGAAGGTGATGTTGGTTCCACAAGAAACTGGGCTTCATCAGTGTTTCATGGCTGTTGTGTGGAGGAGGGCCAGGAGACGCCAGGCAGCCGGCTCCTGTCTCCACCTGGACAGGACAATGCTCGTGGTAAGGTAGAAAACCTACAAAAGGCATGTCTGAGTCTTTGGGAGAACAACTCTCAGGCCACTCAACCCTCTGGGAGGCATGGTTGCTTCTGGCTTTTTCCTCAGGCAGCCTGAGGCCCCTGCAGCCGAGGGGCTCTGAAGGCAGAGGGGCTGTCGGGCCACGAGGGGAGCTCGTGCTGCAGGGGAGTCCTCCTGGGGTAGAATGTGTGGTGGGTGTCATAGCTCAGAAGGCAGCTCAGAGATGCCATGTAGATGTCAGCGAACCTCGACAGGCGCCTCAGGAAGTAGGTTGGGTTCTGATCAGTGCGGAACAAGCTCCCAAACTGGGCATTGAAGAAACTTTTGGTCATTTCTCTGAAGTGTTAAGAAGAATTAAAAAAAAAAAAACAAAGAGAAAAGTTTTAAAGGTTGATTTTTTTAATACTGAAGTAAAAAATATCTTTAAAACAAGAAGCTATCAGAGAGAAAAAGCAGCCAATTAGCCAAGGGTAGACCTAATTACCAATCAAGAAGAACCCTGATAGCCAGGTATGGGCTCATCCCATAACCTCAGCACCAGCGAGCGGGGCTGAGGTCAGATGAAAAGGCCACCCTGGGCTGTACAAAATAAGCCATGTATGGGCCACGCCTAGAATCTTACCACAGGGGCTGAGGTCATAAGGTCAGGCAGCCAGCCTGGGCTACACAGTGAGACTCTTGTCTTACAAAACAAAGAAACCATGAAACACCATCTGTACAGCCATCTCTCAAAATAGCTCTGGTCACATTCCCCACTTGTGCCAGCTAAAACACTACCTCAAGGCCACAGTGTCAACTGCAAGCTTCTCCACGTGCACATTGTGGGCCAATAGAGCAGACAGAGCTGTTTGGGAAGTAATGAGACAAAGAACTCTCCATGTTTGTAGACCAAGAACTAAGCAAGGCATAGTTCTTGCTATGCCTTTTTCATAAACTGCTGTAAAGCCCCAAGTTCTCTCTGGGAGGAATTACGATTATCTCGTTGATCACCACCTTCTAGGACAGACTTTCGAATGCTTCCTCACGCTCCCTCCCAGCCTAGTCTACAGCATCTTCGGTCACCCGAGCCAAGGTGGCAGGCCTCTCTGCATTCTTCTCAGTCAGCATCTACACAAAGGGTACTCCAGAGAACCGATTAATACCATCTGATCGGTGTTAAGCCAGTTATGAATACAGCGAAGGCCTAACTCACACAACTGTGCGTAAAAGCCACACACTAGTAGCCACTGTCTACTGTTATCAGAGAATGACAGACACGAAAAACCAAAGAGCCGCAGCTGTCAAAAACCCCAACCTGGTCTCTGCAGGTCAACAACACAAATGGTATTTAAGCTTTTACAGCAACATCTCATTCAAACATGGTGGTGAAAGTGGGGAGGGGCTGGATATCTGGCTTGGTGGTCAAGAGCACTCTTTGTTCTCACAGAGGACCCGGGTTTGATTCCTAGCACCCACATGGCGGCCCCCATCTGTCCATAACATCCAATGAATCTAACGCCCTCTTCTGACCTCCATGGGCACAAGGCATGCGCGAGGTGCAGACATACATGCAAGCTAAATGCTCCTACACATTAAAAAAAAAAAGCCTAAACAAAAAAAAATGAGAGACATAAACAAAACAAACAAACAAAAACTATGTGACACCAACAGGGACTCTCGGGCAGATGAAGTGCTTCCTTAGTGAGCTATTTTAGGTTCCTAAGCCAGTGATCCATGCGCTGCAGATAGACCCAGGCCTTCAGACCCAGGGGCCCCAAAATCAAACCCCCACTTCCCATTCTCCTCTACTAAAATTTTTACAGCAAAAGAAATCAAGTCCAGATAAGCCTGAGCCAGCCAACAGTCTGAGGAAGAGCTAAGGAGGGGGCTCAATATAGGCTCAGCTTCTACAGAACTCCCCAATACCTCTTATCAAGTCAGCCTGCCATTGCTCAGGGGACCCCAGAACACCAGAAACAATCAGTTTCCAAATCTCAGGCTATGCCATGGCATGGGACTAACCACACATAGTTAGTTCACAGAGAGTGTGAAAGCATCCATCACACAAAGGCTCTCCATGAACAACTTTCCCTAAGGACATACTCATGGGACTTCTGACAACAGGGAGGCTTTCTTCACCAAGAAAAGGGGACAAATTCCTAAAACAGCAGGCAGCATAACTAGGGTTGCAGGAGCCCGGAGGATCCCTATGTGTCCAGAGCCCACTCCTAGCACTGACCCACCTGTGCTGCCAGTACCAACAACTGTGCAGGGAGGAAGAGGGAGAAGGAAAAGCCCCCTGCCCCTTGCAAGGCTTCCAATGGCAAAGGCAGAGGACAGATAGGGACTGCAGGTGGCATTGAAGAAACACCACATGACACCATCAGCAGAGAACTGATCCCAGACACTCTAGAGTCACAGTCTCCTGGGAGCTAAAATGGGATGTTTCCCAATGCACAGAGCATTCACAGTGACGAGGACACACTTACCTCATCTCCTTCCTCTCCTTTTTCCACTCCTGCAGAACCAGCTGGGACTCAACATCTCTGTGGACCTGCAGGGACATAAGCCAACAGGTTCCAGGCTCTGTTTTCAAATACACTCATTAGCAGGAAGAATTTCTTAATGGGCAACTTTTTATGAAGGAATCCTACTGCTGTCTTAATGGGCAGGCACTTGTGTAATGTAATGTATTTTCCCAGTGAAATCCTGGCTTCTTGACACACAAATAGATGCTTCTGCTGTCCATTATTAGCAACCTGGCTGGCTAGTCTTCTGTCAACTTGACACACAAACTAGAGGTATCTGAAAGGAGGGAATCTTAATTAAGAAAGTGGCTCCAAGCCAGGCATGGTGGTGCACTGTAATCCCAGAACTCGGGGGAGGCAGAGCGAGGCGATCTCTGTGAGTTCCAGGACAATCTGGTCTACAAAGCTAGTCCAGGACAGCCAGGGCTACACAGAGAAACCCTGTCTTGGAAGGAAAGAAGGAAAGAAAGAAGGAAGGAAGGAAGGAAGGAAGGAAGGAAGGAAGGAAGGAAGGAAGGAAGGAAGGAAGGAAGGAAGGAAGCAAGCAAGCAAGCTAGCAAGCAAGGGAAAAATAAAATGGTTTCATAAGATCCAGCTGTAAGGCATTTTCTTAATTAGTGATTTAGGAGGGAGGGTCCAGCCCATCCGGGTGGGGCCATACCTGGTCTGGTGGTCATGGGTCTGTAAGAAAGCAGGCAGAGTAGGCCATGAGGAGCAAGGCAGTAAGCAGCACCCTTCCATGGCCTCTGCATCAGCTCCTGCCTCCAGATGCCTGTCCTGCTTGCGTTCATGTCCTGACTTCCTTTTATGATGAACAGCGATGTGGAAGTACAAGCCAAATAAACCCTTTCTTCCCCAACTTGCTTTTTTTGGTCATGGTGTTTTGTTCCAGCAATAGAAACCCTGACTACGACACCTAGCTTAGGGCTGGAGTAATGGCTCAGATAAAGGCACCTGCCACCAAGCCTGGTGATCTGAGTTCTATCCCTGGTAGCAGGAACCAGCTCCTGCAAGATATCCTCTGATCTCACACAAATGAGGTGGACACTCGCATGTGCACACACGCATGCGCACACACAAACCACCACTAAATCTAAGACAAACACAGCTTAACAAATGAAGATGTAAAATTATGGAGACAGGAAAGGTTATGTATAGACACAATACAAATACATCCATATATGAAGTGTGACATGCCCATTACACACGTGTATTACATGATTCCTATTACCCTTCTATCTGAGTGTGAACACAATGGCTGAGAAGTGCACACCAATACAACCACAGGTTCTTTTTAATTTTTTTCTGAGACAGGGTTTCTCTGTGTAGCCGTGGCTGTCCTGGACTTTGCAGACCAGGCTGGCCTTGAACTCACAGAGATCTGCCTGCCTCTGCCTCCCCAACTGCCGGGATCACAGGCGTGCGCCACCACACCCAACTGCATCCACAGATTCTAACCGCAGGACATAGAGAAATGAGCACTGAAGTGTTTTTAACTTATGCAGTACAGGAGGGCAGCAGATAGGTTTAGTTTTTCTGTCCTCTAATGTTACATTAAGGAAATGTAAAGGATTTTCTGACAGGTCAAAATGTGAGCAAATGGCAGAAACAAAGTGGCAGACAGCCCAGCACAAGCTGGTAAGCAGCGCCTCACCAGGGTTCTCACTGCTAAACAGCAACAGTCAGGGGCACTCACAACTGCAGAGGCCACGTGGTGCTACCACAACTCACAACTGAGAGGTAGCCTCAGGACTCAGAGGACAAGACTACACAGCAAACCACCTGCTTCCCATGGGCCAGCCAAACACCTTCTGTAGGTCACATCTGCCCAGCTCAACAGTCAGTGAGGCAAAACCTGTCCCAGCTGAGCCTAAGACTTGGATTTCCTGCCTGGTATGTGTCCACATTGCCCAGGAGGCAACTATCACTTAACATACCCTAACCGTGTCTACTCTACCTCCAGACCCCTGAGCTGGCACTGCTGTGAGTTTTGTTTTGTTTGGGCAGGGGGGTCTATAGGCATGTTTTTAGTTAGTGCTCACATTTATCTTGTTTTTCTCCAGGTACGGGTGTTCTGCCTGCATGTGTGTCTGTGCATCACATGTGTGCAGTGCCACGGTGACCAGAAGACAGCCTCAGATACCCAGGGACAGACGCCATGGGGGTGCTAGGAACCCAACCTGAGACCTCTGCAAGAGCAGCCAGCCAGTCTCTTAACTCTCAATCCACCTCAACAGCCTTGGTATTCATATTTTTAACAAACCACCCACCACAGAATTTATGCTCTAAGACACAGAGAATTTAGAAGTGAAACCATAGGGCACCTCAAGGAATTTCTATGCCTGTAAAATCTGTGGTGGGGAAGGGATATGCGTGTGTGTGTGTGTGTGTGTGTGTGTGTGTGTATGTGTGTGTGTGTGTGTGTGTGTGTGTATTCATGCATATGTGTGCATTCATTCAGTGCCCACTCAATATCAGGCCTGACTGTGCCAGATACTTAAGACACAACAGGCAAAAAAATGGCGGCCACTGTAGAAACAGGCCATAGCAAAACAATGCAATATCATAATCTGCAAGAGAAAACTTCAGCCTCAACTCTGGCCACAACTCCATCTTAATCCATAGGCCCCCTGGGACCTCACATAAGCAGGAAGGAGCTCATTAGACACAAGATGCTTGCATCCCTCCAACATCCCTAAGCAGAAATGCTCACTTCTAAGATGATGGTATTAGAAGGTCTGGCCTGAGGGAGGTAATTAACTCCTGAGTGAGGCCTTATGAGATTAGTGCCCTGAAAAAAGAGACCTCAAGTAATCTAACCCCTCCACCAACTGAGGCCACCAGATCTTACCAACACTGACTGCTGGCACCCCAGTCATGAGCTTCCCAGTCTCTAGACCTGCAGAACACAGGTGTGACTTACGCCCCTGCTCTGTGGTAGACTTACAGCAGCGCAGAGTGAATGGGATGACGCCACAGTGGCAAGAGGAAAGAGTCTCCAGACTAACAACTGCCAAAACCACTCCAAGTAGCTGCCAGAAGCCATGCAAATTCCCCTCTCCACTCCTTGCGTTCAGGTGAAGCCCAGTGCAGGCTCTGTACATGGAAAGAGCCAACTGGAAGCTCCAAGTTTAAGGAACATACTTTAGGCGAGCCCTGCCAGGGCTGGGGTAGACAACATGAGCACTCTACTTTGACAGCTGCCTTTGCTCTGACTTTCTTTCTAAATAAGCTTGTGAGAGGGCAGGGACCACCTGCAGGACCAGACTCTCTTCTGGGCCCCAGCACTGAACTTGGGGCTCCACACTTGGCAGCGAGCGTCTTTATCCACTGAGACCGGGTCCTGAACTTAGAGGGCACCCAAGGACAACGGATGGTCTCCTCAGCCCAAGAGGACCACAGGCTGTGAAGGGAAATACAACAGCATGCTCAGAGCAGGGCACACCTCCCTCTGTGGGTCTATCTTGATGTAGCTTCTTCTTGGGCCTGGCTATGGCTCCCTCCTACCCTTCCAAGATTTTCTCCATCATTTAGGCATTAGCAGACTCCTCACGTGTACCCATGTCATCAGCATCTAAATGTGCTTGTCCCTCTATTTGAGAAAACCTACCTCTTTTGTGCTATCTCTTCTCCAGTTCTGTCCCCTACAAGGCACACTGTCAAAAAAGCCTCAAGTATCTGCAGTCTACTTGAAAGTATTGGGTCTAAGTTATTAATGACATTACTTATTACTGCTTCATTATTTATTAAATTATTACACACTAACTTATTATTACTACTTACTTCTGTCACTTAAAGTGAAAGTGTGTCCTCCAGAATGAGCAGCTAAGATGGGAAGACTAACCAGAAACCCCCAGGCACTCATTCATCTTCCTCTGCACAGCTGTCACTCAATAGAATCAGCTCTGTGTGGGCAAAACATAGATTGACTAATGCATCGCCGCCCACCCCCTTGTCTGGACAGGATACTGCAATCAGGCTGGCCCAACAGCTGATACTAGGTAAGCCAGATCCAGGAAGTACCCATTCTACTGTCTGCTTGTGAGCTGACAAATGTTTTTGTTTTGTTTTGTTTTGTTTTATGAAATGGATGAGAAACAGAAGAATAAGTTCATGAAAATGAAATCTATATTTCAGCGTCCATGGCTTCGAACAGCTACAGCTGTGTGCTTACACTGTCTATGGCATTGAAAAAAACCGAATGCTTAGGACACAGCCCACACACCCTACAATATCCACTCTCTGGCCTTCAAAGAAATTTGCTGACCCCAAGTCCACACATGGCCTGAATAGGCCCTGCAGAAGACTATGACACCAGCTCTATCATCCTTAGTCATGACGACTTTAAACATTCTTCACTGCCAAGGAAGAAATTCTATTCTGCTGCTTATTTCATCAGGCTTAACTCTCAATGACACTGTGCTGCTCTTCCCCAAATTAAAACCAATCTCACAGGACATATTTCTTAACAATGAGCTACTTATTCTGAAAATAACCACCCCATGAGAGTCTGAGAAGCAGGAGCCATCAGATCAATGGAAACACATGGAACTTTCCAGGTGTGGGTGATGGTGGTGCGGGTAGGGCATGAGGAAAGGCATGCATACGGATATGTTTAACTGGTCAGCATGGCGGCCACACCTGACAGAGCACTCCAATCCCTCAGAGCTGAGGGAAAACAGCAGGAAGAGACCAGAGAGCCGTGTGTACACGGGTTTGAGGCCAGCGCCAGGGATTTCTCTGCTAAGCTCGGGATCATTGGACATAATGCAGGTTGTGCTCTCAGGCTTGCCCCAGAGAGCGGAGAAGAGGAACTAAGCAGAGGGCCCTAGCCTTAAGTCAGCCAGCCTACATGGCTTCAGGCTGCAGACTACTCTAATCACCTCTCTAGTTAGAAGAGTGACTGTAGCTCTCAGCCTGTTCCTCTCCTACCAAATCAGGGTGGAAATGTACATATTAACTCCCTTTTCCTACTTCCCTAATCTATGTCTTGTGTAATTCATTCTGTCTGTCACAGAAATCCTTTCAGCGCTAACATTCTCTCAGGCATGGAACATTTTTCATGAGGGGTGGGGATATCAACAAAACCTGTTTCCAAAGCAGGTAATGCAGTCACCACAGTCTTCACATGCAGGTCACTTGTGCATTTGATCAGATACTTGGTCACAGAAAGGATACAAGTCAGGGGCTGGAGAGATGGCTTAGAGGTTAAGAGCACTGGCTGTCTTCCAAAGGTCCTGAGTTCAATTCCCAGCAACCACATGGTGGCTCACAACCATCTATAATGAGATCAGGTGCCCTCTTCTGGCATGCATGCAGACAGAACACTGAATACATAATAAATAAATAAATCTTTAAAAAAAAAGAAATACAAGTCAGGCAGGAGCCATCTCCCTTATTCTCAGGATACATCCCCACACCCTAATAACCTAAAATTGTGGTCACTATCAAACTTCATATGTACTGTTTTTCCTATGTGTGCATGCCTATACCAAAGATCAATTTATAAATTAGGCACAAGATAATAGATAATAGCTGCTAAAAGAACAGTAATTTTAACACTATATTATAAACTATATTGTAACACTATATTGTAAATATTATTTAAAATTTATGAATTGCTTGTTTCCAAAATTTTCCATTTCATATTTTTGGACCACTTAACCACAGGCAACTAAAATACAAACACAGAAAGAAGGCCCACAAATAAGACTACCACAGACTCTTAGCTCCACCTAACAACTAAAGCAGCAAGCACTTCAGGGTGGTGCTGCAAAGCCCAGACTTAGGCATCACAAGGCCTAAAGTTGAGCCTCACAGATCATTCTATTCTCTCAAAGCCCAGCTTCCTTGTTCTAAAATGGAAAGGCTGCACCCGAAAATACAGGCCTTTAAGAATCTGTGTGCCATGGAAGCACTCAGCACAATGGCAGGCACACTAGGAATAACTACCACCACCATGAGACACAGGCGCTGGCTCAGCTGCATTAGCCCATCGATAATTTTAGAAAATCACCTCATAGCAGACAGAGTAAAGAAAGCAAAACACGACTCCAACCAAGGGAGCCAAGAGTCCAGGCCTGGAAGACGTGCGGGGGCCCATGCATTGGAATGTGCACCCTGGGAGAGAGGCTTGGCAGGAGAAGCTGTGGGCAGCAGGCCATGACCAGAGGCTGCAGGTGTGCCAGCCAAGAGTGGCCATCTGTGCCAATTAACCTAAAATCATCTTCACTCACTCACAGAGCATGGCCAGCTGAAGTGCACGAAAGGAGAATAAAGGTGGCTCCTGAGGTGGGGTGAGAATAACCACAAAAAGTGGTCACAGGTACAAGAGAGGGCCAATAGCTTGCTCTAGGAAATGAATGTAGCAAAGGCATCCGGTCTTAACTGCCCCAGGCTGGCAGCATGACCCATCAATGAACTCCGGAAAGCAGCTAATCACAGTGCCATTGGAAGCCAACCCAGTATCCCAACTTGCTTTGGGGCCTAGATAGGCGTGTTCATTACAAAAGACCCTTCATTTTACAGATGGGGAAACTGAGGCCAGTGCAGGGAAGGCCCCCAGGGTAATCTAAAAGCAAGGTGGGTGGCTGAACGTAACTGAATGGGCACTAATGAGCATATTTTCACCAACAGAGGTGCAGAAATAGCACCTGCCTTTGAGACTCTAGAAAGGCTCTCCAAATGGCTCCGGGGGCATTCATAAAGGTCCCATCAAGAGGACAGGTCAAAATAACCACTAGCAACTTTACAGCCTGTTGAGGAAAACATAAACCTTATACTTCACGATTACATAGAAAACACAAGACAATGTTTTCATCAGTAACTTAAGTAGCTTAAGGGGGGCGGGGAAGAGGAAGAAAACAGAAACAACACCCTAACCTGCATCTGCTCCAAGAGGCCAGTCAAGGTTTGCAGCCAGGTCATGGTCTGAATGTACTGCTCCGTGTTCATGATTCTGAGCTCGGACCGCAGTTCGGGGATGATGGCTCCAGTGCGCCAGCCATGCTTCAGCGTCAGGTCCTGATCACACAAACCGCAGGGTGCCGCTGTCAGTCCTCAGAACTCACCACGGTGCTACCTTCCCCAGATGAGCGGGGCATTCGCTCAGCCGCTCTTACATCGGAATGGCTAGTTATTAACCAAGTTGAATGCAATGAATCACACTTCATTAAAACCAATTTGGCCCCTGGGCTTTGACCATTTCACCCAGAGAGAGTTTCTCTTCTGGAAATAATGGCTGTGATTCACAGCTGCTTCGTAGAGTGGGGTGTTGTGTGTGTGTTGGGAGGGGGGCTATGGAGCCGCCATTAACCATGGTCTGTGGGGGGGGGGGGGGAAGTGATCTATGAGGTCAGGGACAGGGAGAGAGGCTCAACCCAAATGCTCTAAATGGTCCACATTCAAGATGAGTGAGGTGCAGCTGGAATCCTAGCATCGCACTGTCCAGCACTAGATCAAGATTTCCAGGACAGCTTGAGCTATACCCATGAGATGTAGTCTTTAAAGAGGACCTGGGAGGAAGATCGGTGGCACAGCACTTGCCTGGCACTCACATTTAACCCTGGGTTCAGTCCCAAGTACTGTGCCTGTGTGGGAAGTGTCCTTTATTCAATACTGCAGCACTTCCCAGACCTCTGGGGTATATCTACCATGTACCAGGCCCTCTGGGTTATGGGGAACCACAGATCCTCAGGCCTGAAACGACCAGATAATGCAAGCACACTTGAACGCATTTTTATTCCACATATCACATCCCTGTGAGTTCACAACAGGCCAGGATATCAGTTTTGTTTAAAAAAAAAAAAAAAAAAAAAAAGACCAAGGCCTCCTCCAGCTCCTGGCAATGCCAGCTTCTGCTCTTCAGAAGTGATTGACTAGAAAGAAGTGCAGCTGGCTGTGAGCATTTGCATGTGCTCTTTAAGTTAGTTGACATATTGATAAAAGGTTTTGACATATTGATAAAAGAAAGGTTCCTGGCATTTAGTGAGTACATAGCAGAGTGATTTAAATAGAAGTTTTCTGATTAAATCTTTGAGTACATTTCTAATTTCCATCATTTCAAAGAGAGGAAAAAAAGTATATCTTTTCACAACTCTAATCTCTCCTGAAAGTGAGACCTTCAAAACTGTGACCCACTCCTAATTTCTAAGAAAACCATAAAGATAACCCAACAGGAAAGAGAATCTGCACTAGATGGAGTTGAAGACAGCCATCCCCACCAGGGAAAAAAGGCTCCTCACCGCCAGGTCACTGTATATGTGGTCACCAAAATATAGCACTTTGGATCCTCTCCATCCAGTGAGCTTCAAAAACTCATACAAATTGCCCTGAATGAAAGAGGAACATAGATCATTACAGGTTGGAAACTCGGTAGCCCACAGTCTACAAAACCTGCTTTAAAACTTGCAAGAATTGTTTTTAACTCTTATGATTTATCTTAAGTATCAACATAAAGCTAAAAAGTACACTCATGGAAAATCTTTCAGACCTTTCCTTGATGACAAACGTACTCTGAAAAAAATTCACAGTCAGGCATGCCCTCTAGAGGCAGAGTCAGGAGGACCTCTGCGAGTTCGAGATCAGCCTGGTCTACATATTCCAGGCTAGCCAGGATTACATAGTAGGACCATAGCCAACAACAATAACATTTCAGATTACATAAGCCTCTTTGTAATTATCTTTATACTAACTAAACATGCTGAGACCATCATTCCATATAAATGACTATTAACTTTATTGTAATTACTACAGTTGATTCCTCCTGCCAATGCCCTGATGGTGAACATTCACAATGTATTTTGAAACCATTCTTTCAGAAAGTTCTATTAGCCATATCTAAATCTTCTAATTTTTTAGAAGTAAACTGTTTATATTAAGAATAATTTTTCAAGCCTAGAGAATATACTCATTGCTAAATCCAGCAGGCTATTACAAACCCACCAAGAATGATTAGCAAATAAAACAACTGCGGTAACATAAGAACCATCAGCCATTGTTTGAACTCTCGACAGCCTTATATGATACCAAAGTGTTTAAAACTGCACATGAAATGCTTCTCAGCAGCAAATATGTTGGGTGAGTAATAGGCCATGATCAATGTTCCTCAAAGAGAAATCCCAGAGGTTTACTACTGACATTTTACATTTTATTATAGAAGGTAATATTTTAAATGTTATTTTTTAAAATGGCCAATTTTGAGTCAAATCTGAATACCAGCATACTGAAAATACATTGACTTTGGCCTAAGTTTTACCATCTAATCATCATCAGTCAATCAAGATATCCAACTGTCCCAAGCACCTGGACAGTCTGGGTGTCCAGAGCCCTGTGACTGCAGAGCAACAGGGAGAAACTGCTGAAGGCATAGGTACCTGCTTGTAGATCTGGCCCTTCTGTAGCTTATGGATTTTATCCCAGAGCAAGACACCTTTCTCATTCACCTTCCGGAAAGGTCTAACAACAGAAAAGCAAAATGTTATTAGGACACATGACAACAGTTAAGTCTCTTCTCTCCACAAAATACAAAATGGGAACTCATTGAGAAGGGAAATAGATAGGTCTTGAGCCACAAACCTCACTGCATCCCCCGGCCCCAGTCACTCCATGCCACACTAAGCAGGCCCCACCACAGACCCACTACCCACAAGCAGGCGATAAAGAATAAAGAAAAAAATCAAAGAAAAAAAGAGAATTCTACGATCAACCACCCTTGCAAGCACAGCCTTTAATCGGGTTTCTCAACCTTCCTAAGGCTGCCACCTTTCCTCATGCTCGGTGACTCCCAACCAAAAAGTTATTTTTGTTGCTACTTCGCAACTGTCATTTTGCTACTGTTATGGGTCACAATGTAAACAGCTGATATGCAGGATACCAGATGCAGGGAGCACCTGCTTCACAGGGGCAGTCTACAGGGACACTGCTGGGCTGAGGGGACCTTTGGCAGCCTGGGTCAAATGTCAAGTGGAGGTCAGGGGCAGTAGCTAAGATGGGACTCACCCTGAAGGCACAGTCCATGGGACTCGGGGTGCCTTTTTGCATAACTGTTTCTCCAGTCACAAAAATAGAAACTCACTGTAGGTATCAGAACCCACTTTAGCTCTTCTGAGGGACATGAAGATCTTTTTGTTCACTTTATTTATATCTCTTTTCTTTTAGTCCTGTCAGCAATTTCTCGTGTGATGTCATATTCTCAAACACATTAGCAGTAAGTAAGACATGCTGGCTGCTTTTACTAGTCAAATTCGTCATCTTTAGTGACTGCTTAACACTTCCTCACATGGATATTCTGAATAATGAGTCATCTTCAACTGTTGGCTTTCATAAACAGAAGGAATAGGAATGTCTCAGCCACTATTCCAGACATCCAGAACAAGAGACAAAAAACAGTGCTGGGCTGGGTCCCTTCCAAGAAGAGCGTGGGCCCAACCCCTCCATTGCCAGGAACATTTCAGAAAAGCCTGGGTGAAGGGAAGCCCGGCTTTCACAGGAACCTAAGCATTGTGTAAGGGAGCTGCAAGCAACATGGCGAGCGTGTAGCTTCTGACCACACTCAAGGCTCATTCTTATTCTCTGTGCTGAACTTTGCATCCCAGTTGTACACATATCACGCTAACTTCAGATACCACATTAGGATGCTAGGAGCTACCCAGAGGAAAGGCTGCAAGCCACCAACTACAGACCATTAGATCATTAGAATGGCAGAGCTTTTCTTAGAATGCTACCTTAAGAATCCTCAACAGTAGCTGGATAGTGGTGACATACACTTTTAATCCCAGCACTCGAGAGGCAGAGGCAGGCAGATCTCTGTGTATTCAAGGCCAGCCTGCTCTGCAAAGAGAGTTCTAGGACAGCCAGGGCTACACAGAGAAACCCTGTCTCAAAACAAACAAAACAAAGAAATGCACCAATTAGTTCTATTTCAAGAGCTGCCATGAGGCAGTCTGGCATTGGTGGTACTCTCTTATACTTCACATCTGGAGCCAAAGACCTACTTTGCAGTATGGTATTAATCCTTGTTTTCCACTGTAGTCGCAATTTCCTCAAGCATGACTCACAGAACTGCAGCAATCCACACTGAACTGAGAACTCTGTCTGCCATGTGCCATGCAACTGTTCCCGAAGCTAAGTGTAAGGCGGGTCACAGATTAGAAGCTGTGTCCCGGATGCTTATGATTCTGCGACTGGCTCTCACTAATACATGTTATTCCTGTATTCACATAGACAGCCCAGTCCCCCAATAGACAGGCCCTCACCTCCGCTTATCATTGAAGAAGTTCGGTTTCTCCGCCTGAACGATGACCACGTCAAACAGGTCCCTCCAGTCCTTCCCCACGATATATCGCATCCCTTTGTCTCTGGAACAAGGCAGTCAGATGAGCTGACATCAAAGGGAAGAACTCTTTTTCCTTGAAAACTATTTCTTTCCAGCTGCTAAACGAATGGCATTTGACCCTTAGGACTTACACAAAGCTACTTGGGCTATTGGTAATAAGGAACATCTTCTTGCCATGGGCAGCCAGTTTAGCCAGCACCGCACGAGTCTGCTCAGCATAACAGATGTACTTTTCTAGGAATGAGAGAAAAGTTCACAGGGTCAGGATGAAATCAGGTACTCGGTGGGCACTTACAAGATGGGCACCTGTGGTAAGCAGTGTCCTAGGCACAGTGGTGAAACGCAAGTCTCAAGGAAGGCTGATTCAGCCATGTGTGAGTGCCCACTGCATTGGAAACAAGGACACCACACGCACATACACACCCCGTTGAAATGGAGGATAGTATAGTGTAGCTGCCATCACCACTCTTAGAATTAGACTGACAGACACCAAGCCCTAGAACAGAAAGGAGCCGCTGACACTGCTAGGCCCTTACACGATACTAAGGGAACACCTGCATTCCCTGGGTGGGGTGTGATGTTTAAATGGCCCACGGCAAGGCAGCAAATGCTGCTGAGTACATACCAATATCCGCTTCAATTGCTCGGTACATTATTCCTTTGATGTGGACGTCCCTTATGGAATCCTGTCAAAAGGCAGATTCGCCATCAGTGAAAAGGAGCTGAGGGCACTGGAGTTAGTCCCAGTGTGAGCTACACATCCCAACACCAGCCCACTCATCCCCAGTGGCCGGAAGGGATGTGATTCCACAGTGAAAGAGGCTGTTACCAATGAGACTTCCAAATGATTCATTTTTAAAAGGTCATTTGTGTAACTCTGAATGAAGTCCCACGTGACAAACTGTTGTTTTCATGCAGGATGGTGAGTCCCTGCCTTGCCTCTTTGTGCCCTTCCTTCCCCAGGTCTAGAAGAAGACAGTTCTGTGAAGCAAGCCAAAGGCAGAGAGCCAAGGATGCCTCCTCTCTGGAGGCCCAAGTCACTGTCACCAGGCAGCAAAAATCCACTGTAGGCTCAGGGTTGGGGCAGCACAATGTCACTAGTTATCACTGCGGAGTTCTTCTTGTGGGTTGGGGGCTGTGTAGCTACCCTTTTTAGCCTCCTGGAGGGCTATGGATACTTTCTGGTACCAGTAGCAGACACCTAAGTCCTACACTATACTGTGGGTGGATTTCTGTCACACTGGGCCACTCTGGGCTGTAAACTTAATCTCAATTACCATAAACCTATTTCAATTTTACACAACACAGACGGCAATAGTTACACACAAGCTAAACTGCCTGGATTAAAAATCTAGCCTCTGCTACTTACTAGCTGTGTGAGCTTAGGCAAAACACTCAAGCTGTCTGTGCCTCCGTGTCTTTAAAGTAGGGGTGATGATGACAGTGGTACTTCCCCGCAAGCCCCAACGCAAAGATTTAATGTTTTAATACAAAACGCTCGGAACAGAGCCATCAGCCCTACACTAGTGCCTGCTGTTGCAGTAGTGATCCCTGTAGTCAAGACTGAACCTTCGTGTAAACCTTCCTCCTCTGCTACAAATAAGGCTTACGTATAGAGAATTAAACACCACACAGACTTAGCCAAATTTTTATGAAAGTGATGCTGAGAAAGTGATGCAGGCGTCCTTCAAATCTAAAACCCAGAAATCAGGACAGTCAAAAGTTTATATTGGATGAGGGCACTAGAGAGATGGTTCAATAATTAAGAGCACTGGCTGTTCCTCCAGAGCCTGGGTTTAATTCCTGACACCCATGTGGTGGCTCACAGCAGACTCACCAGACACACACACAGTACACAGACATACATGCAGACAAAACACCATACACATACACACACACACACACACACACACAGCAAGCTAGGCATGGTGGTACACACTTTTAATCCTGGCACTCAGGAGGCAGAAGCATATTTTTGTGAGTTCGAGGCCAGCCTGATCTCCATACCAAGTTTCAGGACAGCCAGGACTACATAGAAAGACCCTGCCTCAGAAAAAAAAAATTTTTACACTGGCCATGAGCATACAATAAAAATATTTTGGTATAAAAATATGTATCTTTAAATATATATAAATTTTTATGAGTTTTCTCCAACAGAGTCTCACTAGGTGTATCGTCCACACATAAGAATAAGCCCTACCCCAGCAGCAGCTGGCCAACACAAAAGGAACCCAATGGGACTGTTACACACTGTTTGGGCATATTTTGTCTCAACGAGTCCTTTGTCTGTAAATTATGGTTTCTCATCTTGTGTTTTTCTGGACTAATTATATGTGTGTGTGATTCTTGTACTCTTTGTTTTTATTTATTATTCTGTTCTTTTGCTGTTGTTTGTTGTCCTCCAAAGAGAGAAAAAAGGAGAGGAGTTGGGCAAAAGGGAAAGTGAGAAGGATATGGGAGGAGCTGGAGAGCTGGGAAATCATGCTCAGAGCATACTGTGCGAAAGAAAATGACGGCTGTGGCAGGCACGGTGGTACACGCCTGTGATCCCAGCGCTCGGGACACAGAAGCGGGCAGGCGCCTGTGAGTTGGAGGCTGGCATGGCCTACAATAGCAAGCTCCAGACCAGTTAGGGTTACAAAGTGAGACCCCCGTTCTCAAAAAAAATAAACAAATAAACAAAAAAAACAAAACAACAAAAACTGTGGCTATAAGAACACATAATAGAAAAATGAAATGGAATTATTGTTTCAGAACACCACAAACATATATTTTTAAAACTCACATTTCCATGAAATTAACATTATTTGAAATATTACCATGTTCAAGTTTTTGTGCTGCTTTACATATATTATGCTATTTAGACCCTTAATAATCTTGATCGGTAGGTAACTAAATGTTAATTTACTAAGAAACTGAAATACAATAAAAATAAATAATAAAAAATTTAATAAAACTGGACTATATTACAAAACTATACTCTATGATTATCTATCAATTAAATAATACCTGAACATAGTTTTTAGTATTGAGAAAGTTGACACAACTTAATACATATAATCTATAAATGTAAGTCTGAACATGATCTAAATATGTAAACTTATAGAATGTGTATATATGCATCTAAGGGTTTGTATCTGTCTGCAGCCCTCCAACAGGATTCTGACATACCTTTTGTAGGCCTCAGTGAGCCATATAGAGCCCTTGTGAATATGAGAGAAAGGTTCCCTATTAACTAGTCCCTCCCCACCCCAGCCTCAACCCTGGGCATCTTCATGGGATACAGTGTACACCAAAGTACCTGTATGCCACAAAGGTATGCAGTACTTAAGGTATGCCACAAAGGTATGCCACAAAGGTATGAAAAGTACTTAAGAAGGGCTCCCTCTGGTGACTTCATCCTCATGGGGGAGAGAATGGGGCATGGACAGTGGCCTCTCCTGCATGAAGAGGAAATACCCACTTTATGAGTAGGCTTAGGGTACGAGGGTGTGCAGGCCCGCCAGAGGTTTAGAAGTACAGGTCATAGTGGGCACCATCTGTGATAGAGCATGCTGCCCGGATTATTCAGAGACAGCCATGTCCCTTTATGACTTCCACAGTCAATCACAGAGGCAGGTGACCCAGAGCGGGACGACTCTAACCGCCCCCACACACCCAGAGTGCAGCTGGCCTACTCTGGGAAGCCACACAGCCACAGCCCTGAACTCACCCTGTCCTCTGCCCTCACCTTAACATCTTTGTACAAGTGCACCGGCTCGTAGTCGATGTTGTTCTTCAGGAAGTGCTCATTCACACAGGACAACAGGGTCATCTCAGGCAGCGAGAAGATATCCATGAACTGCTTCATGGTGTTCCCGTGAGAGCTCTACTGAGGGAGGGCAGACTTAGCAACACAGACCCCATCTCACAAAGTGACAGGCAGCAGACAGCTGCCAGGAAGCCAGGGGTTTCCAGGTTCCCTAACAGCAAGAAAGTGATATGCTCCCTTGCTCCTCAGCCTCATGAGAAGCGAGTCTTACTAGGTATCCATGACCACCCTCTCCTTCTGTCCTTTCCTTCTTTCCTTGCCACCGCCCCCCACACTTTCCCAAGTGTCAGTGCTACTTCCCACTCCCTCTCAGGAGGTCACAGAGGTGAGAAAAGCTGGAGTCCTGCCCAGACAAAGGCGGCTGAGTAGACCTCAGTCTCAGAACTCTTCAGCCCACCTCAGGACAGCCACACCGCTCCTCTGGCAGCAGCTAGTGACACAGACCAAGAGGTGGGGCTACACTGCATGGGTACGGGGACAACCGGGGTAGATATGAGAAGACAGAAAAGGCCTCCACCAGAGAGGGAGAAAACAGTGACTCCATAATCTCTCCCCCTTCTCCACCCTCTGCAGACCCAATCTGGGGACCCCACCTATCCCGCACACAGCAGATGGGCCCAAGAGTTTAAGTTTCTTTAGCTACAGGTGTCACCTCCCCCAAACACCAGGGGCTCAAGGCCTGTTCTTACCAGTTCAAGGCCATTAACTTCATCAGCAGTTTCATCTCGTGCCTAACTCATAGCTCACTCTCAAGAAGAAGGGCCCAGCTGTTGAAGCAGATGTATCTATCTTTCTCCCTCCCTCTGCCCCCCACTTTCCTCCATGGCACCCTTCTAACTGATGTTCTGCCTCACCTGGCACCTGGGAGCACTGAGCCAGGACCTTTGAGAGCCAAAGCCGAGTCCCTCCTCCCTAAGATGTTTTTCCAGACACCGAAGAGCCAGCCAGAGGAGAAAGATGGCTCAGATGAACCAGTGGTTCACCTTACCTTGCCATAAAAGTCGCTCATCTGCTCCAAGGGCACATGGGACCCCTCGTACATGTCAATGACTTCTTCATCAGGGACAACACTGAGGCCTCTGGAAAGAAATAAACACGGTGTCGATACAGTGCTCCACAGAGAGAGCGACTCTGGACTTCTGTCCACTGACGGGTTGTCATTATGAGGTGAAATGTGCCACAGCAGCAGCTACAGCCAGCAGGCAGGCCTCCATTGGTAACATGAACCAGATATATGTACATGCCCAGTGGTGGTGGTACACACCTTTAATCCTAGCAGATCTCTGAGTTTGAGGCCACCTGTTTCACAGAGTTTCATCACAGCCAATGAGAGGACTTAATTCCAAGGTACCAGCCAGTCCTAATCGGAGTCACATAGCCTCCATGGGCACCAGCCAATCCCAATCAAGGTCATGTAGCCACACTAGGAATTTCCCCTCTAGCTTTAAAAACGGTCCTGCAAGCTCCCCTCTTGGTCAGTGCCATTTTTGTTTTAGTGATCCACCCCAGCATGCTGGTTTTCTCCGCAGAATAAACACTTTGCTTTTATATACTACTTGAGTCTGGGGTCTTCCTTTAGCAATTCTCAGACCTGATACCAGGACTACATAGAAAAACCCTGTCTCAGAAAAACCAAAACCAAACCAAACCATACAAACAAACAAACAAAAAAAAACAACAGATATTTATAGCAATAACTAATTCCACATGCCATCTCCAACATGCTGAGTAGTATTTGAGCTAGGCACACAGTTACTTGTCGCCTATCCTAGGGGTTCTGTGTTCTTCCCATGGGAATGGCCACCTGTCTTTCTCAAAGTTAGCAAGGTAGAAAGCAGCATGTCAGGATTTAAATCCAGGCTCTCAACCCACCGTGATGCAAGGATTCCCAAGGACTTGCTTTGGGGTGGAGTTCTTCATACATTTGAGCAAAGAAAGGTTATTCCTGTCTCTAATTCATTCTTCTTCCTTCACTACAGTCCCCTACATTTAGTGCTGAGATGGAAAAGGTCACATAGGAGGCTAAGAAGATTAAACCTGTGACCCAAGGCAGGCAGCACAGTGAGAGGGGTGCTATGTGACAAGAACTAGCTTCTCTCTGTACACACTCATCATCTACCTACCCCTGAAACTTGCAAATTAGTGCAGTTCCTGCATATCCAGTGTCATTCCAGCCTTGGCTACCAGCAAGCTGGGTGTGTGCTATGAGGGTGTCACAGGCTCACCTGGAGTTGCCCATCCCAGAGCACTGCTCTCCCGCTCTTCTCCAGGGCACTTGAAAAACAGAACTTGAGAAACTGCAGAGAGCCTAGCTGCCTACCACATGGGAAAGTCAATCAGCAGGAATTCCAACAGGCTGACAGGTACAAAGCAACCTGATACTAAGATGCAAACACTATGTATGCATCTCAACGTATGCTTTGTCCTCAGGATCTCCACTCCCTACTGCATTCACTGACATAGAAGCACCCCACTGCATTTACTGACATTTTGCCTGAGCGACTGGCTACAACTCCTGGCCTTTTGAGAGCAAAAGAACACTGTGCTCCAGCAATCAGATAAGACCTTGCTAACAAACCAGATCATTCTAGACCAACCTTGGAGAACAGCTCTGGCAAAGCAGCCATCTACAGAACCATACAAGGAAAGAAAGCAAGCAAGCCGTGAGGGGATCCCTCTCCGACCCCCACAGGCCTGACCTTGCCGTTGGAAGCCACTGCTGTGGCTGAAACGCAAGCCTGAGGGTATAAGCTGCAGCAGCAGATCTCAAACCAAGCAAGACTGGAACTCTGCTTTCTTCCCACCATCCCTTAACTAGTTGGGAAGGGAATGGGAAACTTGCCTTCCCAAGCACACCTCCACTTCACAACCAGCTGCACAGAGCAGGCTCTGAGGTTGGCTGTTTTACAAAGAAACCAAGGCTCCCACAGCATCAAGAACTTGCTCAGACCGATAACTTTGTGTGCAGGCAGCAGAGTGGGAGTTCACAGGGAGGAAGTGAGGACGACCCCAGACACAGGCACAGAACACTGTACCCTGAAGATCCACTCTGCTCTGGCTAGGACCTATACCTGAATGTCCTTTCTTCTTAAATACCTTATCCGGCTCCTCCTACTGAGCCCTACACAATGGACATATAAACAAAAGGGACAACAGGAGGAGACAAGGAAAGAGGGTGGAATAGGACAGACCATGGTGGGGGCAGGAGAAGGAGCATTTTAGGAAGCAAGGAGAGAGGGAGGAGGAGCTCGAGACAGGCCACGCAGTCCAGAGCGGAGGCCTGCTGTCTCTCAGCTCCTGCACCCTCTTCACTTGACTGCGCGGGTTGGGACATGTGCTCAACCTCTGTGGATGACAGAAAGCTCCCCTTTTCTCTCCAGGCCTGTGGCTGGGGAGTGCAAGCTAGTGCTGCTTAAAAACACCAAGTCAGGAAGAGAGCCAGAAAAGAAAGTCAGGGAAGCACTTACCACACCAGCACGAGGACCCAAAACTGACCCCCAGAACCCACATTTAACAACACAATGATAAAAGCTGGACACGAGAGCTCTGTGCATCTCACACCATTGCTATGGAAGCACAGAAAGGTGGACCCCTGAGGCTTGCTGGCCCACCAGTCTCATCAAACTGGTGAGCTCCAAGTTCAGGAGGAGACCCTGCCTCAAAAAATAAAGTGAAAAGTGATAGGGAAACACATCTGAGACTGACCTCTCCATACAAGCACACATGTAAACACAAATGAACACACACAGACACACACAAGAAAGAAAGAGAAGTGAGGTCTGACAATATCAGACCCAGAGCCAACCATGCCTGCACCCAGATCTGTCTCTAGACCACAGTTCAAGAAAGCAATGCAGTTTCTTATTATTAAACCGGTTTGTGTTAGAGTTCAGTTACTTGTAACTAAGAGTCTTAACAAACCCAGTAAGGCAAGAACATGTATAGGACTTAGAGTTGAATAAAAAAAAACCTAGCCCTATGCCGAAGGCTTCAACTTCATGTTTAAAACAGTAGGCAGCCATCAGGGTCTGAGACCGTGATACTAGGGATGAAGGGGGTTCTTGTAGGGGCCAGGTGAGAAAGCACATGTGTGCGTGAGGCCAGGGAGGAAACAGGGATTGTGGTGGTTTGAATAGGAATGGCTCCCTAAGACTCATATATTTGAATACTTGGTCCATGGAGAGTGACACTTTTAGGAGGTGTGGCCTTGTTAGAGGAAGTGTGTCACTATGGGCGGGATTTGCCTGGTGTGACACACAATCTCCTGCCTGTGGATCAAGATGTAGAACTCTCAGCTCTTCTCCAGCACCGTGTCTGCCTGCATGTTGCCATGTTTCCCTCCATGATAATGGACTAAACCTCCACAACTGTAAGCCAGCTCCAGTTCAATGTTGTTCTTTATAAGAGTTCTGTGGTCATGGTGTCTCTTCACAGCAATAAAACCCTAACTAAGAGAGATGTAGAGACAAAGGGAAAGATCTGGCGAGGACTTTCATAACACTGTCACTTCTGTGACAGTTGATCTGGGTGTGATCCCTGGACCCAAGTCCACAAAGTTGTCCTATGACAAATGTTGTGAGACAAGCAGCCATGCTGGACCGGAACAAGAGGGCAGCATCCACTTGAAAAAAAAATTAAATTATTAGATAATCAGGCTTGACACATGTGACATTTTGAAAAAGCAGAGACGCCTGGGCAAAAAAAGAAGCAAATAAAAATAAAATTATTAAGTTCAAGGAAAAAAAATCAAAACACTGTACAAGGAAGAAAATTGGGGTACACACTCTGTTGTCCACAAGGTGAGACGTACAGGGTTGGTACAAAGGTGACAGCTATAACCCTCTTCTGCCACAGCAGTGGCAATGTCCATACCTAACAAATCAAGAAATGTAAGCACATTGTCTAGAAATTTTATGGGTGCAAGTGAGAGGTTCAAAAACTTAGAGTTAAATTCCTGGGACTGGGGCAAAATCACCAGAGCACAGTCCTTTCAGAGCAGAGGTCCAGCAGCAGTCCCCACCCAGATAAACCTGAGGGTGTGACTGAGGTCACGAAGCCCCTAAGAAAGCCCATGGAATGTGCTAACTCCCCCTCCCCCTTGCTACAGCCTAACCTGCATGTAACAGGGCAGTACCAAGGGTCAGGCACTGCTTACCACACCAGCACAAGGACCCAAAACTGACCGCTAGAACCCACATTTAACAACACAATGGGGTCAGGTGTCCCCCAGATAGCCAGGCCTGACTATTTTCAGTCTTGGCACCTAAAAACAGACTAATCATTTTAAAGGTCAGCTCCCCTAGAGACCCTCTTACCCAAAATCCTATAATGCCAAGACTTGTACTTCCCCACTTTTGTTTTGTCCCTTTAAAAACCTTGTTCTCCTGGAGTTGGGGGTTGCTTGCCCCTTTGTCTTTATTAAGGGCAGTACCCAGCTTGAGTTTGTAATAAAGGACCCTCGTGGGTTTTGCATCAGACTCAAAGCATGCTGGTTGTTTGGAGACTCGAGATCTGGGTATTACACAAGTACATACATATATACACACTGAAAAATAACAAAATTCTGAAGAGTCTGCCACACTAGGGTGCAGAGGGCACAGGAGTACTGGTAGCGTCTACCTGCAAACCTGTTTTATTCTCGTAAGAAAGAAAAAAAAAAAAACAGACTGAGACAAGAATCTAAACTATAGTTCGCATGCACTTTTTTTTTGGTTTGGTTTTTCGAGACAGAGTATCTCTGTATAGCCTTGGCTGCCTTGGAACTCAGTAAACTAGGCTAGCCTAAAACTCATAGAGATCTACCTGCCTCTGCCTCCATGAGTGCTAGGATTAAAGGTGTGCAGCATGGCAGCCAGCTAGTCCACATGTTTTTTAAAGTTTTTTAAAGTAGATATGGACCACTCTCCTGAGCCCCTCACCAATAAGGAAATGGCAACAGCCAAAACCCTTCATTTTAACAGTGGGAATTTTCTTTCTTTTTTTTTTTTTTTTTTTTTTTTACTTTCTGTTGTTGTTGTTGTTGTTTTCCAGATAGGGTTTCTCAGTGTAATAGCCCTGGCTGTCCTGGAGGTACCTCTCTTTGTAGACCAGGCTGGCCTCGAACTCAAAGGTCTGCCTGCCTCTGGCTCCTGAGTATTGGGACTAAAGGCATGTGCCTGAAATCCAAAGCCCCCAGGTGTGAATGGGCCATCACTTGCTCTTACCTGTAGACAGTTCCCATCTGGATGTAATGAAAAGCATCAATCTTCATCAACACTGCCTTTAAGAACATAAACATGTGCACACGTATGAATAGCAATTTGCATACAAAATGAGCAATTCCAGGGTTGTTATAAATCCTGTCAATGTTATATTTCCTTAACACACTGGTCCTCAACCTTCCTCATGCTGCAATGCTTTAATACAGTTCCTCCAATTATTTCACTGCTACTTTATAACTGTAATTTTGTTACTGTTATAAATCATAACTGTGTTTTCTGATGGTCTTTAGCAACACCTGCGAAGGGTCATTCAACCCCCAAGGGGATCATGACCCACAGGTTGAGGACCACTGCATGCAGTTTCCAAAAGCCTTCCTTGTTAACTGAAGTGCCTTTTAAGGAAATGACATATGAGCAAAAGAAAGTGTGACAACTGGCTCCTCCGCCCATGCCAATGTGACTACCAGCCTTAACTGTCACTCCCAAACAACACCCAGGTGCAAACCTCAGTGCCTCTTCCAACTGGCTCTACCAAATATATTCAGATATTCTGGCTCTGCAACCCCAAAGAACTTCACTCCAAACCATTCACAAAGGAAAGTGCCAGTAGTTTTATTGAGCAGTTCTATTTCCAAACACCATGAAACTACAGAAAAACAGGAGATCAAACTCACCCGCTGGACATCATAATGGAGTCCACGGATGGCAAAGTTTGGGTCATACTCATACTTCCTGATTTCCACGGGATACTGAGAGAGAAGAGAGGACACATGGCTTAGCTGAGGATGAAAGAGGAGGCCAGGTGGAGGGGC
>CM053766.1:82632842-82668392 GCA_028658305.1 Pachyuromys duprasi
AGGAAGGAAGGAGGAAGGAAGGAAGGAGGAAGGAAGGAAGGAGGAAGGAAGGAAGGAGGAAGGAAGGAGGAAGGAAGGAAGGAAGGAAGGAGGAAGGAAGGAAGGAAGGAAGGAGGAAGGAAGGAAGGAGGAAGGAAGGAAGGAGGAAGGAAGGAAGGAAGGAGGAAGGAAGGAAGGAGGAAGGAAGGAAGGAAGGAGGAAGGAAGGAGGAAGGAAGGAGGAAGGAAGGAAGGAAGGAAGGGTGGAAGGAAGAAAAAGGGCACTGGGCTGAGGATGGGCACAGGCCTGCCCCTGCCAAAGGCTCAGAGTCTACTGTTTGGTGGGAAGTGACAGTAGCAGGGACAGACCACAGCTGGTTCCTGTTTCTCCATCTTGCCCTGGGCCTTTTTGTCCGCTGAGATTAGACCGCATCCCCTTGAACCCATTTGCACATCAAACACCATGATGTTCAGCTCTGCAATGGTCAGTCTGCACAGTCTGCCTGATAGTATCTAGTATTACCATGATGAAAAAAACTCTGGGTGTGTCTGAGGAGCTTTAGATTGGGTTGATGGAGGAGCAAAGACCACCTAGAAAGGGGCAGCACCATTCCACGGGACTAAATACTGGAAAGGAAGTGAGCTGGGCACCAGCAGTCCTTGCTGCTTCCTGACTACAGATCCAGTGTGGCCCACCCCCTCCTGGCCTTGCTTCAGTGATGTCCCGCCATAATGGACTATGTCCTCAACTGTAAGCCAGCACAGACCTTTCCTCCTCTGTCTCTGCCAGGCGTTCTATCACAGCATGGGACCATTAACCAACACAAGCTCCACATTCCCGTGACAGCCAGCTGAGGCCATTTCAGGAGGAACCTCTGTGCAGCTTCCACTGCTTCCTCACCCACACTACTGTCCCAGGGGCCCCGGGGCTCCCATCCACCTCCACTGCTCTGAGAACACACAGAGCTTTTGAAGACAGCCTGGTCTCTGCTTCCTAATGACATGTCCTTGCTAGCATTATACAAAAAGGGTGGTCTTTCCTCTGTACTGTATGAGAATCCAGGCACTGCCCTCCCCCAGACTCAGAGCAACCGCCTCCCAGCTTCTGCTTCCTGTATCTGCTGGCATGCCCACTTTATAGAAATAAAAGCTGGACAGGCACCAAGACCCCCAGGGAGCCTGCCAAGCCACACTGCTGCTGGCTCCCTGGAACCACCAAGCGCCGCCTGCCCAAAGTCACATGGCAAGTTTTCAAGTCAGGCCGCAAAAAGCACTGACTTGAATGTCACATTTGGGCTCATTTATCTTACACTGGTGTGTGTGCCAAGAAATCCCCAACCTGATATTCTCCCCGTAGGTGTTCTCAACACTGCTGAACACCGTGTACATCTGTGTCTTTAGTGAGATCCCTGCCAAAGCCCACACGGAACCAGCCATGGTGATGTGCTTCTGCTCATTAAATGGGGGCCAGAATGGCAGCCTCCGAAGCCTCCTCTAGCCTGGGGGTGGGGTGGGGAAGATGTGTTTAGAGTCATAAGCAGCTCCCAGCTGGGCTGTGCTAACCTCACTGGCCAGCAAGAGGGATACACTGCCTCCTGCCTCCTTGAGTTCTGACAATCAGACTGAAGGAACTTGCCCTGGGTTGCCAAGCTGCACAGTGGTCAAGACAGCCCTGGAACTTGGATCTGTGTCACATCCAGGACCACCCTAACCCACCTAATCCATCATCAATCAGCCCGGAATCCCTGTCTTATTTAGGGTTCCTATTTGCTACATAAAACACCATGACCATGCTGGAGAGATGGCTCAGCGGTTAAAAGCATTGGCTGCTCTTCCAGAGGATCTGAGTTCAATTCCCAGCACCCATATGGCAGATCACAGCTGTCTGTAGCTCCAGTTCTAGGGCATTCGATACCCTCAAACAGACATACACGAAGGTAAAACACTAATGCATGTGAAGTTAAAAAATAAAACAACAAACAAACAAAACACCATGACCAAAAGCAACTTGTGAGGAAAGAGTTCATTCCACATCATAACTCTCAGGTCACACTCCATTGCTGAGGGCAGGGCAGAACTCAAGGCAGGAGCTAAAGCAGAGGCCATGAGGAATGCTGCTTACTGGCTTCCCACCTCCCTTTCCTCCCAGCTTCTTCAGTGCTTTCTTACAGCATCCAGGACTACATGGCCAGGGGTGGGTCTCAACTCAATAATCTGGGCCCTCCGGCACCAATCAATCATGAAGAAAATGCCCTCTAGACTTGCCCACAGGCAATCTGAGTTTCCTCTTCCAAAATTAACTCTAGCTTGTGTCAAGTTGACAAAACTGACGAGTACAGCCCCTTTCCTGGAAGCTTACTGCTTCCCTGTGACAGCAGCAGCTACCAAGTCAGAAGCTCAACAAGTTGGCTAGAAGTATTCCCAAGAGGTGGAAAGACAATAGCCTTGAAGATGGAAACAGCTGAGCCCCAACAATGGCTTCAGCAAGAACATGAGCATGCTAATAAAGCCCAAAGTTTTCCCTGTCCAGAACAGCCCTAGCAACATTAATATCTCAGTGCAACAGAGGACTAAGGTCCCCCCCACCCCATGCATGGGTAACACCTACAGCCCTGGGGCCTGGCTGCAGTCCATATTTGTACCTAACTGCAGCTCTCTGAATGGCTAATGATTTCTACAACGCAACTGAAGTTTCAGAAGTGCAGATGCCTGTAAACGTACTGGTTTTTCAAAGCTTGTAGTCTGGCTTTCACGCAGCCTGGATTATGAGTCTATCTGAAAATGAAACTCTTTTAAACCTCACAAAACAGGAAGCAAAGATAGCATGCGCCACATGGAATGCTGGCCCCAGACAAAGCTCTCACCCGAAGAGTTCATGGGCCTGTACATCAAGCATTTGTTACGTGAACACTTTGTGTCAAGCACTGTGCCAGGGGCTGAGAATGCTGCAGAGAACACAGGTGACAGTGTTGGTTCCAAGGAAGTGCCACTTTACCCTGGAAGCCATGCCATCAACAAGCCAATACTCCCAGAGAACACAACGCCTCACAGTAATTCATGCTATAGAGAGCCCAGTGTGAGGGCCAGACAACCAAGAGGAACAGCAGCAAGCCCTGCGCTGTCTGGGGCAAGAGAGGAAAGAGGCTGGAGACAGCACTACAGGACTATTAAATACTCATTTTCTGGAATGGAGAGACAGCTCAGGGGAGCATTTGTTGCTCTTATGTTTACTGTTTTGGTTTATTTTTCATTTTTCAAGACAGGGTTTCTACAGAGATGTTGTCATGAAACTCACTCTGTAGACCAGGCTGGCTTCAAACTCAGTCAGCGCTCCACCTGTCTCTGCCTCCCCATAAAAAATAAAATATATCCGGTGGAGTGTTCTCCTGTGGGACATGAACAGTAGTGTGGCACCTAATGTACTCAGAAGTGACACCTACTCAGTCCAGGGCAGCGGCCTCAGGAGACAAGAAGCACTTGAGGTCAGGTCACATTTTAAGTGAGTCTCTCACATATCAGCAGAGTTCTCACAGCCACAGGGTGACTCCATCCTAGAGGAGAGCATGGACAGGGCTAAGGAGAGTCTCCAGGCAGTGGAGACACCTAAGCATCCCCCCCTAAGTTGGTCAAGGTCCATACCTAGTGACAAGTCCACTGTGGTGTGATGACAACCGCACTTGGCCTCTGACTATTCAAAGCCCAGACTATAGTTCCACCATGAGGGAAAACAACAAACAAGCCAGCAGAGACATACTACAATGCACCTCAGTGCTATGCTACGCTATGCCAAGTGAGGACGTCAGAAAGAACTGGAATCAGCTGACTAGGGTCTTGCTCAGTGCTCTGCGGCAGGAAAAGACACCAGAGAAGGTTTCCATGCCGGTATCAGATCTTCCACGTGTCAGGGTCCAGCAGTAACAAAATGTTAGCATTATGGAGAACCGGACGTGGGATATAGACAGGAACGTGGTTGCCTTGATCATGGTGTCTCTTCATGGCAAAAGAACAGTGACTGAGATAAAACCCTGTCTCAAAAAGTAAAACAAGGTGGAGAGCATCCTAAAGAACACCTAATGCTGCCTATCCCACACTGTGCACACATGGGAGCACGAGCACAGGTTCAATCGCGCGCTCTCTCTCTCTCTCTCTCTCTCTCTCTCTCTCTGTCTGTCTCACACACAATAGTACCAAAAGACATTGACAAAGGTGTGAAATTGGGAGACGCCATCAAGAGCCCTTCTAAGATCCCCAGTGCTCATCCCAAGACACATGAAATGAAAATACAGATAGTTATTACTCAAAACTAAAAAGGTATATTATTTTAAGAAGCTGAGCTTTTTATATTGACTTTCTGGAAAGCGTCTAAATTGCAAGCTTGCATCCCAAACTCAGATGTTTTCCCAACCCTGTAAGCATACAAGGTTTTGGCAAGGAGAACGTCACTTCTTTTGCTCTGAAGTACTCCTGCCAAGTACTTGTTTAATCAGAGCAAGAGAAAAATCTGCATCTGCATCCCTGGCTCTAGTAATATGCCTGATATAATTAGTATCATAATGATTCTTTTATCAAAGCGACAAATAGATGCAATGAGATTTCAATAGTCTCTAATCTAGTGCTTTTCAATCATGAGTCTACCTTCTACTCTATCCACTAGCTCATCTCTGTCCCCCATATTTCATGAAAGTTTTATGCTCATGAAAAGCTTTACTGTTTACATAAATATTTTAATTTTCATGTGAACAAAAAAAAAATCTATGGCAGAAAAGCACTGACCCTCTGAAAGGCGACATGGAGTGGGAGGGAACAGACAGACCTGAGTTCAGATCTGATCCTGCTCCCTGCTGCCTGTGTATGGGCAGGCGGGCTGTGCAGATGGGGAACAGCAACACTGGCACTGGTTCTTGCTGCGTGTTTTCTAGACATCAGATGTCTGTAACATAGCAACTCACCTAATGACCACAACAACACCGTAAGGAGGGTGCTTCCCTAGACCCCTATTCTAGAGGAAACCAAGTCCAGGGACTTATGAAGCAACCCAATCAAAATGTGCTGGACAACATGTGCTTTCAGCTCTCAGCAAAAAGCGGGGAACAGCACAAATAGGACAGTCTCTGGGCTCTCCACGTGGCAGCACGCTCACAGAGCACACTGAAACTGGCATCTCCTAGTGCCAGCTAAGGGGCAGTGTCAGGTGTTGGCTGGTCACTCAGGACTATTTGCCTGACCCTGGGGAGAATGACTGGGACAGATGGTGCTTTAGATGGAGTGGAGCAAATGAAGAAATGTGGCTGACAAAAAAAAAAAAAAGTTACAACAGAAGAAAAGTTCCTGCTCAGGCTTAATGACCAGACAAAAAGGTATTTGTGCCAAATTCCATTTCTACATTATGGACCAGGACAACATAATTGCTTTGTTGCAAAATATCTGATCACACTGTGAACCCCAAAATTGTGTTCTTAACTGGAAAGACCTGTTTCTAGTTCTGGTGTGGCTCACCCTAGCACACACCTTTAATCCAAGACAGGAGTAAATAAAGTCAACCATAGGTTAAGAGGTAGAACAAGCAACTACTTGACAAGGAGTGAACATAAAGGGAAAACATAGAGTGAGAGGAAGTCAGGAGGATGGACAGAGAGATGCACAGGAAGGAGAAGGGAGGAACATTGAGTTTGAGAGGTATTTTGGAGACAGTGTAAGGAAGGCCTATTTTTTTTCCCCCTTTCTGGACGTCAGATAAGGAAGGTCAGCTGGGTGCTTTCTGTGCCTCTGAAAGCTAGTAGGCTTTCAGCCCAGCAACCGGCTCCCACGCCTTTATTGGTTAAACCAAACATTGGAAGATTTTGTTAAAAACAACACTGCTCAAATCCACTGAGAAATAAAAGCAGAAAATAAGCTGCATCAAATGTTCAGGACCTAAAACTAATGGGAGCTTTGGCTTCTCTAACAAGTATCTAGTGCTGGGGGAAGGTTTCTCCACACCTGTCACATCTCCAGAGCTTTACATCTGAGAGGGGACCAACTGCAGATTTCACACCCTAGGTTTGCAGGCTGCTCACTACATCCCAGCCCCACCTCTGCTGGCAAACCAGGCTGAAACCACTTGTGCTGTTTGCCTGACTCCCTGAGGAAGCTATTCGCACTATCTGCTGTGCCTCCTGTAGCCCTCTGCGCTGATATCCTCAGGGTGTCTGTCAGGTAGCTTTGCAGCTGGCCACCCTGGTGCCTGATTTCCTCCAAGACAATGCCCATGTCACCCCTATTGCCCTTCCTGCACCCACAGCACACTGTGGTTCATAAAAGCCACAAATAAAGCAGGAACGTGGGAATGGACAGGCAGAAGAGTTCAGCAGGGACCACCATCAAAGACAGAAATGCTCAGCACACAAAGAGCTTCAAAACCACAACAAAGCCCTTGGGGGGGGGGGCAGCAAGGCTCTGGCTGGAGACAGAGATCATAGCCATGTTTTTTGGAATGTACAGGAAGGTTAAAGGGCATGCTTATAATTCCAGAACTGGAGAGATGGCACTTGCCTGCCAGACAGTCTAGCCCAGAAGTTCTCAACCTGTGGGGTCGTGACCCTTTGGGGGTCGAGTGACCCTTTCACTCCTTAGGGGTAGCCTAAGACCATAAGAAAACACGGATATTGCATTATGATTCATAATAGTAGCAAAATTACAGTATGAAGTCACAATGGAAATAATTTTATGGTTGAAGATCACAACAACATGAGGAACTGTGTTAAAGGGTCACAGGATTAGGAAGGTTGAGAATCACTGGTGAGCCTAATTGGTGAGCTCCAGACCAATCAAAGGCCCTGTCTCAAGAAAGGCGGGCAACATTCCTGAGGATGACACCCAAGGCTGTACTCTGACTCCCACCTGTACACAGTTATAAAAGTGACTTTTATTAGTCTGATGTAATTGTTATCTCAGAGGTTTCCTGCGTCCATGTGTCTAGGCCTAGTCCTGGAAACTTCTAGCCTCCGTACAATCTAACCTAGGCCTAGAATGTTTTTAGCCTCTAAGAATTGCTTCTGAATAAGCTCACCCTTTCTAGCTCTTTCTCCTTCTCAGGCTGGCTGGTTCAGCTCAGTTATTCTGGCTCAACCTCCTCTCCAAGCTAACTGATTCAAACCGGCTTCTCTCGCTTCTGACTGAATTGCTCTGCTTGGCCTCAAACTAACTCTAGCAATCTATTCTAATCTTCTGGCTCCTTCTCATTCTCTGGGACATTCTGTCTTCACCTGTGTCTAGCTTGTTCTCTCTGCAGTGTGTCTCTATAAAACTCTCCCAGTAAAACTGCCTCCTCTCCCTCCTTGCTACTCTCTCAAGCAGATTTCTCTTTCCTGTTACTCATGAGAATTGGACATATCCTAGTGTGTCAAATCTTTCTCTAATTCATCATTCTGTCTGTCCCTCAATTAGAGGTCACTTTCAAAACATGGGTGTTTCCTTCTACAAACTAACTTTACCTTCATTGTTTGGGATTAAAGTTGTGTACTAAGGGCATGTCTGCATTCCAGCCAGAGGGATTAAAGGCGTGTCATTCCATCAGGATCACACAGACCTAGAATATCTTTTGATGTGATTCCTTGCCAAATCAGCCATGCTACTGGATTAAAATTCCTCTATACCCTTGCACACATATGAATTATCATGCATACATGTACACACATACATATACACATATTTGTACACATACACACTACTAAGTACATAAGAGCTACTTGGAAGTTTGGAATGGACCAAAAACTGCTTGTTCATCCTGCACCCACTCACTTCAGGACTTCTGTACAAGCCTGGGCATGATTGCACAGGCTGTTTATTCTTCAGACATCAAAGGGGTCAAAGGGAGAGAGGGCAAGAAGATCTCTGTGACCTTACTCTGTGTTCGTTGATGAGGAGGTCCCGAGCAGCATTGAAGATGAGTGTGTGGAGGTGCTTGGAGTAGAACACCAGGGTGTAATCATAATCAAAGCCATAGATCTCAATGTCTGATAGGCTCATTTCGTTGTTTGAGAAAATTGCATCTGGATTCAGCAAGTTGTTCATGATGGAAGGAACCAATTCTAGGAGCAAAGAAAAGAATACGTTATCTCAGGGCACAGAGAGGGGTTGGATGGCTTCTAAACTACAGGAGCAGTTTGCACATCCATTCAGTGTCCAGAGCAGCAGATCCAAGGCTGGGAATGCCGCTCAGTGGTATAGCACTTCAGAGCAGGGGAGGAGGGGATGGAGAAAGGTCAGTTCATGAGGACAGAAAGGAGACTAGTAGTTGTGCCAGATGGGTGAGGAGGTGACTGTTAAAGAGTACAGAATTTTTTTCCAGGTGGTAAAAATATTCTCAGTTTAATTGGGATGACGGGCACAGCAGACTGCATTTCCTGAATATACTAATGTCCATGGGCAGGGATCTGGAGAGGCCTCATTTGATTCAGAGCTATCTCCATCATGTCTCGATGAGACTGTCTCTGAGAAAGAACACATTTCAGGCTCTCAAGAGATCAATGTTTTCTTATTAATGTATGTTGGTTACAGATTTTATAAGTATACAACATGGAATTTAAATATACATCACTATCAAAAGAAAATTAAGATTCAGTGTATTGGCTACCAATGTTTTTCCATATATATCCTATAGGGCTGACCTTAACTGTACACACAGGCCTGTGGCAGTCTCCATAGTTCATACACAACCACAAGCTTACACCACTGCAGACTCTGAAGCTAAAAAGCAACAAATCAAGTAATCCAATTTTTAAAATGGGGTACAAAGTGCAACACAGAATTCTCAATAGAGGAATATTGAATGGCAGAGAAACACTTAAAGAAATTTTCATCGTCCTTAGCTATCAGGAAAATGCAAATCAAAACAACCCTGAGATTTCACCTGACATCCATCAGAATGGCTAAGATCAAGAACTCAAGTGACAATACATGCTGGAGAGGATGTGGAGAAAGGGGAACCCTCTTCTATTGCTGGAGGGAATGTAAACTTGTACAACCACACTGGAAATCAATCTGGCACTTTCTCAGACAATTAGGAATAGTGCCACCTCAAGATCACAGCTATACCATTCCTAGGCATATATCTAAAAGATGCTCAAGTATACAACAAGGACATTCGCTCAACCATGTTCACAGCAGCTTTATTTGTAATAGCCAGAAGCTGGAAACAATCCAGATGTCCCTCAACAGTGGAATGGATACAGAAAATGTGGTACATTTACACAATGGAATACTACTCAACAATTAAAAACAAGGAAATCATGAAATTTGCAGGCAAATGGTGGGAACTAGAAAAGATCATCCTGAGTGACGTATCCCAGAAGCAGAAAGACACACATGGTATATACTCACTTATAAGTGGATATTAGACATGTAATATAGGATAAACCTACAAAAATCCGTATACCCAAAGACTCTAATCAAGAAGGAGGACCCTGGGTAAGATGCTCAATCTTCATTCAGAAAGGCAAATGGGATGGACATCGGAAGAGGGAGAAAACAAGCAACAGGACAGAAGCCTACCACAGAAAGCCTCTGAAAGGCTCTACCCTGCAGGGCATCAACGCAGATGCTAAGACTCACAACCAAACTAAGGGCAGAGTGCAGGAAATCTTATGAAAGAAAGGGAAGATAGAAAGACTTTTATTCTTTGTTAAAGGGATTCCAAAAATTCATTCTACTTTACAATTTCCATGAGTTCAAACGCATCCTCACTACAATCCAAGCTGCAAAGCAAGGCTAGCACTGTGGCTCAGTGGCAGAGTGCTTGCTCAGGGCGCACAGGCTATTTGATTCCCAGCCCTGAAAAATAATCTTTACATAAAATAGAGAATGGTAGTGGTTTTATTTCTGCATTTTTTTTGGAATACTTTCCTATATTTGTTCCCCTAGAAAAGAGTTCATCTTTAGCTGTGGATTTTTAACAACCTATAATTTTGTGTTGTTTTGTTTTTGGAGGCAGGGTTTCTCTGTGTAGCCTTGGCCATCCTGACTTGCTTTGTAGACCAGGCTGGCCTCAATGTCACAGAGATCCGCCTGCCTCTGCATATGCCACAGCGGCCTCCTACAACCCATGATTTTTAACAAGACTAAATTCAGAAAGCAGGAAAATGGCGGGCGGTAGTGCCATCTGCCGTGGTACACCTGTTCTCGCCACATCATTCCCAGGTACATAAACTGTCTGAACACACCACAGAAGTCTGGAGACGGCATCCCCTCAGCCATGCTGATAGCTTTCCCAGGGCCCAACAAAGAATTTGTCACTCTGCAGGTGTGCTGTGGTGTGTGTGTGTGTGTGCACTCCTGCTCTCCGTCAATCAACTGTAAAATTGTAAATATTTTTAAAAAGAAAAACATAACTAAATAAAGTGGAGTCCCCCCCACTGTTTTTTACTGCTTTTTCACTATGAACACAGTATCCACCAAGGAGCTACCTGAGTAATCTGGTGATGTACCTGGTGACCAGACCCCCACCAGGGCAGAGTCCCAGCTGCAGCCCTTTACTGGATTAGAAAAGCCTTACAGACCTGGTTAACCCTGGGGCTTCTTCCATATACACCCACTTAACATCACATTTTATACCCCACACAGCTTCCAGGCCAGTGACACTGAATGCATGAATGAGCACAATTTTGCCTGTACTGACATTTCACACATGATCTTGTTAAAAACAACAAAGGCAATTGGTTTGGTTTTCAGGATGGTGGTGGTGGGTGGGTGGTTCTCTGTTTCGTTCACGAACAGAGGTCTAAGGACAGTAAGTAGACTGACATATGAGGAAAATGTGAGGCAGACACTTCACAAGAACTCACCCCAGGAAGGGAGAAGCCAGCACCCCTGTTATGTGAGCACGGCTATTTTCTGAGTGTGACAGAATCATCCAGATGACGTAGGTGAAGCAGGATTGCTTATGGAGTGACCTTTGTGTGGAAGCTCCAACAGCCTGCTTTAGGTAAGGTTTATATTTAGAAAAAGCACCGGCAAGAAAATCCATCTGTGTTTTCACTACCTGACCCACTGAGCCGCCCTCCAGGAAAAAGCAGTACATGGGAAATCCCCACAAGCCAGCTCGGAGAGCTGCCCAAGGCTCCCCTGGGCACCAAGGGGCTGTCCATCACATGAGTGTCATCTCAGCACCTAGCTGTGTCACATGTTCTCTTCAACACAGGCACAAGGGGAGGCATCAAAAGCCTAACAGGATCTCAGTTCCTCCCTGATGGAACAGAATGCCCCATCCAGTCATTCACAGAACTAAGTGCAGAGGTAGACACAGGAATGGAGCCACAGCTCTCAAGCTGAAGGCCAGCTCTGAGCTCCACAGGCCACAATGAGCTGGAAGATTCATCCCCCATACACAATATGGGGCGCTGGGAGGTCCCAGCACACTAGGTGGCTTCTGTTTCTCTATCTGCTAATACCACAAAGCCCTGGGAAATGTACCAAACAGCCTATGGTAATCCCAGCACCTATCAAGCTGAGGTAGAAATATGGCTGCAGGCCAGCCTGGGCTACCCAGTGGCATAAGCCTGTCTTCAAAGAAAAAACAAGTTTTATGCATTCTGTTTTGATTTGGGCTTGTGAGGTTTTTTGTTTTGTTTTGTTTTTTACTGTATTATGATAAAATAACATGTGAAACAAAATTTACCATCCTAATTATTTTTAAGTGTGGTTTAGTGGCTTTCAGTACATTCACTCTCTGAGGTCCCATCACCACCATCCAGCTGCAGAACTCTGTCTGGAGACACTAAAACACCATGCGCAGTAGATAACACCCTCCCCACCCCACCCCCTGGCAGCACCACTCCGCCATGCCTCTCTTCAGCATCTCAGAGAAGCAGGGCCACTTAGCACCTGTCCTTCACATAATGTGCTCATTCATCCATGGTGAGGAACCCACCATCTCCTCCCGCTCCTTTTTCTTATTGTTACATTTACCTAACAGTGCCTGTGTGGGTGTCAGAGAATAAGCTGTAGAGACTGTTTCTCTCTTTCCACATTGGGTCCCGGGAACCTAACTCAGATCATCAGGCTTACCCACCAAGCCATCTCACCAACCCTGTATTTACACACTTTTGACAAACTTCCAGACTGTTTTTCTCAGCAGCTGTACCATTTTTCTGTTTTGCTTTTTTAAAGATTCCTGTCAGAATATCATTCCTTGGCTAAATTCTATCTTTACTGCTGACAGGAAAAGAAAATGAACGAAGGCAAAATTTGGATTCAGTCCGATATCTTCCCTTTATTCAAGCAGCTATTTTAAACTACATGAAGATCAGAGTTTGGGCCAGACATGGTGGCACACACCTATAATCCTAGCACTCAAGGGGACATAGGCAGGCAGATTGCTGTGAGTTTAAGGCCAGCCTGGTCTACAAAGCAAGTCCAGGACAGCCAAGGCTACACAGAGAAACCCAGTCTCAAAAAGACAAACAAACAAAAAACAGATCTGAGTTTGAGAAGGCCAACTTTGGTCAACCTTGCTTTGTCCAGCTTTCCATTCAGAAATGCTAAATGGCTCTCCATTAATAAAAAGCCTCCAGTCAGGCAAGGCTATCCCTGTCACAGAGCAAATGTGGGCGGAGTGCCAAGCAGAAATCCATGGCCTGGAATTTCCTCATGTGCTCAAAGGCAAGGTGACTGTCATTCAACTATTGGGCAGGCAGCCTAGAGAGCTGTAAAAGTTAACAAGTGGGTACTGGGGAGGTGTGTCCGCTGGTAAATCACCTACCACTCAAGCAGGAAGACTGACCCCAGCACTCTCATGGAAAGCTGGATGTGAGGGTATGACTGTTTGAAATCCAATCACTGAGTGCAGACAGAGGGCTGAAGCCCTAAAGCTCATGGCTGGTCTATCTAAACCAATGGTTCCGTGGGATACCCTGTCTCAAAATTTAAGGTAGAGAGAGAGCAACAAAGACACTGGATGTTGACCTCTGGTCCTATATGTGCAAGCACACATGCATGTCTTGAACACCCACACAATCATGTACAGATAATGGGAGAGAAATGAGCAAGAGAGAAATGAGCAAGTGTGACTTCCTGCCATTATTCCAGGGACCAGACAGGAGGATGAGGTTGACAAATGAGGGTCCAATAAGCAATGTTTGTGGGCTCCGGCTCCTTGTGCTCAGCCAGTGTGGGTTTGCCATCTCAAACCTGTGCCTGTCCGTTGGCCTCTCTTTGCAAGCACAAGGGGGTAGGTGTGGGATGGAGGAGGGTTACTGATACCCCTCCCCTCTTTTCCTTCCATTCTCGCCAGCTCTGCCCAACAGTTCCTGAGAAAACAAGTAGCACCCACACTTCCAATACAGCACATGATACATGTGACAGAGATGCCTCACTCAAGATAAAGAAGCCTGGAAGGCCACGCTCCCCCACAGAGAGAGGTGGGCCTCCCGTTCTTCCACTACCAGCACACTGAGGAACGTGCCCCTCTGAGCACCCACCCATGAGGCCTCAGTACGGTTCTGCTCCTGACTCCAGTGCGGTGGTCATTCACAGCAGGCATGGAATATCCCTTGGGCAACTGGCATGTACTTCTCCCTGCCAATCAGTCCTGCCAGGTGCTTTTTTGGGTCTGTTTGGTAATTTCTTTTATGTATGTGTGTGTGTGTGTTGGTTTGTTTGTTTGTTTTTTTTTTTCAAGACAGGGTTTCTCTGTCCTGGCTGCCCTGGACTCACTCTGTAGACCAGTCTGGCCTCAAATGCAGAGATCCACATGCCTCTTCCTCCCAAGTGCCCTGCTGTTGTTTGGTAATTTCAAGGAAGAACCATTCTTTTTTTTTTTTTCTTCTTCTTCTTCTTCTTCTTCTTCTTCTTCTTCTTCTTCCTCCTCCTCCTCCTCTTCCTCCTCCTCCTCCTCCTCCTCCTCCTCCAAGTTTGGGCCTAAGAGAACATATACCTTGAAGAGCAAGAGATCCCTACAGAGAAGCTGGAAAGAGCAAGGTCAAAAGCAGGGGGACCACCCAGTGACATCACCTCAATGCCAGGACCAAGTCCTGTTTAGAGCAAGCAGTTCCTCTCAGCGTTCAATAGCACAAGGCCATATGACCTCGTCTCTTGAGTCTCTTTACTTTTGCACTGCCAGGAATCCAGCTGGCTCAGGGCTTTGTGCACAATGGTAAGCACTGTAACTCTGCTTCTTTTTAAAAAACTGTTTTTTTGTGTGCTAAGTCAGCTTAAGTTTTTAATTGCTTTTCAAGGATATTCAGCTACTCAAAATTCTTTCTGCCTGAAATTTTTAGATTCTTGCTCTGCCTTAAAGGTATTGCTCACCTCTTTGATCTTAAACTCTCCTCCTATGCCAGTTTAAACAGGATAGATGATCTCTGCTCTGTGTCAAAGTCTGCCTTTCCACATATGCTACATGGAAAGAATGCTGAGGAAGATTTTCTCACACAGAATGTTACAAAATATAAACTATGTAGAACAGTTTTTAAAAACATTAAAAATATTAAGAGATATGAAAATGTATGAATAGAACAAAACTTTCTATTTAAAAATTTTAATAATTTTTTAAAATTCCAAACATGTTGAAAGGAATGTATTAACAGATTTACAAAATACAGGCATATTATACCAAAAAAAATTAAAAACAGAAATATCCTTAACAAAATTTAAAATGCACGGAAAAGAAATTAAGTGACTAATCAACAAATGTTCAAGCACCCTGACTGTAGAAAAAAAGGAAATTAAAACATCTGGACACAGTTAATAATTGCTCTCTGAAGGGCAGAACTGCACACAGATCTACTGTGTTGATTTCAAATGTGTATTTTTCTATGATAAGCACGTGAGCAGGTGACCCTTGGCAAAGAAATAGAAAGAGGATGCCATTTCCCTCCTGTCTGAGTCTAGGGCATTCTTGTTGCTCGTGCTTTCTGCCTTTGGTAATGATGGAGCACAGAGCTGGGGCTGGACCCTCACCCTTGCTCCACGAAGTTTCAGAACAGAAGTCAGCACCTTGCAAACTTTCTGGAAGGTAGCCAGCCATCAACACCAACAGCATCCTGCCCTTTGACCCACTGTCTCACTTTCTAGGAAATCTACTGTACGGAAATATTCAGAGATGTAGCTAAAGATGTATACATGAAGATATTGTTACAGTGCTTTGTAGTAAGGCAAAAACTGGGGAGACATGGTCATCTCGGCCATCTGAGCTCAGGAACCCAAAGCGTATTATTAATAAGACATGACCAAACAGGGGAGCCGGAACACAGTGGACAACTCTCGAGTTCAACCTAACAGGAGCCACAATCCCAGAAACATTACGGTGACATTTTGCTGACGTAAAGTTAGGACTTAACTTTATTTATGAATAGATTTATATATAAACTATTTAGTGATGCCAGGGATGGTATTGCATGTTTGTAATTCCAGCACTGGGGAAGCTCAAGCAGGAGGAAGAGTCCACCGTGGACTGGACTATATGTGAAAGCCTGTCTCAAAATGTCCAAGGCTGAGAATATAACTCATGGGGAGAGTGCTCGCCTAGCATCAAGGTTTGACCTTGGCTTTGATCTCAGTACCAAGGGGGGGAGGGATTATTTAACTGTGTTTTTGTTTTGTTTTGTTTTGTTTTGTTTTTGGCCCTATGCTAGATTTAAGCTCTTTTCTATGGTGGGGAGACAGGAAAAGCCTTGCAGAAGAAATAGGACCTTTTTGCTAGTGAATTTTCGCAGTTATAGAAAAGCTGACACCCAGCACACAGGCTGGCTCTCTGAGGGTCTTCACAATGCTCAGAGGACAAAGTTCTCCTACAGGGCAGTGACCACAGCACTTACACGCTGTGTGAGGCACCATGGGAAGTCATGTCCACAGACCACACTCAGTTCAACCCTCATAAGGAAGGATACTTTGACAAGGCCAAGCACACAAATCTCAGCTTCCTTCAGGACACTGGCCCAGCCACTGTAGTTGCAGACTGAAGGCAAGACAGACTCATGGTCCCTCCCTCATGGCATGGGTACTTGCCTCAAAAGAAGCCAAACAGGCCAGACGCCTTTCATTAATTCTGCTTTGCCTTCACAGCTTTACTGAGGTGCAGTCTGTGAGCTGTATATCTAGCATGGAAGTCCAAAGAAATAAGGAGCACTCCTCACAACCCTAGAGGCCACAGCCCTCCCTGCCTCTGCCTTCTGAGTTTTGGGGTCAGATTCCCATATTCATCTCTGGAATGTCCTACAAATAAGGCCATCCAACAAGCCAAGTTTTTTATAACCTGGTTTTCCTACTTGCAAACCTCCCAGGATTTTTAGCACTTACAGACCTCCTATCTGTCAGCACAATACAGAGAATGAGGCAAGAAGCACAGGTTATCAGTGGGTGGAGATTAGCATGTATCACATTGGCACGGGACACAAAGGGCAGAGACAATTGCAGACTTATTTTTGTTTCTTCTATTAATCTAAAGAAAAACTTAAAATTTCCCCCAGAATTCTGTATCATCAGCAGCAATCTATGACAAGTAGAATTCCTCATCTAAAAACCTTGCTAGTGCACATGGCATTTATACTACTCCCAGTGAAAGTTAAAACTGTACCCTATTCCTCTGTAATATCTGTGATTCCCACTGCTCCACAGAAATCCATCATACTTCCTCAAGCTCCAGAAATAAAAGCACACAAAACTGCATTGAAATGAGGTTAAATATAATAATGGTTTGATGACAACCTAATCTTAAGGTAAGTCATTTAATAAAAAATAAACCTAACTGCTCAAGAGAAAAGCATATTCAGCTTCAAGAGGGCATGGTTTCTTAGAGGAAAACAGAGCCAAAGAAACACTCAGTGGTCTTGTCACTAGGGTACAGAGGAGACAGAAAAAGACTGAACATCGATCCTAAGCCATACACGGGGGAAACTTCACTATCACATCTCAGTTAACATAGGAATTCCAAAGGCAAATCCCAATCTTCAGAGGACCCAAAAGCAAGCAAGATAAAGCGGCAGAGCTGTAGCCATGGCTAGCCAACCACTCAGTGTGGGCAAATGCCAAGCACACAGTAAGTTCTTTGTAAACTTCCGTTTATTTTTTTTTTTCCTACTCAGCCATTCCAGAGTTCCGTTTATTTTTTTTCCCATGGTCAGTAATTATTGGCATAATCTAGGAATTGTCTCCTCCTGGCTATTTTATGAGAAGATAGAGACACAGCTCCACAATGTCACCTTCAACAGTCTGAGTTCCCCTGATCTTACAGAGACCTCAGTTTACCTCAATTTCTGTGGCTTCAACACAGAAAGGATTTCAGTACTAGCCATGCTAGAACCTTTACTGAAGCCCCACCTCCACCCCCGCCTTTGAGACAGGGTCTCTCTGTGTAGCCTTGGCTGTCCTGGACTCACTTTGTAGACCACGGTGGCCTTGAAGTCACAGAGATCCGCCTGCCTCTGCCTCCCGAGTGCTGGGACTACAGGCATGCGTTAAGCCCTGGAGTTACTTCTTGAAAGGTTGCTGAGAAACCTCACCTCTTTTGTAAGGAAAGCGGCTCTGGAGAAGCTGGGGTGGACTCAGAGGCTGATCAGGAAAAACAAGGAGCTGGCGTGACCCAGTGTGACTGTATAAAGGGCTCAGGGGGTGTTTCTTACTGTTAATGGCATTTCTGGTGAGCTTCCTAGAGAACTGCAGGTTTATAGACAGAGAGCTGGAGCTCTTACTTTGCTTCATCAACCAAATTCCTGGGTTGAGGGACTAATTTCCTTCTCTAGTGTCCCCAAGATTTCTCATCTTTCTGCCCTGCCTCAAAAACTTCTCAAAATACTAGGTTGTAGCTGGCAAAATAGTGGCTAATTAATGACCTCTCACTCTGATCCCCAGAGCCTGTGACACAAAATGACGGGGCTGGGGGGGGAGGGGACTGCACTTCAAACACAACAGAGCATCCTTGGTTACCCAGGTGGGCCCTAATGTAATTGCAGGGTCCTTGTATTCGTAAATGGAAGCCAGGCGGGAATGTGTGTCCACACAATGAGGTGTGAGGAGACTTCAATCAGCCATTACCGATTTTGAAAATGAAAGGAGCTACAAAGAACACCAGAAGCTTCTAGAAGCTGGAAGGACGCATTCTTCCCCTGAACCAGAAGAGGTAAATGCAGCCTTGCCAGGGGCTTGGCTTTAGACCAGGGATCTGTTCCCGAGCTGTGGGAGCATAAATGTATACCTGCCGTGCTCACACTATGATTCAGGGACAAGGACCTGGCTGCTGCCTTCACTGTCTTCACCATCGGCATATGGTGGCATTTCCCAGAGGCTTCATGACATCTGTGCTATAACAAACTGAAGGCAGAATCAACCAGAGAACCCAGAACTCTTCCATTAATCTGCACATCACAGAAATATGCAAAACTATAAAACCATGCTGATCCCCTAAGCTTTTTTTATTTTGGAAAATCACTTTCTATAAAAAAATAAGCCTGGGGCTAGAGAGATGGCTTAACAGTATTTAAGAGCACTGGTTGCTCTTCCAGAGGACCCAGGTTCAATTCCCAGCACTCACATGGCAGTACACAATTGTCTGTAACTCCAGTTCCAGGGTATCTAATACCCTCACACCAATGTACATAAAATAAAATTAAATAAACTGTTTAAAAACATCATCTTTATGTGGCATAGGTTTACCAGAATAAAAGTCCTGCTTTTAGAGAGGGGGAAGCCATTCCAGGTTTTTCCTCCCTTCTCGTCTCTGCAATATACACTGTCAGCTCAGAAAGGACAGTGCGGATTTGGCTGAGCACACGTGAGCGCAGAAGGACTGCAGCCAGCACTGACCTCCAAGGGCATCTCACCAGAACATGATGCTTACACCAAGAGAACCAGGCACTTCCCTCTACTATGAAGCAGGCAGACCAAACTAGACCAAATACCTAACCATCACTGGATTTAAGCAGCAATATACACAATAGGGGAATCAGAACGGCTTTGTGACTCAGCCATTCAAAAGTTAGTCAGTCTTAAAGGCAAGCAGAGGCCAAATGGCAAGGAAATTGGGTTATCAACAAAGGACCCTAAAACTGTCAGTCCTCCTGCCTTGCTACAGGGAAGTGTTCTCTCCTGAAAGTGTGAAAGTTACCATGCAAGGATGTTTGTCCCTCAAGCTCTTTCCCTATTACCATTATGATTCTATGGCCAGAGAACTATCAACAATATCCACCTCAACAAAGGACTACTTCTAAAGAAGGTGTTTGCTACTTGGAAGATGCCAAGAAAGGTCCAAACACAGTAGAAAAAGCACCCATATCCTTCCATCCAGCTAGGAAATAAAAGCGCTCCCACCTTCCCATGCCCTCCAGCTTCACCCCTACCCTACACCTCTCCACTACCCAACACTCAACTTTGGTTTATCACTCTTGAGTTACTCCAGACTTCTGCCAGGCAAACAGTAATCTACAGCATTACTGTGTCCAAAATCATCTTTAGTTGGCATCTATCCATAATCTGAGCCTAACACGTAGTGGGAAAGGCCTGTAAACACAGCACATAGAATGCTAGGGCAGGAGAATCATGAGTTTGAGGCCAGCTTATGCTACGTGGCATGTGGGAAAAAAGAAAACAATGAATAAATTCACCTGATGCCAACAAGCCTGCCTGCATAGAATGAAGACACACGTTCATGTGTATGTGGTGTGTGTGTGTGTCAACTGAACTCAGAGTTCACTGATACAGTTCCTCTAGCTAGCTTGCTTGCTATAGAAGTCCCACCTCAATTTGTTTGGGATTATAAGAAATCCTCTTACACACCCGACCTTTACAGTGAGTTTTGGGGATCCTGTCCTGATGCCTGCATAGCAAGCTCTTTAACCACTGAATCATCTCCTCAACTTATTGATACAAATGTAGCCTGGCTTTTGCTGCTGAGAGCCAAGATTTCTCTGAAACTTTTGAGAAGGTAGCTGAATGATCTACCAGTTAGCATATGGATTTAGCGTTGGGATGTGGAACGTGGCTCAGCTAGAAGTGCTTGCCTAGCATGCCCAAAACTCCAAGCTCAAACATCAGTGCCACTTAAAACCAGGCCTGTGATCCTAGCACTTAGAGAGAAGGAAATCAGGAGTTCAAGGTCATTCTTGGTTCCACAGATAGTTCAAGGCCAGGTGAGGCTAGAGGAAACCCAAAAAGTAAAATAAGACAAAAACCTAGAGTTAATTTATTTCTTTCACTAAGGAATGCATACTGAGAAGTGTAGAGAAGTCAAAATATTAAAAGAGATTAAGTGGTAATTTTATTACCAGCCTTTGAAGACGGAAGGATTAAATTTTAAAAATCAGCACTTCTCAACCTTGGTGGCACTGATCCTTTGAGAAGCTTGTTGCAAACGTGGGCTGTAGATCTAGTAGAATGCTTATGTTAACATGTACAAAGCCCTGGGTTGGATCCCTAACACCAACAACCCAGCCAGGCGAAAATTTAATGTAGCAAATTTTATTTTTGTTTGTTTTTCAAGATAGGGTTTCTCTGTGTAGCCTTGGCTGTTCAGGACTCTTTGTAGAACAGGCTGTCCACGAACTCACAGAGATCTGTGTGCCTCTGCCTCCCTGAGAGCTGGGATTACAGCTGGGGCGTGAGTCTTTTTACATGTTTGGAATAACAGAAAACCAACCCAGCACTGGGGCATGAGGAGAGATGCTTCAGGAAACCAATGATATCACACACAAATCTTGTGATTTGTGAGTGTACAGTTGCCAAGTGTAACTTAAAATGTGCCTATTTACCTAAGGACAGGCTACAAAGATTCCCAGACTCTTATAGATTCCTAACTCCATAGTCTACCATGCCTAACTGCAGAAGAAAGCGCATTTCTGGTTGGACAATGAAGCCTCATCCAGTATCAAAAACATCCATTCTTACTAAACAAATTATTAAAAATTCCAAAGTACAGAACCCCAAAATAGAGTTGTTAACATAAAAACAGAACTTCAAGGTCAAATGTATTCAGGAAGCAAAATATCATTATCTTTCCTCCTAGAGACTTATGACTTTTAAAGACTAGTACTGAAAAGCCCAGCTATATATAAAAAAGGTTTTTTCATGTGGGTTTTTTTTTCCTACATTTCAATAGCTGCATCTCTTGTGAGATCGTGGGACACAGTCTGAGAAGTGTGAGTTTAATCTGAAAATGATCCTAAAGTATCTCTGTTAGTATTTAGGTAACCTGCTTCTGGGTTACCTAGCAACCTATGATGTCATCATGTGTAACCTGCGGGGGTCACACCTGGCAGGTGAGGGTAAGTTGCTCCATAAAAGGACCAACCTGCCACTTTGTCGCTTTCTTATCCCTTACCCTCTTACTCCTCTTGCTCTCACCTCTCTCTGTCGGGGCACCCCTCCCCCCACCATGTCTGTCTGTCTGTCTGTCTGTCTCTCTCCATATCCATCTCCATCCAATAAGCCTCATTGGATTTCAGATTGGTTGTGTGCATGTCATTTTTCTAGAAATACTAACAATCTCTCTGACCTGCTGTAGCCCCTTGAGGAATGTACGCGTGTAGTCAGTTATTGTACAGCACCTTATGGTGAGAATTATCTTTGTGTCTAATGTTTATTTTGTACATGTTCTGCTTGCATTAATACTTGTTGCTAAGTACCTAAATCATATGTGCTGTGCTGTGTGTGTGTGTATGTGTATGTGTATGGACACCTGTTTATGGGACCACGCCTCATGTGCAGAGACCAGAGGAGAGGGTCAAGTATCATATTCTATCAGTCTGCCTGATTGCCTTCACACAGTCTCTCTCACTGAACCTGCTGCTCTTGGACCTTTTGTTTTGTTCTGTTAGTAAACCTGTCTGGCCAGCAAGCCCCACTAATCCTCCTGTCTCCCCACCTGCTGGCTGGAGGTACAGTGCAATGCCACCTACCCAGCTTTTATGTGGATTCTGGTGGTCAGACCTCAGGCCCCCATGCTTGCAGGGAATCTCTCTAACTCACAATTTCCTAACTTCTGATGGATTATCAAGTTCTTTCAATACAGAACTTCAATAAACCCTTCCATGTCTGTGAATGAAGCCTGAAACACTCCACAACAATCTACAATTTACCTTCTTTCACCATGGCCTCACCAACTGGGCAAGGATTCTAATCAGCTCAGCTCTCAGAGTAATTCCTTTGCGGAAAGAGGGGGTGGGAGAGGGAGGAAGGAAGAAGGAGAAAAGGGCTCAGAATGAAAAATAGCTATGGACTTTGTAAAAACTTCAGGTCTCTGTACAGACAAAACTGACCTGAAATTTTGTTGGATTTTTTGTTTGTTTGTTTTTAACAAACTTCAATTAAAATGGACTGGGGGAAATGCATTAAAACAAAGCCTAAAAATCACACCCCTTGCCTGGAAGGCATTTGAAGTGACTGGCCTGAAGGAACTATTTGGATTAACAAAAGAGAGCAAGTGACTAGAAAAATAAGAGTCTAGTCAGATCAGGAAGTGGGAAAGTAAACCAGCTTTGTCTTGAGGGATAACTGGGGGAGGAGGGGACCAAATGACCACTGCATCCCCAGGCAGTAGTCTGCTCTGCTGGCAGTTTGTCCCTTACCCCTCTACTAGATTCCACATCCATGTGAGGCTGGTTCACAGCTTGGCACAAGCAGGTGAACAGATACTGGGCACCACGGCCCAGACTCATGCACCTGAAAATCAACAACCTTAAGACCCGCTTCTGCTGAGCACTTAACACATGCTCACTGAATGGGCACAGACATCACCTGGAGGAGGGTAGAGGAGGTGAGTACCCAAATGAGACAAAGAAGGCAATGCCAGATTTAAAGTACCCCCTGACAGGGGTACTATTTGTGAATGTACTGTGAACATGCAGAGGGAACCTGCAAACCGTGTACCTGTAGTATGTAACACCGGAATAAATGGAGACAGCATTTAATCCAGTAACTTCATTTTAAGAAGAGAAACTGGCCCAGTGCATTGGCACACACCTGTAATCCCAGCGCTCAGGGAGGCAGAGGCAGGCGGATTTCTGTGAATTCCAGGCCAGCCTGATCTACAAAGCAAGTCCAGGACAGTGAAGACTACACAGAGAAAACACTGTCTGGGTGGGGGTGGGGGTTGAACCTAGGCGATCTGATACTTGCTGAAGGCCAAGCATAGCATTGCCCTAAGCAGGAGATAGTTGAATAGCTACTATCTACTTGAACATCTGCAGAGTATGGGCTCAGGCTAAAATTAATAATAATAATAATAATTCATGTTAGTGCTGGCCTTAGTAGTGCTGGACTTTAATACCAGAACGCCTGAGGCAGAGGTAGAATCTTTGTGAGTTACATGCCAGCCTGGTCTACAGAGTTCCAAAACAGCTGGACTATACAGTAAGACCCTGTCTCAAAAAAAAAAAAAAGAAAGAAAGAAAGAAAGAAAGAAAGAAAGAAAGAAAGAAAGAAAGAAAGAAAGAAAGAAAGAAAGGAAGGAAGAAAGAAAGGAAGAAAAGAAAAGAAAAAAACACCAAACCATGTTATCCCCTTACTGCAGCTAAGGGTCAGAGAGGAAAAAACTCAGGTTTTCCTACTCCAGACTGACCACCCAAGCCAACACTCCCGGTACCAATCTCTATCTAGCCACACCCAGAGCTGCTTTATCCTGATGAGATAGGGGGGTGGGGAGGGCGCACTCATTATACCATTCTCAAAACCCTACCAAGTTGCTACTACCCATATCCCCATTGGATAAACAATAAACAAGCTTCAGGACCTCTCTATTCTCACAGGCAGTAAGGATAAACCCTGTCCAAAATATCAGAATGGAAGAAACTATACCTGTAGTTTCTTCTAAAACTAAACTGCAATTGCCCTTCAACCTGTGGAGATCAGCTTTCCCCCACTCCACAGCATAACTCCCTAAAATATATAATTTTATTTCGTATTAGATCAATGGTACTTTCCTTTTTATTGCTAAGTAGTGTTTCATAGTAGGTACATACTAAATGTTGAATCATTTAACCATAGTTCAGGTCTCAAAAAGCTATGTGGTTTGCCTCAATCTCACACCCAAATAGGTGGAAATGCTATGTAGGGGGTTTTGTATGAATGTTGTTTTCACTATCTCCATATATATGTCAGTAATTTTTAATAAAATTATTAGACAGGAGTTGTGAATGGCTCATATCTATAATTCCAGCACTTGAAAGACTGAAACAGGAGAATTGCTTCAAGTTTGTTTGCCTGAAACCCTGTCTCAAAAAGACCAAAAATGAAAAGAAGAAAGGAAGACAAGTTGGGAGGAGAAGAAACTGGACACGGATACGACACAAATTTGCCAGGAATGGTAGCTCCCACATGGAAGGATAACACAGGAGACTCCTGACTTTAAGGCCAGCCTGAGATACACAGCCCAGCTGAGAACACTTGCCTGGACAATTACGACAGTCTTTCAAAGAAGTCTGCATTGTTGACAACTCTGAAAAATTATTTCAAGTAGATTTTGTTTCACTTGAACTGACCTCTAGCCAAAAGATGCAAACAGAAATCCTACAAAATGTTCCCCCACTAAATCCTCTGTCTCTCTGTCTGTCTAAAAGTCTCTCTAAATGCCTCTCTCCCTCTCTCTCTCTCTACCACCCTCCCCAATCGCCCCCACCAAAATCAATATTGAACCTCGAGTCTCCTCTGATAGCTTCGGCGTCTTCGCTTCACTGGCCCTTTACTCCAGGTTCCAAAAGTTCGACCCCTGGGAAGATGCACAAAGCAACAGATAGAACAATGGATTCTCTACCCTGGGTCAAAACCAGTCTTTGCTCAGGTCCCTTGCTTGCACTTTCCCATCTACATAATACACAAGACCCCCTCTTCCGGAGGCTTTGGGAGAGTCAGAAACGGTATCAGCGCCTGACAGGAGGATAGTCTTCCTCCCCGCGTCCCTAACGGCCGAGCCAAGCTCTTTGTTCACCGGTCACAAGTGCCCCTCTCTTCCTGGCAAACCAGAACACCCATTTCAAACAGAGCATTTCACCCTACTCCACCCCGCAAAAAGGAAACCGGCTCAGCCTCGCGACCCAGCCGCCAGCGCGGGAACCTATCTAGGACAGCGGCAGCAGGATGGACTGCTGCTCTCATGCCCAGGGTGAATGACAACACCTAACGGTGTTTGGGGTAACGCCTTCCGACTGACGCCCTTGGAACCCTTGCGGCGACCCAGAGCACTTTCCGATGCACACTCCTGGCTTAACAACCCCCAGGTAGGAAACAGCTTGCCCGGGAGGAGAAAGAGAAGCAAGAGTTGCCAAGTTCTGTACTCGCCTTCTCCGCGGAAGCCACGCGACAGAGGTAGGGTGCGGCGCCCGAGGGGTCCTCGAATGAGCGGCGCAGGCTGAGGCGCGCACTCACCTTCCGTGCTCCTCTTCGCCTCGTGGTAGCGCTCCCACAGGTAGCGTTTCATGTCCGCGGCGGCCGGGGCAGCCGGGGCAGTGCACAGGCGCCGAGGGCAGCACGCGCGCGGCCGCCCCCGAGCCACAGTCCCGCCGCCGGCCCGCAGCCCCACCGCCGCCCTCGCCCCGGCCCCGCGGGCCGCCGCGGCCACCGTGGCCATGCTGTCACCAGGCTGTGAGAGGCACGGCCAGCCACCGTCGGGAGCCTCCGGTACGCACGCTGGCTGTTCCTGCGTCTGAAGCGGGAGGCGGCGCAGCCCGGGCGGCAGCCTCCGGGGGCGGGGCCTAGGAGGGGCAGGAGGCGGGGTCTGAGGTCGTGGGTGGGATCTAAACAGAGGCGGGAGGCGGGGCCAGGGGCTGGGCAAGGAGCAGCGAGATGGGCGGAGCCTGGGCTGAGTCGGGGGCGGGCCTGTTTGGAAAGAGCGGGGTGCCCGGACTGAGTAAGGAACGGGGCCTGGGGAGACTGAGTGGGTTTATCCTCAGTTGCGCAGTCAAGGACGGGGGCCTGGGAGACAGCGGGGGTCCTGGGCTAGTCGGGGGCTGCAGGCGTGGGCCTGTGGAAATGGGGTTGAGTCAGAGGCGGAGCCAGGGGGAGGCCTTGGAGAAACGGGGTGGGGCGGGGCCGTAGCCGCCAGGGCTCCACGCTGGGTCTGCTGCGGTCACTTCCTGACCCGCGGGGCGTGGGGGTGGCGGGGCAGTAGTGCTGAGGCCACACGGACTGGGATGATTCATCTCCGACCGCGTCGCCGCCCGCAGGACTCCACTCTGCCTTTCTCTTGCCTTCCGTGGTGGCCCAATTCTGGTTGCACTGATAATGTACTCACTATGTATCTCTGCCCTGGTCTCAGTCTCTGGAAGGCGACCTTGCTCCGTGCCAAAGGCTTCTGCACGTGTGTCCTGGATCTCAGGTGCGTGTCCTGAGGTCCAGCTTGGGCCCATCCAAACCTGCCTTTTAAAGAGTTGTTGGGCCGAGGTGCCACACAAGGTCAAAAGTCGTCTGCAGGATCCTTCCCCTGAAGACTCCAGTACGTATAAATTTGCCTCTGGAAAGCCGGATTCCCAGCTACAGAGAGGTCCTATGGAACTGTTAGGCTACTGCTCACACTAACAGCACGCTTGGTGCCTGCTCAGCTCCCCAGCTTAACTGCACTTGCTCCATGCCTTGTAGCTCCACTGATAGCCAACAAACAGCCGCCCCACCAGGCGCCATTTCCGTATGCACTGAGTCCGACTTGGCTCCTACCTTTGTGAGAAGCACTGGGCCACAGGAATTCCCGAACTGCCCCGTGGTGACCGCTGAGTGGGAGGTAAAGTAGGGGAAATAGCTGACATATGTGAAAAAGGTGGGGCACAGTGAGACCACCCAAACATTTTTTTAAGTTGTGGCTGGAGGAGTCAGATGTTGCATGAAAGATGACACCTAAGCTAGTTCCTGGCTGATAATAAAAACCATTAATGGAAGGCTTGCTGTGTATTTTATCTCGTACGATTTTCTCAACTATCTTGAAAGGTAAGCACCATGCCTCTCATTTTATACATAACGAAATCGAGGCACAACGGAGGTGAAATTGCTTGGGTAAAGTCACACAGTGAGTCTCCCTCTCTGTTGGGTGGTAGGGTGAGAGTAGCTAGAAAGTAATCCTTAACTGTTACAGGTTAATGTTTCATGAATCACTGATAAAATGGAGGATAATACACTGCAAATAGATATGATATCGAATTCATGGGCTCTGATACTTAAAGCTTACTTTGTGACTTGAAAGCATTTCAGTTCCTACCTTTTCTTATTTATACTAATAAAAAGTTTTGGTGACAACAATCATCAATTTTGCTTAGCTGAAAAAATTTTTAATTCAAAATAAACAATAAAAATGTTTTTTAAAATGATTAAAATTGGCAAGATTGCTTCCGTATATTTTCCATGAAATCAGGTTTGTTCTACTTAGAAAAGAAATGTGGATCACTTCAAACCTGCTTCCTTTTTTTTTTTTTTTTTTTTTTTACAAAAATTAGGCACCACATTATATGGAACTAAGAAAACTGAATCCTCAAACCTAGATAGTAACCACTCCTGCATGTTTAAAATATCCAATTTAAAAATCTAAAATAGCACTCAGGAGGCAGGCTCTCTGTGAGCTTGAGGTGAGCCTGGTCTATAAAAAGAGTTCCAGGACAGCCAGGGCTGTTACACAAAGAAACTCTGTCTTGAAAAAACAAAATAAAAAATCAAAATAGGTTCTAGGGAGATGGGCTTAGTCTGCAAAGAGCTTGGTGTGTGCACCAACAACACCATAAAAAGCCAGGCGTGACAGCCTGTTCTTATGGCCTCAGCACAGGAAGGCAGAGACAGGAGAATCCCTGGAACTCCCTGACTAGCCAGGTTGGTAGAATCCATGAACTCCAGGTTCAGCGAGACCTCAGTAAGGGGGAAAGTGTGAGGAAAACACTGACATTGACCTCTGGCCTACACACAAACACATATGGACACACATGTACTACACACACACACATCTTTAAAGAGAAATGAGAAAAACTTAAATACAAGAGCCCCCAAATTTTTATTCCTTCTCAGAATCAGTTGAGATCTTCAACCACTTTGATTCTATTTGCGACCTCCTCGGCAATATGGACTTCTGAGGTATGAAGCTGTACTGGGGGCTGTGAAAAAGCCATTTTTCTGATATGAGCTCGGATATGGACTCCCAGGGGTTTGCACTAAGAGTTGTTCTCAGGGGCTGATGGCAAATCGCACTGATTGGGCCATCTCCACTCTCACATGCAGCAGAAAAAAATCTCTGCCTTGAAAGTCCTACTAAGCCATTCTTTTCACCAAGAGATAACGTCTTAATGGGATAGTCTTTCCTTTTCCTCGAAGTTTGCTTTCTTGGAGCATACCACATTTGAGTATGTTGTGCCTTCTGTTGTGTCTTTTCCTCAGTAGACGTGCACAGAATTGGAGTCAATGTCTTCTTCCCTCTGCCAGGAATATATATTCCCGCTTTATCTAAAACCAAAATCTCTGTGCTTTTAGCTGTCTGCAACTTACTTATTTTCATACACATTGCAGTGTTCACTGTGTCAGAACTCTGAGCACTGCAGAAGTCTAATTTAGGCAAGTTCTCCCATAAGAAAAAGCAATTCTTAGCTCCTTCAGGGTATAGCTGGCTCATGCCTTGAGGCCAACACCTCCTGCCCCGGAACCGCTGGATTTCCCTTAGAAGGCTGCAAAAGATCAAAACTTGTCAAGTGTCTGTATATTAACACAAATAATCAAAAAGTCTACTTCTTTTTGAGACATGCAACAGAAACTCACTGTAGTATTCCCTGGATTGAAGCATGAGAAGACCCCAGGTGAGTTGACCTTAAATCAAGTGACCTATACAAACAGCCAACTGCCTCCATTATGGCATTATGGCAGAAGCCACCTGACAACAGCTGACCTGCTGGATAGTAGAGAAAAGGGAACATTAGAATTTTTTAATTACTAACTTTATACACTTAAAAGATTTATGTATAGGGCATGGTGGCACACACCTTTAATCCCAGCACTCAGGAAGCAGAGGCAGGTGGATCTCTGTGAGTTTGAGGTTAGCCTAGTCTACAGAGCAAGTTTTAGGACAGCCAGGGCTATACAGAGAAACCCTGTCTTAAAGAAGAAAGATTTATAAAGGTGGCATTGTAACATCATCTGTCATAAAAACCGGCCAAAAAACGTTTCACCTGTGTCTTGCATGAAGTCAAATACAAATGAAAGGACACTGGGCCTGGAAGAAGGGCTGACGCTGACTGTTTTTGTTTTGGTTTTTTGAGACAGGGTTTCTCTGTGTAGCCTTGGCTGTCCTGGACAATGTATGAATAATTATAATTGCTGGCTGTGTGCCCTGGTCAGGTGGTATTTATCTTTAATCCCAGCACTTAGGACACAAATCTGCCTGCCTCTGCGTCCTGAGTGCTGGGATCACAGGCATGTGCCACCATGCCCAGCCAAAGATTCATTTATTATTTATACAGCATTCTGCCTACATGTGTGCCCGAAGACCAGAAGAGGGCACCAGATTTCATTATAGATGGTTGTGAGCCACTACGTGGTTGCTGGGAATTGAACTCAGGACCTTTGTAAGAACAGCCAGTCCTTTTTTTTTAAATAATATTTTGTTTTTATTTTTATTAATTACAATTTATTCCCTTCGTATCCCACCCTCCCTCTTTTCCACCCATGCCCCTTCCCCAGTCCACTGATAGGGGAGGTCCTCCTCCCCTTCCCTCTGACCCCAGCCTCTCAGGTCTCATCAGGAGTCAGCCAGTGCTCTTAACCTCTGAGCATCTCTCCAGCCCTCAAAAACTGACTTAACACTCTTCAGAAATGACGATATTGACACTAGGAGGAAGAGACAGAAAAAGAAAGAGGAGAAGGATAAAAAAGATCAAAGGGGACAAGATCAAAACTATAAGCTAAAAGAGACAACTAAGTGCAACCCAAGCAACTCAGTAAATTCTGGAGAACAGCTCACGGTTAGAATGATTGCCCTGCCAGGCTCTACACTCCATTCATAACAATAACAACACATGCACACACACACAGTAGGATTCTGGAGTTGAAACCAAGAAGTTATAACTTATATTACTACTACACTATAAGAATATAATATGTGAAGATTATTATTGATTATTGGTTATACAACAGATAAAAATCTTACATCCTAGTTCAGTTTCCCAACTTGACTATTGTATCGTGGTTGCATGGTGAAGTGTCCTGGTACTTAGAAGACATGCTTGGAAGTATGCAGAGACAGAACTGTCAAATCTGCAACCAACATTCTTTTGTTTTTCAAGACAGGGTTTCTCTGTAGCCCTGTAGTCCAGTGTCCTGGACTCACTCTGTAGACCAGGCTGGCCTTGAACTCACAAATATCTGCCTGCCTCTACCTCCCAAGTGCTGGGATTAAAGGCGTGCACTACCACTGCCTGGCCTACAACCAACTTTCAGTGATTCAGAAGTGTGTTTGTGTGTATACAGCATAAATGTGGTGAACTGTTAAAAGCTGGTAAATATGTTACAGTGGTTCACTATACCATTCTTAAAACTTATAGGTTTAAATTTTTTCCCAAACCAAAAGAATGAAAAGAAACTTTTTGTTGGCCACCATTGTCAATATTCTCTACAGTATGTTAAAGGTGAAAACAGAATCTTTTAAAATTGGACTTAAGGTGGTATTTATCTGTTTGGGGCATTTTTAGAACTGATGAGTTCTATATAATTATTTTGTTTTGTTTTGTTTTGTTTTTGAGACAGGGTTTCTCTGTGTAGCCTTGGCTGTCCTGGAACTTACTATGTGAACCTCAAACTCACAGAGATCCACCTGCCTCTGCCTTCCGATTGCTGGAATTAAAGGAATGTGCCACTGGTGACTTAAAGGGCTTATAGTCCTGATTAGAAATGCACCGTAGCCAGGCATGGTAGCATACGACTATGATCCCAGCACTCAGGGAGGGAGAGGCAGGTGGATCTCTGTGAGTTCAAGGGCAGCCTAGTCTACAAACGGAGTCCAGGACATCCAAGAGTGCAGAGACAAATCCTGTCTCGAAAACAAAAACAAAACAGACAAACAAAATGCACTGTAAGCTGGTACCACTGACCTGAATCTTTGCTAAAGAGATGGCTGAGGATATAAGGGCTACAAGCATGGACAGACATGACCAGGTGCCTGTGCTAATAACAAGGCACATGACCGTAGTTACCATCTGTCTGCTAATCTAATAACAGCCACACTGTCATCGTTTGTCAGCTAGTCTTTTTCACACAAAAATGTGCCCAAGTGTGAAGTAAAAAGTGGCTCCCTTCCCTGTGCTTCTGTAAGCAGTGCCATGGGTTTCCAGTATGCCCTTTAAAGAATTTTCAGTGCATGTCCATTCTGCACATCTCTTAGGCTTGGTCTAGTTCACGGTAGAACAGCCTGTTCCTGACTGCTGTGCTCGGCCCTTCACTCGGGACTATACACATACTGACTTCTACTTGCATTCTTTCTCTGTGCCACTCTTTTGCCTATGTCACGCTGCCTGCCATCCAAGGGGGAGTTTGGGAAGCTGTCTGTTTAGGTCTACAGCTCTGTCTTTATTTTGAATTTCCCAGGAAACCCTGTGATGTTCCCAGCCACCCTAGCAGGATCAGCAGCATGCCCGTATGAATTACTCAGTAGTGATGGCTGAGTTCCATGGGCTTTATTTAACTTGCCTTAAAAGGAAAAATGGAGGAACACAGACTATCCCATGTAGCTGGTAAGGCAGAACCCACTGGAAAAGATTATCTGGCTACCACCTCCTGATCCTACAGAGTGACTGCTGTTTTCCTGGAAGCTCTCTGAGAGGCACTACATAGCTAAGATTTCACAGGAGCAGCTTCCATTGCTATATGGCCTACTGGCCAGGCTTCTTCTCCTAAGCTAACACTTGGCCCCCATTGACCCAAAGTTGATCTATAGCTATAGTTGTGCCCTTGGAGTAATCTTTGACACAACCTGAACCTTTTTTTCCTCTGTCCGCAGGTAAGTTTCCAGGATCAGGTGTCCTTGCCTTGGCCTAGCTGAAAACATGCTCTTCTGGAGCTGGTTCCAGCTGGCTTCATCTGGGCAGCCCTCTTGACCCAGGGAGAAGACAACCAGACAGTGAGTGTGCACTACTGAGGAATTTCTGGGCTTTAGTCCCAAAGCCATCTTATGTCTGCACAGGCAGACATTATTATTCCCTTCTGGCCAATAAAAATCCAAGGCAGTGGTATCCACATTCCCAGAAAATGGCACAGCCTGGGGATCTCAGTCCACACGATTCCAGACCTAACTCTATGAGCAAGAAAGAGAACACTGTTCTCCACGTTGCAGTTATTCCTTAGCAGATCCAAAATAATCAACATCCAGTTGCAGAGATGGCTCAGTGGGTAAAGACAATCACCACCACACCTCAGCACCTGAGTTTGATCCCCAAGACCAACATTGGTAGAGGGAGAAAACCAACTCCTGCAAGTTGTCCTCTGACCCCCACAGACCCATGGCATATGCATACCTACTCACACAAATAGATAGGTAGGTAGGTAAATAAGACAGACAGACAGACAGACAGACAGACAGATAGATAGGTAGGTAGAATTTTTTAAATAGTAATATCACTAGAGAGGAACCTGTCTGTGCATCTGTGAGGAGACCCAGGGTCACATACTTCCTCTACAAAACCTTCTGTCCATTACCGGGGACACACTAAATGCCTGCAGCTAGTGGCTTTTCTCTACAGGGAAACTTCTGTTCCCAAACAGCTAAATGCTAACATGATCCAGAGTCAGCCAAGTTTATTATTCTAATTAAGTCATTTGATTATGTACAAAATAACAGGTAAGATTTGGAATGAAAAGGAACTGTTGTCTATGAAAACTAGTCTAAATGCTTTAGAAGGATTCAATCCCATGAGATGCTAAAACGGTTCATTGTTTCCAAGTATGAGCAGGCAAGACAACCATAAGACAAGACATCAGGTGGTATCCTCAAAGGATCTTGCACAGAAACTAAACCACAGATACCTTCACACTTCAGAAACCCAAACTAGAATTTGCAGGCCATGTGTTTCAAGAAGGAAGACATCCACCTCCAGTCCAAGGGTCCACTTGGGTCTCTTAAAAGGACAGAGAGACCTGGTACAGCATAGAAAGATTTGGAGAAGAGAAGGCATTTATACCTAAATCAAAACTAAAAGGTATGGGCTGTCCAGGTTACTTGCTAACTTTTGGATCAAAGGATCTGCTTCTGTTAGCAGGGGTCTCTGGCTGAGGTGAGGACTTTGAAATTAAATAGGAAAGAAACTGACTCTCCCTGCTGAGAGACCATTAATTTCTTCCTTCTGAACTTGACCTACAAGGCTGGCATTTCCTTTTAAAGAGAAAGCCCAGTGAGAGGGAGGTAGCATTGTGTTCATCTGTCATTCTTCATCCAAAATAAACTGCTCAGTACAGAGAGCTCAGCATACACACTGGGAAATGAAAGCTGCATTTCTATTCTTTTCTCACACTGCAATGGTTTCTCAACAGCAAATCTGCAGCATTTATTAAAGAAGAATGATGAGATTTCTGCTACAGAGTGAGCTCAGAACAGAGATTGCAGGAGGCCTGTGTCAGTTGGCATGGGATCTACAGCTAAGGTTTTACTGGAAACCGGAGCTATTAAGGATCACTGAACAACAGAGATTCACTTTAGTAATAAGTGCTTCACAAAAGTTATGAGATGCAAGATGAAGACTCTGTCACCTTCCTCCAGATGTGACATTTTAACACTTCAACTCTAATAACAACGTAAGAAGGAAGATGCCAGGACACACAAGCCAGCAATTATCATTGTTCATACACTGTCTAAAACAGAATCTGGAAAATCAACTAAAAATAATGCTTTGGATGGGGGAAAGACTTATTTGAGTTGTTGTTTTCATCGTTAGCTTGCAGCAGTGCCATTGTTTCTATGGAGAGACCTAGGGCACTGTAATATACCCACGGATGTCCTGTTTTATCCATGAGCCCTCCCCCCCATACAGCTAGCATGATAACACAAAAAATAAATCCTAAGTCCACTGCACCTAAAAATTCTCAGTCTGTTTGAAAAGTCAAAAACACAGTGGATACAAGACTAATGGGAAAGGGACCTTGAACTCTCTGTGGCTCTGACTCAAAGTATGATTTAGGACAATTACATTAGCGATCTCAGTGAAGGCTATGTCAGAGGAATGACTCTTGCTAACACTCACTGCCCTGGTTCTCAGTAGCTGTGATGGTCACATCACAAATCTTTTGTCCTGTGTTGGGACCTGTCAGAGCCTCATACCCTCCTCCTGCCCTCCCCCGCTGCTCCTGCACACTGACCATAAAGACCTTCCCAGCTCCGTCCAGCCTCAGATACTCTGTACCTGTTGCCTGGAGAGCTCTTTCCACTCCTGGACCTTCCTTACTGAGCAACTCCTTGTCCTGACCCTTCAGTCCCAGCATCACCTCCTGAGGAGCATCCCCTGCCTGCCCATCCAACGGAGGAGGACTTTCCCAGAATACCCTTTTCCTGACTATACTAAGGTGTTCTATATTACTACAACATTGTGTCAACTGTAGTCTTCACGTAGCACTGCATCTTCTAAGTTAAACAACTATGTACTTAGTTCTCCCAAAAGGCAAGCTCTGCTGAGGGCCCAGTTGGTCTCTGTCTATCTTGTTCATCTTGCCATCTCCCAGCCACAAAAACAGAAATTGACATGTAAGAGACACAGTGAATATTTGTGGAATAAATTATTAATAATAACTAAACAACTGAAAGAACTGTAGGGTGAGAATATAAGAAGTAATTAGCATTCAAATCTCTGTAGTACCCATACTTGCTTTTCTTTTTCACTTTTTAGACAGGGTTTCATGTAGTCCAAGCTGATCTCAAACCCTCTAAGGAACTGAGGATGACCTTAGACTGCAGGTGTATACCACATACTGAGTTTGTGCAGGCCTGGATGGGCCCTGTAGTCCCTATACTTACTTTTCTAAAGAGAGAAGGTAAATCAGAATCAGCTAAGGTATCTCCCCCCTCATGTGTCAGCTTGGCTGACAAATACAATGGTGGTGAAGAGACATCAAAATGGAGTTGGAGAGATGGCTCAGTGGCTAAGAGCACTGGCTGCTCTTCCAGAGGACCCCAGAACAATTCCCAGCAACCACATGGCAGCTCACAACTGTTTGTAATTCACACCCTCACACAGACATATGTGCAGGCAGGACACCAATGCACATGTGGTAAAAATAAATTATTGAAAAAAATACAGACAATAATAATGATAATATTAGAAGAAAAAGTGGGAAAGACCCTAGAACTCATTGGCAGGAGACTACTCAGGAGACTACTTCCTGAATAGAACACCAACAGCACAGGTTCTAAGATCAACAATCAATAAGTGGGACCTCATGAAGCTGAAAAGCTTCTGTAAAGCAAAGGACACTGTCATCCGAACGAAATGACAGCCAACAGATTGGGAAAGGATCATTACCAATCCTACTTCTGACAGAGGGCTAATATCCAGTATATATAAAGAACTCAAGAAGTTAAAAAGCAAGAAACCAAATAATCCAATTAAAAAATGGGGTATGGAGCTAAAAAGAGAACTCACTGTAGAGGATTATAAAATGGCAGAAAAACACTTAAAGAAAT
>CM053766.1:82668892-82693504 GCA_028658305.1 Pachyuromys duprasi
GGAAACAGGGACTGTTTCAGTCATGAACTTGATGGCTCTTTGACCCTACCCCATATAAGCCGGGAGTGACAGACTGGCTTGATCCCAGAGGAGGACTTTGCAGCCAGCCCTGAGGAGACAGGATGAGCTGGGGTTGGATGGAAGGGAAGGAGGTCCTCCCCTGTTGGTGGACTTGGAGGGGGCGGGGAGAAGAGAGATGAGGGAGGGTGGGAGGGAATGAGGGAGGGGGCTATGCCTGGGATGCAAAGTACCTAACCTGTGATTGATATAAAAATAAATAAATTAATAAAAAATAATGATAATAATAATGACAAACAAGTAAATACTTAATTTAGGTAATGAGAAACTATGTCAGGCACCAAGTAAAGCTTACTAGGTAAAAGAAAATGTGTAGGATGTTTTAAAGAAGAAAGAGCTGCGGTAAAGGTACATAAGATGAACAGGGAATTCTCTGGGACACTGTTGGACAATCCTACAAAAAGGACCAAGGAGATTTTCTTTCTCTTTTAGATTGTCAATTAGATGCTGCTGTCTGGTGGTGACAGCAACAGAAGAAACCTGGCTTTCACGTGTTTGGCCCACGCAGTCCCTTCCACAGGACAGAGGCATCAGAGCTGGTAAGGCACTGCCAACAGGAGAGTGACTTGAACTGACTTCTTTGACACAGTCCTGTTGTTGGTTCCTTGTGCAGACGTCTGATCACAGGGTTACACTTTGATCGGTTAAACACAACTTACACCAAAAAGACAGGCTCTGACATTATCCTTCTATAGGGTTCTTAGATTAAGGCACTGGTACAAAGTCCAGCCAGGGGCACTTATGGTTCACCTTACTAAACAAGACTATGTTAATCAAAATGTCAAAGAATTTTCCTTATTAACTTTGTCTCTTAAGCCAGGTGTGGTGGCTCAGGCCTTTAGTCCCAGTATTCTATATGAGCAGAACTATATGAGTTTGAGGACATCCAGAGCTACACAGAGAAACCATGCTTCAAAAAACCATGATAGGGTTTCTCTGTGTACCCTTGTCTGTCCTGGAACTAGCTCTGTAGACCAGGCTGGCCTTAAACTCGCAGAGATCTGACTGCCTCGGCCTCCCAAGTGCAGGGATTAAAGGCGTGCACCACCACTGCCCAGCTAAAATGTTTGTCTCTTAATGTTCCCCCATAAAGTTGCAATCAAGGAGACCAAGGGTCAACTTCTGAACTCCCATTGGCTAATGAAAAGTATCTCAAGCTCTTAAGCTAGATCATCAATCTTGCTTATTGCTATGATGAAGCTGCCAGGAGTTCTTTGCCTATCTGCTTCCTCTCATGAGGGCAAAACAGCCCTGGTCATTTTCCTAACGCCAGTAGCAATTACAGCAGAGCTAACAGCCTCACTTTTGTATGATACTGATGCCACTTCCCTCATGCAGCACACTGCAGGGACACATGCTGTCATCACAGGGCGCTCTTATTCCTGAATCTGGGCCGTCAGCTACTCAGCCTTCCTCTCACTGCTGCTCCTGTCTCATTGCTCTTTCGTCTCTGTTTACTCTTTTGAAGCAGTTAGTCTATGCCCCAAACCCCTAACGGTTGTTAGGGTGACCTTTTTGGAGGGTTGAGGATGAAAAAGTAGGAGTTAGAGCCATGACTAGGTAATGAAGACAATGAAGTTTCAAAATGGCTGGCTTCTTCCTCCCCCTCCTGACCTGAGACAAAGCCTGATAGCTTTTCCAAAAAGGCCTTATTAGACTGTTCTCGTGCCAATGGGGCCTGCAACATAAGTTCAAGGCCAGGTCAGAACACGTCTACACAACAGTTGTGGGCCATTCAGTCATCATCCTGAACAAACCCTAAAATAGGGAAGGAAGACCCTTTAGAGACTTTTAAAGCTCCTAGCCCTAAAAAAGAGAGAGAGAGAGAGAGACAGAGAGAGAGAGACAGAGAGAGAGAGAGACAGAGACAGAGACAGAGAGAGACAGACAGAGACAGAGACAGAGACAGAGACAGAGAGAGACAGACAGAGACAGAGACAGAGACAGAGACAGAGAGGCTGAGCTTCGGGTCTGGAGTCTGTCCATCTCCCAACCACACAAACACCCCACTCACCTCACCCTCAAAAATCTCCCACCCCCAACTCTCACCCCTTCCCCTTCTGGTTTGCTATATGTCTCTGTGTGCAAGCTATGTGTGTGTGTCCCCTCACCTACTAAAAGCTTTTCTTCAATTGATGGAAAAAGGAAAAAGAAACTGGATCAGAGGACCCTGAAAATGGACTGCAAATTAGAGCTGTTTTGTAGAGACTCGTTTCAGGAGTAACAACACTGTACTGACACCGTTACAGATGCCTGCTTTCTGAAGTAAATGGAGGTCTTTTACTTCCAATGTAAGGTAGAGACCCAAACTGTCACAGAACAGACCTTGTGGAGAAATCAGACTACACAATACCAATTCCTCTTCTAAATATTTTCTCTATTTTTCAAATCTGCATTTTTCAGTTTTAGACAAAACACTTCACCACCCTCAGCCTGTCCGCCTGGAAGGGCACTGTTCACTGGAGTGCTCATGCTCTCGAGGGTTCTCATGAAGGCAAGGCAAGCCCTCCTATAGCACTGAACTCCAACCCGAACCCCTAGGTTTTATTTGCTTGTGTTTGAGACAGGTTCTCACTGTATATCTCATACTGTTTTTGAACCCTCAGTTCTCCAGTTCCCATCTTGAAAATGCTGGGATTGTAGGAGAGGATTAGCATCCCTGGCTAGAAAACAATGGAAGGTGAATAGATGACAGCAAAAACTGAAGGAGCAAGGCCAATGAGATGGTTTGGTGGGTGTGGTACTTTGAATGAGAATGCCTTCCAGAGGCTTGTATTTCTGAATGCTTGGACCCAGCTGTTAAAACTGTCTGGTAGAACTAGAGGTGTGGCCTGATTGAAGTGTGTCACTAGGGGTGGGGTTTCAGAAGCCCAAACCAGGCCCAGTCTGTCTTTGTCTCAAACTTGTGAATCAGATGCAGGTTCCCAGCTACAACTGCAGCGCCTGTCTCCTACCATGCTTCCTACCATGACTGTCAGAGACTATCCCTCTGAAACTGTAAGCATGCCTCTAATCAAATGTTTTCTTCGATATGATCAAGGAGTCTCTTTGAAGCAAAAGTAACTAAGACATTGGGTAAAGACTTGCTGCCAAGTCTGCCAACCTGAAGTCAATCATCTGAACCCACACGTGAACTAACAAGAGAACTAACTCCTGCAAAATGTCCTTTGACCTCCATATACACAATATATGCAATTTTAAATTTTGTTTTTAAAAACAGTATGTATGTAGAACAGGAGCTGCTTCAATGAAGTCATTTTTAAGATAAACCCATGGCAGCTCAGTCTCCAACTGGGTTCCATAGTAATGGGAACAGGGACTGTCTCTGACATGAACTGATTGGCCTGCTCTTAGATCCCCTCTCCCTGAGGAGGGAGCAGCCTTACCAGGCCACAGAGGAAAACAATGCAGCCAGCCCTGATGAGACCTGATAGACTAGGGTCAGATGGAAGGGGAAGAAGACCTTCCCTATCAGAGGACTGGGGAACGAGCATGGGAGGAGAAGAGAGAGGGAGGGTAGAATTGGGAGGTGATGAGGGAGGGGGCCACAGCTAGGATACAAAGTGAATAAATTGTAATTAATAATTTTTTAAATTAAAAAAAAAGATAAGCAAAGCACACAGCCAATCCAGGAAGAGCTGCTGTTTCATGAGCAGCTTGGAGCAATTACCTAGTTTACACAAGGTGTCGCTGAGGCTTATGCTCAGCTGCTTCTTGACAAGCTTGCAGGTGGCCAAAGAATCTGCATTCTCCTTGATTTTTATTACTTGTTTATAATATTCAATCGCCTGCTTCCTTTGAGAGCTAGAAAACAGAAATTCAATTACTGAATTCCACTGAAGAAATATGACATACATCCATTCTACAAAAATTCTCCAAATGCTGGCCTTAGGAAGGGGGAGCAAAGAAGAGTAAGAGAGACCCTTGGCTTCTCTCACAGTTAGTTGTGAGGGTAGAAAATGAAGCCAGAATACACTTATCTAACACTGGCTTTTTTTTTTTTTTAAGACAGAGTCTCAGGATGGCACTAAACTCCGTATATAGCCAAGGATGACTTTGAGCACCTTCCTCCCCTCTTGGGCTCTGGGATTGTAGTCATGTACCATTCCACAGTTTTCTACTAGGATTGAACCAAGGCCTTAGTGCATTTACCAGCTTAAGTCTCATCCTTAGCCCCTATTGTTGTTGCTGCTGTTGTCATTATTACTATTGTTGCAGTGCTAAGTACCAAGGCCAGGGCCCCTGCGGTACTTTGAATGAGAATGGCCCCACAGATTCATATGTTTTAATACTTGGTCCCCAGTTGGTTGAACTTTTTGAGAAGGATTAGGTGGTGAGGCCTTGCTGGAGAAGGTGTGTCACTGAGGGCAGGCTTTGAGGTTTCAAAAGACTGAAACCATTCTCCTCCTTTCAGATCAATACATGAGTGGTCAGCTGCTCCTGCTGCCATGCCTTTGCGCCACCTGCTTGGACTCTAGCCCTCTGAAACCGGAAGCACATCTGAAGGCTTGCTTTTATACATTGCCTTGGTCATGGCGTTTCATCACAGCAACAGAAAAACAGCCTCACCCCCTTGAGGGCTCATCCGCAACCCCTTGAACATGAGCTATCCCCTAGACCAGAGCTCTGGACTGCAATTTCGGAAACTTCAAGATGATGGTAGGATCACTCAGTTTGAAGCCTGGGTTGCAGCTGAAGGCTGCAGTGAAGCAGCGATTCAGGGAGAGTGGTTAGACCAGAGGAATGGTCCTGCACTCAAGCTCTCTGCTTCCCAACCGGAAGTGCTTCTCCTGAGGTGTGAGGGGCTCACACAGAATCTGCTGCCTCTATTGCCACCTGCTGTGGCGCAACAGAACCACACCCATGGCTAGAGACACTACATGCATCTAGCATGGTCGGGCCAGCAGATCATGGAGCTCTCTAGTTCTCCATGGTCCTGTGAGGAAGATATTCCTACTGCCCACCTCACCAAATCGCAAGTGGATAAAATCCCAAGATGGTAAACACTTGTTCCACCTCACAGGTACTCAGCAATAGAAATAAAATCTTGAATCCAGCAGTGAGCTGAAAACCCATCACCTTACCTAGTTCCTCCCTTATTTGAACTAATCTTTACCTTATACGTACCATCTAGAAAGGGCCTGGGCTGATCTATACTCAAGTACTATAGATTAGTGTTAGGCCTCAAAGAAACTCAAGACAAATGGCTAGCTGAGGTGCCAGAAAACTCTGGTCCCCAGGGTCTCCCAGCATCTCTCAGTAGTGCTACTACCTGTTACACAGTCCTGGTTCCTAAGCACTTCTCACTGTAAACCCCTCCAATCCCTGAAATGTGATTCCCTTCCCCCAGTTTCTTTTTCCTATATAACCTTAGTCAACTTGGCTACAGGCTTTTTTGGCTTCTTTCTTGGTCTTCCATTTTTGGCGCTTGGTCCCCTCTCCTGCCTGCTCTCTTCTTCTCTCTTCTTCCTTTCTTGACCACACCTACCCTCCTCCTGTCTTTCTCCCCTCATGGCATGGTTCAGTCTGGACTCCTCTAGATGCCTCTGGTTGTGTTCTCCCTCATATCTACAATAAAACCTTCTCTTCAACCATACCTAAGAGCGATCATGTCCTCATTTTCATCTGATTACTTATAGGCATTCATCTACTGATGAGAGAGGAGGGAAAATGGTCTTAGAGAAAGTGAAAGACTGAGGTAGAAAAGGACCCCAGGACCCAAGGAGGGGAGGGGAGAGAAGCTCCAATCCTAGACTGAATAAGTTGATAACTGAACAGTGAGGGCATTCCTGACTCCACTGAAAAAGGCACTGTGGGGCCCAGGCACTGTTGGCTCTCAGGCTTCACAAAGAAACTCCTGCCACACTAGTCTGCAGCCAGCAAAAACAGTCAGTTCTAGACATGCTCACATCGGGCCCTGTGGAGATCCCTACTACTCTCTTCTACACTTAGATGTGTGAGGAGCTGAGGGCAGAGCCACATCTCAAAGGCTATTGGAGTCAGGGGACAGCAGGTGAGCCTGACCTGAGGCATGGTGTGGCCTCTGGCCTCAGTCACACAGACACACAGAACAGTGGATGGGATCCCACAGACAGCAGCCACGCCCTAGGCCTGCACAGAGGCTATAAAGACACCCACCCACCCACAAGCCCTGTCAGGGACACTAAGGAACCCTCACAGTGGGAGCACTGGACCTTGTGCCCTACCCACTGCCAAACCCTCTGCTCTGTTTTCAGAATGCCTTGTAATAGATGCTGACAAAAATAGCAGGACAGAACTCTCAGGAAGAACCCATCCCCATTCAGTTTATGAACAGGACTAGAGACAAAGAAATAAGATGACCCTGATAGGTCAGTGCACACTCCAGACATTAGAGAATTGGGAGAGGGACACATTTCTAGAAATGGTCCATAAAAACTTACATTTCCTTATCATCTGTTGAAAAAAAAAGCAAATCTGCTAAAAATTCCATAATTTCTCCAACTAGTATGCTTTTATTGCCAAATATACATCTTCTGATATTTAAGCACTCTTGAAAGTTCAGCTGTGCAAGGGGCACATTTCCAGCAGCCAACCTGAGAATGAAACATAGGCTTGTGGTTTACCAGGCATGAAGAATTGTCCACATTCACTGGGCAAGCAACAACTCTCATAAAATGGTTTAAGAACAGTTTTTTACAGTGGGGGAATCAAGAACCTCAAAAGCACTCAGAAGTGTGAGTGTGCATGTGTGTATGTGTGTGTGTGGTGTGGTGTGTATCTGTATGTATGTGTTTGTATGTATACGAGCACGTGTGACTTGTGTCTTTAGGAGGAGGCAATTCTAGGGATTCAATCCAAAGTCTTAACCATGCTAACACCTGCTCTAGCCCTGAGCTACATCCACCTGTCCCCAAAAACAGCTTTATAAAGAAACCAGAGTATCCAGGAGTGTTAGAACATTCCTATTATCCCAGTATTTAGGAGGCTGAGGCAGGAGAACCATGAGCTCAAGGCCAGCTTAGTTACATAGTAAATTTCAGGGCAGCCTGGGCTACCTGGAAAGATCTTAACTTTAAAAAAATTTTTTTTCCAGAAAAGAAAAAAACTAGAGCACTTCTTAACCTCTGCACTATAAACACTTGGCCAGGAAAACTCCTTGTGCTGGGCCTACCCTACACACTGCAGACTGCATCCCTGACCTCCACCTTTAGATGCCAATTAAAATGCTCCTGCCAGTCATGTTAACCAGGAAGGAGTCCAGATATTGCCAAAAGTGCCTCGAGGAAGGCTCTAGACCATCTATGGCTGAACTGTACTATGCTGGAAGACAAACACTCCAGGGCTCAGCATTTAACCAAATGAGTAAGGTGGGATATGTGATAATAGATACAGATCAAATATAAATATAAACAGGCATTGTTGAGACAGGGTCTCATGTTATCCTAGACTGGCTTGACATTTTTTGAGGCTGAGGACTTGAATTCCTCTTCCTCCTGTCTCTGCTTCCCAAGTACAGGGATTACAGGCATGCTTCATTCAGCCCAACTTATGCTCTTGTAGGAATTGAACCCAGGACGTCATACATGCAAGGCAAGCACCCTACAATTGAACTACATCACCAGCCCCTAAGCATATTAATAAAAAGAACAGAAGCTAATACAGAAAGCAAGAAAATTAAGAAAAAAATCACACTTACATGAGAACACCTTCAGTATATTTCATGGTAGCTTGATCACGAGTATTATCAGTCATGGACTTGGAGATTTCAGTAGCATATTCCAAAATGTGATTTTCTTTTAAGAAGTACTCAGGCGCTGATTTTGCCAGGTTATACATCACTTTGACTACAGGAAATAAATGTTGGCAAAGAATATAATGCTTAAGGTTTTGTTTATCCAAGAAGAGTCAGAACATCAACAGGCCTAGTGTTTAGTATCATTTCTTCATCATGCCAAGAGCCAGGGTTTTTCTAGACAAGTCAACCACTGACCTACACTGAATAGGGTTTGTTTCCTAGACAGTATCTGTGTGCATGTGGCAGGCATTGGGCCAATGATCTAAGACAGTACTTGGAACCTGAAGGTTGGACCTGTTGGAGGTAAAGTGGTATAGGTGCACATGAGTGTAGGGGTCGGGGTCGGGGTCAGGGGGAGAGACAGACAGACAGAAAAACAGACAGAAACCAGAGGATAGCTTTAAATTTCATTCCACGGGTGCCGTGCCCTCCACCTTTTTTGTTGGTTTGTTTTTTGTGACAGGATCTCTCAGTGGCCTGGAATTTACTAGCAGGCTAGGCTGGCTGGCCAGAGCACCTCCAGGAATTCACCTGTCCCTGCTTCTTCAGCATTACAAGCATATGCCTCTATGTTCACCTTTTTAACATGGCTTCTGCCTCTGCCTCCTAAATGCTGGGACTAAAGATATGCACCACCATACTTGGCTGTGAGCAGTTTGTTTTTTTTTAAGCCACTGAGCCTGCCCCCTTCCCAGGACAAAAAGGCCCCTGGGGTTGGTCTCCAACTTGCAAGGGGTGGAGTGGCCTCTGCAGGTGTCTGCCTACCTTTCTGCTTCATCAGTTCCTGGTTAGTTTTTAGGTCACTTAGTGTAAACTGCAGCAGATTTGACCATGCTTTTTGAAAATATGTCAGTCCTTTCTGAGTCATCCCGATTTCAAGATACAATTCTCCAATGGCATTCTGAGTTTTGAGGAGCATTTCTATCATGGATGGGTTCTGTAATGAGATGACAAAGGGAACCACGCCTGAAAACAGATGGTTGGCCGTGACGGCCACCAACACCCACTATATCATTTCTCAGTAAAATTTAAATATTTATTATGCAAATGGCTATGATAAAATCTTTATAAGGAGACATGTCAAAATAAGAATCCATTTTGGTCAAGGTTTCCACAGATTATTAGTTAATGATAATAAGTCTTCATGTGTGACAAGTTTGTAATGTAAAGTCTGCTTATCGCCTGTAAGGCATGAGGTATGCTTAGAATTTATCAGAGTCACAGATAAGCTGGAGGCCTGGTTAGGCCCCTCTCCCCTCAGGTGCTGCTTGTCTTGAAACTCGGAAGGCCCTGATCAGAAAAGGAAGCAAGCCCCAAATGATTCATTAGATAAACCAATAACTCGGGGAATCCAGGAAGGGAGCAAATCCAAAGAACAGGGATATTTCAGGATTGGGGGACTTTAAAAACTGTCCCAAATCAGTATCCAGCCATTCCAGCCATTTCTCTATGCTGTTGTTCCTTTCTGTTGAATTGTATATTTAATATTGCTTTGTTTTCACTAGTTACTTAAATGTGTTATCTTATATCCAGTAAGCCTAGCATATTTATCTTTTTAACTGAAACTTCAGAAACTTAAACCATTTCTCAATCAAAACCCTATTGTTGTGAGGCAATCACCAGAGAAAACCATTTGGACAAGGGTTAGGTCAATAGAAAGCCTTTATTAGCTGGCCAGTCAGTATGTGGGTGTTTGGAACTCCAGTGTAGTCCTGGGCCCTTCTCAGGGTGAGCTTTTAAACACAAAAACCACATCCTGACTTGACACACCTCAGCAAGAGCAGTTATCCAGAAGCAGAACTACACAACCCACAAGGCAAGGTTAGCACACTTAGGGGCGTTCCTAGAACTGTGGACTTTGATGGATTGTACCTTTTGTCTTCATTTTGGCACGTGTTTCTGCCTACATTCTGAGTTCTAAGGATAAATAGTACTCCCCATGGCATCAGTTGGGCTAAGGTCTGGGGTGCTGTTATACTATTAATACACAGAAGACACTGGATAGACAGATGCTGGATGTACCTCAGTGGTAGAGCACTAGCCTTCAGGAGGTCTTATGTTCAATCCCAGTACTGGCACATGGGGCCAGTGAGATGGTTCTGTGAGTAAAGATATTTGCCTGAGTTCAATCACTGGGACCCATAATGGCAGAGGAAGAGAATTGATTCTTAATGGTGTGCTACATGCATACATGTAATAAGAAAATTTAAAACACACTGGTTAGCTAAGACTTCTAAATGTCCAGTCTAAGTGATGAGAATAGTGAATCATCTTACTGTTAGCATATCATTTCAGAAAACCTAATATGAATACATATTAGTATGTTTAGTAACTAATAAACAGTATACAATGGATGGCATGATCCATGTCACTGTTCATGTATGTTATGTTGTATCACAATGTTAGCCTACAAAGTGGTTGACAGAGCCTGGATTCATGCTGTGAAATTTCGTTCTGTTTTTGTTTGTTTGTTTGTTTTTTAATTTATGAGACAGGGTCTCACTATGTAGCCCTGGCTGTCCTAGAACTCACTGTGTAAACCAGGCTGACCTAAAATTCACAGAAATCTGCTTGCCTCTGACTCATGCATGCTGGGACTATTTATTTATGTATATGGGTGTTTTGTCTGCGTGTACATTTGCACACCAGAAGAAGGTATTGGATCCCATGGGACCACAGTTATAGACAGTAGTAAGCTGCCATGTGGTGCTGAGAATTGAACTTAGGACCTCTGAAACAACAGCAAGTGCTCATAACCACCGAAGCATCTGTCCAGCTGCTTTGATGGGAATTTAAAGACTGAGTGTTTCTACTTTCCACTACCTACAAAAAATGCCCTGTGTCCAACTAACCTATCGACCCAAAGCTTCTGGATAAGTGTCTTAGCAAACAGGTCACACCTATTGTGAGAACCTGACTTGTCAGCTTTGGAAGCAGCAATTCAAGGTGTGGAATCCCATTCTTTTAAATCTCCCTTAGGCAAACATTTAGAAGTGCCTCACTCCTCAAGCTTTTTAGATCTTATGTCTGTTGCTCATTCTCCCAGTCCTCCATTCTGATTTGACTGATCTTGTCAGCAATGGGAAGGACAGCAGCCCAGCCCCACACTGTCACCCATAGCTCAATAAATTTATTCCCTTTCCTCTTAGAGCTCTCTATTCACAGGCAAATCCAGGAGCCCTGCCTTCAATATAGAAGAGAGTTTCAGAACCATCCAGTCTTAAGTAGATCATGGGGGGGGGGGCGGTCTATGAAGAGACTACAATATAGATTTTAAGCACAAGGAAAAAAAAAGAGGAACTCAGGAAAGGTCAGACACATCCAAGCATGGGCATGGGTATTTCAAAGGACAGTTATATTTAAGGCATTTACAAGAGGCATAGAGGATTTGGGTGGCTTTCAAGCTATATCTCTAAAAGTAACAAAGTCACTCATTTTGTTGTGGGTGGTAGTACATTGCTTAAAGAGTGTACTCTGTAAGGACAAATGGTTATGACAATATTGTTGAGGTAAGTGACACCTAATGATGGATAAGTGACAGCTCTGGAAGTTTCAAGACAGGCTGGGCCTACATAGACAAAAATTTCTCTAGGAATCACAGAAGCCTGTCATAACTCAAGCTTACATATCATTCTAGCCCCAAGCAATCCCTGAGGACTCTAAGAGGAGAACGCTGTGTCTGTTCCAAATATCCTTATCAGTGATATTTGAGGTTCCTGGCTCTGTGAGCATGAAAGCCAAGTCATTCCAGTGTGATAGCAACCCCCTTCAAGACCATGTCCTTTTACTATTCTGTCTTTTTGTTCAATCTCAAGTCAACGTCTGCCCTGAAAGGTTGCTTATGTATTTGTTAGGGTTAGCCCGGAAATAACAAAACCCCCAAATTAACAAAAGAAAAGTAAGTCTGGGATGCCTTTAATCTCAGCAGAGGCAGGCGATTCTCTGTGAGGCCAGCCTGGTTTACAAAGAGTCCAGGACAGCCAAGGTTATACAGAGAAACCCTGTCTCAAAACAAAACAAAACAAACAAACAAAAACAAAGAGAAAAGTAAGGAAGTGGGTGTCCCAAAGCTGCAGACATTAATGATTTCAGATATTTGGGTTCTCATTGCATGACCCTTCTTGACCTCCACTCTCTAGGCCACTTCTCAGCCTAAAGTTGTTCTACCTCCAGACGTCACAGCTGCAATTCAAAGAGCAGAAAGAAGGGCAGGCATGTAGACTGAGTACGTCTCCTCAGAGTCCCTGCTAAAGCCCTTTCCCCGTGTGATGGCATTAGGAAGGAATCCTGGGAGCTTAGGAATATGAGCCCCTGGGAGGGTGTTCTAGTTATGGTTACTATTGCTGTGATGAAATACCATGACCAAAGCAAATAGGGAAGGAAAGGGTTTATTCGGCTTATGCTTCAACATCACTGTTCATCATCAGGAAGTTGGGACAAGAATGCAAACAAGGCAGGAACCTAGAGGCAGGAGCTGATGCCAAGACAATGGAGGGGTGCTGCTTACTGGCTTGCTCCCTGTAGCTTGCTCAGTCTATTTTCTTATAAACCCAAAAACAACCAGCCCAGGGATGGCACCACCCACAATGGGCTTGGCCCTCTCACATTGATCACTTATTGAGAAAATGCCTTACAAGCCAGGCAATGATAGTGCACATCTTTAATCCCAGCACTTGGGAGGCAGAGGCAGGCAGATCTGAGGCAGGTGGATTGTGAGCTTGAGGCCAGCCTGGTCTACAGAGTGAGTTCCAGGATAGCTAGGGCTACACAGAGAAACTCTGTCTAGAAAAAAGCAGAAAAGAAAAAAAATAATCAATCAAACTTTCCCCATATCTTCATGAAAGTGACAACCAAGTCTCAGGCCACTATAATTCCATTTCCTCTGCAGTGACACCTATCATTCTCTGATGACTCCTGTGTATTTGGAGCTAGGTGTTATGGATGCACAACTGAGGTGTAGGTTAAAATTGTAGCCTTCTCTTTGATGAACAAATCCATTGACTCTACCCTACTCATATAGTAAGTTATAAAGGAACGAAGGTCAGAGGTATCTGAAAAAACAAAAAGGAATAAAGTTTGAAGGACATAGTTCTTCTTTTTCTCACTTTACCTTCAGTAGCATGTCCTCGACAATCAAGAACAGCCTCTCTGCTTCATTGATCTTGCCCATAAACTTCAGGAAACTTCCAGTAAAGAGTATTATCCGACATTTATCAGCAGCAGAGATCTGGCAGAGGCCGCACTCCAGCACTAGAGCAGGAAGAAAAGGGGACAGGCCTGAAGCACACTGGGAAGGAACACCTGCCTCTGCTTACTCCTGCTGCAGGACTCCACAGCTGTGTTTTTCACTCCTTTTGTCAGGGGCAATTGGTTGTTTTCTTTGTGACAAGTTCTTTGGATTTTGGAGTTGATATCTCACTCTACAGCCCAGTCTTGAACTCACAATCCCCTACCTTTGCCTCCAAAGTGCTGGAATCATAGATGAATATCATCACATCAGGCTTCAACTTCTTGTTCAAGACACCAGCACATTTTGTTATAAATATTGACAAGTACTTTATATGATGTCATCAAAATTTATAATAGTATTGTACAACTAGTTGTATAAATGTTGAAATCTATAGAGCTAAACAGTTATATAGCTCAATCCATGTATTCTTATTATTTGTGTTTTAGAATTATTTTTTTCAGGAAAAAGTTTGTATTTCTTACACAATTCTGCCCTCTGTTACAACTATTTTGAAATGTTAAATTAAACAGAAAGAAAATGTTAGGACAAAACAGGAGCCAGGCCCAGAGCACACAGGCAGGTCTGTAACCCTCCTTCTCCCACTCAGAAGGCTGAGCTGGGAAGGTCACAAGTTAGAGGTCATCGGGGACCCTAGGGGAGCTCAAGGACAACCAGGGCAACTTCATGAGACATTGTCTCAAAGTCAAAAGTCAAAAAGGCTGGATAGAGCACTTATCTAACATATACAAGTACTACAAAAAGGAAAAGCAATAAAATAAAACAAAATAGGGGATGCACACTTGCGTACTATATTGTTTTATACAAACAAAAATATATAAGATCATGTATCTAGCTCAATGCATATATAAGATCATGGATCTAGCTCAATGCATGGTGTGATAACTGATAGCGTTGGCACTGTCCTAACTTCTCTCATCATATGTTCTAGAGCAGTGGTTCTCAGCCTTTCTAATGCTGCAACCCTTTAACACAGTTCCTCATCCATACAATTATTTGCTGCTTCTTCATAACTGTAATTTTGCTGCTGTTGTGAATCTGAAATGCAGGATATCTGATATGCAGCCCCAAAGGGGTCATGACCCACAGGCTGAGAACTGCTGTTATAGGATTTAAATTTCTACATGTTTGTTGATTTCAAATTACTGAGTCTAATGTATTTGTCACAAATGATTACTAATCCTGATGGGTTGTTTTGCTTCTGTTGGGGGCCACTGTGACTTGTGTAATTCTTGCTTTCATAGCCATACACAGAGTAAGCATGTGCTGTCTACCTACTGTGTGTCGGGCAGCATGCTAGGGTCTGAGAAAGCAGACAGGCTACATCCCTAAGGACTGTTGAGTAGCTGGAGCTAATGTGCTTCAGGCCAGAGGGCAAAAGCACAAACATAGCCACATGAGACAGATGCAGAGGGCAAAACTCAAACATATTTGTCCAAAGTAGCCAGCAAAGCAAAGGGAGCTGAGGTTAGAATAATTATCCAGGAGTAGAAACAGGAAATGGAGATGCCTCAGAACAACAACAGCTATTAAGAACAGTCAACAGGTGAGGAAGAACAGCAGAAGGATGTGGAATTTTGCATTCCAAGGAGATTAGGAGGAAAGGGTCCAGACTTGAGTGAATAACGTAAAAAAAAAAAAAAAAAAAATCCTAGAAAGCTGTGTCAGGCTGTCGATGAAAAATTCCTAGAAAGAGTCTAAGTCCGAAGAGACTGATGTCACAGTTGGAATTTCAGTACAATGGAGAGATTGAATTTCAAAGGTTTGGGGCTAGCTACTTTATCCTGGGCTAGATTTAGCCTTCTGGAACAGCCACTCGGTACCTGAACAGTCCATGATAATAAATAAAAACCCCTTGGAAGCTATTAACTTAGCAGAACACTAGCTTCCAGTGGTCCAAGAGCTAAGAATGTCAGCAGATAGCATCCTGGGCCTGTAGAACAACTTCTCCATCTCATTGTGCCTGCCTCTATGAAGTATCCACCAATGCATTTTATACTTGCCTTGATTTATAACTTTCTTTGTTCAGTAAAACTATAAAACTGCTTTCATGTTGGAACATGAAATTTGTTTCCAGGTCATGGTCGTTCAAAATGGCTCCAAAATAAACTCTTATTTCCTTTAAGGTAGTGGTGGCACATGCCTTTAATCCCAGCACTTGAGAGGCAGAGGCTGGTGGATCCCTGTGAATTTGAGGCCAGTCTGATCTACAAAGTAAGTTCCAGGACAGTCAAAGCTACACAGAGAGACCCTGTCTTAAAACAAACAAACAAACAAACGAGCTGTGGTTTTTATAATGACATGTCCACCCTGCTTTTACCAATCACTTCACCACTTAAAGTACTTCAGGAAACCATCAGGAACCCGGCCTCCCACTGACCACATCTTCATATTCACACCCTCAGCACCACACAGAAGAAATGAGAAAATAATTTTTCTCATTATAAAACTAATACGTTCTGCCATTCTCCATTCTTATCCAACTTCATTTTGTAATTTTGTACCTGTCTTCTACATACAAACAGACACCTTTAAAAACTGCATTGGGATCTATTGTGGATTTAAACACCCTAGGTGTGGGATGTGGGTATAACTCAGATAGTCCACAGCAGCAAATTATTTGCCTCATGCTGGCTCTGAGAGGATGTTCTTTGCCAGCTGCAGATTAAATCCAGTTTAAATCTGAGGACTCTGGAGAGATAATAAATGCCAGAGCCCAGAGTATGTGGTGCTCCCAGAGAGAACAAGGCTGCTGCTGCTTCCCCCTTCTGTGGCTCCCATTACTGTTCAAGCAGTGAGACAAGAAGTTGGAGATCTCTTGAAACAAGGACTGGATTGTAGGAACCCCACAATCCTAAGCAGCTAAGGGAACTGTGCCCCCTCTCCCACTAACCCTTTCTCTCTCCTACCTGGTATTGGGATGTTGGAAAGGATTGGGGTGAAGTAGGGAGAAAGAGATATAAGAAACATAAATAAAAGGGTTTTTAAAAAAGTACATCAACAGGGATCATCTCCAAATTCTACATATATGCTTTCTATAAAAATAAAACAAAAACATAGGGGGCCTAGAGGGATGGCTCAGGGATTAAGAGTCTCCTCAGTAAGACTTTAGGGTTTGGGGCAAGATAGGGAAGTGTGCGGCTAAGATATTCAGGCTTGTGACAGCCTTAGTTGAAGAAGGTGATTCTGGACAGATAAAAGGAGGACCCGATGGAGGTGTGAGATTTGATGTGAGAGACTTTACAGAGTAAAATCCCAGACCTGGGCTGACTAGACCTGAGGGATGAGGAAGAGGTTGGTGTCGAAGAATACGACAAAGACCAGGACTCCATGCAGAGAAGCCCCAGGGTCTGGAAGGACAGAGTGAAGGTTTGGTTAGGCAGCTTCACCAGAGTCCTGTGGACGTCCTCACCTACTTCGAAGGGACACATTTGGTACTAGTCCCTTCCACACTCAGAAAGTCCTCTGTGAGATGCTGAGTGACTTCCTCCACAGGCCCCTCCATCACCATGAAAACCAAATGCCTTTATCCTACCTCGGAGAGCTCATCAGCTTCCTGTGGTACACTGACCAGCCCCTCCTGACCACCAACACATGCTTTCCTTATGAGTATTCTGAGGGAGGTTGCAGATGAATTTCAAGATTACATGAGTATCTGCATAATAATAAAAGGCCAAAGACTAGATGTTCAAGAACATGTCCATTCCTAACTATCCAGGAGAAAGACCTTGGGCATCACGCCCCACCTGAGACTCAGTGTCCTTCATTTCAACCAGGATGGTACTAGTCATAGAAGTATCAGTTTCCAAAGTGACACATATACAAAGTCTCTGACTGGCATTTAGTACACCCCCAGCAATGGGAGTCTGGGGCAACATGGCTGAAATTTTGAGTGACATCAACCTGACTGCACAGCAAGTTCATAGTCACCCACCCTGTCTCACAAAAACAGAAAGAAAAGAAGGGATCAGAGTCCTTACTAGGGTTTCCAGGCTATAAGCTGAGAAGGAGGGACTCCGTCTGCCTTCTTTGGCACTGTGTTGTTAAGTCTACAGCCAGGGGAAGTGCTTGGTTAACCTAACCTATTGTAAAACTGAATATTACCAGGCAGTGGTGGCGCACGCCTTCAATCCCAGCACTCAGGAGGCAGAAGCAGACAGATCTCTGTGAGTTTGAGGCCAGCCTGGTCTAGAGAGAGAGTTCTAGGACAGTCAAGGCTACACAGAGAAATCCTGTCCTGAAAAACCAAAAGAAGTGGAGGATGAGGAAGAAGAAGAAGAGGAAAATTATCACTCTATTTAATAAGCAGGAAACATAGGATTGGGGCAGGGATGAGCAGACAAAGGGCCTACTTATGGGATACTGGGGTACAAAGTACTGTCCAAAGTGATATCCAAACCCCAAAATGAGGCAGATCTTCAAAGAGCAGCTCTCTGCGTGGCCTGAGACAACCTTCAATAGCACTATCAGGCCCGGGTCATGGAAGGAGGAAACAGCCATCGGCAGAGGGAGTAGGCCACAGATGGGTTTTTATGTACTTAATCTGAGGTATCAAAGGTGTGAACAAAATTTCTGAGATGCTCCATGTGCCTCTGAATGAAAACTCCTGAAAGGAGTCCGTGTCTGCAGAGCCTGGCTGGCTGATGAGAATCTCAGCACTGTAGAGAGGTGGAATGCTGCAGTCAGTAGTCTAATCACAGGATCGTAGGCCAGCTCTAGCCTTCCTTGCCCACCTGTGTCTGAACTAATAGCTTGTGAGTAATAGATTAAAAGCTTTTGGCATCTATTAGCTTAGCAGACCTCTAGCTTCCACCAACCCTAAAGCTAATAAGCATACCGTCAGATAGGATCATAGGCCTACAGGAGGTTGGCCATCTCATTGTGCACTCCGCCCCCCACCCCCGCCAAGATTTACTTATTTATTATGTACACACTGTTCTGCCTGCATGTACACCTGCTCACCAGAAGAAGGCAACAGAGCTCACTGTAGAAGGTTGCGAGCCAACCATGTGGTTGCTGGGAAGTGAACTCAGGAACTTTGAAAGAGCAGTCAGTGCTCTTAACCTCTGAGCCTCTCTCCAGCCCCATCTAACATATTTTAAACTTGGCTTGATTTATGATATTCTTTGTTCTATAAAACTGTAAAAATTGCTTCCATGCTGGAACATGAAATTTGGGGTAACCTAAATTTGTGTTCCCCAGGCCACAGTCATTCAAAATAGCTCCAGAATAAATTATCTCTTCTTCCTTGTGAAATGAGCACGTGAGGCAGAGCGCTGTGATCGGCATACCTGAGAGTGTTGGCCGCTTCCTTATTTTCTGGTATTGTTCAGATTCTATCTTGGCAGCAGAGACCAGAAAAGCCCCAGATACATCATTGCCGGCTTCCAGCAGCACATCCCAGTAATGGATGAGGTGCAGCTTGGTCCACAAACTCGGGTTTTGGATTTTTGATATGAAATCTGTGATACTGTGACATACACAATTATGTTAGTACTCATGCCTCAAAGGAAGCTATTCTGGTTCCCACGTGTCACTAGCCTAGCCATAACCAGTTTTTGCTTTTGTTTTTTCCAGCAGTATCTCACACATTCTAGACCAAGGAGGACCTTGAACTTCTGATCTCCCTGCCTTGATCTTCCAAACACTGGGATTACATATATATGCACCATGCCCAGTTTAAGCAATCAAATACAGGGCTTTGTATAAGACAAGAGTCTTAGCTAGGCACTAGCTATACCCCATGACACACAAACATTTCTATCCACACCCCTCTATACGTGTGTGTGTGTTTATATGTGTGCCTCATAGACTTTAATTAGGTTGCTGGCACAAGTGGCAGGAACATCTTATCAATGACTACACAACTGAAAACAAAAAATCCACCCCTCCCCTACTAAGCATTAACTGCCAGCAGAGCCTCAAGGAGGGTAAGAGACCTCATGGATCCCTCCCCTCTCCATGATGGAATGTGGATGCGGCCAGCCCTGTGCAGATAACCACAGGCGCAGGAGGGCATGTGGACAACAGCTCCATCGTGCCCTAAAGACATGTTCTGTCCGCCTTTGTCCCCATCCTTGGCTCCTACATTCTTTCTGCCCTCTCTTCCATCACATCCTCAGAGCCTTGTAAGAGTGTCAGTGCCATCAACTCCTTACAGCCTTCGTTGTCACTAGAGAAACACGAGCCTTTCCCTCTTCCAGAGCCAGAGCCAGTTCTCCCCATCACTCAGAACACCCCTCCTCTGGGCCGGCTCCTTGGCTGTGCCTCCCACACAAAGTGCTCCCTCCAACTGTTGTGCTTGCGGTTTTACATAGTCCCAGCTATAGGAACTGTCTAGTTCCACGCGTCCCCACACCCCCAATGTATGGAGGGAACAGAAGAGCTTAGGTCTTGGTCAAGGGGCTATGATAGTGCCAGAGACAGGGTGAGACCCCAATAAACTTGCTTAGTTAATGCATAAGGGCAAAGTACAGAAGCAAGGAAAGAAGGGAGAGAGGAGAAGGGTGAACTAAGAGAAGCAAAGGAAGAGGAGTCTAGCCACCAGCACAGCCCATCTTTGATCCTTTCTGGCTCTTGCCTTTGTCCTACGAATGCCTGGAGGAATGCATGTGGAGTGAATGGGGTGACTGCTCTAGGTGCCAGACAGATCACAGAGCATCCTGGGGGATCCACTCTCACCATGAAAGTGGATTCCACCCTAAGGCCCCATCTGTGAGTAAATGAGGGTTTTGCTCAGGGAAACCATGCTGCTGATGAGAGCTCAAGACTCCATATAAAGCAGGACTTACCCGGGGCTGGTGATGAAGCCGCATAGGCTTTCCCAGGACCTGCTCATCTTCATGTGCCATGGCAGCTCCTGATACACTCTCCAGAAAATGGTTTGCCGCTGGAAGAACCTCATCAGGACCTGGTGGAAATGTGCCTTCTTGTGATTCATGGTGTCCTGGGACTCATTTGGACTGCTCTCTCTGACCGGAGTGATTACACCTATTTCAAAACCAATTGCAGCCTCACAGTTCCGACTTGTTTCATGTAGGAAAACACTAACACAAAAATACGGCAAGTCTGTTGCCGTAGTTGAGGTATCATGGAAAATGGCTTGTTCAGAGCAAGGGAAATGACCCAGTAAAACAGTTCTTGTTGAACAACCATGAGGCCTGGAGTTTGGATCCCCAGAACCCATATAAACACCGGACAGGTGTGATGGCTCACATGTAATCACAGCAGGAAGGCACAGAAAGGGTACATCCCGGAGCAGGCTAGCTGGCCAGCTAGCTAGACTAGCCAGATCCATGAGCTCTGGGCTTAAGTGAGAGACCCTGCCTCAATATATAATGTGAAAAGCAGTTAAAGAAGACATCTGATATCAACCGCTGGCCACTACACGTTTACACACACATGCAAGGCATATGCAGACATGAGGCCACAAATGCACATATAGATGACCAAAAAAGGGATCTTTTGCAACATTCTGTTTTATCCAGAAAGTATTTATAGTTATGATTAGAGGATAAATGTATAGACACTCCATGTTGAGTTTCCCTTCCCCACTCCCATAAAGAAACACTTTCAACTGCTTTTCTATTTTCCTCTTGTTTGTTTGTTTTAAGAAACAAAATAGAAGAGTGGCATTATAGAAGGGACAGGAAAGTAGTTAGAGATATAAAGATATTATTTATCTTTATTTCATGTGTGTGTTGCCTGGTATATGTCTGTATACCACATGTGTACAGTGTCTACAGAGGTCAGAAAGGGGCATCAGATGCTCTAGAACTGGAGTTACAAGTTGTTAACTGCCATGAGGCTGCTGGGAGTTAAACCCAGGTCCTCTGGAAGAGCAGCCAGGGCTCTTAACCAGCCCTACTTTTCTATTTTGAGGACACACCGTGGCTGCTGCATGAACAAGCACTCTCTAACATGTGAGGGTAAGCATATTGGAGACTTGATTCTTCTTCCTGGCTCTCCTAAGGGCCCAGTATAATGGAGCAGGCAAAAGAGAATATGATACTAAAGTCAGGATTATTGTGTGTTCATTCACAGATTGAGACTGTTCTGACAGCTGCAGCACTCTGAAACAAGCCTCTCAGAAGTCCAGAACCTTGTCATATCTGTCATTTAAAATTAAAATATTGAGCCGGGCATGGTGGTGCATGCCTTTAATCCCAGCACTTGGGAGGCAGAAGCAGGTGGATCTCTGTGAGTTCAATGCCAGCCTGGTCTACAAAGTGAGTTCAGGGCAGCCAGGGATACACAGAGAAACCCTATCAAAGGAAATTAAAATATTGAAGGTATTTTTAATTTTTTCCTTGACACTCTTTCTTGCAAGATGAATAGAACACACACTAGATGGTATACCAAGCCCAGTTATCATAAAGCTGTAACAGGGGAGAACCCACTGTTTAACATTCTGCATTTGTGCTGAAACAGTTTCCAGGTCACCCACACATGTGGATAGATTTTGTGCTATTTGGTCAAAGGTGTGCACATATGCTCTGGTAACAACACAACGCATATGAGACCTATGGAAGAAAAAGAAAACTCCCCTCCCTCACTGGATGATAAAGGCATTTTTTGTGGATGGTACAGTGAGAAAGTGAGGTAGGAAGTGAGAGAGACAAATAAATGGGACAAATAATATGCTGACTCACAAACTTAGAAGGGTTCAACACAAAGGCTGAAATTACCAACATTTTGGGCTGTGGTGTAGCCCACTGGTAGAATGTGTACTTAGTTCATACAGCCCTGGATTCAATCCCCAGCACACATTTTAAAAGGGGGAGGGGTTACAAGATGTTGTAGATAACACCACATTGGGTTTTTTTTTAAAGATATATTTATTATGTATACAATGTTTTATCTGCATGTACATCTTCAAGCCAAAGAGGGCACTTAGATGTCATTATAGATGGTTGTGAGTCACTATGTGGTTGCTGGGAATTGAACTCGGGACCTCTGGAAGAGCAGCCAGTGAGTGTTCTTAACCTCTCAGCCATCTCTCCAGCCCCACCACATTTCATTTTATCATTTTACAAAATAGTCTCATGAGGAAGACATGACTATGACAAATGAAATTCCTTAAGACCAGAGAGATCAGGTAACTTGTCTCCTCCCACTGTGTGTGGGATGTGAGCAAAGGTCTGACCCCAGCATCATCTTGGCTTACAAAATGCAGCACTTAGACTCGAACATGTGTGTGCTATTAGGACTCATGGTAGGTTAGAATATGCTAGACTGACAACTGCAAATCTCAATGGTATGAGAGAACAATGTTCATTATGTCTGTCTTCTGATTGGGGGCCTAAAACTGTAATGCAGGTTGGGAAATGCCAGAGGAGAATCATCTTGAATGTTCCAAGGCCATTCAGTTATATAGACCCAAATAGCAAAGGTACTAGAGAACTGTCATTCAAATGGCTGCCATGGGAGACTATCCGGGAAACACATGTGATGCTGCACTTTACATGAGCTCCCATTACTCTCAAGGGTAACAATAACTTATTTTGAAAATGAGACACGGAGTTTTAAAAAGTTAAGCACTTCACATATGATCTTACCAGTTCTGTAAGAATCCAAAGTCATTGCTTGTAATTTTTTTAAAAAATCATTTTTAGAAGATGCCATTTCCAGGAGGCAGAGGCAGGCAGATCTCTGAGTTCAAGATCAGCCTGGTTCTGGAAGTGGGGGACAGGGCATGACAATCTTCTGTAAGGAGCTACCACAGGTTCAGTCTACTCCCTGAGGGAACAACCCTGGTGTGCTCAACCACTGAAGTCAGGTCTCCTCTAACAGATGTAACTGTTTTCCTGCAACTTACTCACTCATTTCCACCAGAGAGATCCCGCACAAGTTTTCCCTTCGATGTGACTGTCTCCCTCCCTGAGTCCTAAGGCATCTTCACAGACCCAGCTCCTCACCCAGCAGCTTGTACTCCACCACATTCCGTAAGGACTGGTGGCTGAAGTAGAGGAGGCCATTGGGTTTTTCCTGGATCCAGTATTTGGTGGCATTGCGGAAAGCTGCCCAGTGCACTGCCGTCACTTTTTGTTGGTTCTTGTAGCCCAGCATGTCCAAAAGCTGGAGCAGTTCATCCTCAGCCAGCCCACAGTGTGAGATGCAGAGCAAGCACAGCACGTCTGCCACCCAGCCACTCAACCCTGTGCAGCCACAAAAGGAGAGAATGAGTCAGCTAGAGTGAGGGCTGCAGCCTCTGTCCTCCAACCTAGCGCTGAAATGCCCCCATCTTACAAAGGAGAGGGTATGGGCAGGTTGAATAAGTTACCCAAAGTCACCCAGACAGAAGCGCTGGGAGGGATTTGAACCCAGTCTGCCTTCACAGCACACAGAGTCACCCACTATTGGGAGTGCCACAGCTGATACCGAGTATAAGCACCAGGCTTCCTGGTCACCATGCTGAGCATTCTGCCCAGCAGTGTCTGTTAGGACAAGTTATTCTCCTGGAGAAATGCCACACTCACAGACACCATTTAAGGGCCCCTTTAAGGTTTGCTCCTATCATTGGCTTTATGATCTGCCAGCTATAGAGATCCTTCAGATCCCAAGGAACCCAGGCATCAAGGTCAAATGAAGGGACCTATAGAACCCGCAGCCTCAGGTAAAGGCAGATCTGAAGCCGAGCTAATAAAGCTTCTGCTGCATGTGAACTCAGCCAAGCTCTCCCTAGACCTGTGGCTTTGGAGCTCTGTGGACCCATCGGGATTGTTGGCCATGCTGAGGAAGCATCAGTCACTGGGGAAAGAGCACCGGGATGCACTGTGCAGTCCTGGGGATGTAATTGCATAGAATGGGTCAGGTGGCCTGTGCAGCTCTTCAGGGAACCTCACTTCCACCTCTGTGGAGGTGGGGGAAGGCACAGGAAACTCAAAATCAACTTTCTTGGTAGAAATGTAAACTGTAAAGCAGACAGCTGTGTGGGACAATGCAGCACAGAGGTAAAGAATACACCCTGTTCTCATCCACCTCTCCAATTTTGTTCCAGCCTAGGTTCCATGTCCTAAGAGCAGACTGACACAGCAGAAACAAAATGAGGTTAGCATGCTTCCAAACAGACTTCAGAGGCTACAGCCCAGACAGTATTTGAGAGAATAAAAACTTTCCAGAGCTTGGTTCATAAACAAATTCCAGAATACGTTGCTGACCACCAACAATAGACTCACAAGATGAGATCACGATATTGCTTGGTTTTTGCCCACGAGGGAGGAAAAGAACTCTTACAGAACTGAGAAGGGTCTAGAAGAGATTTGAAGAGGAAATCAGGACTCAAGATGCCAGTGGAGCCAGGTATGGTAGTCCCAGCACTTGGGAGGCAAAAGCAGGTGGAGCTTTGTGAGTTCAAGTCCAGCCTGGTCTACAGAGCAAGTTCAAGACCAGTCAGAACTACATAGAGAGAGACCCTGTCTCAAAATCAAAACACCAGCACTTGGAGGCAAAGGTGAGTTTGAGACCAGCCTGGTTTAGAGAGCAAGTTCCAGAACAACCAAGGCTACAC
>CM053766.1:82693604-82776948 GCA_028658305.1 Pachyuromys duprasi
GACAACCATGGGCACCCATGCACCAAGGCTCCATCTAAGAAACACGGCAAGTATTCGCATCCTCCATTGGCAGAAAACATGAAGAATAAGCCTGAATTCAGCAAATCGGCTTGTGCCAGAGGTAGGACCATGGAATCAAGAGAGTTGTTTATATTGAGTTATTAAAATAATAAAGGCACAATATTCAGAGCTCTAAAAAATGTTAAACTTATGCCTAATACAGTTCTCTTTACAGTCCACATACATCTCTCTAGGTGCAGTCATCAAATTTAGCCATAAGATTAGCTACCCAGTTAAATCTGATGTCCCATGCTATATTTGGAATATATTTATTCTGAGAAGTATTTGTTATTTATCTGAAATCCACTTAGTGATTAAGGGCATCTCATACAATATCTGAGACATATTCTATCAAAATACTATTTTTTACAAAATACAAAATTAATTAATTTCTCTGTATTGCTCTGGCTGTCCTAGAACTCACTCAGTAGACTAGGCTGGCCTTGAGATCTGCGTGCCTCTGCTCCCGAGGGCTGGGATTAAAGGCATGAGCCACCACGCTGGGCTCATCTGAAATGCTACTTTTTATTTATATGTGCCCACATGAGTTGATGTGTACCATGTGCATACAGATTCCTGCAGAGGCCAAAAGGCATCAGGTCTCCAGAGACTGGAGTTAGAGGTAACTGTGTGCCACCCGAAGTGCATGCTGGGAACCAAACCCAGGTCTTCCGCATGAGCCGTAAGTGCTCTGAACTGCTCTCCAGCCCCTAGACTATCATTCTTCCCTTTTTTCCCCCTCCTCTAAAATACTATTTGCTGTTGATATGAATTTCCCCTGACAATTCTCTCCCTGGACCCTTCCGCTGAGCAACGGTACACCACAGACCTTTGTCCCTATTATCCCCACCAAGATGTTAACGCTGCCCAGACCTTTTCCTGAAGCCACAGTGGCCAAGCTTCCCTCTTTGTGCTTCAAATTCCAACTGTAATCTTCAACCCAGCGTTTCAGAATCAGCTCCCAGAGCTCCTGGACAGAGGCCACTTCTAGGTACTCCCTCAGACACTGGAACTCATTGCGGTAGATCCGGCACTCCTGCAGCTCCCTGGCGATGATAGAGAGCTTCAAGGGATTCAGGTTTGGTTTCTTCCTCAGAACTGACCTCCTCTGCCCAAAGCGCTCTTTGTCAGGATTGGGGAGGTGCTGTCTGAAGATGCTGAACTTCGTGTCTTCATCCCCCAGGCCGGAGAACTCCACAGTCCTCACGTCAGGGCGGGCACACAGCGACTTGCAGGAGAGACTGGAGGAGACGGTGCTCAGAATGAATTTACAGTGAGGCGGGAGTGAGTGCGGCAGCCAGGAGAAATCTTTCGCCTGTTGGAGACATTTGAAAACTTCAACGACCTTAAAATCACTTTGCTGATGGTCTTCAGACTTAGAATAACTTTTGGGAATCAGTTCTCTCCTACTGTTTGGATCCCAGGTTGTCAGCCATGGCATAAGCACCCTTACCACTGAGCCTCTCACTGGTCCCCTATGTCTGGATTCTAATCCCACCATTTATTTATCTCTGGACCTTAGACAACACCTAACATCTCTTTGCCCTCTGTCCAGCCAAGAATGATGAGTAGTCTCTTTTGAATGGCTGTGTGCACTCTAGATGTTTGGTTCTGAGACAAAAGGGATACAGTTAGAGCTCCTAAGATGATACCCAGCCCATGGTGAATGCCAAGTATCAATGGCAGGTATACCTAGAAACACAGCACAATAGAAATGCATTATATACACACTAGAGAATGGGCTCTTCTTTTTTTTTTTTTGTATAAAGGAAGTGTTAACGTTTAAAAGATGTTACCTTCTGACCTGAAATCCCATAAATGCCAATCAACTCTTCGATCCCATCTAGCACAAGAATGCATGGCTTTAAGCTGATGGAGGCCATGAACACTTCTACAAGAAGCGAAAAGACCAAGACATTTGAGTCTTCATTAAGAAAATCAATTTCAAGCTGGGGGCCTATAAGACAGAGAAATCTCAAATTAGATGAAAATGTTTCCATCTCTGCTAAAATGTGCTGACGGACTGAGCAGCAGCGAGGTTGGGAAATGAGCGCTACTCAGCTGTGCAGCGGACACATGCATGCACGTGCTTGGCATCAAGACATTCAGGCCTGAAGTACTGAGGGTATTTGTCACCACATGTCTTCCATACATTTCCAGGATGCCATTCACAAATGCTATGTGTGGTATTTGTACGTTTCTTGTGTGTACACATATTGTATGTATGTGTGTTTGAAGGCTAGAGGTAAACATCTGGTGTTCTCTTCAATTACTCTCCACCCACAGGGTCTCTCTCTCTATCTCTCTTTCTCTCTCTGAAACTGGAACTCACATATGCAGCTACACCAACTGGCCAGTGAGCTCCAGGGATCCTGCTATTCCCACCTCCCCAGGAGTCCAAAGGCTATGGGAGTTTGATGCAAAATCATTACAATGAAGAAAAGATCCAAGTAAAAAGCATTCTAGTGAACATAATCATTTTTCCTCAAAATGGTATTAAAGAGAAAGATAGTAGTAATAATACTGGAAAAATTATCCTAAATATTTTTGTTTGGAAAGAGCCAATCTGTCTCTATTAAAGTCTGTTGTCTTATTTAAATGTTAATATCTCAAATGTTTAAATTCCCACTTAATGACCTACCAATAGGCAGACCTGGTTGCTCTCTCTGTGTATATGAGCTCATGTGTGTGCCCATGTATGTGAAGGTCATCATTCCACACAGATTTACTGGGAATCTTCTATGTCTGTTCCAGGTACTAGGTCTATCAGTGAGCAATAAACTGGATGTAACCTCTGAACTCACAGGGCTTCCAGAGGGAGACAAACAGTAAAACCCACAGTCCTGGCACCTCTGTAGGGCACCCAGGGGACCCAGCAGGGTGAGCTCACAGAGGGAGACAACCACATGAAGCACCACACATAGGGCTTGGGCTACACTGGCTGTCAGGCAGGGATAGCTGCCCATCAGCCCTCTCACTGAGAGGCGGCTGAAAGAATGGGAAGTGTTTCACCCCCAGAGAAGATCCAGGGAAGGGAATGGACCTGAAGTGAGGGGTCTACTCTGAAGACACAATCTTGTGAGGCCAAGGGCACGAAGCCAAGCTAGGAAGTAATCTTGGCCCAGGACACAAAGCCTAGCACACCCTGCTGAGGCTTTCTGCCCACTTATTCCACCTCACCAACTCACAGGCAGGTTCTCCTGTGAGCCAGTGCTGGGTGAAGATCGGGAAGGAAATTTTCCAAAAGACTGAGATTTTTCCCTCTTTTGCCTCTAGGAGGCTATATGATGCACTGGAGGACGAAGAGCCTCAAAGTCAACAGAGCCAGAGCTTGGCCACTCTACTCTACTTATGGGCAGCTGAGTAGCCACTCTGAATGTCAGGACGCTGATGCTGGTCGAAGACCTTGAAGCTGTTACTAATGAAGCCTTCAATCTGTACAGCTCATCTTCTATGGTGAAACGGAATTGCATCAAGAAAAGAAGTTGACTCCACAAAGCATGTCACAGGAGAGATACCAGGTGCTAACAAGGCAGGGGAGGGGAATAGGATGTCAAGAGAGCCAGATGGTAGCAGTTCTCCACCAGACACTTTGTCCTGGCAGGCAGGGGGCTGGGGCCAGAAAAGCAGAACTATGTCACAAGTGGCATTTGGTGTCCTAGAGAAGAAGGGCCCCTACTCATGTCTCATAGAGACACGCCTGCAGATACAGAGAGCAGAGGTGGTCACAGGAAAATGAGTGGTGGAGCAGCTGAAGCTGCAGTGTGCATTCTCTCATGGCAGTTCCGCCCCTGCACCCACATGCACCCCATCCCGGAAACCAGCTGTGCTGCGAAGCACAGGCAGCCCTGAAAATGCCTGCAGTGACCTGACTAATCAGGCCACTGTAGCAACATTGCAGCCTTTCTTCTCCTTGATCGACAAAGGGAATGGGAGTGTCTTGCTTTACTTAACAGTGCACCCGCTGACCAACCCCCCCCAACTCAGGGAGAAATGCTAATCCCAAAAGCACTTAACAGCAGCAAAATTATAGTAGCAGCAGCTTGCCAGCAGTACCATTGTCAATTCTTTTTTTTTTAATAGTCAACTTTATTTTTATTTATTTATTTAAAGAGTTATTTATTATGTATACAGTGTTCCATCTGCACTTAGGCCAGCATGCCAGAAGAGGGCATCATTATCGATGGTTGTGAGCCACTATGTGGTTGCCGGGAATAGAACTCAGGACCTTTGGAAGAACAGCCAGTGCTCTTAACCTCTGAGCCATCTCTCCAGCCCCATTGTCAATTCTTGACCTGCAGTTTCCTTCCAATCTCACACCGCTTTAGGGCCTAGGTTTTACAGATGAGAAACAGAAGGGTGTGAGTAAACTGCTCAAGATGACCCAGCTAGTAAAGGAAGCCAGAGCTGTGGCTCAAGCCCAAAGCCTGTCTTACGGAGCCTCCATCGTGAACTAGGAGAGAAGAGATGCTCTCTCATGGAGAGGTGTCTGCTAGTCATAGGCTTTCCTGAATTTGTCCTGCTACTGCCAGGCAAAAAAGCTACTTGTTTGAAAGACAGCAGCTGTCTTTATTAGGAGCTTTCTGAACCCCATTAAAATAACAACTCACTTTGGGACTGAAATCGTAATTGGGTGTGTTCAGCCAAGCTTGCATCATCAGCTGCCTGGCTCAAGTGAACACCTTGGGGATGAGCCAGAATAGACCTAGGAGCCTTCCAGAGACAGTCACACCTGCTTCTGCTGACCAATTTTACCTGCTTTACAGACCCAGAAATGCAACTAAAGAGAACTCAGCCATCCAAATTCACCATGAATGTTCTCAGAAACCCACTGGGTGCACAGAGACTCAAACACCTGCCCCGCTCAATATGAACTGTGAAGGCAAAGTCACCTTGAAGTACCCAGACTCACTCAGGACCCAGAAGCACACACAAGAAGATGAGACGAGATGAACATTCACCATCAGGCAAAGGTAGATGCATAGCAATGCACACCTCCACAGCGGGTGCAGAACAGCGACAATCACTAATGTTTATCAGTGCTCACTGGATGCCAGGAACTGCAACTAACACCTCTGTCTTTTGTACCTCATCCTAGTTAATCCTCTGACATGCCTAAAAGGCACTTTTTCTCTTAAATCTGTATTTTATAAATAGAAAAACAAAGCTGGGTATGAAAGGCTTATGATCCCAACACAATAGAGATGGGAGTTCAGGGCCATCCTGGACTACACAGCTTGAGACCATCCTGAGCTACAGGAGACCTATCACAAACAAAAACAAACAAACAAAAAAATTCAAAACCAAACAGGAGCCAAGCCACAGAGTTAAAAAAAAAAAAAAAAAACTTAGCCAAGGCCATGTGACCAGTAAGTAGTGGCATAGATTTGAATACAGGTTCAGAGGCTCCCAGGACAGAATGAAGCACACAGCACAGGGACCCCATGACTAGCACAGCACACCTTGCCTCTCAAACATCACACATCCAAAGTAGAACCCTTGACTTCCTCCAAATCTGCCCCCACATGCACACACACACACATACACACAGTCTGTCTTCCTTTTCTTTCATTTGGTTTTCTCAAGCCCAGAGATGGGGGTTACCCTCGGTTCCTCCATTTCCTTCAACCCACATCCAATTCTTCAGCAAATTCTCAAACTATACACAGCCCTTCTCCACTGCTATTGCTATCAACCATTTCAATAACCAATAATTGTCTGCAAGCTTGCTTCCCTGCATCTGTTTCCCACACATCTTATTGATTTGGTATCAAGTCACATCATGCTCCTGCTTAAAACTCAGGCTCTGGCTGCATTTAATGGAATCCACTCCTGATATTCTACCCTACAACGTTCCCTCCCATATGAAGCAGCCCTGCCTTCACTGCTTTGTCTGACAGACCAGGCCTTCCATTGTTGTCTGGCTACACTGGTCCTCTGTCCATTTCTAGCTCATCCTGTTGTTTCCAGCTCTGGAACTACAGTATTACTTTAATTTGCTTACACTGTTTGCCCGTTGCCTACAGCGTTCTTTCTTCTGATTTCCATATGGTTAGGCCCTGAGACTGTGACATGTTCCCAAAGAGGGTAGCAGAGACAAAGGTTACCTGTCCCACAAATACCACCCCTTCCTTAGGGAGGGGTTAGCCTTCTAACCCTGCTGATATCTTGTGGCCAACTCCTTACCAAAAGATGGCAGTGGGAGTCCAGGCCCGGGCTTTGAAGGGACAAGTGGGCCTTTTCCATCTGTCCCCTTCTCTAGCCCAGCAGTTCACAACCTGTGGGTCGTGACCCTTTGAGAATCAAATGACCCTTTCACGGGGTCACATATCAGATAACCTGCATGAGATATGCACATTGCAATTCACGACAACAACAAAGTTATGAAATAACAATAAAAATAATTTCATGGTTGGGGGTCACCACGGAATGAGGAACTATATTAAAGGGTTGAGAACCACTGGGCTAGCCCAAAGCAGAAGAGTCAGGCCTTTCAGACATAGCCTCTGGGTAGAAAGAATCTGTTTCCTCCAGGGAGCATAGGGAAGAATGCTGCTTGCTCCTCATTTAAGAGACACCTAGTAGACTATTACCTGGGAAGAAAGAGTTCTAGGAAGGGAGAAGCAGGATGTATGGGTGAGGCCATAAGGGATTTACATCAAAACAAGAGAATGCCAGCCACAAGGGCAAGAGCAGGAACTACTCTAATTCAGCTGATGCTTTAAATATTATGCTAATTATTCTTTGTGTCACTGTTTTACTTTCATGGGAAAAAGACATATTTTTACTGATTTTCCTTTTTATATTAGGATTCATACTTTTTGTTTGTTTGTTTGTTTTCACGACAGAGTTTCTCTGTGTAGCCTTGGCTGTCCTGGATTCACTTTGTATTCCAGGCTGGCCTCGAACTCACAGAGATCTGCCTGCCTCTTCCTCCCAGAGTACTGGGATCACATGTGTGCACCACCGTACCCTGCAAGATTCACACTTTTATCAAAATAATTTTTGTTTTCTGGTCTTATGAGCTTTTGGCTTTAGTTTGACAAGTGCCTGAGGAGCTTAAAGGAGACGTATTGGTATTACTGTAAAGTGAAAGTGGAGAGCAGAAAGCATGAGGGTGGGGCTTTGTTCACTTTCTGCCCTGAAGGCTGCTCACCCTGCTCACCGTGGGCTCTGTCCTGCAGCTCCATGATGAAGTAGTGGATCACGGACATGATGTCACTGCTCTCACAGGTGCTACCCACAAAGTACGGGATCAGCAACACTCCAGGATACTTCTTTTTGAAATAACTGACCCAGTTGCCAATCAGAGTGGACTTCCCACAGCCACGTTCCCCAGACAAGAGCAAGATAGACTTGTAAGTCGGAAGAGAATTTATTCTGAAACAGAAGGGTAAACGGTAAACACAAATATTTACCAAGAGAGGTAAGGAAAGACGAACATTTCCAGGATACATTTTCCCTCCAGGAGATGTGACGCTCTGGCCTAAGTTAGGTGGGCTTCAGCTGGCTTCCTAGTAGCCATTCCTCCTTGGAGCTGCAGTTTTGTAAGATATGAGATTACGAGACGGGAGACTTAGTAATTTAGGAAGGTTCCTCTGGCTAGATCCTAGGATTGCCCGACATGAACTTCAACTATGGTCAAGGCCAAGGGAGAAAAATGTTATGCCCCCCCCCCCACAGCCCACTGTCTGCCTGCTTTGCCCATCTCACCACCACCAGGCTCTCCTTGGTGGCTCACACATCACGTTGGGAAGGAATGAAGAACAGCAGAGCCCATACACCAGGAATGATCATCACTTCTGAAACCCGCAGAACTGGAGTTCCAATTAACTTGCCTCCACTACTAGTGACTGAGAGGTACTACGCCTTTGCCAGTGTGTGGTAATTGGTAAATGCCCTTTAACAGCTGCCTGTTTCTGGCAAGAGCTTGTCCTGATGCTTCTTCCCTCACTGTCACCTTTTTTTTTTTTTTTAAGACACAGGGTTTTGTTTGTTTGTTGTTTTGGTTTTTTTCAAGACAGGATTTCTCTGTATAGTCCTGGCTGTCCTGGAATCACTTTGTAGACCAGACTGGCCTCAAACTCACCCAGATTTGCCTGCCTCTGCCTCCTGAGTGCTGGGATTAAAGATGTGTGCCCCCACCACCTAGCATGTATGTCAGGATGGTTGAATGGTCTAAGGTGCTTTCTTTTTTTAGTTAAGTTTCTGCACATGCAGAGGCACCTCAGGTCTGTGAATATCACAATGGAGACTTTAGCCTTGTGATTTAAACTTATTTTATTTACTTTTTTTTTTTTTGAGACAGGGTCTCACATTACTCAGGCTGGCCTCAAACTTTCTAAGTAGCTAAGGATGATCTTGAACTCCTGACCTTCCTCCCTCAGGTTCCCCAGTGATGGGAAACATGTACCATCACCTCATACTGTTGACTGTGTTAGATTAGTATGTATTGGTTAGGTTTAGCAGAGCTGACATGGAAGCTCTGGTATTTGGGATGCTAAGGTAGGGAGATCACAATTTAAGGCCATCCTAGATAATGAAGTGAGATTCTGTTTCAAGAAAGAAAAAAAAAAAAAAGGAAAAGGAAAAATGCCTGGGGCTATAGTTCAGTGGAACAGTGCTCATACACATGAGACTCTAGGTTCAATCCCTAGCCCCAGACATACAGAACATGTGTATGGCTGTGCACATGTGTATGCACATGTGTGTTTGTATGTGTGTGTAGTGATTTTTCACTGACAGTACATACCATGAGGATAGTCCCCAGGATTATTTTACCATTGACTAGAATAGCACCTGACAACAAATTGTGGAATAAATAATTAGATGAATGAAACGAACTATGTGAGCCTGAACTCAGATTCAGCGATCCAAGAAGATTGGTTAAAAAAAACTCATTGAAATAAAAACTTCCAACTTGAGTTATTAAAAAGTAGTGATTTCACAAGAATTTAGTCTTCCTTGATAGGAATTGGATATCAATGCTCTATTACTTAAATCCTGTCACCAATTATTTTCAAAAGTGGGATTTCATTTTGAGTCTGCTCTTACCTCTGCCCTCAGCCAGAGTGAGCTTGCTACAATATGGCAGATAGGGGGCCTGTGACAGCAGATGACCCATCAGTTCCTCTCCCACATCATCCCCGCTACTTTCCCTGCAGCTGCTCGGCTATAGCCTCAGGACTTCTGTCTTTACAGTTACTTCTGTCTGGAATGCTCTTCCAGGCCATGTTTGCACAGCTGGCTGCCTTCCTTATTTCTGTTAGCTATGCAAACATCACCTTGTCACCAAAGGCTTTCCCTCACTCTATCAGCTGGCCCTTTCATTCCAGTGTTCCATATTGCTCCATTGGCCCTTGAAGACATAGAGTGTACTGCGCGCTCTTCACACATGCTGCTTAGTTCCAGTGTCCAGGATCAGATAGCACAGAAGCAGGGATTTTAGTTCTTTTGTTCACTGTAGCGTCCATGAGTCTGAAACTGTATGTGGCAGGAGGCAGGTCAAATCAGTGAGGACAAAGGCATTTGTGATGCGCCTGCACAGCCAGAGACAGACTCAATCAGGGTTCCTTCTCAACAACAAATGGAAACTTTGTTACAAAAATGTATTGATAAAAGGTTGATGTATGACCTGGTGTGTTGGCACATGCTTCAGTACTCAGGAAGCAAAGACTACTCAGAAGTTTAAGGCCAGCCTAGACAAACTACATAGTGAGTATGAGGCCAGCCAGAGCTACACAGAGAGATTGAGTTGAAAGAGAAAGAGATAAGTTAAAAAAAAAAGTTGGTATTAAGCCCAGGCTTTGCAACTTAGAACAAAGAACATTCTTTTATTGACTTCCACGCAATATTCAGGAACATAGAGTACAGAGCTCTGTTCCAGATAGCAAAGCAAACCGAGCCCTAACTGTTTCCATACAGTTAAAACAGACCATCTAATCATTGTGTATTTATTGTGTCTGATTTGAATTCTTCAATTACAACAAAATTTATTTGAATGATGAACTGCTCAAAAATAATAAACAAAATAAGAACTAATATACAAGCAAAAAACTCAGTATAAAAGTGCACAGTTGGCTGGTTTTCATTTTATGAGGCTATATAAACATCACTACTGTTTAACTCCAGAACATGTCCAGTAAAAAACAAATCTGTCCTCCTTAATAATCACCTTCCTTTCTGTCCCCACTCTTACCTCTCAGCGGCCACTCCCTCACTCTGGGCTTCAGTGGACTTGCCTATCCAAGCCTAACATGTTCAACCTACAACTTATGCATTTCTCCTATAGTATTAAAGACATTGGCTGGCTATCATGCTGTAGTAACCAAATAAATTGCCTTTCTCTTAGCGCGCGTACCCAGAACCAGCAGAAAGCACACGGTGTCACTCTGTGATGAAAGTATTAAGCCTGACAGTAACTGCAAAGGCCAGCCTAAACTGTGGCTTTGTTTCAAATCACAAAAGTTTTACACACTAAATCAGATGTACAGTAAGAACCAGAGAAGGAATAAAAAAGATATTTGAAGATGCCTTCCCTCTTTAGAGGTGAGACTTGGAGAGACACTATAGACAACTTTCTCTTACTGTTACCTCATCTTATCAGTGCCTGTGGGCAGCAAACAAGGGTCTATGATCACCATTGCTGGAAGAGATAAGGGGGTTGGCAGAACTGTGCAGACCACCAGGTACACCAAAAAAGAGTTATACAATGTGAATAACTTGATTCCTTATTAATATACATGATAGTGCCCATATTTTAATGAGTGTTTGGTGAATATATTAATATAATTTAAAATGACACATGTAGAAACACGTTGTAAATGACATGCTATCCAAACATATTCATATTCCCTAGTTGCTTTTGTTTACACTCATTCCATAATTCTCAGGAATTTGTTAAACAAATTCTTGATGTATAGGACTAAAAAAAAGACAGGTCCTCTGCCCTTCAGAGACTGTTAATCTTGAAAGCACTAGAAGAAAGCATGTAAAACACAGCAAAGCTCCAAAAAAGCAGAGTGATCTCTAACCTCCTAAGTGAAGCATGGCTTTCACAGTCTTTTTTCCTTTCTTTTTTTTTTCTTTAACCCAATTTTTTATTTACATTTTTGAAATTTTTAAAATTAAAATATAATTACATAAATTTCCCCTATCTTTCCATGCCCGTCACTCCCTTATATTCATGTCCTCTTTTTCTTTTATTATTATTGTGATATATACATGCATAAATATTTAAGTATAACCCGCTGACTTTGTTCAGTGTTGTTTTTGTATGTATGTGATTTCAGGGCTGACTTCTTGGTATTAGGTAACAAATTGGAAGGCTCACTCCCCAGGGAAACTAATTCTCCTGTCTCAGCTGTAGTTATTTACTTGCAGTTCTCTGTCTAGGGGTGGGTCCTGTGAGATTTCCCACTTCCATATTAGCATGTCTACTGGTGTCTTGATTCAGATACTGCACTGCTGAGGTGTCTTGCTGTAGCCTCTCTCACAGGGTCTTTCTTTATGGGAAAAGGAAGGACAGATGCTCTGAATTTGGAGTTTATTAAAGTCAGTTTGCTCTGCTTTAGCCCCATGAAATAAATTAGGATTCGGAACCTCTTACCTGAGAATAGAGTCTAACCCCGCACTTGCTATGGTACCGTCAGAGTCAAGTTCAACATTCTTTAAGGCGAATCTTTCCAGTATGTCAAATGTTCTGCTGGACTCCTTGGAAATAACAAAAACTTGCTTGCACTTCTCGGTAAATTCTTCATGATACAAATGCTCAAAACTGTGTCTGTAGTCTTCACAGCAAAAAAAGATAAGGTATTAGAGCTGTAGTTTCACAGCTTCAGTTCCGTGTGATTCTCCTAAGGGCCCAGGAAGAACCCACCCTTCTGTGTCTGTCACCTTCTGTCTATGGCTGCACCATCTTTACAGCCCACTGTAAAGTACTGAAAGCAAACCACAGAACAGTGGTTCTCAACCTTCCTAATGATGCAGCCCTTTAAGACAGTTCCTCATGTTGTCTGTTGTGGTAACTTCCAACCATCAAATTATTTTGTTATCTCATAACTGTAATTTGGTACTGTTCTGAATCATAATGTAAATATCTGATATACTGTCCCCAAAGCGGTTGTGAGCGACAGGCTGAGGACCACTACCACAGACAGAACATTTAATCTTTCTTGTGCCATTTGTACATGAAACCCAACTTTCCTGACCTCAGAGCAACAAGTGTAAAACAACAAATTGATACATATATTCTGTTGTCTAGTCAAACTGATAGTAAGTACAAAGATAGTTCAAGTTTGTGGTATATGTGTAATACATGTGTGTCCTCCTGCAGAGGTCAGAGGGTAGAGCATATTTTAAGGGTAAAATTTTCTAATATGGGTGATAACCATAGGCATAGATCCAACTCTGACACTGGGGAAGTCATTTAAATTCTGGTAAGATACAGAGGGCCAGACTACTAAGGTTCATTCCAGCTTCAGCTCCGCAGCTGCTGCCTGACTAGGGTGTTCCAGCCTACCAAAACACCTTCCTGTCTTTGAGAGAAACACAGTCCCTGTGTAGTGTGGTGGCAGGTGTGGGAAGTGGGGAATGAAGGATAGTCAGTATATGAGACATAACATAGGTTGGTCTGGTGGAGTCCAGAAGACACCTCTTGCTCATTCATAACTAATTGGGCTTCCCTGTGCTTGAGATTTGGGACAGAATAGACCTGGAAACCTAGCTTAGCCAACACCAGCCTCAAGTTCTAAGAGCTTCAACAGAATTTAGGAGGACCTTACACTCCACTGAGTCTCTTGAATTAATCTTGACCCTCACTCACTCAAGTTTCTCTACGAATACCCAAAGTATTTGTAATTGAATTTTAAAGTGTGTTTACAAAAGATGAGTTGTTACAGTTTTTTGTTTTGGTTTGGTTTTGGTTTTTTGAGACAGGGTTTTGCTGTGTAGCCTTAGCTGTCCTGGAATTTACTCTGTAGACTAGTCTGCCCCCTTGAAGTCACAGAAATCCACCTGTCTCTGCCTCCCTGAGTGCTGCAATCACAGGCGTGGGCCATCACTTTTCTAAGAGACAAGAGTCTAACCTGAAATAAGGTGATTGGCATCCTGAGAATTACACTTGTGGTTGACCGTTAGGTTCTGTATTTACCTACGTTTGCATGCACACACACACACACACACACACACTGATGACTTTACATTGCTTTTCAGAAACTAACAGTTGACCATATGGTCTACTACTGCCCTAGCTGTAGACTGTGAGACTGACCCCATTTGATATATTAAAGGGTACCAAAGGTCATGAGGAAAAGACTTAACACCTGTTTCTAAAGGGGATTTTTTTAAATTATTGAACTATTATGTATCTTTTTATTAATTTAGTGCAAATATATCCATTTAAGAATAAAACCTAGGCACTGAAGAGATGGCTCAGCAGTTGAGTGTGCATACTGTTCTTGCTGAGGACCTGAGTTCGGTTCCCAGCACTCCTATCAAGGGGCTTGCAATCATCTTCACTTCAGCTGCAGGGTACCTGGTCTGTGAGGGCACCTGCACTCATGTAACACACACTTACACACAGGCATACTCACACATACATAAACACAAGTGATTTAAAACTAAAAGCAAAGCCTGGCAATGCTGTTGCATGCCTGTAAGCCCAGTACTCGGGAGGCAGAGGTAGGCAGATCTCTGAGTTTGATGTCACTCTGGACTGCAGAGTGAGTTCCAGGACAGCTAGGACTACACAGAGAAACCCTGTCTTGAAAGACAAAGCAATCAAACAAACAACAATAACAAAAACCTAAAAGTAGAAAGAAAAAATAAAAAAAGAAAGTCTCAAATAAGCTAACCTTTGAATAATATTCAAAATCAGGCTGGAAGGTAGTGGTGCACACTTTTAATCCTAGCGCTCTGGGAAGCAGTGGCAGGCAGGTCTCTGTGAGTTCAAGGCCAGCCTTGTCTATAGAGTGAATTGCAGAATAGCCAGAACTACACAAAAAAAACCCTATCTCATAAAACAAAATAATAATAATAGACTAATACAGGGCCAACAAGATGGCTCAACAGGTAAAGACCCTTGCTGAGCAAGCCCAGAAACCTGAGTGTAAACTGGCAGGAAGAGAAAACTGATTCCATAGTGTTGTCCCTGGCCTCTACATGCGTGCTGCAGTCCAAGTGCACAACATCCACATATACATACACACGCACATCTTACAGACGAACACAGACACAGCAATGAAATAAGGTGGCCTCGCTTCACACACAGAAAAGCTTGGTCCTTCTACACACTGGTGATTATCAGCCAATGGGTTTCAGACTCAGATCAGTAAAAGAACATTAACATTCTAGTCACATATCATACTTTGGGCAGATGTATGTATTCTTCCAGATCCCATCTGTCATTCATCCTTCTTAATAATTTCTCATGACTGACACGTGCTGTGCATTGTTTAGATGCTTCACTCTTTTTTTTTTTTTCCTTTCTTTCAAGGTATTGTAACTCTCTAAATTCAACAGCTTGGAACTGAGCTTTAGGATCTGGCACAGGTCTGGACTGAGAACCCCAAACCCTGTCCTAACAGTAATTATTCGGTCTGTAGTTTTGACTGCCTCACACCCCCTGGCTTTACCTTCGTTCCAGGAGTAGCCCTAGATTAGCATCTGGGATTCCCTCAGTCTCAGTTCACAATCTTCAGCTCCTCACTCCTCTTCCAGGTATAGGCTCAGCTCATCAGAACAGCACTTTTTTTTTTTTTTTTTTGGCACCAGTGACTGAGGCAAATACTAACACATGGTCCAGCGCAGGCTCTTAGAGACACAATGATCCAATGCTAAGACTTTGAAGAACATGGAGCTGCTACAGCCAGGGTTCCTTCCATGATGGGGAGTTCAAGTTGTTGAGCACACATCAGGATAGCAGATCCCAGCTCAGAAACACTGAGACCCAAGCCTAGAAATATCATTTGAGCACCAGAATGAAGGCCTGCACGAACCAGAACTAAGCCTTGGCTCTGCAGTTCTATAAGCAAATTTTAATTCAGTAGATGGAACGGGACCCAAATTCTGTAATCCCCCTTTCAATTGGCATCACTTATAACCAGAAAGACTGAAGGAACTTAAAAATTCTTTCCAGAGTCCCCAATGGCTTGGCTTACATGCAGTTTCATGCGACCAGAACTGAATACAAATGGCTTTATGTGGGTCAATATTCTTGAATTCACCACCTTCCCATCTGTTCCTTATCACATTACAGGGTCCCTTGACTACCTGGTCACAGAAAGGATCTGGGACTATCCCGGGCACTGTCATTTTGCACGTCCACATTAACTAGTCCTTACATTAGACACTGTAACCTTTGCATGTCACCTTCCTACCACCTAAACAGAACACATGCATGTGAACACCCCACCTTCCGTATTACTTTACTGGCATCACAGGTCCCTCCTTGTGGAGTGTCTGGGTGAAGAATGTTTGCCACACTCTGCTGTTGGCTTTTCAGTCTACCACATGCATGCCCACAGGATGCTATTTTCCAAAGACACCTGACATAATCGTTTTGTTTTGTTTTTTTTTTTTTTTTGAGGCAATATGATGTGGGGCAGTGCTTCTCACTTTGACTTGCACATACATCTCCTAGTCAGCTCATTAAAATGCAAATTCTAATTCATCAGACCTGGAGTGGGACCTCAGAGTCTGCCTTTCTTGCAAATTCTCAGGCTTGTTAGTTCGTGGATTCTACTGAGTGGGGAAGGATTCTGTGGGCAAGGATTTGAGAATCAGAGGGACCTGAGTTCAAAAATCTAGGTTGGCCCTTTAGCGGTCCTGAGTAAGACACCTAAGCACTGCACAGCAGCACTCACTTGCTCATCTGAAAGACTGGAATGCTAGCCCTCAGGGCTGAACCTTAAGGGTTCAATGTGAACTATACATATCACCAGAGAGTAAAGGGTCCTTCTTTCCCTGACTGTTGGCATTTAGGGCTAGACAGCCTTCTACTGTGGAGGTCTGCCTGCGCCTTCATATGCCCAGCCTCTACCCACTAGACACCAGTGCTTCCCTGCACTTGTGATAAACAAAAATCTCTGCAAGTGAGACCAGAGGGGAGGGGACAAAATCAACCCTGTTGAAAACACCCCTCTAGACCTACATGTGAACACCAGATGTTCTGAGTCTCCTATGAGCTCTCTAACTTCCCAACAGTCTCCAGTCCCGTCATTAGCTCTTCTTTTCAGTTCCAAAAGTCTCCTTGCAGAGGACCTACGTTCAGTTCCCAGCACCCATGTGGTGGCTTACAACTGCCTAGAACTCCAGTTCTAGGGATATTACATTCTCTTCTGACCTCAGGCTCCTGCAGGAACATGGTGCACATACATGTAGTCACACACACACACATGTAAAAATAAGTATATTTTTAAAAAGAGAAGCATATGCCACAGGACTATGATAATTGTTGCAGGTTGGTCTAATGTGCGTTACTGGCCCTCAAGATCTGAGTACTTCTATCCTTGTTTTGTAAGACATACCTGATTGCTTGATTAAACGGCCTATACCTAGGCAGGGCAGAATGGGGTAGGCCTGGCTAAGGTTCCCAGGCTTTAGAGGATAGGAGGATCACAGGAAATAGATGGATAGGAATAGAGGAAGTTAGAGATGAAAAACTCCAATAATGGCGTGAAAAGGCCCACATGAAGAATACAAGCAGGTACTATGGGATTATGGATGAAAGGTAGACCAGATGAGGAGGATTAAGGTGGATGGCGTGGGATCAGGGCTGGGTGGTGAAAGGTGAGGTTACTGAGACAGTGTAAGTGAAATATCTGCCCGGCCCAAGGTAAATAAGGCAATTATGAAATCTAAAAGCTGTCTGGGTCTTATTATTTGTGATAGTGGGTTAATAATACTCCTGTGGTAATCTTAGGGCTAATAGCAACATTATATCTATAGCCCAACACTCATTTTTTAAATTTACAACAAGTAATAATGCAAAATGCTTAACAATTATATTCAATTATTTAAAATTCTTTTCCTAGGCCAGTGCGACAGCTCAGCAGATAAAAGCGCTTGATGCAAAAGCCTTATAACTTGAGTTCTATCTCTGGAAACCACGAAAAAAAAAAAAAAGCAGGATGAGGTGGCCTGGATCTATAATCTCAGCACTGCAGGATACAGCAAGATGGAAGATGGAGACAGAAGTGATGGGAAACTATGGGTCAGACAGACTGGAGATGCTGCCTCAACAAAGCAAAAGGCAAGAACTGACTTTCAAACGTTGTCCTCTGACACACACATTTCCCGATGCTGACAGAAGTCTATCATCTCTATATTTACTAACCTATGTTTTCCATGATCGTAGTCACTGGGTAGAGCTTTTCCACAACGGCCGACCAGTCCTTGAACACCAGATCACCCAACTCGTCCAGATCTCTATAGAATCGGACTGGAAGCCCTTTACCAATGATCCTAGCCTTGAGTTTTCCAACCTTATGTTTTCCCTCTTGCAAAAACAGAGAAGTTGAGGACACCTTTTCTTCTTCCTTACTAAAAGTCCTCAACAGTGCGTTCGAGGTCCGGAAGTAGAAAAACTGAAATTGAGATTGCTTCCGAAATGCTGCTTGGATGATCTCAAACTCTGTCAGGCTGCAGTTGGGAGTCTTCAGGACCCAAGGATAACCATTTTTGGCAGCAACGTATAGATTCTGTTCTCCCTTGGATAAACTCGAGAAGTCCTTTACTTTGGAGAACAGGAAGGGTGAGTAGTCGGGAAGGAAATCTCCATAGGTCTGCCCCAGCAGGCAGATGAAGAAGGGAAAGCATTTGTCTACATAGTCGAGGCAGAGCTTCAGATGCTGGGCACGGAGACAGGAGTACTGTCGAAGCAGGTTGGTGGTGAAGGATTTGTGGGCCTTCATGGCTGACCATCTCAGGTCCACAGCTTTGAAGTAGGTGCCCCGGGGGCTGCAGAAGTCATTCAGCCGAGGGAAGATGTTGTTGGCCAAAAAGTCTCTCTCTTCTTGAAAATCATCTAGAGTGGAGCAGATGTAAGGCTGGATGGGTTTGTGGTACTTTAAAACAGGTTGAGTGTTGCACAGTTCTCCGGTCTCACTCGTGTTCTTATTCATTGCAAGCTGCTTGGGGATGACATCACACCTAGAACAAAACAAGTTCCATCCTGGCCCAATTGCCAAGGCCCACAGCTTGGGTCTCCTTAATCACGTTTGCTATAAACAAGCAGTCAGCTTTACATAAATTGTCTTTTGAGGAAAGGATGCCACAGTTAAACAATCTAGTCAAAGTAAGGGCAGAAAAGGCAAGACAGGTTTACTTTAGGATGACAGGCAGCTTGTGTTTCCCCAAATTCCCACAAGGCTTTGGTTGAAGAACTCGCAACTCATAAGACCGATGGTAAAATGACACAAGGCCTCCCTTCTTTCCCAGAGTCCCAGGTTCTTTGGCCAACCACAACCTCTGCTCCATAGAAATGTAAACATTAATGCAAAGTGACATGTTGACAGTAAGAAAAGGACAGCAAGTCCAAAAATGGATCCTAATGTAGTTAGAAGCAACATGAGCACAGAAGATTCATAACAAGTAGCTGAAGAATGAAAACAGGTATAAACTGGAGGCCAGCACAGCAAGAACTGGCCAAAGAAAGCCTGCATCTATGAGCCTGCTGATTTTATCTGCAGTTAAGTAAACTCACACATCATTCCACTCAACTGGAATTTAATCCTACTGAGCTACTTAAAAACACTTCAGTGATGACACAGCTATGCCTGAGGAGCTAAAAATAATTACAAGATGACTTCACTGTATGGGCTTCTTCTCATGCAGCTTACTTCCACACCAATGATCACTTCTTAAAATTATATTTTGTCTTTTCACATATAGGAAAACATGTCAGAAGTATAACACAGCTAAGATCTCTTAACAGCATGGTAAGCCCATGCCTTAAAAACAACAACAACAAAGCGATGAAGCCTCTGCTTGATAATCCCCACAAGAGGAACACCACTCTACCACACAGATCAAGGGGCAAAGTCTGGACTAGATAAACATTGCATCCAAGGTCACACCAAGAGAAAAGGCAGGCTTGCCAGCTTGCTTGAACTTACTTATTTGTTTATTGGTAGGCATCCGGGAATGTGTGTGTGTGTGCAAAAAAAAAAAAAAATCTACCATTCCCATGTGATCAGAGGTCATTTCTGTATGTGAAAGAGTATGTGTGTAGAATATAGTATTCCATACTGTGTGTGCAAAGGCAGGGGTTCACCTTGAACATTGTTCCTTCCATGTTATTCACCTTATTTTTGAGGTAAGGTCCATCATAGGTTTAGAATTTGCCAAGGAAGCTGGGTGTGTTGGCCAGTGAGCCCCAGGGATCTGCCTGGCTCCACCTCCCCAATGCTGGGATTATAAGCACATGCCACCTTGCCTAGCTTTTCTGAGTGGGTTCTAGGGAAGGAGTTCAGGTCCTCGGGCTTGTATGACAGGTACTTCACTAGCCTGACAGCCATCTTCCCAGCCCTCCCCCTCCTCTCACTTTCAAGTGCCTACGTGGACGCTCGCAACCTTCTGTAACTCTAGTTCTAGAGGTTCCGATGCCCTTTTCCAGGTTCTGAGGGCAATAGGCACACGCATGGTGCACATAAACACATGCAAGCTCACATATCCATAAAAATAAACTAACAAAAAATATGGTCAAGTACCAAAAATCTGTGGTCTAGTGAATCTACTCTCTGGGAATCACTTTCAACCAAAGAAGTCAAGAGGTGAAACAAACAAGCAAACAAAAAAACTACAGGCCTGGCACAGTGGGGTGCACTCCTGTAATCCCAGCACTCAGGGAAACAGAGGCAGGCAGATTGCTGTGAGTTCAAGGCCAGCGTGGTCTACAGAGCAAGTCTAGCTCAGCCAGAACTACACAGAAAAACCCTATCTTGAAAAAAAAAAAAGAAAGAAAAAAAATAGATAGATACATAGATAGATAGATGATGATAGATACATAGATAGATAGATAGATAGATAGATAGATAGATAGATAGATAGATAGATAGATAGATAGATAGATAGATGAAAGAGAACAAGTCCTGGGCAAGGTAGTTCAGTCCAGTGGTCCCAGTGCTCTGGAAGTAGAGGTAGGACAATGAGGGCCAGTGAGACCACAGACATCCAAGTGTGCCTGGATTTCAGATCAGCAGATCCCAAGTGAAACAGTAAATGGATGCTCCTTTGAGCTGCAACTCACCACACAGCAAAACCTTGTTCAGAGTCACAGACTCATTCAAGCTCATTTATTTTCATTTCTTCAATACTGTATATAGTTTTCTTCATACTGGAATTATGTCTTTTGTCTATTCCCACATTTTTCTCTAATATAAATGAAGTTTTTGTTTCAATTTTTATGTTTTTGCAGAAGAAGAGCAAGACTTAATTTTTACAAGTTCCTCTTAAAATCATCTTAAAATTTACCAGAGTCTCATATTTGTTTGAAACTTTTAAAAAACTTAGGCATAAATAATTATAAAATAAGGAACTTAATCAATCTTTCTTTTCTTTTCTTTCTTTCAATTTTCCAGAAAGGGTTTCTCTATGTCGCCTGGCTGTCCTGGAACTCACTCTGTAGACCAGGATGTACTCCAACTCATAGATTTTCCTGCCTCCTGTATGCTAGGATTTAAAGGTGTACACCACCACATCTAGCAATTTTCTTTAAAAATTGTTTTCTTTGTTTTTTCAAGTATTTCTCTGTGGAGCCTTGGCTGTCCTGCACTCTCTTTGTAGACAAAGCTAGCCTCGAACTCAGAGATCTTTCCTTTGTCTCCCCAAGTGCTGGGATCACAGGCCTGTGCCACCACACCCAGGTAATTTTTCTGTGATGTTTATCATTTGTTTTGTCTTTCTCTTATTACTAGGTCCTCCTAATGAGTACAGGACAGCACTGGCATCTCTACCTATCTCCTGACTCTTTCTGAAGTGCTCTCTCTTTTAGTTTTAGATCCGTTTATTTACTTTACATCCCTAGCATGCCCTTTCCCTCCCCCCCAGCCGCCCCACTTCCCTTCTGCCCCCTTCCCTCTCCCCAGCACATCGAGTCACAACAGGACTGAGGCCAGGCAAGGCAGTACTGCCAGGGGAGAGTGATCCAAAAGCCAGGTAATAGAGTCCATGTTAGAAACAGCCCCTGCCCCTCGACTCGCCAGGTGCCCCATATGAAGACTAAGCCACCTGTAGGCAGTAGGCAGATGGTCTGTGCTCCTTAGCTGATGTCTCAGTCTCTGGAAGCCCTCATGAAATGTTAGTATTTTGTTTCATTGTAACAGCAGTTGTTACAGTTACAATACGCACATTAAAATACTTTAAAGACATGAAAGAAAGAAATCTGTTGAGAAGGGATTCAGTAGTAACAGAAGGTATGTAGATCAAAACATATCAGACATGTGCATAAAACTGCCTAAGAAAAACCTTGTTAAAAAAAAAAAAACAGCAACAAACAAAACAAGGAGCTGGAGAGATGGCTCAGGTTAAGAGCACTGTCTGCTCTTCAAAAAGACCAGGGTTCAATTCCCAGCAACCACATCGAAGCTTCAAAACTGTCTGTAATGCCAAGGGATCTGACACATTCATATTAATGCACATAAAATACAATTAAATATTATATAAAAAAGAATTAAACATGGAAAGATACACCCCTTTAAGTGCACAGTTTGATGAGCTTTAAGCACCCACCAATATCAAACTCAAGAATGTTCCCACCAAAGTTCTGTGGTTCTCTTTTGTGGAATTCTTCTGTCATTACTCAGGTTAGGGTCTGTACTTTTTGCTTACATCCAGGTGTACTAGTGCATTCCTATAATTCTAGCATTCAGGAGCATTGGAGACTAGCCAGCACTACGTAGTAACTTTGAGACCAGCCTGGACAAGGTAGCAAGATTTTGTCTCGATAGATAGATAGATAGATAGATAGATAGATAGATAGATAGATAGATAGATAGATAGATAGACAGACAGACAGACAGACCAGCCTGGACAACGTAGCAAGATTTTGTCTCGATAGATAGATAGATAGATAGATAGATAGATAGATAGATAGATAGATAGATAAAATGAAAAGATACATGATACAGTTACTTATGGTGCCCTTCTCTGGTTCATACCTGTTCATGCTCTATAGTTATAGAGACCATATATTCATTGCTTACCCAAGAAATTCCAGCCCTTACCATAATACCTAGCACATAGCAGGCCCTATATTTGTTGTATTAATAAGGGAGAGACAGAGATAGGAGGAGGAAAGGAGGGATGGAAGGAAAGGAGAGAGGGAGAAAGGGAGAGAGGGAGAGAAGAAGGGGAGAGAGGGGAGGAAGGAATAAATCAATTAACCCAGCAGTTCACCTCAATTCTTCAATGGTCCCAAATGCCAAGTGCTTTCCTGCCTTGGTCTCCCCACAGCTGGATTACATCTGTCCATGAAAGTACGTATTCCTATCTCTAACTGCATCCCCTTTCAGGAATTTCCTTTCAACTTTAACTGCAAGACAGGGGACTAATGGCATTAGATCTGCTTAAGAAGTATGACAAAAACCACAACAAAGGTAGCCATTGCCAGGAATAGCCATAAACATATAGCATCAAACAGAAAACCCAGCTGGGAGGGGTGGCACAGTCCTTTAATCCCAGCATTGAGGAGGCAGAGGCACATGGAGGCCAGTGTGGTCTACAAAGCAAGGTCCAGGACACCCACAGACATAGAAAGACCACATCTACAAAAACAAAAACTAGAATAATTTTTAAAAACTGAACAAAACAAAAGGGCCTGAAGATATGGCTCAGTATATAAGAACACTTACTCTTGCAGAGAACCAGGGGTCAGTTCCCAGCACCCACTGGGAACTGGAAACTAGATGGTTCTCTAGGAAGCAAGAGAACTGGATTCAAAAGTGAGGATCTTAATACTCAGAGAGTATCCTTGCTGGGGGAAAGACAGAGCAAAACAAACACAGGAGATCAGTGACAGGTCAAAAGTCCGAAGAACAGAACATGGGGGAAAATACTATGAATCCAAGAAACTGTCCTGTGTGTGTTTCTCTATCCTCTTCGTGAACCTGAAGTTTGTTGTTTTGGCTAGGCCATCACCACCCCACCCTCAGCTTTGGGGTTAGACCAGCATCTGACTTTGTTAGCACTGAGAACCCCCACTCAGGTCCTAGTGGGAGCGGGGCGGTCGTCTCACCCACTGAGCCATCTCTCCTCAGCTGACACCCACTTCTTTTCACAGTGAGCTCAGCAGATGAGGGCTGACGGCCCATCGTCTGCCAGCCTGGAGGTGGTTTCTCTCTGTGTCTCTCTTTCCTTCTTCTATCTAGGGACCACCATCTGAAGAAACTTCTACCCACAAAATACAGCAGCTTTATTTTGAAAGACAAATCTCATTCTCAGTTCCTCCCAGGTGCAGCCCAATCTACCTCCCACTGGCCAGTTAAGATGCATTTGCAGTTTCAGAACATTGTTTGCTCAGTTTAAAAAAGAAAGAAGGAAAGGAAAAAGGCCACGATGGGCTATCAAACTCAGAAACGGGCATCTTTTTCTAAAAATAGAAAGAATAAAGATCCTGGTATGCTCTAAAAAAGCACACAGGCATAAAGCCTGCGTCTCACATTTCTCTGTGCTTTGGCAAATGTAGGGGAAACAGCCGATGTAAATAAGCCATTGCCACATTGTGTCTAAATTCCGGAAGTTGTCAAAGGGACTATGTCACTGCCACTGAAAAGCTTGCCTTCAGGAATTTGGATGATTACCTGGAAACAGCTCCAGCTTTGTTAGAGAAAGCGGTGATGGAACGGGTGTGTTAGAAGTAGGCTAAATAAAGAGCTTAGAAAACATTTCAGAATGCACAAGCTGGAGTTAGGGACTTCCCTCACCAGAAGAGCCCCTTTGCTGTCTTTCGGAGGGCAGAAAGGTGTTTCTATGAAGTTGTAAAGCCACAGTCCAGGCTATTTGCAAGCACTGTGGCTTTTGCTTTCAAGTATCTGCAAATGTCCTTTCCTGTTCTATGCCAGCCTGGACTTTACCAGCTCGCTCTCCAGCTGATTCACAGAGAGGCTCTAGATTGCCAGGTAGTTTTCTTGGTATTTATGGGGATGTCAGAAAAAAAAAAATGAGTCCTTGGAGTTTCCTACGAGTTGTGAAACCCCCACCACCTTCTACTGCAAACCAAAACTGAGGTCTCAGGAGATGCTGGCAGCGAAACACCATGGTGCTGATGGGTACAGGAACCCTGAGTGACGAGCGAGAAAGCGGACCTGGAAACCCGCGTGCCACCATCTGCCAGAGGCGGAGCCCAGAATCCAGGGCTGGCCCTTTGACAAGGGGCAGCTAGGGCCACGCGGTGGCTAGGGCCACGCGGGGCGGCTATCCAGGCACGCCTCTAAAAACTGTGTGCATTAGAATCTGGAATACGCATAGATCTGTTCTGCAATCACAATGATGTGGAAATCTTAAATAACTCGGGCACACTTCCCGCAGAGACAAAACGAAAAATGTGCAAGGGCCAAACAACGCAACGGGCTCAGACGCCAGAGATACGGGTTCCCAGCATTCACGAGCCGAGTGCTTTGCATGCCGGGAACTGTAGTTTCTCACCACCATCCACACGCACTCCCGATATTTAACCCGTCACGAATTTCTTTTTTCGAAAAGCAACGCCGAACAGAAAGGTGACGGCGAACGTAGCGCTGAAGTGTCTCCCAACGTGACCCTCGTCGTGGAGGAAAAATGGGTTAAAAACGCGTTGTCTCGACTACCGTTTCCCCTGGTCACAGAATAAACGTTCTGTAGGAACCGGAAGTGGTTCCCGGGGACCTCTAGGAGAGGACAGACGTGATCTGTGCTTACGTTCATTGGACGGTTTTCCTCAGAGACCAAGGCTTACCCAGGCCAAGGGGTGGCCCGGTGTGTGAGGGGCCCGCGGAGCCATTTGATTGGAGGAGAGGCGCTGGCCAAGCCCAATCGGAAGGAGCCACGCTTCAGGCGTCGGGCACCGCACCTGGACAGTTCCGATTGGCCGGCTGCGGTCCCCCCCCGCGCCTCCTCATTGGGTGCGGAGAGTGCGTGGTGAGGCACGATTGGTGGGTTCGTGTTTCCCGTCCCCCGCCCGCAAGGCTTGGGGTGAAAAGCGGCCCGACCTGCGCGCGCTCTAGTGGGCGGACCGCGCTGCCGGAGGTGTGAGGAGCCTGGACTCGGGGCTGGGGGGTGGAGGCGGCTCCTGCGACCGAAAAGGACCTGCGACTCGCCGGCCACTCACCATGAGGGTGCTGTGGGTGCTGGGCCTCTGCTGCGTCCTGCTGACCTTCGGTGAGTGAGCGGGCGGGCGCCCCCCCGCCTTTCTGCGCGTCCGCTTCTCGAACGTTCTTGGGGCGTTGAGCCTGGGTGGGGGCCGCCGGGGGCCGCAGAGCGTCCGGGCTCCGTCTCGCTTCCTCGGGGGATGAGGCTTGCCCTGAGACCTGTGGGGAGAGGCGACCTGCCGCCGGCGCGTTTAAATGCCCTGCGGATGGAGCTGGAGCGCGCCCCGAAGTGCCGCTGGCGGGGTGCGGCCTCTCGGACTTCGTCGTCGGGGGGCAGCCTTGCCAGGGCCCCTCTAAGGACCTTTGGCCACCCGAGCCGAGGGACCCGCAGCCCCTGGCCTCTCTCTGCTTTTGCCGGGGCGCGTTTCTTGGTTCCTGACGCCCGGCCTGCCCGCGTGGGGCCTCGGGTCGGATTCGGTGTGCTTAAAGTGCGGTCCCTGACATGTCTTCCCCTTTGGGCCGGATTTCAGTTTCCCTCTCCAGAAGTTGCACAAACCCTCTTTTTAATTCTGTCAAAACTAAGGGAGGCCCGAGTCTTGGCTTGGCCGGTGTAGAGGTCTCCTGTAGCCTGTGCGCAGCACGTGTAGGTGTAGATGGGGGCCTGGGGCACTGGCCTTGTTCAAAGGAACGGTGGACACAAGTGATGGCTGCCAGGCCTTCCAGAGTGGGTATTTGAGCACTTAACTTACATTTAAAGTTTAGCGCGCTAACTTGGCTTGACACTGGTTTTAGAAGCCAATACATCACTTTTCCATCCATCTTGTATTTACCGACTGAATTTTGTTAACTTTACTTCTTGCCAAAGTTCCTTGTGTGAAGGAGAGGAAGCAATGGTTTTGAGAGCGTTAACCTTTTTCCTCAGGGTTTGTCAGAGCTGATGATGAAGTCGATGTGGATGGTACAGTAGAAGAGGACTTGGGGAAAAGCAGAGAAGGCTCAAGGACAGATGACGAAGTCGTGCAGAGGTCCGTGCAGTTGAAACTATTCTGATAAGCCCTGGAAGTTAGTGGGACATAATAAGTTACTAAACGATATGAAACAATCAGAAGTTTTTAGGAGCGCCCGGTTATCTGCACTCAGAACTATCTCCCAGTTCTTAGTCTGTCCCTGGGAATGACTACTGATTAAAGAAGGAAAGTTGAATGAGGTGCTGGGAATAAGCTTAGCATCCTCGGCAGCTAAAAACAGAAAACTGCTGATGTTGCAGAATATACAGCTAATGCTGCAAACCTGATGGGAGACTTGAGATTGGTCTTATCCATTTGTAAGTTAGTAATATGAAAAACAGAACTTGTGTCTGTAACTTGAAAAAGAAAAACACAAATGAAAAGGATTCCTCAATGGGTGAGCAGTATATTTTAAGTTTTGGCCTCAGGAATTAGTGAGAGTACTAAAGTGTTCAGTGTGAGAGCACACATGAGTTATGACTTGCTTTTCAGTACATGGAAGCTGGGTTTGTTTTTCTGGTAATTTTAAAAACTATTTCCAACTGGGTGTTAAACATAGCTCTTTCCTGTAATAAGAATGAGCCAGTATGTTAATGGTATTTTACAAATACATTTTTACTGTTTTACCTTTTTAACAAGATGGTCTGCAGGGGCCAGTCTGTCCTGGCTAAAGACTTAGAAAAATGAAACTGAATATTTAATTTGATTTCCTTAGAGAGGAAGAAGCTATTCAGTTGGATGGGTTAAATGCATCACAGATAAGAGAACTTAGAGAAAAATCTGAAAAGTTTGCCTTCCAAGCTGAAGTTAACAGGATGATGAAACTTATCATCAACTCTTTGTATAAAAATAAAGAGGTAAGTGTCATGCAGTTTGTTTCCCTATGGTAGCATTTGTATCCTTTCGTGGCAGATTATGAAGAGTTAAGAGCATAGTAGTTGGGAAGTTTAAATTCCCAATACAAGTGGATATCTTATTAAATGAGAATTGCTACCGGTACATGTTAGGGAGAAAGGGAGTAGACATTTTCCCAGGCTTTCCTTTCAGAATAAGGTTATGGCCTGCTGACTGAGGGGCAGTCACACAGACTGGGCTAAAGATGGAGAGTGGGAGAGTAGTAGTCATGTTCTCACCAATTCAGACATTCCTTGTAGTTACCACAGAGCTTTTATAAAGAGCCACAGCCCTTTTTTATGAAGAGAGTAAGCCATCCCGTATACCATTAAAAAGCTTGGTTCCTTAAAGAGTGTCTTTCCTTGGTTCTGAGGAGAAAATGAGAAGAGTTATGCATAAAGAACCACTGTTTTACTATGTCTGGAGGTTAGTCCCAAGGATTTAAATCTGGCTTCTTTTTAGATTTTCCTGAGAGAACTGATTTCAAATGCTTCTGATGCTTTGGACAAGATAAGGCTCATTTCACTAACTGATGAGAATGCACTTGCTGGAAATGAAGAGTTAACCGTGAAGATTAAGGTAAGTTTAAAATAGCTGTTTCCTTTTTAAAGGATACTCAGAAGCTGGGCACTCCCATCAGATAGATCCCAGTAGGTTATTCTGGTGTGAAAAGTAACTTCCTATCCAGTTAGGGCACATCTGTAATCCCATCACTTGAGGCAGAGGCAGGTGGATTTCTGTGAGTTCGAGGCCAAACCTGGTCTACAAAGTGAGTCCAGAACAGCCAGGGCTACACAGAGAAACCCTGTCTCAAAGACCAAAAGAAAAACACCTTCCTAGTCACAGTGAGTGTGCATAGAAGTCGTCCTCAGAGTGAGTCAAATCTGACTTTATCTATGTTATTAGGTTTATTGGAACACAGTTACACCTAGTTTTATTCTATAAATGTTTTTGTGTACAATGACAATAATTATGGCTCCTAAACCCAAAAAAGTAGATACTACCTGGCCCTTTAGGAAAATTTAGCCAAGTTCTGGGCTTAAATGATTCCACAGGCACACTGAGCAGCCATCTGGAGTATCTCTGGTTGCCATGGTACAAAGGGTCGCACATCAGTTAAAGACTCAGCCTCAAAGTCACACCCTCTACTCTCACTTGGCAGCCTCACTGGGCAGAAATAATCATGAGGTCTATGGATGGTTGCACAGTCCTACCAGGCTCCTGGAAATGGCCAGGACTAATCACAGATCCCAAAATCAGAAATAATTCAAACTTAAGTCATTTTAATTTCTGTGAAATAAGAGTTCATCTAGGAGTTTTGTTGGGATTAGTTATCTCTTAGTTATCTGACATTTATACCAGCCTTTTTCTTAAATACGCTGAATTTAAAGCTATAAAGAAACATGCATTTAAGATGTGCTTTTGAAAAATACTGCAAATTAGACTACAGACTAGTATATATTTCTATCTAAAATTGATGTGGCCCAAGCTGGTAATTTCTCCATATAGAATATAACTATTAAGAAGGCCTAACTGTCTGGTTCTTGTCTTGCTTCTAGTGTGACAAAGAGAAAAATCTGCTGCATGTCACAGACACTGGTGTAGGAATGACCAGAGAGGAGTTGGTGAAAAACCTTGGTACCATAGCCAAATCTGGAACAAGCGAATTTTTAAACAAAATGACAGAGGCACAAGAAGATGGTCAGTCAACTTCTGAACTGATTGGCCAGTTTGGTGTCGGTTTTTATTCTGCCTTCCTTGTAGCAGATAAGGTCATTGTCACATCAAAGCACAACAATGATACCCAGCACATCTGGGAATCAGACTCCAATGAATTCTCTGTGATTGCTGACCCAAGAGGAAACACGCTGGGTCGTGGGACAACAATTACGTAAGTATTAGTGATTTAGATGGATTAATAAAGTGAGGACCCTGATTCTCTAGTACTAGCTTTTTAAGGACATGGCTTATTGTGGGCCTGACTTCTTTGTCTACAGAATGAGAAAATTGTCATACTGGAAGGCTATGCAGAGGAGCTTAGGATACACTTAGGATTGCTGTTGTACACAGAGAAGTAGGAAGTGGGCTCTTCTAAGGAAGAAGCTAACAGGAGACCACAGAAGAGAGGCAGCGCTGTGGGTTTTCCAGATTAGAGGAGGCCACTGAGGTGTACAGAGATGTGCATGGGCTTAAAGGACTGCCTCACAGCTGGCTGCAGTTGCTGCTAGCAGCTCTGGTTCTCTGTTAAAGAGCTCTAAGGGTGATGCGGGTGAGGGCTGGAAGGAGACTGGGTGACCATTAGAAGTAGTCGTGATTTGTAATGAATGGTAATGTGTTGAAGAGGACAAGTAAATGAAAAACATGCCAGTTGTTCATGTACCAAGAGACTAGCAAGATTATCTGGGTAATAACTCCATGATTAGTCTATTCTCAGAGCCTGACATTGACTGGCAGATACATCAGGACAGTTTCATAGCATAGGTGGTTGGGTTGTAAAGTAGATAAAACAGTAGAACAGGTCTGCTTTCCCTGGGTAAGATTTTCTTTTTTCAACCACTGAGCCATCTCTCCAGCCCCAGTGCAACATCTTAAAAAGTACAGAATCACTGCCTGCTGGGATAGGTTCCAGGAACCCTGCATGTGTCCAAACCCATAGGTGAAGAGTCGCTTGTGTAACAGGCATTGTATTTGCGTAGAACCTATACACCCTCGGTGTTCTAAATCACTTCTTGGTTACTCATAATTTTACTGTAGTGTACGTGCTACCTAAATGGTTATTACTGTGTTATTCAAGGAACAGAAACAAGAAAAGGGGTCTGTACAGCATCAGTACAAAGACCATACATAACCTGCAGGCCTGGCTTTAGGGCAGGTCAGCAGTGCTGTGACAGTTTGCGCTTGTGCTTGGTTGCCTCTGCTGGGGCAGGACCCATGGTATGAAAGGCTAACTACTTCCTTTGCCTGTCATGTCCTAGCCTTCCAAGTGTCTGCATTGTGTAAGTCAGCAGTAATCTGTTCCCAAGTCTAGTTGATACAGAGAGATTTAGCTACTATTGCTCCCAGTGCATGTGTTTGGTTTTTTTTTTTTTTCTTGAGTTTCTTCATGTTTTCTACAGAAATTTGCTTTCCTGCTGCCCTCTAGTTTTGTCAGTACCTCTGTGGCATGCATATTTGGGGGGTTGTTTGGTCTTTTGTTGTTTGTTTGTTGAGACAAGGTTTCTCTGTGTAGCCATGGATATCTTGAAACTCACTTTGTAAATTAGGCTGGCCTCCACTCAGATCTGTCTATCTGTGCCTCACAAGTGCTGGACTTAAAAGGCATATGCCACCATGCCTACATAGATATGGCATGCCTATATAATTTTTGCCTATTTTCTAGATGTTGATGCTGTCATCTGGAAAGTTAAGGTCCAGCCCTTTTCTCAGTAGTTATGTGTTCCTCGTGCAGTCTTCCTGCTGTGGCTTCAGGTCTCATCTCTGTTTCTCAGATAGTCTCAGGCTGGATCACAAGTCAGCAAAGCTTTCTTACTGGACCAACTAATAAGTACATCAGCTTGTTCAGTGTTTAGCCTGTCAAATGCTATTAATCTGTTTTACTTGACAATAGCCATAAATAATAAGTGAGAGTATATCCAAATAAAAATAAACCATGACTAGATATTACTAGTGGATTCTGTGCTCATGAGTCTTGATTGCCTTTTATTGTGAGTTGGGGATATAGTGATCAAAAGACAGCTTGTAGAAATCTGCTAATCTGTTCTCTCCTGCTGTGTGGGTCCCAAGGATAACTCAGGTCTTCAGGAGGCAAGCACCTTGTCTACTGTGCTGTTTTGTTAGCCTTTCAAATTGATAGTCAATACTTCCACTTAAGAGTTAATACTTCCACTTAAGTTGTCTAACCAGCAGTTTCCAGTTGCTTCCATAACTCTCCATATTACCAAAAACAACCAGAGATCTTTTGAGCTTGAAAGTCTATATCAGATCCTGTTCGTAACAGGAGCATCTAAATTGTGGGGCTATTATTTTTTTTCTTGAGATAGGGCTTCTCTGTAACCCTGGCTTGTCTTGAACTCTGAGATTTTGTCTACCTTTGCCCAAGTGCTGGGATTAAAGGCCTGTGCCATACCTGGTGAGGCTTTCGACTTTTACATTTTGCTGTGTTTGCAGAGTCTTCCTTGACATGCTTTTGATAGGTGGGGGAGGGTAAGAAAAATAGTCATTGCTAAATCAGCACTGCCTCCAGGAGAGCTATCTAATGCCCTTGTGCGGGGTGGCAGCCACAGTCAGTGTATTTGTTGAATACTCAGGGTATGTATGGCATTGCAGCTGTGGAACTGAAAACTTAAATTCTCTCGATCTCTTGTTCTCTTTTTCTCTCATTCTTTCTCTGGGAGGGGACTCATGCAAGCATGTTTGCAGGTGGAACCTTTTTTGTTTTCAAGACAGGGTTACACTGGGGTTTGGTTAAGATAGTCTGGCTGGTTAGCAAGCTCCAGGACTCCTGCTCTGGGATGATGAGTGCACACCTTCATGTCCAGCTGGGGATGACACTGAGGTCTTTATGCTTGCACAGCAAGGGCTGCACTGAATGAGCTGTCTCACCTGAACTTTACCTTTTGTTTAAGTCCTTTGTGGTTTGATTGTTAGAACAACAGTATATTAAACTATGAAAGTGAAGATAGATTTTCTCTAGAATGTTTCACTGCTTTTCTCACCTTGAGAAATTAAAATTCCCAACATAATCAGATTGGTATTTTCTACTCAAAACACTTGTCTACCTGAGGAACTGTGCTAAAGAACATCTCCTTGTAGATTTAGCTCACAGCTTTCTGATGGAGGCGAGCTCATCCTGTGAATGTCAAGTGTTAACAGAACTGCTGGCTGTTATTACCAAAGTATTTAAAAGAAGTTATAACCCAGTTGAGTATGCTTTCTTAAGTGACTTGTTTTCCTTTCAGTCTGGTATTAAAAGAAGAAGCATCTGATTACCTTGAATTGGATACAATTAAAAACCTCGTTAGAAAGTATTCTCAGTTCATCAACTTTCCCATCTATGTGTGGAGTAGCAAGGTGAGTGCAGATTAAAGTTCATGCATAACCGTGGCAGGTACTAAAGTGTTCAGTAGAAGGGGATGGTGTCAGGTGTGTTATCTTTTCAGGTGTGTGATATTTTCTTTCAGTAGACAATCAGGATTAAATAAGCGAGCTTAACAGTAATTGTAATTTCTTTATCAACAGACTGAGACTGTTGAGGAGCCTTTGGAGGAAGAAGAAGCAGCAAAAGAAGAGAAAGATGAGTCTGATGATGAAGCTGCAGTAGAAGAGGAGGACGAAGAAAAGAAACCAAAAACTAAGAAAGTAAGCCTGGTTTCTGTACTGTAAAACTAGGATCTGTGGGAGTAAAGTGACTGTCCACAGTACAGGTTTAAGAAACCTCATTCTTTATAGAAAATTATTTATTCTTATTTTATGTGTGTGAGCATCTTGCCTGCACGTACATCTCTGCACCACTATATGCTCGATACTCATGGCGGCCAGAAGATGGTATTGGGTCCTGCGGAACTGGACTTGAGAGGGTTGTGGGCTACTATGTGGATGCTGAGAATCTAACCTCCAGTCAGTGAATGCTCTTCACCACTGAGCAATCTCTTCAGCCCTAGAAGCTTCATTCTGGGTTGGGATGTGGGGGGTGTTGTGTATAGTTGGGCCTTATGTTATCCAGAAATATCTAATAAAAGTATTCATCCTTGCTTTTAAGTATGCTTGCTAGTGGGGCCCATATTAAGTAACAAATATGATCACTTACTTGTAGGTTAACCATTGGGCACTAAAAGAAACTTACCAAGTATCTTACCTTTAGGTTGAAAAAACTGTGTGGGATTGGGAACTTATGAATGATATCAAACCAATATGGCAGAGACCATCCAAAGAAGTAGAAGAAGATGAATACAAAGCTTTCTACAAATCATTTTCAAAGGTAAATTCTATAAGAGCTCTGGGTTTTGGGTTATTAGTGAAATAATATCAGCCACATTTGTTTAAATATGGTCTGTGACTATAAATAAGATTGTCCATTCCCATTTTTCCCAGAAAAATTTTATAACAGCCATATGTCTATTGCAGGAGTGTGGAAAGCACAGTGCTATATCAAATTGAAATTTGTTTTCCTGATTTAAGTTAGCAAAATCACATTGAAATTTCACAGGAACCTCAGAGATTGTTGTCACATTACATACACACTCATACATACATAGGCATTTGGTTTCCATCATAAAACAAGACATGTTATTAAATGGCTTTTAATGTGATCTTGAAAGAGTTTACTTACATCAGACATTGTAAGTCATGTATTTAAGATATTACTGAATCAATGTTTCTCTGGGACTTTGTGTTTTTTGTTTTGTTTTGTTCTTTTCTTTTCATGATCCCTTATTTCGACTCCTAAGAATAGAAAACTAGAGTTACACTTGAATCTAGTACTGTTTCCCTAAGCAGGATCTTACACAGATAGGATGTGTTGAAGAACTTGGCATGACATAAAACTTTGCATCTGCTTTGGTGTCACTATCCTCAGTGATGTTACTGGCAGTTCTTGTCGAAAACAACCTTACCTAGTTGGTTAGAATTAGTCATTTCTTTTTGGGTACTTCCTTTTTTTATTTTATTTTGTAAGGAGCCGTCTTTGTTAAATACTTGTAGCAGTAATGAGTGCTAAGCCTTTGTACTGCTTTTTTCTGTGACTTGAATAACCAAACCAAGGTCCTTTCCGCAGGAGAGTGATGATCCCATGGCTTATATCCACTTTACTGCAGAAGGGGAAGTTACCTTCAAGTCAATTTTATTTGTGCCCACATCTGCTCCTCGTGGTCTGTTTGATGAATATGGATCTAAGAAGAGCGATTATATTAAGGTAGGCGGCTTCAGCATTATTGTAATCTATGTTTAAGATTTAGAGATGTGATGTCCAGAAGGTGACTCTGTTTTGGTTCCTATTAGCTGTATGTGCGCCGAGTATTCATCACAGATGACTTCCATGATATGATGCCCAAGTACCTTAATTTTGTCAAAGGTGTGGTAAGTATCTGAAAATTGGGTGAATGGGTATTAGAGTGGGTGGGGTCTAGCAGTGTTGGATTTTTCTTTTTAATAGACTTGTATTTATTGCTCAGTAAGCATTTTGCTGTCTGCAGGTGGATTCAGATGATCTCCCCCTGAATGTTTCCCGTGAGACTCTTCAGCAACATAAATTGCTTAAGGTGAGGATATCTAGTCCGGTGCTCTCCCCACTGGTTAGAGTCGGGTGGGTTCAGTAAAAAAAGCAACTAGATGTTGTGGTGGGGCTAGTCTTTGACTATTTAGAAGAACTTCTACCAGACACATCAGTGCATGCCTATAATCTCAGCAGCTTGAAGGAAAAAGCACAAGGAGGAACAGGAGGGCATGCTATTTAAGCCAGGGTCTGTTAGCAGTTAGGAACTTTAATGAGGTCTTCTTAATGGGAGGAACTTAAGTCGGGTTTGGTGAGGCTCAGACAATAGTCCCTACACCAGCCAGGCTCGGTGGAACTCAGGGAGGCAGAGGCAGGCAGATCATTGTGAGTTTAAGGCCACCCTGGTCCACAAAGTGAGTCCAGGCCAAGGCTACACAGAAACTCTGTCCAAACAAAAAACTTGTCTTTAATCTAACTCAGGCTGGTGTGGGAGTGCCCCTGTTGCTTCCTGTTTCTTGATAGCTGGCAGTGATGTGACATTGTGCTGTCTCAGTTGCTGCCCTCCTGAGCTCTTACATATGTAAAGGTTTGAGATAAACTTTCCTAACCAGATTCCATTTTCTTTAGGTGATTAGGAAGAAGCTTGTCCGAAAAACTCTGGACATGATCAAGAAGATTGCTGATGAAAAATACAATGATACTTTCTGGAAAGAATTTGGCACCAATATCAAGCTTGGTGTGATTGAAGACCACTCAAATCGAACTCGGCTTGCTAAGCTTCTCAGGTTCCAGTCCTCTCACCATGCAACTGACATTACTAGTCTAGACCAGTATGTGGAAAGAATGAAGGACAAACAGGACAAAATCTACTTCATGGCCGGCTCAAGCAGAAAAGAGGTGAGCTGAGGCGCAGCTACTCGGGTGTATAGCCAGTGCTGGAGAGAGCAAAGTTAATTGTGTAGCTGGAGTAGTTTGGCAGCCACTTACTTCAAGTTCAGGACACTTACTTCAAGTCCTTGTTTCACAGGGGGTTGTACATGCTGATACACAGCTAATGTGCCAAGGCAGAACATGAAAAAACACTACCTTTAATTTTGTAGGCTGAATCCTCTCCATTTGTTGAGAGACTTCTGAAGAAGGGCTATGAAGTTATTTACCTCACAGAACCTGTGGATGAATACTGCATCCAGGCTCTCCCTGAGTTTGATGGGAAGAGGTTCCAGAATGTTGCCAAAGAAGGAGTGAAGTTTGATGAGAGTGAGAAAACCAAGGAAAATCGGGAAGCAACAGAAAAGGAATTTGAGCCTCTGCTCAACTGGATGAAAGATAAGGCCCTGAAGGACAAGGTATTGTGCACTTTAGTGTAAGACTTAATGCCACATTAAATACAGGGTGAAGTGAGCCTGCAACTTACAGAAATTTCCTTTTGTTATAATCCTGACATTGCTGACTTTACAAGTTTTTATGGGTTTAAGTTTAAATTTACAACTGGAAAAAGATTATAATCTGGAGTGGTGAATGGCATTGCTTACCTGCTGATCCTCACTGTGTCTAATGTTTCTCATCCTAAGATTGAAAAGGCTGTGGTATCGCAGCGCCTCACAGAGTCTCCCTGTGCCCTTGTGGCCAGCCAGTATGGATGGTCTGGCAACATGGAGAGGATCATGAAAGCACAAGCATACCAAACGGGCAAGGACATCTCTACAAAGTAAGTAACTGGGAATGTCCCTACTGAGGTGCCAGCTCTTCTATATGCAAATGTAACTTTTTTTAAATCTATTCATGTGTCATCATTTTTGCATTAGAGTCATTTATATTTTGACTCACTAGTATTTTTGGGGTTTTGAGACAGGGTTTCTCTGTATATCCCTGACTGTCCTGGAATAAGCAGTCCTTGAACTCACAAGAGATCCTCCTGCCTATGCCTACCAAGTGTTGGGATTAAATGCATTCATGAATATGCCCAGTTCTCTAAGACTAAGGTCTAAGTAAAGAACGCTGTTATATATCTTTTATCCAACATTGTAATGCCCTTTAAACAAGGAGATTTTTAGGGACCCATACTGAAAGCATAATGGAGATTGTACTATGGGACTCATTGGTACGGTTAAGGTATTAAGGGGAAGAGCAAGACATCAACAGGACATTCCACCCAACAGAATTGGTTACTTGGACTATCATTAAATAGTTCCCCTTTATTTCATTTTTGTTCTATTTATTTCACTATGGCTATTCCCTATCAGAGGAAGCAATACTTTAGGATATTTTTTTCTGAAATTAAAGCAAAAATATAGTAGGCATGTAGACCCTAAAATTGGTGTCTGATGCTTGTTTTGTTCTTCAACAGTTACTATGCCAGTCAGAAGAAAACATTTGAAATTAATCCTAGACATCCACTCATCAGAGACATGCTTCGACGGGTTAAGGTGAGGATGGTGGAGCTACTCTCTCGTTTTTTAAACCGCGGCGCTCTGTGACTGCTTACTAATAGTAATCAAATGTACCTCCTCTCAGGAAGATGAAGATGACAAGACTGTCTTGGATCTTGCAGTGGTTTTGTTTGAAACAGCAACACTTCGGTCAGGTTATCTTTTACCAGACACCAAGGCTTATGGAGATCGAATAGAAAGAATGCTTCGCCTGAGTTTAAACATTGACCCTGAAGCACAGGTTTGTGTGTGCCCTTGGGTCTCTGTTAATGAGAAATCTATCCTTCCCTCCCCCCCCAACACACACACGCACAGTGTTTCTCTGTGTAGCCCTGGCTGTCCTGGAACTTGCTCTGTGGACCAGGCTGGCCTCAAACTCACAGAGATCCACCTGCCTCTGCCTCCTGAGATTAAAGGTGTGTGAATTTATTCATTTCATATACCAATTGTAGCCCCCTCATCCCCTTCCCCAGTCCACTGAAAGGGGGAGTTCTCCCTTGCCATTTGCTCAGGACTGCCTGGATCCTCTTCCTCTGTGGCCTGGCAAGGCTGCACAGCCAGGGGGAAGTGATCAAAGAGCAGGCAGCCCCTGCTCCCCTTACTCAGAGACCCAGATGGAGACTGAGCTGCCTATGGGCTACATCTGAGCAGGGGTCTAGATCCTCTGTGCATGGTCCTTGGTGCATCAGTCTCTGCAGGGCGCCCCCCCGGCTCAGATTTTTTTACCTTTGCCTCTTTGATAGCTTCCCCGTTAAGTCAGATTTACTGCATTTAATGTTAAAACAACCATTATGATCTTAAAATGAAAATATAGATGGAAGGCATTTACAGTTTCATGGATGTCGTCTTTAGGTAGAAGAAGAACCAGAAGAAGAGCCTGAAGACACAACAGAAGACACAGAGGACACGGAACAGGAAGAAGAGGAAGAGGTGGATGCAGGGACAGAAGAAGAAGAAGAACAGCAAACAGCAAAGGTCAGAGAGAGGTTTGGGCAGATGGGGGCAGCATGAGGCCAGCAAGTAAACTTCCTAATGATAGCTAGTCATGAAGGAGTAAGTCCACGTACAAGTGGACTTCTAATACCAAGCTCAGACATGGGTGTCTCTAGGTAGTCCTGCCTTCCCTTTGCTTCCCACATGCTAGGATTAAAGATGGGAACGTAATGTTGCCTGGCCAACATTACGTAGTTTTTAAGCTTTGACTATATTTAAGCATTGATCTTGTTAGTGGGTTCTGTATTATTTTGCCAACAAGCAAGTACAACAAAATAGTAGAAACAGTTTGAACGTGAGCCTTTCTGTAAGGTAGTTTGTAATGTCTTCTGATTTCTATGTTTTCACAGGAACCTACAGCAGAAAAAGATGAATTGTAAATTGCACTCTCACCACGGATCCTGTGTGGAGAGGGAATGTGAAATTTTAAAGTCATTTCTTTTGAGAGAGACTTGTTTTGGATGCTCCCCAAACCTCCTTCTCCCCTGCACTGTAAAATGTTGGGATTATGGGTCACAGGAAGAAGTGGGTTTTTTAGTTGAGGTTTTTTGTTTTTTTGTTTTGTTTTGTTTTTTTAACATTCCTCCTGAATGTAAATTTGTACTATTTAACTGACTATTGGTGTAAAATCTTGTCATGTGTATAAAAATTAAAAAAAGATCCCAAATACTTCTGCCTGTTTTTCATAACCATGAATTATGTAATACCCTCCCCCCCCCATTCGCTTCTTTTAAAAAAGAGAAAGTAACTTAGTTAGACGTTGTGTTTTTCTGGTCAAGTTTTTTTTTTTTTACTGAACATGTAAATATTCCCCTTTCAGGGATCAGAACATAATCTTTTTGAGTGTGCGCTAGACTTGGTTTATACAGGACTTGGTGTATATAGAGAGAGGCTTAATATATACAGGAAGGTAAAACTGGATATTTTAATATCTTCAAAGATCATGAAAAGACTTAGAAGTCCTCACAGTTAAGTCCACAGTATAATTAAAAGTAACCTGTCAGTGTTTTGTTTTGTTTTTGAGACATGCTCTCACAAGCTATATAACTTCAGTTGGCCTAGAATTCAAAAGATCAGATCTGCCTGCCTCTTGAGTGCTGGGATGAAAGGCATGCATACCATTGTAATTTTATGTTAGCTGAGTTAGGTGGGTGCCCTTAGGAGAGGGCAGGAGTACCTCTGAGTCAGGGTTAGTATGACATAGCCAGTGCCAGGACTAAAGAGTCTTGTCAAAAATTTAAAAATTGATATGTATGAGTGTTCTCCTTTATATGCATGTATGCAAATGTGTGCTTAGGGCCGATGGAAGCAAGGCAGGCAGATCTCAAGTTCAAGGCCAGCCTGATCCTTACTTAGCAAGTTCCAGGTTAGACAAGGTTGCTTAGACCTCTCAAACAAAAGATTGAGCTTGAGTCCCAGCCTGCTCATTAAAGCACACTTACAAAGACATTGTTTATATCATAGGTAGAGAGGCAACTCAGCAGAACTTGTTGCTCTTACAGAGAACCTGGGTTCAGAACACACCTGATAGCTCCAAACTACATGTAACTCACCTTCATGGGCAGGGCACACATGTCCATATATTCATGCAACTTGCAGAAGAATCCTCAGATCTGGAGAGGTTCAGTACTGACTGCTCTTTCCAAGGACCCAGGTTCAGACCTTAATGCCCAAGTGCCTCTCAGACTCTTGGGGGTATTTGATGCCCTTTCCTGGCTTCTAAGGGAGTCAGGGACATACCAGCAATGCACTCATACATAAAAAAATCTTAAACTTGTATAAGTTATTTTATTTACAGATTGAGCAAAATCCTAAAACAGCCGATGTAGGAAACAAGGCCTAAAATTAGATGTGCGATCACAGTTCTGAAGGCCTCGTTCTGTCACTGCAGAATCCTTCCTTTCCTCTTAAAAGGCTTTAGGTGGAGGCCTTTGATGCTTAGTGTTCTTTGAATTTCCAACACTCCAGTCCCTGCACATCTTCATGCAATGTACTCACTGCATTTCTTCCCTTGGCATTAAGACAGTGGTCACAGTACATTAGGCTCGCCCTTATTACCTCCTCCTAGTCACATTCACAGGCACTGAAGGCTAAGGGGTTAGGGACACAGTTCATATTCATTTAGGGTCTTATGCCATTTTTACATGTATATAGAACCAATTTTAAATTGCTTTCTAAAATTTTGGGGTTTAAGTACCCTGACATGTCACTAATTAGGTACACAATTCCAAAGAACTTTTAAGTACAAAGAGTATGTTTTAATGTTTAGAGCTATGTCAGTCTAGACCCTATAAGCAGCATCACTGAATTTTTTTTTTTTTTGAGACAGGGTTTCTCTAGTTTTGGCTATCCTGGACTTGTTTGGTGGATCCGCCTGCCTCTGCCTCTCTGAGCGCTAGGATCAAAGCTTTGAGCCACCACACTTGGCTGATTTTTATATGTAATTTGTAACTTGCCATTATCAAGTTCATTCAGAGAACTGAGAATCATAATGGCAGGACACATTGCAAATGCTCAGTCTTCTGTGACATTGAAGATAAAACATTTTCCCAGTCAAATGCAAGAAGCTAAAGAGATGATCTTAGGCAGTTTTTAAAAGACACTGGACCATGTTGTGGATGTTCTGGTTTATGATATATAAACATGTTTTTGTTATAATCTCAAGTGGGGGATTTTAGTTTGTCCACACCTGTTAATTGTCTCATGCCGAACATGGTCTTTGCAGCTGGAATTAGTTGAATTTTGAGGGCTTTGAGAGGTATAAATATAGCATAGACGGAGAAGGTGGAGGATTGCTTGCTGCACTTGTTGGCTGGTTGGCTTGCTGGTTGGATTTCCTGATAACAGATATTGGTATCACCCCCAAAAGAATCCTACAACTCTACCCACAGGGGAAAAAAAGGCTATGCCCTCTTTCCATAACAGCCTTCCTTTTCCCCTACCTGGGATTAGGGGTTGGAAAGGAGGTATAAACTTTAAGGAACCTCCAAATAAAGTAGCCTTTGAAAAACCAGGGCCTACAGGACCAGGAATGGTTGTTTATACCTGTAATTTCACCTTTTGGGAAGAACTGTCTTGAATTTGAGGTCAGCGTAGGCTACACAGCACAGCAAGACCTTTTTGTAGAGACCTGCGGATCCTGTGAACTGGAGGCCAGCCTGATCTACATAGCAAGTTCCAGGTGAGCCAAGGATGCATAGTGAGAGTGTCTTTAAAAAACACCCAGTGAACCATAATACAAGTTCACCTTTATCAGCAACTAGCAAACAGCATGTTTGCCTTTGGATTAGGTGTTTTACGTAGTTTTACGGATGTGCTTAGGAGAAGTGGGAGGGGGCCACTGCCGGCATACAAAGTGAATAAATTGTAATAAATTAAAAAAATTTACTCAATAAATTTAAAAATACATATTTAAAATGTTCACAGAATTCTTGGCACAGTTGTATTTTGAAGTTTCTACTGTTGTGAAATCTGAGGTTCACGGTGTCTTTCTTTCAGTCCCAAAAGCTCCGTTTTGAGTTCTCCAGGCTTTGGTGGAATCTCAGGTATTGTCTACCAAAATAAAAGCAACAGCCATGAAACATGCCACCACAGTTCAATGTGATCTCAAAAGCTTTAGAAAGATAAAGCCTTGTTCATGCTATTCAGTAACAGACCAATATTAAGAGGACTCCTGGTTGATCTAAATTTCTTGCTATCTGTATACTTATCATTACATCATCCTGGCAAGAGTCAAAACCTACAGGATTCACAGGGATAGATCCAAACTGACTCAATTGCAAGTTATTTCAAGTGAGAATTTCGACATTTGGAAATCCATTCCTACAATATCTGCTGACTGTCTCCCATGCACCAGAACTGGGGAAGAAAAAAAAAAACATGTATTCAAAACATATGAAGTGGAGCTGGGCATGGTGGTGTAATCCCAGCACTTAGGGAGGCAGAGGCAGAGGCAGGCGGATCACTGTGAGTTCAAGGTCAGCCTGGTTTACAGAGCAAGTCCAGGACAGCCAAGGCTACACAGAGAAACCCTGTCTCAAACAAACAAAAACACATATGAAGTGGCCATCTTGTGAATGTTTAAAGAAATTAGCAACACATACACAATGATGCCTTTGGAGAAGGCAGAAAGAAATGGGGTGCAGTGTGTGTATTGTGGAGATTCCCAGAACCATAAAAAGGAAAAAAAAAATGGTTTTCAGTAAGTCTAATTAGAGCTGTGAATCTACCACAATAAAATTTTAGAATCTTTTCATTACCCAAAAAAACATCTATTCCATTCCCAAAGGATCCCCCCACAAGCCAATTTTGTCCACATATATTTGCCCACCACATACCATGTGATCAAGTTTCATTCGTGTATGAACACTGATAATATTCTCCTCTACAGAAGTACCATGTTTTATATAGGTATCTGGATTGTTCCCACCTACGGACATGTACAAGGTCAAACAAGTATGATGACAGAAGTCCTGGTGTTTGTTGGGTAGAAACCCAAAATGGGAATTGCTGGAACATACGCTGTTTGAAGAACTGCCAACTGGTTCTCAAAGCAGCGTCACGACTTTACATTCTTAACAAGCAGTGCATGAGGATTCTAACTTCTCCCTGTCGCTGACTTGTCTTATTACGGCCTTCACAACAGTGGTTCTGATTGAAGATTGCATTTCTCTGGTGGTTAATGATAATGAGCATCTCTTCACAGGCTTTTTGGCTCAGAAGTTGACTTCTGAGCACAGGTGTGAAGGAGGACGATAAAGTCGTCTTGCAGGTGTCTAGGAGTGTGTCGGGCTGTTGGGTTCACAAAGGCAGAGAACCTGAGGCATTACTGTGCCTTCAAAGAAAAGCATTGAATATCTGATAAGGTGGTTCAACAGATTAGAAAGCTGGTTGGCAGTGGAGGGACATAAAGACTACGGTGGCCTTCATGTTGGAAGCAGGAAGAAACTGGAGAGTTTTAAAAACTATGTGACCTGACTCAAGGATTAAAAAGATGGTAATGGAGGCTGGGAATAGTGGTGCACGTCTGTAATCCCAGAACTCAGGGAGACGAAGGCAGGCAGATCACTGTGAGCTCAAGGGCAGTCTTTTCTACAGTGAGTACAGGACAGCCAAGGCTACACAGAAAGACCCGGTCTTGAAAAAGGAAGATGGTAATGTAAGCTCTGGCGAGAAGCAACTTCAGGAAGAGCAGGAGTGGACAGCAGAAGATGGTCAGGAAGCTACTGTTTTAACTGAGGAAAGAGATAAGACCCTGGCCTGAGCAGGGGAGGCACAAGGGAGAGAAGTGGGCAGGGTGTGATGTTTTTTTATATTCATCCAGTGGGGTTTGCTGAGGCATGCAGTAAGAGAGAGAAATTAGGATGACTTCTGGGTTGCAGCCTGAAAAACTAAGACAGTATAGCTGTCTCTTTTGCTATCCTAATGGGTTACACGGGTCAACTGAAACAGCGTCCTTAGCAGTTCCCCCAGGGCACCACAGAGTACCGACCCTGGGCAGCATCATGGCTTCCTCTGCTCTCCCTCACCTTAGCTGCTGTAACAGTGGTGACTGGAATAATCCCTTAAACAGTAGAAGAGCACACAGCATCCTACAGTAATCAGCCACCTTGGCCTATCAGTAAAGAGGCCCTACTGCCGATATTACCACCTAACCAGATTGAGGAGGCCGAGGACCCTTACTATGTCCATTTTAGAGGCTGCAGTTTTGTGTTGCTTTCTCCTAAAGTACAGGTAGCCGCTGGTAACAACCCTTGAACAGCTTCAATAGCAATGAGATGAATCACATCAGGCTCATAGGATCACATTCTAGGCATTATTATCTTAGTAAATAGCTGCTGTTAACTATTCCTGCAGAAGCTAGACACAAAACTGCATTTCCGTGGAAAGTTCTTGACACTTCACACACCCGAGACTGGGTTTCTCTGTGTAACCCCGGCTGTGCTAGAACTCACTCCTAGACCAGACTGGCTCACTAGAGCTATTAAAGAGACACAGTCTTAACTCTTCAGAGCGAGCTACTACAGTGTTTATCCAAACACAGCGAGCAATCTAAATGTCAAGAGAGACTGAGCGAAATGACCGAATGCTGGAGTAACCCCGAGGATGGGCACGAGCCCCACAGCACTCACCAGGTCAGGCCGGTAGTACCAGTGCACTACCTGGGCCCCAGCGCACATAGCCAGAAGGCTGGAGGAGAGCATTTTCAAGTAGGCGGACCAGGGCACGCCCCCGGGCATGCTGGAGAGCTGGCAGGGACAGAAAGGGCACAGCGTTAGAAGGGTGGGTGGCCTTCAAGACGCCTGACAGCTGGGTGCCTACAGCACTCCTAAAGAAGGAGGCGGAGTCGCTACACAGCCTCTGGCGCGCGTGCAACTTCCTCCAGGGTGACCCCGCTAGGTGAAGCCAGCGCCAGCCGAGGTGGTGGTGGGTGAGCCCGGTGGTTCCTCGCCTCCTCAGCCTCTCAGGGAGAAGCTAGAGCCCCTCACTCCCGACCCCAACCACGCATGCGGGAGACTGTACCGCGGAGTGCACACGCGCAGCGCTACGGGTCAGAGGTTCCCCTAAGGGCCGGAGCCCACCGTCAGCGGGCAGGAACCAAAGTGCAGGGTGCGGCGCCGCGACGGAGCGGAAAGCGAGGGCAACGCGCGCGCAGGCGCGTTTGTATGTTTCTGGCGGAAGCGGGAGACTGGATTTCTGTCTTTCTCTCTCTTCCATTTTTGTTTTGTTTGACTGTTTCCACACCTTAGCCAACCTGGGATCCTAGCTCCTCGTCATCTTGTCGTCCTTTGACTTTCCTGGTCATTGTGGTGTTTGCGGCATCATCTGTCCTTTTGCACAAAGGAAAAGGCTGTGGCCCGTAGTTAGGAAGAGGCACAGTTTTGCAGCAGAGCGCTTGCGTGCTCCTAAAGGAGGTCACGCTCTAGAGCACCGATTCTCCACCTTTTTGGAAGGGCTCCACTCATCCTTTCACAGGGGTCGTATATCAGATATACTGTATATCAGATATTTACTTTACGGGTCATAACAGTAGCAAAATTACAGTTATGTAGTAACGAAAATAATGTTATGGTCGGGTTCACCACAACCTGAGGAACTGTATTAACAAGTGCAGCATTAGGAAAGATAAGAACCTCTGCTCTAGAGGAGCAGGGAGAAAAAGAGAGAGAGAGGCTCAAAGCTTTATTCTTCGGGTTTTGAGGTTCTTTGAAACTTTACACAGAGCCACAGCCAGACATGCTGCTTTTGGGTCTCTCTCTCTTTTTTTTTTTTTTTACTGGTAAAGAGATCCCCAATCTATGTTACTTAATCCATAAGTGTTTTTAAAGATCATGCTTCAATTGTGGATTAGTTTTTGCTTAGCAAACTGCAAGAGCTCTGAAGCATTAAGGTAGCATTATGTAACATGAATCATGATCATATTTTTTTTATAACTCTGGGCCCTAAATGGCTCAGGAGCTGGAGGGGTGTTGTCACTAAATCTGATGGCCCATTTTTGCCCCCACCCCGCCCCCAGCCCTACGTAATGGAAGCATAGAACCAACTCTGTAATTTTTTTTTATACACACACACAAACATGCCTTTTTTTACACACACACATTCACGCCTTTTTGGTAGTAAAAATTTAGTTTTAACTTAATGGTATTACATTTGACATATAATAATCTCACATAAAGTAGGCAATTATATGGCTTTGCCATGTGTACATTTGGAAAACCATTCCCAGAAATAAGGTAATCAATGTTATGCCCAAGTTGTGTTTGTGTGAATGTTCGTGGGGGGTGGGTGGGTGTGTGTGTGCGCATATGTTCGATTTCAAAATCAGAGGACAACTTCAAGGACATCACACTGTCCATTCCTCTCCTTTTCCTTTCGTTTTTCTTCCAGACTGGGTCTCTCACTGACCTGGAGCTCTCAAAGTAGGATAGACTAGCTAGATAGTGAACCCAAGAGATCTGCCTGTCCCTGCTTCACTAGAGCTGGGACTACAGCCTAGCCTAATGGGTGACCTCCAGGTTCCTGTCTCAGAAACAAATATGAAAAGTAAGCGTGGTGGTTTGAATAGGAATGGCCCCACAGACTCATGTGTTGGAATGCTTGGCCCATAGGGAGTGGCACTAATAGGAGGTGTGGCCTTGCCTGAGTAGGTATGGCTTTGTTGAAGGAAGTGTGTCACTGGGGGCGGACTTTGAGGTCTCAGAAGCCCAAGCCAGGCCCAGTGTCCCACTGTCTTCCTGCTGCCTGTTGGTCCAGATGTAGAATTCTCAGCTATTCTCCAGCACCATGCATATATCTTCCTGAGTGCTGCCATTCGTCTTGCCATGAGGATAATGGACTAAATCTCTGAAGCTCTAAGCCAGCCCCAATTAAATGTTTTCTTACGAGAGTTGCCATGGTCACAGTGTCTCTTCAAAGCAACAGAAACCCCAAGACAGCATGTAAAAAAAAAAATAAAGTGCAGAGCAATTGAGAAGCTACTTAATGTCAGCCTCTGACTTCTACACATATCTACATGGGCACACCCAAAAAAACACAACACATAAATCAAAATGCATCATAACAGCTCAAACTGGCCTTGAAGCTTCAGTGATCCTCTGACCTCAGCCTCTCAACTTCTGGTATTATAAGCATATGCTACCATCTCCTGCTCTGGATCATAGACTTAAATATATTTATGCTTCCTTTGGTGAAATATTTATTCAAATTTCTTGCCATTTTAAAAGATTTATTTAATTTTATAATGAGTGTTTTGCTTGCATGTTTGAATGTGTACTTTGTGCATGCCCATGCACTCAGAGATCAGAAGATGGTGTTGAAAACTCTGGAACTAGAATTACAGGTGGCTGTGAACCACCATATGGGTGCAATAAGTGTGGAATGTTCTTTATTTGGAATACAAGCCTTTTATCAGATACACTGCAAATATCTCTTGCCAATCTATGATTTGTCTTTTCCTTAGTAGTATAAAGAAACATTACATTTAAAATAAATTCCAAATTTATTAAATCCCCACCTATTTTTGAGACAAAATCTCTGACTTAGTTTGGGTTTTATTGCTTTGAAGAGACACCATGATCATGACAACTCCCTCTTTTTTAAAAAAGATTTTATTATACAGTATTCTGCCTGTGTGTATGCCTGTATGTCAGAAGAGGGCACCAGATCTCATTATAGATGGTTGCAAGCCACCACGTGGTTGCTGGGAATTGAACTCAGGACCTTTGGAAGAACAGTCAGAGGCTCTTAGCCTCTGAGCCATCTCTCCACCCCCCATGACAACTTTCATAAAGGAAAATATTTAATTGGGGCTGGCTTATAGTTTTAGAAGTTTAGTCCATTATCATCATGGTGGGAAGCATGGCGGCGTGCAGACAGACATGATGCTGGAGAAGGAGCCGAAAGTTCTACATCTTGATCCACAGGGAGCAGAAGACTGTGTGCCACACTGGGTGTAGCTTGAGCCTAGGAGACCTCAAAGCTCACCCCACAGTGAACACTTCCTAATAGTATCACTCTCTATGGGCCAAGCGTTTACACACATGAGTCTATGGGGGCCATTCCTATTCAAACCACCAGTCTCTCTGTAGTCCTGGCTGTCCAGGAATTTGTTATACCAGACTGCCTCAAACTCACAGAGATCCACCTGCTTCTGCCTCCCTAGTACTGGGATCAAAAGTGTGTGCCACCATGCCCAGCTAACCCGTAAAAATAAAACTCCAGCAGGAGAAGATGTCTGCATTTGACCTGCAGTCTCTAACCTAGGCAAAGACTGAGCTACACATGCACTATCTGTAAAAATGTTCAAAGACTGCTTATTAAAACTTTGAAACACAGCCAATACTGCAGATAACTCTGCTATTTTCGCAGATGTGCGAGACACTTGTAAAGAAATTGTTTTTCTTTCATAAGTGTAGGCAGCAACGCCAGCTGAACCATCAGTTAACACCATTAAAGCATCAACAATTGGAATAACTTTTATTTAAAATTGAAAAACTATAGGTTGTACCTTTAAAAACTGAATTAATTTGTTTTCTTGTGTCTCAACAGTTTGGACTCTGTCATAATAAGCTTACATATGTTAAAATGCCGTATTTATCAGATCTCTGACAAGTCTGAGGGCCAGCATTTTTTAGTTGCTTTTGTCTACCATAATCATCTGCTCTAAACTGCATCCTATAAAACAGGATGTTACAATATCTAATTTTGGCATATTTTTTAAATGTACATTTTAGAACCAAATTTTAGGTAGATCTATATAGGCAAACTTTATGGTTACCCATTTTAAATTTAACCTTAAAAAACAACCTAAACAAAGAAATTAGGTAGATCTCAATCTTATACTTAACTGTAATCTTTAGCATAACTTTAAATCTGTTCTTTTTAAACTAAAATCAAAGCAAAACTTTTAATCAGACATAGTTTATAAAGGGGCTAGCAAATCTTAATCCTATCATACTGTATTAAAACTTAACAGCAAAAAAATTAAAGGACAAAAGTTTTATTTAGCATTAAACAGAGAACTAAACTTAGCCTGTAGCCTTCAGCAGAAATGGACTATTCTGGCCAAACCAAATGTATAGGCTAGAAAGAAATAGCATTAAATCATTTATTTAGGTACTGGCAGCCAGGCATATATTTTATATAATGGTTAACAATGATCTGAATATAATCCTGCATAACCCTGGGCTAACATGGAACTGTAGTCCTTTTTTTCCTGTAAAAGAGCATAAGCAAATATTTTGTATTAAAGAATCTCCAGATTTTTTAAATGAAGAACAACATATTTTATAGGTTTTTTTACATGATATATTGTAATAACTACAGTTTTTGTTTAATTGGCTTAAACAGCATGGCTTGGTTTTACTTTGTAAAATTAATAAAATAAATGCCAAGGTCTTTTGACCTCCCCTAAAGGGTTGAGAAACTGTTTTAAGTTTTTTGTTAGACTGTCCAAGGGTTATTATTTTAAAATACCATCAGTCATCGGTCAGATTTTAAAATATTGTCAGTTTAAGTCCACAGATAAACACATACACACATGGAGACATACCTAAGGAACATAGAAATCTGACATTGTCATCTTGGAGTAACCAGAATACCCAAATACCAGGACTTGACTGGTATTTGGAGACTGCAGGTCAAATTCAGACATCTTCTCCTGCTGGAATTTTATCTTCTACCGGACACAAGTCCCACAGTTTCCAGAAGGAATGGACCCCCTCACAGGCCCACACACACAGATTCCGGAAGGAATGGATCCCCTCACGGGCCCACACAGATTCCGGAAGGAGCAGAGCTCCACGGCCCTCTCCACAGCTCCCAGATGGAGAGCAGGCTCCGGCAGCCCTCTTTTCACACAGAAGAGGGTCCCAGCGATCCTCTCTCCTGGTCCCAAAAGGAGTAGAGTCTTGACGGGCCTCTTCCCTGGGAATTGGAGCGTCCTCCAGATTCCTTCAACCAGATTGGAAACTCTCCAAGTTTCCCCAGACCTCGAGAGCAAACTGAAACCAGAAATCAAGACAGACAGCTGGCAGACAAAAACAACAAACAGAGACAAAGAAAAAACAACAACCCCGGCACCTGATTTTTAAACATTTAAATATTTTTTAAAACCTGTTTTTGTAATATTAAAACAAAGCATCCTCTTTAGGAATGAAATCATAAAGCACATTTATAATTTTAAAAGTCAAAACCAAACTTTGAAATTTACCAGTGCAAACAATCCAATTTTATTATTATTTATTACTATTATTATTTTGTAATGTTTCATTTCTCTAATTCCCTAAATCACTGACCTTGTTCCCTTTCTAATTGGACTTTCTCTCGGAGAACAGTAACATCTTCCTGCAGTGACCCTGTGCCACCGGAGCATGTAGCAGGGAAAGTCACGGGGGCGAGGGCGCAGGAGGCCAGTCTGAATTATGAGACTTGGCAGTTTCTTCCTCTGACTCTGTTTCATCCTCACTACCTAGCTCCTGAATTATTTTCTGCTCTCAAATTACACAAATCCGTTTGAGCTCCTTTATGAACATTTGAAATAACCTTAGAAGTACTTTTTTCTGCCTGTTTGGCTGCTCGAATTTCCCCAAGTAACTCTTTAGCTTGTGAGATTCCTTTTTTCAAGTTTCCAGACTGACGGTACCATCAACTGGGAACCAGGGACAAACTTCGTTTTCAAACTAAAGGGGATACGGGTGTTTCTCCCAAGTCCTCGAGTTTGTTAGCATTGACTTTAAAGTCCTCATTAACATCCCCCTGCTATTGCTCTGCCCATGAATGCGCTGCCTGCCTACCTTGTCTCCCTCTGTGCGATAGACAGTCGTCACGAAGCACGTTTTTTCTTAGACATCCGGAGCTCCAGAAACCAGCGTTTCTCACATTGCCCCTCATTTTCAAGGTCCCCTGTTCGGGCGCCAACTGACCCATCCTGCGGGCTAGTCGAACAGGGTCTACCTGAAAGAGGGAGTGGAAATGGGGGGGGGACAGAGACTCGAAGAATGGAGACCGAGACGGGCTTTCTGATCAAGGTCTCAGTTTGCTGAAGGTGCAAACAATACTTACAAAACAAAGGGTACAAGCAAATTTTTTTCATGGTAGCAACACATCTGTGCCACCTGGCAAGGCATCCAAGAATTCACTCAAGGTTACACAAAGTTTGTTATCTGGTTCCCAGGGTTGCAGGGAGCTTGCTATCTACTTTTCAGGTTCAGAACACCCGGCTTGCAGAGACTGCCCAGGACAGTCTTTGAGAAATGGAACTATGAATAAGACCCGCATCTGCCAAGGCCAGGAGGCAGAATTCCAATCACCAGACTCCTTCACCCAGTCTTTTTGAAAAACATTTTTAAATTTTTATTTTTAGTTATATAAATGCGTTGATGTGTGAGTACAAGTGCCCACAGGATCCAGAAGTTTGGAGCTAGAGGTGGTTGTGAGCTGCCTGAATGCTTCAAACTTCCTTCTAGTCCTCTGAAAGAGCTCTACCCACTCTTAAATGCTAAACTATTTTTCCAGTTCCAAAGGCCTCTCTTTTTTAAGTATAGATTTTATTATTTTATGTGCGTTTTACTTTTGTATATGTGTGTTTTGCCTTCAGGTTTATCTGTAAACTACTTTTGTGACTGGGATCCCTGGAATTGAGATGGGGTGGGGAGGAGGGGTGGGTGGGTGTGTCATATTCCCCTGGAAGTGGAGTTAGAGACAGATGTGATCTACTATGTGGGCAATGATAATCAAAGCCAGGTCCTGTGGAAGAGCAGCCAGTGCTCCTCACTGCTGAGCCGCCTCTCCATCTACCTGAGTACTTTCCTTTAGAATATTCTAGAATGGGGCTGGAGAGATGGCGCAGAGCTTAAGATCGCTGTTCTTCCAAAGGTCCCGAATTCAATTCCTGTAAGCCCTCTCTGGCAGCAGCAGGGTTAGCTTCTCAGGGTCTGAAGGCTAGCAGCTTCCTAGAAGCGCCTTTTTTTTTTTAAAGATAGTTTTTCTGTGTAGCCTTGGCTGTCCTTCTGAGACCAGGCTAAGAGATCTGCCTAAGTCAATTGCTGCATACCAAATCTTGTATGATGTAGGGTTTATCTAGAGAGAACCATTACCTAAGCCATTCTCAGACATACAATAAGTCCTACTTTGCCAGGAATGTTTCCAGACTGAATTAAGCAAAGGCTCTGAGAACCCTTCAAAGAACAACTCCATAAAATCTCAGATAACACTCATTGATTATTTACAAAAGGGTACTTCAAAGCCTAGGTGCCATCACTTCGGAATTCATGAAAGATGCAATGGCTCTGCTATAAACACTTGTGACAGCCCTTGAAAAGTAAAGAAAGAAAACCCCACTCTAAGAACCACTGAAAACAAAGAGTGGTGACACACGCCTTATAATCCCAGTCAGTACTCAAGCGACTAAAGCAGGAGGATTGCCTCAGATCCTGGACTACAGCTGCAAAGTTCTGAATCAATCAGTGAGATTGTCTCAAAAAACCAAAAGAACCGCAGAGAAGTAGAAGCGGGATTAGTGTATAAGACTCTGAGACTCATCTAGCAGCACAGACTTCAAAGGTTAGTATTCGTCCATCTCCAAAGCAGAAACCATTTATGTAAATCTCTGTAGTCTACAAAGAGGCTTTTACGGATTAGTAATCTGAGGCCCAAACAGCAGTTGCCTCCACTCTTAGGTTTTCCAATTCCAAACAGCCCTATTCCCCATCACGGGGAATAAAGGCAGTTTTGTTGTTTTGGCTAAGGCACAGTTTTTTTGTTTTTCTTTTTTCGAGACAGGGTTTCTCTGTGTCGCCTTGGCTGTCCTGGACTCGTTTTGTAGACCAGGCCTCGGGCTCTTGAGTGCTGGCACTAAAGGCGTGTGCCAACTCATTATTTTGGCTTTCGAGACAGGGTTTCTCTGTGTTGTCTTGGCTGTCCTGAAACTCGCACTATAAACCAGGCCGGTCTCGCACTTAGTTTTGTCTGCCTCTGCCTTCCAAACGCTGGGATTAAATGCGCACGCCACCATACCACCATGCCCGACCAAGACACGCACAGGTTTCAATCTCCACAAAATTTAGGGTGAAAAGACACGAATTTGCCAGCAAGCATAACGGCGGCCCACCTACACATCCCAAAGGCCACCCGGAAACTTAGCCAACAGAAGCTGGACCTACCCCATCCCTCTCCACCCTCGACGTTTCCCGAAAGGCTAAGCGCTGACCGGGGTGCCCCGAGAAGGGGACGCCATTGGCCCGCCCGCGTCACGTGGCGGCGAGGCCGCGGGCCTCCTCGGGGGGTGACGGAAGTGCGCCGCGGACCGCCGCGGTGATGTAGCCGCGTGGGAGGGGCCGAGGCCAGCGCCGTCCGTCCACCGGCCGCCCCGATCGAGCGGTGAGTCCTCGCGCCGAGCGGCAGAGCGGGCGCCCGTGGGCCCGGCAGGAGTAGCGGCACCCTCGGCGCCGCCGCCATGGATGCGGAGGGCGCGCGCAGGTAACGGGGGCGCTCGCGGCTGGGGTCGGCCGGGGCCGCGGCCAGCACAAAGGCCGGCCTGCGCGTGCGCGGTGGGGACCTCCCCCCTCCTCCCGCAGCGGGCGCGGGTCCTCAGCCCCGCGTACCCGCGAGCTTTAAAAGGCGGTGTGGCCGCGGCCGCAACCTCCTCACGCAGTTCTTCACCTTCGGTCACCGTCGGCCGTAAAGACGGAGCGGGTGCCCTGTTGATGCACTCGAGACGGCTACCTCCGCATCCTCACGGGAGCTCTAGGAGGGATCGCAGGGTCGATGCTATGGCTGTGGAGTGCGTGTAACGCGCAAAGAAGGCAATCTAGAGAGTGTATACCTTTTCGGTGGCCCTAGGATGGTCTTTAAAATTGTCCCTTAGGGGAGCTGCGGATGTCAAGGGCACCTGTGAAAGGATAGGTTTGGAGACAGAAAGCTAAAAACAGAAAAACGAGATGGCAGGGCCTTCGAAGGTAAACGGAATATTGATTTACATATTAGGCCTGGTAGAGAATTAGCCTGCCTCTTAGTGGGACACTGAACTTAGGCAAGATATTCTGTCTTCAGCCCGCCGCCCCATTCGACAGCTGTGCTATCGTAGTCTTTGAGAAGACTGTGGAGATGGGCTGATGGCAGCCCGTGGGAGTAAAATGAAAGCCTGGTTTACCACTAAAAGATTCAGGGGGGTTAAAAGGGCTGGTAGAGCTATCTCTAAATCTGTTCGTCAACAGTTTACCAACTGTACAGTTCCGGTTCCAGTGGCCTAGTGAAAGTAGCCCAGCCCAACTTTCACAGGGGTTTGTAGAACTGATAGGTTGAATCAGAGTCTACATAAATAAATGCTGAGTGGATAGATTAGCGAATTATTAACAATAGAGGGACAGTCTTAAATGGAAGTGCAGAAAAAAAAAAGACAGAATAAGGCTTGTGGGCAGTTTTCATACAATAGGTTGTGTAGTTTGTTTCCAGAAGCAAGAAGGTAACTGCTCAGTTTCATGCTGATGGTATATCTGGAATATTTGTTTTGTGTACAGGTACATGTGTGTGCGGTCGCTCACGCACACACACACAAATACCCAAGACCAGATAGTATGGGAGGAAGACCTTGATGTCATACCATTGGGGTTGTTATTACTTGGGAAGGTGTGGTTAGCACTGAGAACAGAGCCTTCAGCACGCCAGGCAAGCACCTTACCCTGAGTCATGCCCCAGCAATCTTCCTACTTTTTATTAAAAGGTCTTGCTGGTTAGCCTGGGCTAACTTTCAGTTCACTCTGCAGCACAGATAGACTTTGAATTTTTGAGCCTTCTGCCTCAACCTCCAAATGGCTGGGCTTGTGGGCGTTTCCTACTTGGCCTGGTTTGAACTGGACGTTCACTTTTAGTCCAGAGTCTGTGTGCTCCCTGCCTGTAGTAGCTAATCACAGTGAGATGCATTCTCTGTGTGGCACTGGCGGCTGTGTGGTATGCCACCTCGGTCCACATGAGCTCCCTGGAGCTGAGGGTTCATCTCAGCACTGGTCATTGTTTTGTGGGTACTCAGTGTGATATATACTTGTTCAAGTGAGGTGACTAAGGGTATTTGGAAAATTGGCACCCTAGACCCTTCAAATAGTGTAAAATAACTGAAAAAGAAGTTTCTCATTGTTTCTTGAGAAAACCTTACAGATTTCTTTTTTAATCTTCAAGACAGTCTTACTATGTAGCCTTAAGCAAGCCTCAAACTCATATTCATCCCCCTGCCTCTGCCCCGTGCTGGGATTACAGGTATACAATGTGCTGACCTCCATAGACCTCTCAGTCAGCTGTGTGTGTGTGTTGAGAGCACAGACAGCTGTAGGAACCAGCTCTGAAAACAAGAAATCACAAGGGAGTAGAGAAGACGTCTAGGAGAGAGGAAATCAGCAGCATGAGAAAGAAAGAGGCAGCGTGGAGCAGGTGAGACCAAGAGATGAGGGAAGGGAAGAGAACAGGGATGCTTTCGCCCAGCTTCTAAGCTCACACAGAATGGAAGGTGTGGGGCCTGTAATAGTTCATCTGTCAGCTTGGCTTGGAATCACCCAGAAGACACACCTCCGATCTCTCCTTAGGGTGTTTCCAGAGACACTTAACTGAGACCTGCCCTGAATGGGGCGGTGCTGTACAGAGTCAGTGGCCTGGTGACTTTGCCCCTTGCAGACATCTGCTCCAAGAAGCTGGTTGTCGGACTGCACTGCACTGAAGAAAGTCAGGATGAGTCAGAGCAAAGCAAAATTAGAAAGCTTGCTGGATAGTGCTGAGGGATAGTAAGCATGAGTGCTTATTTATTATTTTACCGTCAACATTTGACTCTGTGTGCATGTGTGTGCTCACGCTCACAAATATGTATGTGTGTGGAGAAGCCCATGTGCCACAGCCCAAGAACAGAGGTCAGAGGACAATTTGCCAGGATTTTCTTCTTCCACCTCATGGGTTTCAGATATCAGGGTCAGGTCATCAGGCTTGGTGGCAAACGCCTTTCCCTGCTGAACCAAGCATAAACGGTGGAGGTTGGGGGATGGAGGCTTAGTTTAAAAGGATAGTACATAGCTAAGAAGTGGGTACAGCTTCTCAAGGGGAAAGTCCACAGCTGTCTTCAGTGGCTGTGTGTAACGTTCTGCATCTCTCTCCTGCTGTGCTTGTTGCCTTGCTTACAGTTTGAGAGGGTCAGTCTGTGATCGTGCTGGGGAGCCGACAGGTGTGGCACTGGAACAGGTGCTTGCTTTACATCCTGCTCTGAAGACAGCAGCCAGAAAGGGGAGGGGCACAGACGGAATGGACACAGTGGGCCTGGTGTAGGCTTTTGAAACCTCAAAGGCCATCCCCAGTGACACACTTCCTTCAACAAGGCCACCTCCTAATCCCTCCCAGGCAGTTCATCAAGTAGGAACTAATTGTGCAAATGTATGAGCCTGTGTGGGCTGTTACTCAGACCGCAGCACTGGGCTATTTGTTCTCGTCTTAAAGAATTTCCCTTGCAAGTAAAGTCATACGTAATTCTATGAGGTGCACTATTTGGATTTAGCAATGTGAGAGGAGTGCATGTAATACAGTTAAACTCCGGGCCACCCTCTTGGGTCTGATTGTATTTTTTACCATCCTTACATGTACGTTCTCAGAAAGATAGGCAATCTCTGTAGGGAATTGTAATTTTTATCACTGTGTTAACATTTCTGACTCTGAGCCAGACTCTGGAATAAAAGATTTTCCCTTCTTGTGTCCTTTAATTTTTCCTGTTTATCCTTTTCTGAGCTGGATCCCAGACTGGGGGAAGGGGGGGACCTGCTAAGCACTGCATTCCCAGCACTGGTCAGCACTGTGGACCAATGGCTCTCGCTGTCTGCCTCCCCAGCACGCTGGACTGTATTCTGAACTGGGCACAAGAAGAAGCTCTTCCATTAAGTTGCTTTTGTTAAGTTATTGTCATATCAACCAGGAAAGGAATGAATGCAGAATCTGTCCAGATTTCAACAGACTTAATGCTACTTATGTAGAGAATGCTAAATCTAATTCTTCATTATAGTGAGGATGGGGAGCTGGAAATAGGAGTGATGACTCAGTTTCCCTGTTGCTGCCCCTTGCCTGGAGAGTTGTCATTCGAAAACACTGCAAAATTCTTTTTTTTTTTAATTTATATATTCAACTTTATAGAATTCTATCACAGGAGCTAGCGTGTATGTGTAGCATATATATTTTTTACATGTTTTGAGCAGGCACTAGAAAGATGGTTCAGCAGTTAAGACCACTTGCTGCTCTTGCCTAGGACATGAATTTCCCATCACAGGCTTCGTGGCTCACAATTGCCTGTAACTTCAGTTATGGGGCACTGACTCCCCCTTCTGGCCTCCACAGGCACTACATGCATGGCATGCACGTAAACTCATGCACACAAGCATTGGTATGCATGGATGTTTTGAAAGTAAAAAAAAAGTTTAAACAACTTGAAGCAATTATGTCACTTGCAGATTTAACTACTATTCAATAATTAGAAAATTAGATTATTCAGAGCTATGGTTTTCCAGCATTCAAATTCATGAAAGTGTCTGTGTACATGTCTTGCTTTCTTCTGCCAAGTAGAAAGAATGTTATGGACTGGGAAGATGGCTCACTTGGTGAAGTGCTTGCTGCAGTACCTGTGTGGAAATCTGGCCATGTGGGTGTGTGCCTGTCTTTGTAGCTTGCTGGTCCTTAGGTCTAGCCAGTGTTGGAGCCTCAGGGTCAGTGAGAGATCCTGTCTCAAAAACTGAGGTAGAGAGTCATCAGGGAAGATACCTGATCTGTCCTCCACGTGTGCCCACATAGAGAATGTTATATCCCACCACCCTGTTGGGTGTTAGGAAGCTACATGACCATGATCATATATACTTAGGATCCCAACATTTGGGAAGTAGAGGCAGGAGGAGCATGAGTTCATGTTCATCTTGAACTATGTAGAGTTGAGGCCAGCTTGGACTATACAAGACCTTGTCTCAACAATAAAAACCCAGGCAAAAATATTTTAAATATATATAATTTTTCTGTATTTTTCACATACCAATTAACTTTCAGTAGCTGCATAGTATTTTCCCATGCTGCTGTACGGTAGTTCATTGAGCCATTGCATAATTTGAGAACAGAGTACTTAAGCTTGGGGGTGGGGAATGGCTTACCAGTTGAGAGGACCTTGCAGAGGGCCTGGGTTTGATTCCCAGCACCACATGGAGGCTCACAAGTGTCCATAAGTCCAGGCGCAGAGGTTTGTGGTCTGACACCCTATCTGCATGCCACAGGCACCACATGCACAGGTTGCACATATATGCAGAAATGAAATTAACCTTTAAAATTGCTGGGTTTGGGGATTTTTGTTGTTGCTTGTTTTTAAAGAAATAAAATTTTGAAGAGAGAGTTAATATGTTCTTCCTCACTGTGCTTGGCCTTTGAAGCCGAAGTCCACTGGGATTAGACCACAGTTGTTTTTGAGCTTGTGGCACTCTGAGCTGGCCTCTCATAGGCTCTTTATTGCCCTGTGTGACTTGTGCTGAGACATTAAAGTTGATTTCGAGACTCAACAGAACCAGGGGACTCCAGGTAACACTGCTCAGAAACCAGTTCCAGAGCTTCTCAGAAGCTGTTAGTAGCTCAGGGTTGGACAGAGGAGCAGGGAGAGGACGATCTCTCCTCAGCACATTTGCTCAAGGGCAGAAAGGTCAAGGCAAATGAGGCTCTTGGCGTAGTGTTTGTGAATGGCTAGGCCAGGGAAAGGCATTCCTCCATGGGCAATGAACACAAATCTAAGGGAGCAGAGGTCACACAGAAAGGTAGTATGGGAAAATCTGTTACACCAAGTTTATCTAGGAAGTTGGGGTTTGTTTTGTTTGGTTTGGTAATTTTTGTTTGTGTGTTGTTTCTTGTTTTCTCAAGACAGGGTTTTTCTATGTAGCCCTGGCCCTCCTGGAGCTCACCCTGTAGCCCAGGCTGGCCTGAGCCCAGAACTCCGCCAGCCTCTGACTCCTCACTGCTGGGGAGTGTGAGCCACCGCCCGGCAGTTTATTTTCACCTTTTAAGTTGGCCATTTTACTGACATAAATCTTATTATAGAATTGGCACATTGACCTTTGCCTTTTTATTGTTTGTGTGTCTGTGAGGCGTGCACCTTTTATGTGCCACAGAGTCCAGAAGAGGGCTCCAGTACCCTGGAACTGAAATTGGAGGAGAGTGAAAGCTTCCTGATGTAGGTACTGGGAACTGAACCTGGTCCCCTGGGAGCAGCAAGTGCTCTGGACCACTGCATCATCTCTCCGGCTGTGACCTCTGCTTTCTGAGGTCATTGTCTTTGTCCACAAAACACTGAGAAAGGGGAGCATGACTTCTCTCTCCAGATAATACATTTCTCATTTGATTTCTGAATGCATGCTACATTTAGTGCCATCATATGGATGCTGCTGTAGTAGAATGCACCCGTGTCAGTTGCTTTCCGCAGACAGCAGCAGCTTGAAACGTTGTTTCTAGGTCACTGTAGAAAGGCATTTGGAAATCGCTTCCATTGAAGGCCTAGGGTTTGGAGTGGGTTTTGGTTGGTTCCACTTTCTGTCTTACGAGTCAGGGTCTCTCTGTAGCTGGGCTGGAATTACAGGGGCATATCTGTGGCACAGCAAGACCTACATGCTTTTAATGGGATTGAAGTCATGCACAGAAGAGAGTTTATAGAGATATTTATAATTCTTTTTCTACTGTCTACAAAGTGGCAAGCAGCAACCAAAATGAACCAACAACAACAACAAAATCTAATGGATACATTAAAAAACACATGGTGGCACATGCCTGTAATCCTAGGCAGAAAAGTTAAAAAAAAAAAAAAAAAGGCCCACGAAGAAACCAAGAGAAAACCCAAGTTATACCGTTGGGGAAATTTTCGTGCCAAGAAGGGGTGTGGTGGTCTCATTTCAGAGAAAGCATGGGCAGCCTGACAGCCCTGCAGGCTGTGCTGGTGACACATGTGGCCACCAAGCAAAAAGAGCTAACATGCTGTCTCAGCAGTGTTTGGTAAAGCCAGGAAAGTCAGTGCAGGCACGGGGGACTTGGCCCTCCTCTCTCCTAGTGTCTGAAGAGTGACTGCATTCAGACCGAAATATTTGGAGTCCGAGATTCTTTGTACAACTGATCATTTAAACTCACACTTGGCTAATTTTTATTGTGGCAACATGACTTTTACCTTATTGTTCTTTCAGCTATTCTCTGGAGCAAGTCCAAGCTTTTTATTCATTTCCATATCAACAAATGATGGCGGAAGCTCCGAACATGGCCATCACAACTGAAGAGCAGATGCCAGCAGAAGCCCCTGCCCAGGAACCTGTACCAGGTAGTTCCTATATGGGTCCATCCTTGAATGCTTCTGCCTCTAGCTAAGCAATTACTGAACACACTGTTACACATTTGCCTACATGTTACATGTTGCAGTTACATAACTGCACACCAAGTGCTGCAGAGGGGCACTGATGGGTGACCTGAGCATTGGCATTTAGGTTGGTCAGAGGCAGCGGAACAGTAATACAAGAGCTCCAAGAGCCATTGTAGAATGACATCCCATGAACAGCAGAGGATGGAAGGTGCCAGCTAAGGGGATAGACTTGAGGCATAGCGGCCAGAACCTGAGTGAGGACTGTGGAGTCGCAAAGGAAGTGGTGGGAAATGAACCAGATGAGACAGGGAGGCTTGTGTCATCCCTAAGATGTGCACATTCTGTTTCCAAAGCAGTAGAGCAATGTTGAGAATGGGAGCCAAGGAGTGACTTAACTGGCATTTTAAGAGTCAGTCTGGAGGATACATTAAGACAAGACTGGCTGGAAGGCACTAGTGGGTTAGAGACCACTTATGTAAGTGGGGAGGCTATGAAGAATATTGGAGAGCATGGAAAAAGAGTTGGGAAGTAAGAGGTAGAGTTACCTGGGTATTTCATGTAGATGCTGAGGGAGAAGAAGAAACCTGAAAGTACCAGTCATAATCTATTATTATAATGATGTAGTGAGGCCAACCATAGTCAGTTATATTATTATAACGACGTACTGAGGCCAAGAGGCTTTTTTTTAAAGTATGTGTATATGTGTCTGTTTTCTCAATGTTTTATGTATATGAGTGTTTTACTAGCATGTTTTACTTGCATGCCTGATAGTTTTGGAGGCCAAAATATGGTGTGGGTTCCCTTGAAACTGGAGTTACAGCTGGTTGTGAGCTGCTGTGTGGGTGCTAGGAATCAAAGCAGATCCTCTCTAAGAGGAGCCAGTGCTCCTGAGCACAGAGCCATCTTTCCAGCCTTGAGAAAGGGGTTTTGTGCATGGTTCTGAAGGTTCAGGGGCATGGCATCACCATTTGCTCAGCTCTGAGGAAGGCCTAATAGCAGATGGCACCACAGTGGCAGAAGCTCATGTGGGAGAAAGAATCCTGTCATTAGACAGGAAGCCACAGGGACAGGGAGCTGAAAGTACCTGGCAAGTACACTTCCCCAGTTAACCTAAGGACCCTTTACTCATCCCTACCTTGTAATGGATCCATGTCTCCAAATGAAGCTACCATGGGACTAAGCATCAAACATAGGAACTTTTGGTGGACAAGCTCAAGCATTATCAAAAGCAACCTTAGGTTTCTGGCCAGTTGGTTGCAGGAAGTGCCACTCGCTGATACAAAGAATCAGAAGAGAAGCCGGATAGATGGCGGAGGTGGGGTAGCAGCAGGATTTATACAAAGACTGTGGCCAGAGTGGTTTGTAATTCCAGGGCCACACCCAACTGAATGGCTAGAGCTGCCTCCTGCCGCACGGAATACCAGGGCTCCCCAGCTGCTAGTCTGTGGCTGTAGAGTCCTGATTAGGAGGAGCTGAAGCAGCCTTCCAGGGCTGGTTGGTTGGTTGGTTGGTTGGTTGGTTGGTTGGTTGGTTGGTTGGGAAAATACGTAGTAGAATGGGGCAGAAGCCTGAGAAACTAGGAGAGTATTCAAAGAATTAAGGATGAGGTACCCAGGGTTTCCTGTTCAATTACTTTATGTCTGTTTTGTGCTTTGTACCTCAGGAGAAACTAGCATTGTCAAGAGACAATGCCAGGACTGACATTTATTGGGTAGAATTAATGGGTGATACTATCCACTCTGTGATGGAGAGAGTAGGCCTCAACACACACCGTTCAGTCTTAATGTCAGTTGTGCAGAGCCTGAGAACACATCTCTGTTCTTACCTTTGAATGATGCTGCCAGCCCTGAGAGCTTGTCTTCAGCATCTGTAACTCACTTTGAATGTGTGTGGAGCAGTCTATATGCCTTATGACTTCTAGAACAAGCCAGGAGCCACCTGTGGCTGTCTACTTGTGGGAAATAAGTTAAAAACCTCTCCCTTTGAGGACAGGGTCTAGCCATATAGACTAGGCTGACCTTGAAATCAGAAATTCTTTGTCTGCCTTTGACTCCTGAATGCTGGTATTAAAGATGTGCACCACCTCGTCCACAAATTTGTTTGATTATTTATGTACTGATAGTTAGAATTCTTTTGTTTGCTTGCTTATTTGTTTGAAACAGGGTTTCTCTGTGTAGCCTTGGCTGTCCTGAACTCTCTTTGTAGACCAGTCTAGCCTCAAACTCACAGAGATCCACCTGCCTCTGCCTCCCCCAAGTGCTGGGATTGCTGGCATGCACTACCATGCCCAGCTTCTCCTCTTCTTCCTTCTCCTCTTTCATGTATTTTACACATATACAAATGTTCTTTCTGCATGTACACCTGCAAGCCAGAAGAAAGCATCAGATCTCATTATAGATCTCTCCAGCCCTGATAGTTAGATAGTGAGAGTGTATAGAAAATCAGTCTGTGACTATCAGATGTGCCTAGATGGAGAGAAAAAAAGGAAAAGGGAGCATTGTCGAAGAGAGCAATGCTGGGGAACACCGGGACATGACTCGGGTGTTCACAGGGTGGCTGCTGGGAAGTCGCCTGCAGCTTCTAGGTTAAAGTTTCCATAGCCACACTCTGGGAATCACTGTGTTTCAGAGGCTCCAAAAAGAAGGAAGAGGAAAACCAGAGCAGCAGAACCCAAGGACCCAGTGGAACCCAAAAAACCTTCTGAGTCAAAAAAATCTGGCAAGTCCACAAAATCAAAAGAAAAGCAGGAAAAAATCACAGACACGTTTAAAGTGAAAAGGAAAGTGGACCGTTTCAACGGAGTTTCTGAAGCTGAACTTTTGACCAAGACCCTTCCTGATATTTTGACCTTCAATCTAGACATTGTGATTGTAAGAATTTCTGTTTTTGTTTGACAGTAAATATCACTAGAGGATTAATTGTACTTAACAGTGGTCCTTACAAGTAGCATTCTTCCGGAAAGGTTTCTAAGAACCTTCTAGGGGTGAGTAGTGAAACCTTCATGAGGTTGTGTTAACATGGGACTGAGTAAGAGGGTGAGCCTGAGATTGGGGCTTCCATAAAGGGAAGGCCTTGGGCAAGCCTTTGTGTATCTTTAAAGTGTTTCCTTGATGAAATATGTGATAATGCACTTGAATAAAATAACCCATGTGAACTACTTGGGCTGTGTGTTGGGTTATGGTTCTCAGGATGTGATGGTACTGCAGTGATTCTGCTTTTTTTATCTTGAGATATGCCCGCTCTGTGGCTCTGGCTGGCCTCAAACGTGCAGCAATCCTAGGTGCCTTTGCCTCTGTTACAAGCCTGTGCCACCACATCCAGCCTGACAGTACTAAATTTGAGCTTATGTCTGTAACTGTAACAAATACTAGAGTGACAGTCATGAACTTCAGCTGTGTAGGTGCTCTGTGGAAGACATCACTCTTTGGGAAGCTGACAGAACATAGCTCAGTTTGGCTACTCTAAGCGCTATCTCTTTCCTGACTGAAGGCTGCCCCAGTAGGGGTCAAACTTAGGTTTCTTGAGACAGGGTTTCTCTGTGTAGCCTTGGCTGCTGTCCTGGACTCACTTTGTAGACCAGGCTGGCCTCGAACTCACAGAGATCCACCTGCCTCTGCCTCCTACTGTGTGGGATTATAGGCGTTCAGTCTGGCTTTTTTTTTTTTTTTTTAACAGCAGATTGTTGAAAGGGGTCTCTATATACAGCAGCAATTCTGTTTTAAGCAGTTCTGTTTTATGTGCCACTCTTGAAAGCCCCAAGGCTTAAGGCTCTTTTTCTTGTTTTATTTATTAGTATGTAATAACTGACAAAGCACCCAGCTTCATTGTGTTTCATACGTATATAAGATGCATTGTTTGTGTGTACCACCCTGTCACCTTTTGTCCTTCCTTCCCTGATTTTTTTTCTTACCAAATGGTCTAGCCTTTCTTCCCTCCCCCCCCCCCACTTGTGGTGGGTTGTTCAAGACAGAGTTTCAGTGTTTAGCCCTATCTCTCTTGGAACTCAGTCCATAGACCAAGCTGGCTTCAAACTCACAACTCAAGAGATTCACCTACCTCTCCCTCCCAAGCGATGGGGTCAAAGGCGCAATACCACCTGGCTGTTTTCATTTTAATTTTGGAAAACAATAATTTAGTATGCTACTTAATGTCAGGGTGTGGCAGTAACAGAACAGCCTGCCTTTTATCTGGACTTTGCATGTGAAACAAGTGGGATATTTGCCTCAGTTTCTAAAGATAAAAGTGTTTACCTCTTTTGTATCCTAGATTGGCATTAACCCAGGACTAATGGCTGCTTACAAAGGGCATCATTACCCTGGGCCTGGAAACCATTTCTGTGAGTGTCTGCTTCTTAAAGTTACTTTTCAAGGTGATATTTCTATCAGTAAGATTAATGGGCTGATTCTATAGTTATAGGAATGATAGAATAAGCTACACTGTTCTCTGAGTGTATACGTGACGATTAAGGATCTGAAATGGTGTTACTGCTCACACTTCGGTGTTAATGGGGAATAGAAGGGGGTCAAAAAGTGCTTTCTGAGGATCCAACCCAGGACTCGGAGCATGCTAAGCATATGTTCTACAACTGGGCTAACCTCCATCCTTTTTCCTGGCTCAAACTGTTTTCCGGATTTGATTTTATTTAGTATTGTTACTATCTTTTGATGTTTTGAAACAGTCTGTGTTGTCTTGGCTATTCAGGAATTCCTATGTAGACCAGGCTGGCTTGAGCTCACAGAGATCTGCCTACCTTTGCTTTCCAAATGCTGGGATTAAAGGGGTATACTACCCCCTGGCCTTGATTTGTATGTGTGTGTTCCAAGGATAGAGTAACACTAGTACTTGGCTGAGACAGTATGGACAAAAGTATTGGTGTTCCCAGATTTTTGTCAGTGTTATTTTCTTGGAGAGATAAAAAGTCTTGATTATAGAGCTGGAGAGATGGCTCAGAGGTTAAGACATCAGCTGCTCTTCCAGAGGTCCCAGGTTTGAGTCCCATGTGGTAGCTCACAACTGTCTGTAGCTACAGTTCTAGGGGGCCTGATGCCTTCTTTTGGCACCAACCCCGCACATGGTACACAACATTCTAGGCAAAACACCCGTTTCTGGTTGATTTTATTTTTTGTCAGTGTGATACAAGCTCAGAGTAATTTGGAAAGCGGGAGCCTCAACTGAAAAAATGGCGCCACCAGGTTCGCTGTGGCCATTTTTAATTAATGATTGCTACAGGAAGGTCCAGCTCACTGTGGGGGATCCCATCCCTGGAGAGGTGGCCCTGAGTGTAGAGAGCAGGCTGAGCAAGCCAGTAAGGAGCATCCTCCATGGCCTCTGCATCACTTCCTGCTTCCAGCTTCCAGCCTTGACTTCTTTCAGTGATGGAGTGTGACCTGAGAGATGTAAGTTGAAATAAATGCATCCTTCCCCAAATTGCATTTGGTCATAGTCTTTATCAAAACAGTTGAAACCCTAAGACACACCCATGCACATAAAATTAAGAGTCTCTTAAAAGAAATTTATTGATTGTTGGATATCAGTTATATGTGAAATGCTTGGGTCTGAGACATCCTCTAAAGACAATTCCTATGGAAGAAAATAGGGAAGGCTCATTCTTCAATAGTGAGCTGTAAACAGGTACTACTACTGTGTCGCTCTGTACATGCAAGTTGTTCATACAGACCCTGTACCACTGCTACCAGAGCAGAGCTTCCTGCTTATCTGAGAGTAAGTTTCCAGATGTTTTGGCTGAGTACTAATGTGCCTTCGGAACCAGCTCCATATTGTCCCCGTTATTACTTTAACATTCTGAGAAAGTGCGTCTTACTTTCCTCCACCTTTAAAGTGTTTAAGTTTAGTCTGTGGGGTAGTCTAGGGCAGATGGTGACATTACCAATTTTGGGGGAAGAACACAGTTTGAAGCTGTGTGTTCAAGAAAAATAATAGTTTCTTGTAGGAAATTTTTAATTATTAAAATCAGAGAAATTAACATGGTACAATCTACCATATCTGTCATTGTTCGATATGGTATTTGACCTAGGTTACTAATTTTTGATATATTTTAAGTCCTTTATTTCCTTTCACTTTTAAGAATAGGATGTGGACTGTTCTGTGGAAGTGACATAGTCCTCTCTCCACAGGGAAGTGCCTGTTCATGTCAGGGCTGAGTGAGGTTCAGCTGAATCACATGGATGACCACACTCTACCCGGGAAGTACGGCATCGGCTTCACCAACATGGTGGAAAGGACAACGCCAGGCAGCAAGGATCTATCTAGGTAGCTATAGAACATGAGTCTTATGTTGGTGCAGGCTCCTCATGTTATTTAGGAGCATTGTATGGTTCCAGTCCAAACCAAGATCCAAAAACACATGTGTGATGTGACGTTGCAAGCACTGCAATGTCTGTGTTCCTCACTGCTTCTTAATTCAATTCTAGTAAAGAATTTCGGGAAGGAGGACGGATCCTAGTGCAGAAACTGCAGAAATACCAACCACGGATAGCGGTGTTTAATGGAAAATGTAAGATTTAACTTCCACATTTTTATGTTTCTTTATGCTAATGGAAAGGGCAGTGTTAAATATGTTTTTATTTTATTTTAGGTATTTATGAAATTTTCAGTAAAGAAGTTTTTGGAGTAAAAGTTAAAAACTTGGAATTTGGGCTTCAACCCCATAAGATTCCAGACACAGAAACTGTAAGTCGCCTGAATGCACCTGTAAGCCAGCTTCACAGGGACTTCTAGTTAGCTGTCCTTTCCACTTGTCCCAGACATTGTCATTGTTGCCATGAGAAAAGCCCCTTTTTAAAAATAATTACCAGCTAACCCTTTCAGATGCAGGTAGTTTATTTAAAAAGTATTTGTCAGCTAAATGTGACACACACCACATTTAAAATATTATCAGTGGTGAGTACTTAAAAATCCAGACGTGCATATGAACACAGACCTCATTGGTAAAATTAGCTACTTCATTTGTATATTTAACCCCAGCTGAAATGTAGAGCCGTACATGCTAGATAGACATCAGCCAACCTTCTATTTGGTACTGTCGCATAATCAGAGGCAAAGACAGGGTTTCTCTGTGTAGCCTTGGCTGTCCTTGACTTGTTTTGTAGACAAGGCTGGCTTCAAACTCATAGAAATTCTCTTGCCTCTGCCTCCCTGAGTGCTGGAATTGACAGGCATGTGCCATTGTGCCTGGCTTTTTTTTTCTTTCTCTCTCTCTCTAATATTTTATCTATCCATCCATCCAGCTGTTTGTTTCTTTTTATATGTCTGGGTGTTCTGCTTGAACATATGTCTGTGTACAATCTCATGTGTAAGGTGGGTGTTGGGGTTGAACAGAGGCTTTCTGACTTGCAGCTTTCTTTTATTATTCAGTGTGTGGCAGGGTGGCAGTGATATGGTGTCAGGGGGCTGGGTATTCAATTTGAACTTAGGGTTTCTCACATGCAAGGCAGATGTTCTATGGATGCTTTCCATCATCAAGGGAAGCAAGAACTGGAACTTGAAAGCAGAAATTAGAGCAGAGATTATGGAAGAACACTGCTTACTGGCTCGCTCAGCTTGCTTTCATATAAAACCCAGGCTCTGGGCCTGGAGAGATGTCTCAGTGGCTAAAGGTTCTAGTTGTTCCTCCAGAGGACCTGGGCTCAGTGCCCAGCACTCACACGGCTGCTCACTGCTGTCTGCCACTCCAGGTCCAGGGTTTCTGGCACCCTCACACAGATGTTCATGCAGGAAAACACCAGTGCACATAAAAATAAATTTTATAAAACAAACAACAGCGAAAAACCCTTGATTCATCTGACCAAGAATGACATTACTCACAGTGGCTGGGCCTCCCATATTAGCTAACAGTTAAGGAAATGCTTCATGGGACTGGCAGGATGGCTCAGTGGTTAAGGCATTTTCTGCCAAGCCTGCCACCCCCAGTTCAATCCCCAGAGAGGATTCTGTCCTCCAACTCTGTCTTGTACACATACCACATGCCCCCAGCCCTCCAAAAGATAATTTTTTTTAAAAAAAAGGGAAAAAAAGTAAGAAAGTGCCTTACAGACAAGGCCACAGGCTGCTTTGATCTCCTTAATTCTTGGGTTGTAGCTCCTTCACAGATGAGGCCACACACAGGTCTTGTGATAGCCGAGAAGTGACTGTGCGAGTGTGGCGGCCTTCTAGGTGGTGCCGCAGTCATCTCCCACCATGTATTCTTTACCATGAAACAGGAGCTGTTGACGGTGCTGGTGAGCTAGCTTCAAGGGAAAACAGTTTGCTTGCTTCTTCTTGTTTTCCTTTATTTGTGTGGGTGACTGGGAGGGCTGTCTCACTATGTAGACCAGACCAGGCTACCCTCATACTTACAGAGATGCACCTGACTCTGCCAGGATTAAAGCTGTGTGCCATCAGCCCCAGCCAGTCTACTCTGGGTCATTTTAATTGAAGAATATCTTGAAAATGTGCTGTTATAAACCATGCTAACATACCTACACGTATCAATCGTGAGTTTTTAAACATGCTATAATCAAAGCAAAATAATATATATTATGAAGCCTCAAAGCAAAATAATAAGTGTTACCAGCCAAAATAATAAATGTGAGTGTCTTTTCCTTTAGCCATCTACTTTTGGTATTTTATCCAATTTCTGGGAACATTTCCAAAATAATGTTGTACAAGGCTTTTTATTATAGTTGATGATAAAAGAATTCAAAGCAACCTAAATTCTTCAATTGTCTCTGACTGACAAGTTGTAAAAGACCCACATAACCCTGTTTAAGGTTTTTTTGCCTTGCTATATGCTGAGAGCATCTCCAAGATAACACCACTGAGTGGTAGGAGGGGTGTGGGGGCGTGGGACACTGAGCTTTGTATGGTCAGTGAAGAGATGTGGGGCATAATGCACCCGGATGCCTCCGACTGTCCACGGATGCCTCGAGCACCCATGAGTGATGCCTTAGCAAAAAGAACAGCGTAATAGAGAGCTGGGAGGAAAATCCTCTTAAGTGCTGTCATGAATACAGTTTGTTCCTTTTGAATTGTGAAACATATTTACTATAAAAAGAAGAGGTTTGACTGATAGAGGAACAGTTGAGGGAGCCATATTTTAATTTATTGGCTTTGATCTTAAGTGCAACTTCTTTCATTGATTTTTTTTTTTTAATGAAGTCTTTACTTACTTATATAGCATTTTGCCTGCATGTGTGCCTACACACCAGAAGAGGGCACCAGATCTTACTAGGTGTTTATGAGCCACTGTGGTTACTGGGAGCTGAACTCAGGACCTTTGGAAGAAAGGTCAATGTTCTTAATTGCTGAGCCATCTCTCCAGCCTCATTGATTTTATATATATTTTATTAAGCCAAGTAAAGATAAGTTTTTCTAACCACAGCATGAGTCGATTCAATCAAATGTTAAAGTCTCTGAAACTTGATTGCAGCTCTGCTACGTCATGCCGTCTTCCAGTGCCAGATGTGCTCAGTTCCCTCGAGCCCAGGACAAAGTTCATTACTACATTAAGCTGAAGGACTTAAGAGATCAGCTGAAAGGCATTGAACGCAACACAGATGTTCAGGAGGTGCAATACACATTTGACCTGCAGCTCGCCCAAGGTTTGTCACCATTCCCTTCCTTTATCAGTTTCTTGTGTGTATAGGGCAGGAGGTAGCAGACTTAGAGCAGGAGGAAAGAAAATTGCGGTGTAACAAGATGCGCTGGTAATGGATTCTAGTGTACCATCTCCTTGTACCATGGTTTCCCTTTCTTTTGGGTCTAAGGAGCATCTCTCTGCCTAAAGTTGAGTTTGATGGATTTTTCCAGTTTTCAAAGCTAACTTAGTATGTGTTACAGAGAAGTTTAAGAATGATAGCAAATAGGGCTGGAGAGATGGCTCAGTGGGTGGGAACACTTGTTGCTTTTGCAGAAGACCAGGGTCTGGTTCCCAGAACCCACTTCAGGAGTTCACAGCCACCTATAATTGCAGTTCAGGGGATCCCTTTCCTCTGCGTCCTTGGGCATCTGCATGCCTATGAATTCATGTAACCTCACACCCACATAAATAAAAATAAAAAATCTTTTAAAACTGTGGCAGATTATATAACTCAGCGGTATTTACATAGACAACTTTTACACAACATCAGTTTCAGTCATCTTTTACCATCTCCACAGAGGATGCAAAGAAGATGGCTGTTAAGGAAGAAAAGTATGATCCCGGCTATGAAGCAGCGTACGGCAGTGCTTATGGTGAGAACCCATGTGCTAGTGAGCCTGGCAGCTTTTCTTCACATGGGCTAAGTATGCTTCCCTCAGATTGTTTCTTTCAGAGGGTTGGGGGTGGTGGTGATGGGAATGCAATAGAAATAGAGAGTAATTATTGAAGATGTAGGAGTACTAATATAAAAATATAATTGTCTAAAGATTTTCAGAGATCATTTTCTTAAGTCATGGCTTCTAAACTTTCATTTCCCACCTTCAATAACAAATTACGATTTATCAGTCCTAGTCTGAAAGTCTAGTAGAAACTTAGTGCACTTTTAAAATCTAATCAGATCCATTGGAACTTGACAATGAACTAGATTTTTTTTTCCTTCCCAGCAGCCAACAGTGCAGACCTGAGCGGAGAATCGGCTCCTGGGGACATTCCGAATGGGCAGTGGATGACACAGTCATTTGCAGATCAGATCCCTTCCTTTAATAATTGTGGGATGCGAGGACAGGAAGAAGGAACCCATGCTTAGTGAAGGTCCTTCTCAGCTCTGCCTCAGCGCTGCAGTTTTAATGCAGTTGTCAGGACATAGAACCTCAGTTTGCTAACTGAAGATTTTTAGTATTAATAGTGCTTTACGCTAGTGGTGTAATTATATATGGAGCAGTTGTATGGTAGCGTCAACTGATGAACCTGTGTAGTTTGCAAAGAAAAAGTAGGTTTTTTTTGTACCTGGGTTTTGTATTTGAATTACCCATCATTCCAGCTTTTTATATCCTATATTTCATTTATGAAGAAACTGGTTTTCTTTGGGGAGTCACTTTGATCTGTAATTTTAAAATGCAACAGTCTGAATATTTATAATATGCCATTATCCCTCTAAATGCCTAAGAAGGGCATGCTAGTAGGAATCAAACTGGTATAGGCAGATGTGCCTATTTCCATGTGTGAAGCTGACTAACACTCAGTGGAGTGGAAGCTGGGGTGAACTCAGAAGTCCTTGGGTCGTAGTCACACTCAGACCTCCAGACTCTCCAGTAGTGTGTGTGGCAGCTGCTTAGGAATAGGAACAGGGAGAATGGCCATGCCGGTGGGGCTTGAGTCCTGCCTTTGGCTTCCCACTCCTGTGTGCTAACTCTCTCAGAGGCAGGAGCTGCTGCTGCGCTAGTAGGTTCCAGAGAACACAGCAGACCTTGCACATTTTGCCAATGTGTTTGACTGAATTCCCTGTTAGTGTTTATCACTGTTCTGATTTCATTCTTGACATGGGAAGTGATAAGAAATGAACTTGAACTTTCAGGGAGAGCAACACCATGCTGCTGGTGTTCAATAGTCCTCTTTAAACTGGTGCTGTGTGTACATGAGATGTTCCAGGATAATGTGGAGTTTTTCTTGCTGGGTAAAGCTAGTCATCAGTCAGTAATTTAAAGAGTATTGTCATTACTGTTTTTTTTACTGTAGACTTAGTGAACCTCCTGAAAAGTTGATTGGAATTTTTACCATTGTAGTTTCTAATGCATTTTCCATGGTGCTACAAATAGTCAGCCCATTGGGGCTGGTGGATATTAAAACTGGGTATTTGGAAATGCCTATTCTCTCCTGGTTACTCATGAATATTCAGACTTGATGCATACCCAAGGAGCATGCTGGTTTTGCAATATGAAATGCCCGAGAGGTTTTTATATCCCACAGAGGTTGCGTAGCCTGTTCTATGAATAATAAGAGAAACCGTTTCTTGTTATGAATTTTAACATGCCTTTTAGCTGTGGCAATGATGGATTTTATTTTCCCTTAAGTCTAGGTCACGCTGTGTACAAGTCATGTTATTTAAAAGGTGTACTGCACTGCTGTTTACATGGACATTTTATGCAGGTGCTTTGAAGTGCCTTGCATCAGGGATTAGGATCAATGAATTATTTTTTTCATGGGACTATGTAAAGCATGGAGCTAAGTATTGCTTTGGTATATAACTATTGTAGCTTTACCGTAGATTTCCTTGTGTGGAGAAATACCTTTAAATTATGACACTGGAGAGCGGGTGTGAGGGCCTTTTAGTTACAGTCCTGGTGCTTTTCATTGGACATGGCAAATGAATAGTAAATGTTGGTGCATCCTGTACATGACAGGACAGAATTTTTTTCATTAAATAATACTGAGATTTTAAATTCATATGGAAGTCTGATAGTTTTTATAATAAACATTAAGAATGGCTATATTTAAGGTACAGGTATTTCTGGCAAGATGTAATGGTATTCAGTTTACTTTCTGTTATATTTAACGTGTAGAGTCATATAAGAAGAAAATCGCAAAAACTTAGATATTTTCTTTTTACAGATATCTATATGTTTTTAATTTTTATAAAAGACAAAACCGGCAACCTGTTTTTAAAAAAATAAAAAAAACTCTGCAGCCAGGCATGGTGGAACAGACCTTTAACTCCAATACGCAGGAGGCAAAGGCATGCAGATCTTTGTGAGTTTGAAGCCAGCCTTGTGAGTGCTAAGCCAGTGCTATATAGAAAGAACTTTTTTGTTGTTGTTACTCTTGAGTTGTTTTGTCATGTTGTGGTTGTTTGTTTGTGACAGGGTTTCTCTGTGTGTAGCCCGAGCTTTCCTGGAATTCACTCTGTAGACCAGGCTGGTCTTGAACTCATAGAGACCTGCCTACCTCTGCCTTCTGAGTGCTGGAATTAAAGGCATGTGCTACTACCATCCTGCTAACTGAATTTTATTATTTTAAAAACGTGTGGATGTTTTGCCTGCAGTGTGTCTACACATCACATGTGTGCCGGTGCTCCTGAAGGCTGGGAGAGAGTGAGCTGCCGCGTGGTCCTCTGGAAGAACAGCCACTCTCTTAAACACTCAGCCTTCTCTCCAGCCAGGGAGACCTTATCTTAAACAGAATCAAAACTACAGAAATACCTAGCTGAAAAATTAGAGACTTTTTTTTTAAGTTTTCAAATGTAATTCTCATTCAGGTAAAGGCCAGCCTGGGGTCCATAGTGAGACCCTGTCTCAAAACACTAAACACTAAGAAAGAAAGGGATGTGGTCACTGGCCATCATTTTAACTTGAAGAAGTTAGTTAAATCTGCCCATATGGTCCACGGCTCACCTTGTACACAGTAGTTTTTCTCCTTCTATCGTAGAGCACACACCTCAGAGGTGCTGCTCATGAAGAGCAGTGTAGGAGTAGGACACAAAGGGACAATTCACTTTTATCTAGGAAATACTCGAACTCTTGGAGTGTATCATCTATTGTGATTGAGCTTAAAGACCCCTGCAGGGTCAGGAACAAACCAGCTTTCCCATAAGTCATTGTGAACACTAGGGAAGTCCCAGGGTTTATGTCTTCCGTTCCAGTGGAGTAGTTTAGCTTCCTGTAGAAAGTGTTCTGAATATCTTGCATCAGGATTCCAGCCTTCAGTGTACACAGAGAAAAACAATAGGCTTGTTAGTGACTGAAACCTTGGATATAAGCTTACACTAAAAGTTTAGAGGACTCACACCTCAGATAAGCCTCATTGGTATAATCATACCAGTGTGCAAAGTGATAAATAAACCGAAGGGTTATACAGTGAAGATACCTTTTAAGATTATTTTTTTAATTATATGTGCATTGGTGTGAGGTTGTTTGAACTGGAACTGGAGTTGCAGACAGTTGTGAGCTTCCGTGTGGATGCCAGTGAGTTGAAACTTTGGGGCCTCTGGGAGAGCAGACAGTGCTCTTAACCACTGAGCCATCTCTCCAGCCCCTAGTGAAGATATCTTAATGCTACCATTCCTTAGAGTATTCTACCGGACTTGTAGAAGATCGTGCAGATATAATTTGTAAAAAAAATTCATAGCCTCTACTGTTTCTTTCCATAATGGAAACTCCATTGAATAAAGAAAAGTGATTAGCCAAGATTCTGAACTGCTACATGCCAGTAACAAAACCTGGCTTTTGTCAGTCATTAGCACAGGCTTGACAGCGGCTGCAGTAGAGAAGCTAGTTATCACGTTGGCCAGTGGTGGCTATTACCAGCTTCCAGCCGGTCTCCACTGCAGGAGCCCACATCTGGGAAAAGAGGTCAGAGTGAGCTGTCTTCCTTCCCCTCAGCACCTTGACAATGGCTCGATCTCAGAGGAATGATTTGGGGAGATGAAATCAGTTTAACTCATTTATTTTATAGATGTTAAGTCTTTCTGTTTAGCCCCAAACAGTACATCTAAGCCTTCCTGTTGCTTTCCACATCCAAAACACAAAATCAGATCACTTTTCAAGCCATTGCTGTATACACCGTCTCTTCATTCCTTGTCGGATTCCAAGCCTTATAGAGAAAAGCGGCTGCTTTTCCTCCGAAAGATTGTGCCCTTCTTGCAGGTTAGTTGGTAATTCACAGGGTGTGATTCTGAGTCTGCTCCAGGATCATAAAGTGCGCTGTCTTTTCCCTTTTTCTGTTTTGCATAAGTGTCTATGCTATGTGTGCATGTATGGAAGAACCCTTGGCTGGAATTAGAGACAGTTGTGAGCTGCCATGTGGATGCTGGGAACTGAACCTGGGTCCTCTCAGAGTCAGCCAGTGCTCCTGAGCAGCAGAGCCATCCCTCCAGCCCCAGTCCATAGCTTCTCAGGAATTCTAGAATGCGCGCCTCCAGCAGCTAAAGATACCATCTGCATTTGCAGATTCTGAGCCTGAGGCTTAAAGTCGGAAGGCAGCCAAGTTTACCCCTAAGGTCTGAAGCCTTGGGCTATAGGTGCTAGCAGTGACTCTCCCTAGGTAAAATACACACTTGTTGTTTCCAGGCAGTACTTACCCAGGTGCCGTATGTGCCACAGAGGGTTGATGGTGGAGTACTTCCCATGAAACACAATCAGCATTGGAGAGGTAGCCACGCCTCCTCCCAGGGAGCTGCTGTAGAGGTTTTCTCTAAGAGACGGGATAGAAAGCAACATTTGGTCTGGAGCCCCCACAAAGTAGATGCCAGTGTGGCCCCTCAGGAAAAGCTGTAAGGCTTTTCTTTTCTGCTTTTTCCCAACTTTTATTTTTTCAGTTAGGGATTTTTGTTGTTAGAAACAGTCTCCTGTAGATCAGAGTGGCCTTGAAGTCCCTGTATTGCTAAGGATAAGCTTGAATCAAGCAAACCAGCTGCCTTCACTTCCCATGTGCTGGGATCATAGGCATGCACCATCATGCCTACCGCCCAACTTTTTTTTTAATTGTCAAACTTCAAAATATAGAAAACCAGGTGCTCCCATACATATGCAGAATCACAGTGCATGGTCCAGGTCACCCTCTCCCATGTACATGGCAGAGAGCCACACTCTACTAACTTGTCACTAACTCTCAGGGCTTTTTATGGTAGGCACAGAAGATCAAATTCCGATCCTGTATTATTATAATTATGCACAAGTTCAGTGTTAGAATGGTGTTAAGATACACAAATGAAGGGGTTGGAGGGATGACTCAGCAGTTAGAGCACCAGTGCTCCTACAGAGGATTCCCAGCATCCAGCTGGCAACTCTCAACTATTTGTGACTCCACTTCCAAGGGATCCAACACCCCGTCTGGCCTCCAAGAGTACCAGGCGTGCATGGAGGAAGCAGGATACCATGCACATAAAATTAGGTTGTTTTTTTTTAAGTGGGGGAAATATAAATACATTTTTTAATGTATAAAATATTTAATATTTTGCATATATTAAAATACTATAAAATATTAAAGTCTGATAGGAAATACAATGATGTGGTAATAGTTGTATTAGTAAATTTTTGTTGCTCTATTTTAAAAATCTGATAACTGAAACTGAATTTCTAAGTCACTTATATAATATAGTGTCCTGCTTGCATGCACATCTGCTCGCCAGAAGAGGGCACCAGATCTCGCTCTAGATGGTTGTGAGACACCATGTGGTTGCTGGGAATTAAACTCAGGACCTTTGGAAGAGCAGCCAGTGCTCTTAACTGCTGAGCCGGCTCTCCAGCCCTTAGAAGCCACTTTTAATGAATGCGCCTGGGAGAAAGCTCCTCGGTAAAGTACCTACTGTGAAGCATCCAAACCCAGAACCCACAAAAAAACCCTGCTTGTAATTCCTGCATTTGGAAGGTGAAGACAGGAGGGTGGCCAGCTGCCTGGCCTGATTGCTGAGCTCCAGACCAACAAGAGAGCTTGTCTCAAAAGGAGCTGGAGAGTGCTCGGAGGATAAACCCTGGTTGTCTGATGGCCTCTACACAAATACCTGTGCACACACCAGTATGTACATGTGCAAACACACGCATAAAAATGAGCATAAAATAAACCACATGAAATAAAATGCTGGCTTCATGAAATTAGCCTTAGAAGTAGGTCTATGGTGGTACATGCCTTTAATCCCAGCACTCAGGCAGAGGCAGGTGGATAGCTGTGAGTTTGGGGCCAGCCTGGTGTACAAAGCAAGTCCAGACAGCCAAGGCTACACAGAGAAACCCTGTCTAAAAAAAACCCAAAACAAAAGTCTATGGCTGGGTATGGTGGTGCACACCTTTAATCCCAGCATATCGGAGGCAAAAGCCAGCCTGGCTTCCTACAGTTCCAGGCCAGCAGGCCAGGGCTACGTCGTGAGACCCTATCCCCACTAAAAAGTGCTCCTATGAAATAAACTTGGCTAGAATAAATGAAGATTTTCCAGTGGAAAAGATTCAGGTCATATTATTAAGGAGCAAATAGGAAAATGGAAGCAGATCTCACAGCATTCTTCAGATCTCTAGCATCTGGGGAAGGATCTCACCCAAGCCATTTTTCTTGGTCCAGAGAGTCTGAAAATCTGACCTCAGATGTCTGGGGTTTTGTTTGTTTGTTTGTGGTTCTTTGTTTTTATTTTTGCTTTTTAACTCCATAAAGATTAGCTGAGCCATTTGTGTCCAGCTGAGAGCAATGGTGGCAGAGAAACCCAAACACATACTCTACATTCTTTTGCATCCACTTTTCCAGCTGTTTGGTGATGCGTTGGTGTTTCCATTCTGTCATGTTGGCGACAATCACACCAGGATTGAATGAGCAGGTGCTGGGGCTGATGCCAAGGTTCTTGATGGTCTTCTTCCGGTAGTCCAGATAGCCCATATATGTGTTCTGCAAAAGAACAGGGTGGAATCTGCTGTTTCTGGAAAATGGTTATATTCTCGAAGCTGTTGTGCAGTATCTCTGGGCTTCCTTCTGCCCCACTGGCAGCTTTCTACCTTGGTGGGTTCTGTTGTTTGAGACAGACTCTCATTATGTAGCTCTGGCTGTCCTGGAGTTCGCTGAGTAGACCAGGCTAGCCTCAAATTTACAGAGATCTGCCCCTCCTTCCCAAGTGCTGGAATTAAAGGTGTGCCACCATGCCCAGCATGTTTTTTAAAGTGTGTGTGTGCCCGCACAAGTGCTCATGCATGCCACAATGCATGTATTGAAGTCAAAGGTCAACTTAGGAAGCTGGTCGCTGTGGGCTCCAGCCAGGCTTCCAGCGCCTTTATTGGCTGGACTGTCTCGGCACTCTCCATTGCTGGCTTTGCCTTTTTCCAGCCTCTGAGTGCTGAGTGCCCTGCTCTCAGTCCCAGCACCTGTTGCTTGCTCTTCTGACTCCACTGGCAGCCCATCCTGTGCCAGGGCTCTAAATTCCATCTGTCTGACAGCTCTGGCCTCTAGCCTTTCAGCCACACGTCTGCCTGGTCGGGGTTGCCTTTTTGATGCTTAAGTAGCTCCAGCCAGCAAACTGTGCTGAGTGCTGTCTTAAACAGCTCCTTGTCATGTCTGCCCCAGTAGATGGTGCTTCTGTTCTTGTTATCTAAGCAGAAGTACAGACTCGTTAGGGCAGCCTCAGCTCTTCCTCATCCACATCTGTTGACAAAGCCTGTTTGTCGCAGCTTCCCTGACACCAGCTCATCTCAGCACTCATTGTAGCCTTCCCATTCCTGCCCACAGTGCTGCTCATTGCTGCCCTTTAAAATGATCTCATTTTTATCTTACATGCATGAGTATTTTGCCTGCATGTGTGTATATGCACTGTGTGTGTGCCTGGTGCTCAAGGAAGCCAGAAGAGGGCATTGGGTCCTCTGGAACTGGAGTTACATACAGCGTAATATATAGCACAACATATAGTAATGCATGGTGTACGTAGAATGTGGTGATGGGCAACCACTACTGATTTTAGAACATCCTCTACACATTGGACACTTCACAGCATCCCAGTGCAGCTCACAACCACAACAGAATAGACTGTGTCCGCGTTTCAGATGAGGAGAGTGAAACTCCATATGGGTTACAGAAGTTGGCCCGAGTGGGTGGAAGAAACAGAACCCCCGTACCATCCCCATTTCCTGGCAGTTCCCACTGGCTTTGAAGGGGTGGGTTGTGATAATTTTGAGGGCCAAGGCCAAAGAAGAAGGGTAAAGGCAGGATTCTACGCTAGCGTGCCCACCTGAAGCCCCACAAGTCGGTTGGTGTCTTGAGCAGAGGGCAAGTCACAGTCATCTGAGAAGGCTGCTGCATGGCCCAGAGCCAAGGTGGTGTCATAGAGTTCCTGGATGTCCCCTGCATTTGGACGCATCAGCAGTTAAAATGAAGCGAGTGGGGCTAGACAGAACCTTAGCTCAGTTCCTGACCTCAGAAGACCAGAGTGCACCGCTCCTCCTTTCCCTTAGCATGGCAGTGTTCTTAAGAACAGTTCATGCCTGCTGGGCTGTGGTAGTGTATGACTTTAGTCCCATCACCGGGGAGGTAGAGGCAGAAATCTCCGAGTTTGAAGTCAGCCTAGTCTACAAAGCATGTTTCAGGACAGCCAGGGCCACACAGTTTCTCAAACAACGAAAGCAGCTCATGCCTGTTGAGGGAGCCACTTGAAGGGTTCACACGGGTGGTGATCAGGTCTGTGCTGGGCAGTCCGGGTGCTTGTATTGCACGTGGAAGAGAGCACAACATTCACACAGGCAGCCAAGGCCGCGCTAAGTGCCGGCAATGACACTTTCCCTCTGCATGTTTGGGGAATGCAGAGAAGATGCTAGCAAGGTAATTACTACACACTTGGCAATCAGAGAGGGGTCCTCAGAAACCTCTAGATTGTCTGGGGAAACACCAAACCCTGCTTTCAAAACATGCTGTTTTATCTGTCTGTTTGTTTGTTTTGTTCTTTTTATTTTGGACAGTTTCTCTGTGTAGCTCTGGTTGTCCTGGAACTCAAAGAGATCTGCCTGCCTCTGCCTCTCAAGTGCTGGGATTAAAGCCCAGCCTCAAAATACACCCAGCTTTACAACAATGCTGTATTCACTGTACAGAGTATGCGAAGCCACTAGGTAACCAGCTACATGAAGAGAAAGAATAAGTCATTCTATGTAGCAGCCCTTCCAAGGGCTCTTGGCAGTCAGTGAGTATACCTTGCACAATGACATCGTCGTCCAAATAGATGACTTTCTCATGTTGATGGACAAGCAGAGGGAGATAAAACCGAACAAAGTTCAGCTGTCAAGACAAGAGAAACAGTGGTGGGAAAGGTGGTGTGGCATTGCAAGTCAGCTCTGACCATGCCTGGTGCCATGCGTGGAGCAGAATACAACAGGCTGAAGAGATGCCTCACCGTTAGCACCTGATCCTCCGGGATTGGGGGTGAGGCCAGGCTGGCCCAGAGAAGCTTTCTCACATCCGAGCCCCACTCAGAAGCAGTGTCCACTGTTCTTTCAGGGACAGCTACAGTGGGAGTCCCCAAAGCTCCTGGGGCAATTTTTTAGGGTACAGACTTCCTGCTTTCTCTATCTTTCATCAATCAGATAATGAATTCGCCTTAAGATGCTTACACACACACAAACACACACACACACACACACGACTGTTATTCATGAAGAAGAGGGACTGTGTTGGTATCCTTGCAAGGAAAATGACCCCCAGAGCTCAGAAAAGAACTGGTGTCTCCTCAGATATGCTGTGGCTGATACCGAGGCACACAGCTGTCACACTGATGGCTTTCCTAGGCTTCTAGAAGAATCAGAGCTAACTAACGATTAAGCACAGAAGATACAAGAGCAAAAGTGCTTCCGATGTCTTTTGCTGGCCCCGCTGCCTGGCTCGCCTCCAGCCCCCACCCACAGCCATCTTCACACGCGCAAATGTAGTCTACACTTTAATGTTTCATTTCTTTCCAATAGCTTCGTTGTGCTTATACAAACCACCTTAACTCCTTCCTGGAGCAGGTGGCTGCTAAGTTATAAACTAGCAGAGCTTTGTGGAGATCTGGCACACACGTGAATGAAATATCGCATGTGTGCTCCAGAGGCTAGGGCTCTGCAGTGAGTGTGGACTCAGGCTTCCCACTCCCCGCCCCCCCCCTCCCCATGTCCATGTGCGTGACTCATACTCACAGGCTGGAGCAGCTCAGGCCTCGATGAGTCTGGCCTGATCTTCCCTTTGAGGACTATAGGGTTGAACTCCACAATTTTGAAATTTATTTCTCTCAGTTTAGAATGTTCAATCCATTTTCTGAAGAGATAACAACAAAACCTGTAGCACACATTTCAAATCTTCCCTCAATTCACATATTCCAGGTTTAATCTTTTCTGGCTTTAGAAAGTTAAAGTAAGTGTGTGTAAGATAGTTTTCATGCTATAATCCTTCTGATTGCTTCCCTACCTGGTCTAACTTATAATATCCCCTTTCCCCACCCCCAATCTCATAACTCATTCTGCAAAGGAAACAAACAAGATAGTAATAACCAAGTGTAGCCCTCCCCCATCCAAAAATCCTCCCAGGAAACTACAGTAACAAGACACTTTTTTTTTTCCTTATCAAGCAGCATCTCTACTTGCTGGACCGACTGCTGCATGCTACGGCCAGCACTGGGCAGCACGTGCAGGGTGGCGCCTCTGACAGTGTTTCCTCCTCCTCTGACTCCGAAGATGGTCTGTCTCAAGTGCGCCTCACCTGTCTTCACCCTGTCTTCTTTCCTGCCCCCTCCCCTTCACCACTTGGTCTCACAGGATGTCCACCCTTCATCTGATTCATTCTGAGGCTCCCGTAGAAATAACCTCAAGACAAAGTTGGCAGTGACCCAAGCCACATACGTCGACAATTGCTGTTGACTGCAAATTGGCAGAGAAAGGCTGGGGGTAAGGTAGCACAGGGTTAGAGCTTTTACCACTGTTGGCGGCAATGTGGTCGCTGTCACAGAAGCATATTTGCTTGTGCTGATTTACTGAGATGTACCATGAGTTAATACCTTCTACTTTTGTGTTCTACTCCAATGGGAACAGGTTTCAAAATATCTAGACCCTGGGGGAGGAGGGGCCAACAGGCAAGAACTGGGAGATGGCCCACTCTGTTGACTGCATTGCCATATATTGCTGTGGGTTGTGTGATCTATTCTTTTTGGTTAGTTGGTTAGTTGGCTGGTTAGTTATTGGTTGGTTGGTTAGTTGGTTAATTTGTGTATTTGAAATAAGGTCTCACCATGCAGCTTAGTCCAGTCTATAATTTGCCACCCTCCTTCCTTCCCCAGCTGCTCAAGTATTAGTACAGGTGCTGGCTCTTGGTGGTGGTGTTCTTAAAGAGTCGTGATGGACTTTGATGTCTGTTCATATTTTATTCTCATTTTTTACCACTAGGATTAAATTTTAAGAAAACTTGAGAATCTAAGAATTGCAGCAATTCTTCATTATAAGCCATTCTTTTACTGTGGTTGTTTTGTTTTGTTTTTGAGATGGGGTATTTCTGTGTAGTCCTGGCTGTCCTGAACTCTCTTTGTAGCCCAGGCTGGCCTCAAACTCACAGAGATTGGGTTGCCTCTGCTTCCCAAGTGCTGGGATTAAAGGCTACAAATCATACTTTTTACTAATATATTTTATAACTAATACCATTCACTGTTCTTTACTATGCAGAAGTTCTTGTGGTATACAGGCAAGACTGTCAGCTTTTTTCCCCCTAATTCCTGAGCTCATGGAGGTATTGCTCAGACCAAGTTTACATACATTTCCTGCATTTCTAAAACACATTTAAAATTTGATTTTCTGTTGATTTCTTCTTATTCTAACTCCAATTCATTTTTAATGTGACATATTATAGGAAAAATTATGATAATAAACTCAGGAGGCAGAGGCAAGTGGATGTCTGTGAGTTTAAGGCCAGCCTGGCTTACAAAGTGAGTCCAGGCCACAGCCAGGGCTTGTTACACAGAGAAACACTGTCTCAAAAAATCAACAACAACAACAAAAATGAGGGAAAATGGCTCAGCATTAAAGAGCACTGGCTGCTGGGCTAGACTCTAACATTCCTATCCTTACAGTGGGAGGAGAGAACTGACTGCCCAAGGCTGACCTCTGAGATTCGCACACATGTTGATGATGTTGCCTTGTGCACATGCGCACACACGCTGATTAAATGTTTTTTAAAAAGCTACCTAGGAGGGAGATCCAAGATGGCGGCCCCGGAGGACACTGTGTCTGAAGAGTAGGATAGCAGTGTGGGCACAGCGACCAGGAGACTGAACTCTGGACCTAAAATACCAGCATTTGTGATTGCCAGGTGAGAGGAAATCCTACGGTGAGGAAATCAAGTGGAAAAGTCCTAGGGACACCCAGTTATTCCCTGGAAAAACTCTGGGTGACCGGCTGCACACAGCCCTGATCTGAACGCTCAACTGCTCTGGGCACCACCAGCCGCCGTTCCAGACCGGGACACATAGTATCATGTCCAGACTGAGGTGCCCCAAGATACCATCTCAGACTGTGGTGCACAGCCCCTGGCCCAGAAGGAGGCACCAAGTCTCCAGACCAGAGGGGAGCCCTTAGCAGCAAGCCCAGGTCAGAGCGTGGAGCCTTCAGACCAGAGAGATGCCCCCAGCTGCCATTTCAAACCAGGACACTCAGCCACTGGCACAGAGTGAGGAGCCAAGCCGCTAGACCAGAGTGGCGACTAGCCTGCGGTGCTCACAGCTTGTAGCACAGAGCACAGAGGTGGGCACACAGATCCCACAACAGAGTACAATGGAGGCAACAACACACACTCTCAAACCACTAGAACTCCCTGATCTTCTTGAAGAATACTCCAGACAACAGAGATTGAAAGTTCCAGTCTGAAGTTCAGCCTCAAAGCACACACAGCTCCTTGATTATATATAAACAAATGGCCAAAGAACTCACCCAACAAAAATCAGGACACCATGGCCCCACCAGAAACACCTAAAAGCAATGGAGATTTTAATTCAGCGGAGACACAGGAAAATTATGTTAAAGCAATGCTTATGCAGTTATTAGAGGAACAAAAAGAGGAAATGAACAAGGCCCTCAAAGAAATTCAGAAGAATATAACTGCCCGCGTAGAGGAACAATTAAAGACATAGAGAGGGGAAACAAACAAACAAAAAATAGGAGCCACAATCAATCAGATGAAGAAAATGGTGCAAAGCATGAAAACAGAATTA